>CM030368.1:50589125-51189125 GCA_017893485.1 Hemerocallis citrina
CTTCACCTTCGGTGCTTGTGTTGCCATGAGCTGGCATCTGTTCCCGCTTTGATTTCAAATGACCAATAAATCTTCGTACCGAAGACATTTTTCTCGACTAATTAAGAAATTGGTATAGAGAGTTGAGCTTAAGAAATTGATATAGAGAATTGGGCGAGAACAAATTGATGTTTGCTTCGTTCCAATATAACTTCATCAATATATATAATAAGAACTAGGGGAAATTTGGTCAATAATTTTTTAATAAAGCCTAAATTTACTCCCCAAGTAATGGAAAAGTAAATAAAACAAAAAAAAAGTTGTCGGACGCAATGTGAAGTTGCGTCCGAGATCCCCCAAAAACCCGGACGCAAAGTGAATTTCCTCCTGTTCAATTTTCGGTTTTTTCCCCTTCCGATGCACATTGAAGTTCCATCTACCCTTTAAAAAATAATTAAATCCCTCCGACGCAACTTCAGACTCTTCCTGATATTATTTTATATTAAATTGTTATAATATACCATTTAAGAGCATCCACAGTCGTTTGCTATATATGCCATTTTGCCATAATATAGCAAACGGACCTCTGCAATCGTTTCTCATTTTGCCAATTTTAAGCAAACGACCCAAATCTGTTTCTCAAATTTGACAAACGAAATGAGAATTCTCAAATTATAGAAGACGGGGAATCATATACCGTCTGAAGGATTTTAATATTTTTTAATCGAGTGAGACGGGGAATCATATACCGTCTGTAGGATTTTTAATTTTTTTTAATTTAAAAAAGGGTCGGACGGGGAAACATACCCCGTCCTTCCCTTTTAAAATTTTTTTTTTTTGGATTATCCTCAGACGGGGATACATCTCCCGTCCGAGAGATGATACCCCGTCCAAGGACTTTTGACTTTTTTTTTTTCTTTTTTTTTTCCTTTTTTGGGTTTTTTTTTCCAAATTGCCCTTCAATCCATAAGTGATCGAATATCAAAGGAGGGGATAATTTGGTCTTTTAATATGTAAAAGGCAAATGAGAAAGATTTAACAAACGACGACTGCACGATACTTCTCCAATTGCTATTACCGTAGTTGCCATATTTTGGTAAATGAGAAAAACGATTGTGAATGCTCTAACGACTATGGCAAACTTTCAAAATGCTATATATAAATAATAAAACACATGTCATTCACCTCGTACTTCAAATTCTAATCCTAATCTCTGACTCAAAGGGCTCATTTGTAAATCCACACATGCCCGAGGATGTAACCCCCAAAAAATCCATCCATCCTAACATTATACTACAACTCAGCAGAGTCCCCGTGCCTTAGCCGCTCTACTTTTTAAAGCTGCCCCTCAAAACTCGCCCATCTCTCACTATAAAAATACACACCCAAAAACAAAAGGGAAAAAAAAGGGAAAAAAACTATCTTCTCCTCCTCAAAGATGCCATCTTCCTCCCTCCAATCCCTCAATCAAGAGCTTAGCTTCCATTAACCACCCTCAAGCTCGCATCTTGATGCGCTACAAAGGGGAAAGCTATCTTCTTTGCGCTGTTTTCCTTTTGTTCTAGCTCCATTTGAGAGAAATGGCCATGGTGGTCGGTGGGAAGAGCAGCCAGCAGCAAACCCAACAGCAGATGGATGCTGGAAAGTACGTGCGTTACACACCCGAGCAGGTCGAGGCTCTGGAGAGAGTCTACAGTGAGTGCCCCAAGCCCAGTTCTATGCGGAGGCAGCAGCTTATTAGGGAGTGCTCTATTCTCTCGAACATCGAGCCGAAACAAATCAAAGTCTGGTTCCAAAACCGAAGGTATAATTACTTTTTTAAAATTTAAAAAAAAAATTGGGTGGGTTTTTAGTGGATCTTGTAAAAAATGCAGCTTTTTTAGTGTTGTGGGTTGTGTTCATTTATTACATCTGCGTTGTTTTGGATCTTGTTAATGAAGTTTGTTTCTTGCCTATTTGGGGTTCTTTAGTTGTGGGTTTCCAAGTATAGTTTGGTTGGCATGTGGAATATGCAGTAGTTTGTGCTAATTTTGGTAGTAGAATCATCCATGAAAAGGACCCAATTTGATGTTTAATTTGTTTATTTAAATAAGTTTTAAAAATAGAATTTTGATGCTTGTAGTTGAATGCATTGTGTTTTAAATGGGTATTATAAACAGAATGATTAGCATAGTTGGGATGTGACTAAAAAATTGTATCTATTTGGTTAAGATAATTAATTAGCTTCCTTTTTGGCACATGTTTTAGTAATTTAATGAAATTATGTTTGTTAATTTAGGTGCCGTGAGAAGCAAAGGAAAGAAGCTTCGCGGCTGCAGACAGTGAACCGAAAGCTGACTGCGATGAACAAGCTGCTGATGGAGGAGAATGACCGGTTGCAGAAGCAGGTTTCTCATCTTGTTTATGAGAATGGTTACATGCGTAACCAGCTTCACACTGTAAGTGTCGATTTTGGGTTCTTGAAAGATTAAAGCTTTTATGTGTTTGGTAAATTTTGATTGAAATTGTGTGGGCATTGTTTTGTAGGCCACTGTGGTGACTACAGACACGAGCTGTGAGTCTGTAGTGACAAGTGGACAGCACCACCAACAGCAAAACCCAACACCTCAGCATCCTCAAAGGGATGCTAACAACCCAGCCGGGTAATAATCGATCTTATCAATGCTTGTGTTGAATTTTTTTAATTGTTTGCTAAATTTCTGACCTGTGGCATTTTCTTATCGCAGTCTACTCACAATTGCGGAGGAGACCCTGGCAGAGTTCTTGTCCAAGGCGACTGGAACCGCTGTCGAATGGGTTCAAATGGTTGGGATGAAGGTGATTTCTTTAGCTCAATTCTATTAATTTTTTGTTTGGCTATTACTAGTTTATATCATACCGATATTTGGAAGATGTGATTAATTTTGTAGCCTGGTCCGGATTCTATTGGAATCATTGCTGTTTCCCACAATTGTAGTGGTGTTGCTGCGAGAGCGTGCGGTCTTGTGAGTCTAGAACCCGCTAAGGTAATTAACGATGTGTTTGAAAGACTTTGTTCTTGTGTGGTGTTTTTTGAAAAATTCTTAAGGGCACTTGTTTTTTCAGGTCGCAGAAATCCTCAAAGATCGCCCATCTTGGTATCGAGACTGCCGCTCCCTTGATGTGCTAACTGTTATGCCTACTGGAAATGGAGGGACTATCGAGCTAATTTACATGCAGGTGTGTATCTATTACCTTATATGGATTGTTTTTTTCAGCTTGAGTTGTTGTGTTATTATAGTTGTCTGTTTGTTAACATTCATCGTAACACTTATATTTCCTCAGACATATGCGCCAACTACATTGGCATCAGCACGGGACTTTTGGACGCTTAGATACACGACTGGTCTAGAAGACGGTAGTCTTGTGGTAAGTTCTTTAACTTCACATTTTATGTTCAATTTTCTTGAAGTGTTGCATATGCTGTAGTAAATATTTAGCGCTTATTAAACAGAAGTTAATTTTGGTTCAAATTTCATGCAAGTTGTTATGATTTAAAACATTACATTTCTGTTGGTTCCTGTTTTCCTGTGTGATTTAATTGCCTAAATAACTTATGACTAATTGTTTCCTCTGATAGATCTGTGAGAGATCGTTGACTCCGTCGACTGGTGGTCCAGCTGGACCACCTGCTCCAACTTTTGTTAGAGCTGAAATGCTACCCAGCGGTTATTTGATTCGACCTTGTGAGGGTGGTGGTTCTATGATTCACATTGTCGATCATGTTGATTTAGATGTAAGTTTCTATAAAATTAATACTCTTCATATTCATTTTTTGCAGCAAATTATCTTATATAAGTTTCTGGTTTCAGGCTTGGAGTGTTCCTGAAGTCCTGAGGCCCTTGTACGAATCTCCAAAAATACTCGCACAGAAAATGACTATAGCTGTAAGTTTCGAGTCTGTATTTATAATACTAGTTTCGATCTCTTGTCACAACAATGTTGGCACTAATTTGTTTAACTGTTAAACTTTTCATTTCAGGCATTGCATCATATCAGACAAATTGCACAAGAAACTAGTGGTGAAATTGCTTATGGTGGTGGTCGACAGCCTGCTGTATTGAGGACATTTAGCCAGCGACTAAGCAAGTAAGCCTTCAATTGCCATTATCTTTCTTAATAATTTGGTTGCGACTGTATATAGTGCTTGAATGTTAACTTTAAAATCTCTACTATGATAATAGGGGCTTTAATGATGCTGTGAATGGATTCGCCGACGATGGATGGTCAATGTTGGGCAGTGATGGTGTCGATGATGTCACAATTATGATAAACTCATCTCCAAATAAGCTTCTTGGAGCTAATGCCAACTCGTCCCTGTATTCTCCTATAGGAGGCGGAGTCTTATGTGCGAAGGCCTCAATGCTTTTGCAGGTAACTGGAAATTTCTCTGTTAGTGATTGTTTTCTCAACAAATATTGTTGTCTTTCGAACAGTTAATAATTTAACTTTCTGTTTGTTTTCCGTAGAATGTTCCACCTGCTTTGCTTGTTCGCTTTTTGAGGGAGCACCGATCCGAATGGGCTGACTGTGGCGTGGACTCTTATTCTGCTTCATCTTTGAGGGCTAGTCCATATGCAGTTCCCGGACTGAGGAATAGTAATGGTTTCTTGGGTGGTCAGGTTATACTACCACTTGCGCATACTGTTGAACATGAAGAGGTAATTAAGTTCTGCAATTGAATTTCTGTTCCTATATGTTGAAAATGTTAAATAACCTTTCGTGTTGAACTGCAGTTCTTGGAAGTAATTAGGCTGGAAGGTCATGGATTCAGCCAAGATGATGTCGTTATGGCGAGGGACATGTTTTTGCTACAGGTTAGTTTCATGAGATATCAGTAAATATAAATGACTGTGTACTTTAAATTTAGAACTTGGGTCTGATACTTTCTTCTTCCTATGTTGCAGCTGTGCAGTGGGGTTGACGAAAACTCAGTTGGTGCGTGTGCTCAGCTTGTATTTGCGCCTATTGACGAGTCTTTTGCTGATGATGCTCCCTTGCTTCCGTCTGGATTCCGTGTGATTCCATTGGATCCTAAATCGGTCAGTTTTATTCACAGTACATCTCTTTAAAATTCATGTAGAAATTTGTCCAGGGAGACAACCACCTCTTTTATTGCAATTTGTGTTAATAAAATATCTTCACAATTAAACGATTCTTCTATTAATTGAATCTATTCTTCCAATAATTGAGCATGTCAAGTAAATTTGAACTGTACTGTATTTTTCCTAGGGAGTTGTTTCTTGGTCAGCCAGTTTCTACATTTAGTTTCACCAATTATGAAACTTGTTTATCGAATTTTTTGTGTTAAAGAATGCATCTATCCTTTCCTCTTTGTAGATATGGACCATATTCTTTGTGGATAGACCTTCCAATGTTACTTAAAGATGACGTCTTTTTTCCTTTCTGGTGGTACAGGATACACCTGCTGTCACCCGAACTCTTGACCTGGCATCAACCCTTGAAGTGGGGCCAGGTGCTGCATCTCGATCTTCAAGTGATAGTGCTTCGAATGCGTACAACCTGAGATCTGTTCTGACAATTGCTTTCCAGTTTACATTTGAAAATCACCTCCGGGAAAATGTGGCAGCTATGGCCCGCCAGTATGTTCGTAGTGTTGTCGCCTCTGTGCAAAGGGTTGCCATGGCAATTGCTCCTTCACCTTTGGGTGGTCAGCTCGGAGTCAAACATCCCCCTGGATCTCCCGAAGCTCAAACTCTTGCACGATGGATTTCTCGTAGCTATAGGTACTAATTTCTTTGAGTGGCATCAAATTTTCTCGGTATTCTATATGTTTTTATGAGTTTTTTGGCCGTGTTTAACAAATTGTGGAGCTCTGATTAGCTGTTTTTCCTTCATTTACGTCATTTTATCACAATGGTCCCTACCTAATTACTTTCGACTGATCATGGAAGTCATTTCACACTTTTTTAGAGACAGGAAGTCATGTCATACTGTCAATTCTTGCATGATATACACTGTTCTTAAAAAAAAAAAATTGAAAAGTTATTTTCCATTATGTTGCTTTACAGTTGCATGTCTTTTAGCATCCTTTCTACATTACAGATTCCACACTGGAGTTGAGCTCGGCCCGTCTGAATCCCAAGGAGGAGATGCTTTGCTCAAGCTCCTCTGGCAGCACTCTGATGCAATCATGTGTTGCTCTCTAAAGGCAAGTAGTTGAATTACTCCCAAGTCTTTACTGTAACTCTCCTTTCTCTTTTTTCTGTTGGATATATATGTATGTTCTCAATATAAATAGAATATTATTGTGTATAATATTGTATGGGGCAATATGTGTTTGTACATGTTATCTGTTAGTTATTGGATCGGGTTAAGTGGACATAAAGCCCAGTATCAAAAATTTAGTCTTATCATGGTATAATACTGGTCATGGTACCAAAATTTTAGTCATATGAGATATATTCAAATTTTGATAATCATGGTATAATATCTCAAGCAGTAGGGATATTAAGTAGTTGAATTACTCCCAAGTCTTTGTTGTAACTCTCTTTTCTGTTGGATATATTTGTATATTCTCAATATGAATAGAATATTATTGTGTATAATATTGTATGGGGCAGTATGTGTTTGTACGTGTTATCTGTTTGTTATTGGATCGGGTTAGTGGACATAAAGCCCAGTATAAAAAATTTAGTCTTATCATGGTATAATACTGGTCATGGTACCAAAAATTTAGTCATATGAGATATATATTGGTCTTGTGGTAGTGCCTGAGATTATTCAAATTTTGATAATCATGGTATAATATCTCAAGCAGTAGGGATATTAAGTAGTTGAATTACTCCCAAGTCATTGTTGTAACTCTCTTTTCTGTTGGATATATATGTAAATTCTCAATATAAATAGAATATTATTGTGTATAATATTGTATGGGGCAATATGTGTTTGTACGTGTTATTTGTTATTTATTGGATCGGGTTAAGTGAACATAAAGCTCAGTATCAAAAATTTAGTCTTATCATGGTATAATACTGGTCATGGTACCAAAAATTTAGTCATATGAGATATATACTGGTTATGTGGTAGTGCCTGAGATTATTCAAATTTTGATGATCATGGTATAATATCTGAAGCAGTAGGAATATTAAACTCTTATCATAATTTCTCTTTGTTCTTATTCTCATTATTATTCAACATTTTCACCCGCCTTTGATTTTAATTGTTAACTTGACGAACGAACGAACTCTGCAGTCTTCACCCGTGTTCACATTTGCAAATCAAGCTGGGCTCGACATGCTGGAAACCACCCTTGTCGCCCTCCAAGATGTAACCCTCGAAAAAATACTCGACGACAGTGGTCGTAAGGTACTCTGCACTGAGTTCCCCAAGGTTATGCAACAGGTTCGTATAAAACAGCACGCAAACTTAAAAACCATTTCTCCTACGATTTTATCGGGATTAAATACTAATTACGGTTCGTTTGTTTTCGTTATAGGGTTTTGCTTACTTACCGGGTGGTATCTGCGTATCGAGCATGGGGAGGCCGGTATCATACGAGCAAGCAGTAACCTGGAAAGTTCTGAACGAAGACGACGCTGATCACTGCTTGGCTTTCATGTTCGTCAACTGGTCCTTTGTTTGATCATTCATTCCCTTACCCCCTTTATCATTCCCCTTTATCATTATATATATATATATATATATATATATATATATACACTTCCTATGGCACTACTACAGGAAAATAGTGTTATGATGAACTAATTATCTGTGTTGTAATGGAACTCAGCAATTTATATATGCTGACAATCTTATATATGCAATGTTTGTTTCTATGTGATGATGCTCTTAATGAATCAATGAATGCTTCCCCAAGTCTCTTTTTGTTTGCAAAAAGAACCCTGATAAATGATACTTTTGCAAAAAGAAGCCTGATAGTATTAGTAGCTGGATTGGACTGGGATTTGGGTCACATGTCAGTGTCGTGATAACTGTGAGCTCTTCTGTTGTATTGGATTGGATTGGATTGGAATTAAGGAATACCTACATCTACTAACCTATGATACTACAGCATAACATATCTGTACTGTTTTTCAAAGAATTTCCTGATTTGACACTATTATCTTGGGCACTTGGGAATTTTTTGCACAAATTGTCCCTGTTTGAAAATTTAATAAAAAAAGATCAGGTAGCTAACTGAGTTAGCGCCCTTAGTTATATTATTCGCACTGTCTCAGTTAGCATGTGCCAAAAGCTATCACTTTTTTTTCTCAAGTAGGGATGTGCGAAAAACTTAATCAAATATTGACACGCTAATTCCGTTAGCGTGCCTATTTAAACTACTCGCGCTAACGAGGTTAGCGTGATAGGTGGATAGTAGGGACACTCCTCAAGAGTAGGGAGTAGGCAAAAAAATTCCAAGTATAGACACACTAATCCCGTTAGCGCCTCTCGTTATACAAGGCACGCTAATGGGCTTAACATGCTATGTCGTTTGAGATCCTATTAAATCGTAGTCACTGACGCTGTCTCATTATATTTATAGTGTCTTTTTCTCTTCTCTTTCTCCCCCAATTTCGAAACTCAACTTCAAAACCCTAGCATCCTAATTGTAGATCTTACTAAAAAAATTCTACAAAATCTTAAAGGATCTTCTTCTTTTCTCACATTCACATTCATCTTCTTTTGGGAGTGATGAAGAGATTCCACCAAAAATTTCATGAAGAGATTCCATCAAAAATTTCGGGAGATTGGGATGGGTAAAGGCCGAAATCGGAGACTAGGGTTTGGGTTTGGGGGTTTATATTTTGGTTTTGGGAGAGAGGAGAAGTGAGATGAGAGTGAGATAGCGAGCGTTATTTAATAGGATCCCAATCGACACTCGCTAACCCCGTTAGCGGGCCTGGTATAAAGAGGGGCGCTAACCGGGTCAGCGTGTCTATACTTGGGATTTTTTTGCCTACACGCCTAATTGAGGAGTAGTGTCCCCTACTGTCCACCTATCATGCTAACCCCGTTAGCACGAGTAGTTTAAATAGGCACACTAACGGAGTTAGCGTGTATATTTGGTGAGTTTTTTTGCACACCCCTACTTGAGGGAAAAGTGGTATCCCCTGACACACGCTAACTGAGATAGCGAGGAGAATATTATTAGGGGCGCTAACTCAGTTAACGGTATTAAATTTTCAAACAGGGACAGTTTGGTACATACTTATATAAAGAGGGATAGTTTGGTAAAAAATTCGGCACTTGGCTGAAATACTGTGCACTATGCAGCTTGAATTACTGTATGAATGGTCTTTGATTTGGACTCTGAATCTCTGATATTGTATAGGATTCAGTAAGCTTGTATACATAATGTAATGTATATTTAGGTTAATAAAGAGTTTGAAATGCTACAATCTTGAATGTTTCATTCGTGAATGTTTTGCAAGATATAATTTCACTCATGCTCAGTGTTTTCATCGGCGCGTGACAGCAAAATGTTCGGTGCGAGGCACTAGAGGTAGAGATACTTGTGGATGATAATGTTTGAGTAATTCTTATTGATTCTTGATCTTCATAGAAGAAGATATATATATATATACACGATACAGAGAAGAACCAAAACAGAAAATTAGTGGCTATTATATCAACAGCCATGCAAAACAGGAAACTAGTGCCTATTATATCAACAGTCATGCAAATCAATATTATACCAATCAATTCCTATATCAATGCATTCCGTAATAGCTATACCTTAAATAGCTATGCCTTAAATAGATCCATGCAAATCAATCTCATACCAATCAATCCATATATCAATGCACTCCGTAATACCCCCCTCAAGTTGGAGCATGAAGATCCGAGATGCCCAACTTATGAAGTAGATAATCAAACTGTTTCTTTCCCAAGGCCTTCGTAGAGACATACGAAGGAGAAATAAAGCCCTCCTGAATTGCATCACGAATGAAATGACAATCCACCTCAATATGCTTCGTACGTTCATGGGGAACAGGATTGTGAGCAATATGAAGAGCAGAATGGCTATCACAGAACACAGGAATGGCTTTTGGATGATGCACCTCGAGACTCAACAACAAAGCCTTTAACCACTTCAACTCACAAGTAACAGAGGCCATAGAACAATACTCAGCTTCCATGGAGGAGTGAGAAACGGTGGGTTGCTTCTTAGTTTTCCCAGAAATAGGCGATTGACCAAGAAAGACTAACCAACCTGTGAGAGACCGGCGAGTGAGAGGACATGCGGCCCAATCGGAATCACACCAGCCTTGTAAAGACAAGTCACTATCTGAACGAAGTAAAATTCCCTGGCCTGGGGCACCTTTCAAATAACGAACAACTCGGATGGCTACGTCCCAATGCTCCTGCTTAGGATGTTGCATAAATTGAGATAAAACATGAACAGAGTAAGATAAATCTGGACGCGTGACAGCCAAATAGATGAGACGACCCATCAATCGCCTATTGGATTTAGGCTCCGCAAGCAAGTCTCCTTTAGCATGTGCAAGTCTATGATTTTGTTCGATTGGAGAACCAGCTGGCTTGGCTCCCAATAAACCGACCTCAGATATAATATCAAGGGTGTACTTGCATTGACATAAGAACAAATCGTGAGGACTGCGAGCAACCTCAATACCCAAAAAATATTTCAGTATGCCGAGATCCTTCATATGAAAACAGTTATTGAGATAGGCCTTAAATACATTCAATACAGCGGAATCGTTACCAGCAATGATTAAATCATCAACATAGACAAGCACATTAATCTGCACAGTACCCCTGGTATATGTGAAAAGAGAATAGTTGGAATAAGATTGGAGAAAACCATAGCTCTTCAAAGCCGAAGCCAGCTTTGCAAACCAACAACAAGGAGCCTGCCTCAAGCCATAAAAAGATTTTTGAAGCCTACACACTGTGCCGGGATCAGAAGTTTCAAACCTAGGAGGAAGTTTCATATACACTTCCTCATGAAGGTCACCATGCAGAAAAGCATTGTGAACATCCATTTGATAAAGCTCCCAATTCTTTGATGCAGTAATGGACAAAAAAGCTCGAACAGTTACCATTTTTGCTACTGGAGCAAAAGTCTCATTATAATCAATCCCTTCAATTTGATGATTGCCAAAGACAACTAACCGTGCCTTCAATCTCTCAATGGTACTATCAGAGTGACACTTGATCTTGTAAACCCATTTACTACTAAGAGCCTTCTTTTCAGGGGGGAGAGAGGCCATAGTCCATGTACCATTATCTTCCAAAGCCCGGATCTCCTTTTGCATAGCACTACGCCAACCCGCATTTTTCACAGCCGCCTTGAAAGACTGTGGCTCCACCCCGGCAGTTACAGCTGCAAGAAAATTTCGGTGTTTCGCAGTAAATTTGTTACAATTAACATAATGTGCTATAGGAAAATGCGTACCTGAGGGAGGAAAGGAAGCAGGTAATGAGGGAGATGGACTTTTCTTAATCACTGTATGTGTCACAAAATCCTTCAATTTGGAGGAAGGAATTTTAGTTCTCATACATCGGCCCATAGTAGAAGCATGAGAATCAGCGAAAGCAGAAGGAGAGTCTTGCGAATCATTACCAGATGGGATAGCCACATCCACTGAGACAGAAGGCAACTGTGTTGGTGGTGGCGTTGAGGAACGGGGCACACCAGTAGCCTCGGTTATGTTTCCTTGCGCCCCACTCTTATCCACAAAATTAAAATCTGGCACAAAAGGTTCGGCATCCATGGTTTCAAGAGAGACGGCCATAGGAGGTTTATCGTTCGAATAGGAAAAATTGTCCTCATAGAAACGAACCCTAGAGGCGAAAAAAATCTTGTTGTCCAAATCATATAACAGCCAACCTTTTTTCCCAAAAGGATAACCAACAAAAACACACTTTCTACTACGACTCGCAAACTTATCACCTTTTGCTCTTTGATTATGAGCAAAGCACAAACAACCAAATACACGCAAGTCATCATACGAGGGTGGGGAGCCAAACAAAATATCATAGGGAGTTTTATAATGAAGCAGACTAGAGGGAGTTTTATTAATAAGATGTGCCGCAGCTAAAACACACTCCCCCCAAAATAAAATTGGCAAATTCTCTTGAAAACGCAAAGCACGAGCAGCATTTATAATATGTTGATGTTTTCTCTCCACTCGCCCATTTTGTTGAGGTTTGCCAACACAAGAGGTGTGGAATAAAATGTCATTAGCCCAAAAATAGTCCTTCATACAATTAAATTCAGTACCATTATCACTCCGCATTATCTTGATTTTCAAAATTGGCGCTCAATCATAGAAATAAAGGATATAAACATCTAAAAACCTCTGTTTTATCAACCAATAAATAGACCTATACGGCACAAAAAAAATCATCAACTAAAGTCAAAAAATAGCTTGCTCCACATGATGACGGAGTATTATAAGGACCCCATAAATCACAATATATTAATTCAAAAATTCTTGATGCTTTGTTGGTACTCAAAGAAAAAGACTCTCTAGATGGCTTAGCACGATGACAAACTTCATATGCTTTATTCAAATGTTCCTTACCACAACTAATAAAAGGAAGCGATTTTATGACTTTCTCGGAAGGATGTCCTAAACGCTTATACCATAGATCTACCGAAGATGATCCCACCACCAATGCTGCTTGAACGCTTGGCACCCGCCAAAGATAATAAAGTCCATCCCTTCTTTCACCCGTTCCAGTCAGTTCCCTCGAATGTAGGTCCTATATAGCACACATGTGAGTCGAAAATTGGACAAAACATTTCATATCATCATCAAGTTGCGAAACCGAAATTAAATTGCAATATACTTTGGGAACATAAAGTACATTATTAAGATAAATTTTTTCCATTAGTTTCACATTGTCTTGCTTAGTTGCAACAACACTTTGTCCATCTGGAAGGCCCGCAAGACAAACACTCACATCTTGAATGTCAGTCAAAAAAGAAATATTTTCCGTGATATGATTAGAAGCACCAATGTCAATTATCCAAGATGTATTATCAAACTCACCATTCAACCGATTTATTGGAATTTGAGGATTACCAAATGCCGCAACCAATGTTTGCCACTGTGCGGCACTAAAACCAGGAAGAGCCGCATTTGTAGTGAAGGAAGATGATGCACTGATCGGACCATCAGTGGTTGGTGCAACCGTACCATGTGCGTGAGCCCCCCTCGACCCGGACTAGTAGCAGGCGAAGAACGGGAAACTGGCGGCTTTCCACGAGGACCACTTGCGCTCTTAGTTTCCGATTTCGGCGGCGGACCATACCGCTCCTCCCACCAATCTGGGTAACCAATAATCAGAAAAAAGCTATCAGCATCATGGCCAGAGCATTGGCAGTGAGAACAAACCAAACCCGACTTGTCTACTTTCTCAACACCACGGCCACGTCCGCGACCGTCTGTACGAACCGCAAACCCCACAATCTCTTGTTTCTCATTTTTAGTGCGAGCCATTCCACGCACCATTTCATCTTGAACAACCTGTTGACATGCTAGATTAAGACTAGGCAAAGGATCATGAGAAAGCAACGTCGACCGAATCTGGCTGTAATATTCGGAGTT
The DNA here is from genome assembly GCA_017893485.1 of Hemerocallis citrina. Lineage (NCBI taxonomy): Eukaryota > Viridiplantae > Streptophyta > Magnoliopsida > Asparagales > Asphodelaceae > Hemerocallis > Hemerocallis citrina. The sequence continues at coordinate 50,602,670 of CM030368.1, forward strand.
CAATCCCATCAAGAATTGATGAAGTTGTTCTTCCTCCCATCGTTTCTCGTGAGCCTTGCCGAGATTACATGTACACTTACCACAGTGACACCGTAAAATAGGTTCATAATTACTCAGTTCATCCCAAAGTACCTTCAACTTAATGTAATACGTTGCAATCGACATTGATTGGGACTGTTCGCAACGAGCAATATCAGATTCTAATTGTTGTATTCTTGGACCATTGACAACAGCAAACCGTTCATTCAAATCATCCCATAACAATTTGGCGTTGTCGTAATTCGAAAGCATAGATCTTACCTCTGGATCGGTGGTATTCATAAGCCATGAAACAAGCATACATTGTATACAAACCCAATCCTCCTTCGTGCATGGTGGCTTCATTTCGGTGATCGTACCGTTGAGAAAGCCATACCTGCGCCGAGAAGACAAAGCCACATGAATAGCGTGTGCCCAATCATCAAAGTTATCAAGTCGAAGCCGCGCCAGAGTGATGAAGTCTCCCGGGCGATCCTGCGGCCCTAAAAAAAGGGCGAACTAGCATCAATCTTCGCCTCCGTTTTCGTAATCGCCAGTGATGGTGTTCCATCGGTGGTGGTCATTATTGTGATATTTTAGGTGTTAGCTCTGATACCATGATAATATTTGGGTAATTCTTATTGATTCTTGATCTTCATAGAAGAAGATATATATATATACACGATACAGAGAAGAACCAAAACAGGAAACTAGTGGCTATTATATCAACAACCATGCAAAACAGGAAACTAGTGCCTATTATATCAACAGCCATGCAAATCAAACCCCATACCAATCAATCTCTATATCAATGCATTCCGTAATAGCTATGCCTTAAATAGCTATGCCTTAAATAGATCCATGCAAATCAATTTCATACCAATCAATCCCTATATCAATGCACTCCGTAATAATGGAACTCGAGAATTTGCGATGAAAATTTTCTACTTTTGTGAACCTTTGTGGGAGTTGACACTTGAGCCTAGCTGTGTGCGTTTCATTAGAGACGTTATATATGTGGTATCAATTTTTCAACTTAGTAACTAAAAAATATAGTGTGCACATGCTAATTATCTGTTAAATTAAAATAGAATAACACAAAGTTCTACTAATTTTCTCATCATTCACTTCAGTTGATTAATATATGAATTCAACATGAATTCAAATTATGAAATATGTTTATCGGGATAACTACGTGCTTAATTTTTATTTACCTCAACTCTTACTTTTACGGTACTAACATTTAATTTTTGGCTCCATAAATACAAAGCATCTTTTGCCTCGTAAGAGTATCTGTAGTCGTTGGCCAAATATCTAAAAAATAGATAATTTGGCCAAAAATTATCTGTAGTCGTTGGCCAAATACTCATTTTTTGAGTTTGAAATGAATAGTTTGCCAAATTTGGGGAAGAAATTACAGAAGTCAAAATTTGGAAGTCGAAATATAATATGTCGTCTGTCGTTCTGTTTTAATTTTTTTTTTTTGAATAGATCGGACGGGAAATGATTTTCTAAAATTAAAGTCCGATCGATTTTCTAAAATAAAAAAATCAAAAAGGGAGATCATATGCCGTCCACGAAATGGGGGAAAAAAGGAGATCATATGCCGTCCAAGCGATGGGAAGTTCTCATTTTCAATTTTTAAATCCTATACTTTAGACCTATACTGCATAATTATGGGCCATAAACTTTTTTATTTGGAATATCTTTTTTTCGGATGGGATATGATATCGAAATTATTTTAAACACATTTTAAAAAAATGCTCTCAGGAAATATGATATTCCGTCCGTTGAATAAATGGCAAAATTTAGGTTTAAACAACTATAACTCATTTACAAAATTTTTATAGCTATATACCAAATATTCAAATTTTGGGTTCATTTAACTATATATGGTCTAAGAGCATCTGTAGTCGTTGAAGCGAAAAATAAGCATATATGGATAAATAGAAATAGGAATCGAAGTTTTGCTGCAGTCGTTAAAAAGCTATTTGGAGCGACGACACTTCGAATGCCGTCGGAGGAATTAAAATTCGTCCTCGGAGCGCAAATAAAAAATTACAAAAAATTTTAGAAATTACGAAAAAATTACAAAAATTACAAAAATATTCCAGAAATTGCAAAAAAAATTACAAAATTGCAAAAATATTTCAAAATTTACAAAAAAAAAATAAAAATTACAAAAAAGTCCGGACGGCACATGAAGTGTTGTCCGACAAAAGGGGACGCAAGGGACGGCACTTGAGAGTGCCGTCCGAGGGTTTGTGAGCTTTTGGGGGGTTTTTTAATTGGAAAAAAATTTTTTTTTTTAGGCAACGGCACTTAAAGAGCCGTCCGACGAAAAAAATATTAGTTTTTTTGTGCGACGGCACTTCGAGTGCCACTGTAGCGAAATATGAATAAAATGAATATTTGACAAACGAGTGCAGCGCGTTTTTTAGTCAAATATCTATTTTATCGATATTTAGCAAACCGAATACAGCTAACATATCCTGAAAAAGACTCGCGTCTTTTTAACTCACCCGCGGTACCCACACACACCCTCCTTAATTGCCACGTCATCTATTTCACTCCAAAATTCCTCCCATATCTCCATTCTGTCCCCCTCGCCACGTCATCATGTAAGCTAGTCAATTGACGTAAATACCCTCTTCTTTATACTCCCTGTATTTGAATTACGTTTTGAGTCAGGGTGATCTTGACCGTCAGTTTAGTTTGTCTGTAATGATTGTCGCTACCGTTCGCCAGCTCTGACACGCGTTGAAAACGGATCACACAGTTAGGAGACGTCTAATCGCAGCTATTAAAGCAATGTGTTTTGAAAAAATGAAATCTTTGATTTGATGTGTCAAGGTGCAATGGCTGAGCTCGTACCATACAGAAGGAATGGTACCATTACTATTAAAAAATAATTTAGAATTGAATAAAAGAAAATATCTCTCTCTATAATATATAATATCTCTACTACTATAATGGGAGAACCCCTTAGTCCTTAACCCAACCCGTGCAGCGCACGTGTTGGGTTATGGACTAACTTTGATAAATATTTTCGGTAGTAGACCAGTTTGGTAAATATTTTCGAAAGTGGATCAGTTTGGAAATTATTTTCTTTTTGCCCTTTTCATTATTCCTTCAATTTTTTCCACGTGTATGATATGGTAAATGCAATTGTCATGGATAGTTATCATTTTGGAATATTCCATTATGTCTTATTTTATGTTTATAAAATTTAGAAAACGAATTATTACATTTCTTAAAGAAAAAAGTAAGATTTCCGCAGCTAAATTCGATTCTAATTAAATATTTTCGAAAGTGGATCAGTTTGGAAATTTTTTTTTCCCTTTTCATTATCCTTTCAATTTTTTCCACGTGCACGTGTGCACGTGTATGATACTAGTAATATTATAATGGGAGAAGGCCTTAGTGTCATTTGTAAATATTTTGTCAATCTACCAACTCGTATAACACACGTGCATAACTATTTTAAAATATGTCCTAGGTTCAAATTGAGACTATGTCTAAATTTTTATTTTAAAAAACTATATTTATTAAAATGTGCATCGCACGTGTAAACTACTAGTATTATAAAATTTTGAAGATCATAAATTAGCTATCAATTGTACAATATTCTACTTACCATCTGCTATAATTTTTTATTACTTCTTTTATTAAAAAAAGAAAGTAAAATTAAAAAATCTCATAAACAATTTATTCATACACATTTAAAAATGACAATACATCTTATCGAAAATCTTATATTATGAAAACAAAAAAAAAGACTAAAATGACTTAAATTGAAAACAGGGAGAATAATTTGTTGACTATTAGTTTGGGGTGCACAAAACGTGTCTATAAATACTAATAAGTTTAAATTGAGTTATTCAGATTTTCAGGATCAAATAATATCTATAAGAGATCCAAGAGAGATTCAAGAATATTCAAAGAAGAAAATTAATAAAGAAAGATTCAGAAATCAAGCAAAAGAATGTAAAATGTAACATCTGTTTTTTTTTTTAATTCCTCAATTATTTGATTTAAATTATTTTTAAATATTTTTTTGAGTATATTTACCCCTATTAATTGATTTTATTAGTATTAAAATGATTAAACTGATATTTTGGGGTAAACGGGAAAAATTGAAAATATAGGAGTTTCGATATGAGTTTTCTCGGAGGAGATGAATCCGATTTGACCCAAAATTTTTCTGGGGCATTTTTGCATTATAAGGGGTTTAAATTTTCGAGTTATTAAATTATAGTTTGAAGTTGAAAGTATTTTTCTGAAATACTACGATATTCGTATATATACATATTTATATGTATTGCTATCGTTCCTAACTATTGATTTTGATTACAATTATGCATAAAAATACATTTCTAATTTTATTTTATGTTTGAGATGAATTTAAGTACATTATGGAGTGATTTTTACAAGAAAAACCCTAGAAAAGTTGACTAGAAGGGTATATATATAAACCTATGGTCAAATAGGGGTTTATATGAAATTTTGCCCTTTTATTTACTTCTCCATACCCTTTCTCCCCCTCCCACTTCAGGTTTCGGCCAGCAAACCCCTCCCCCTCACCGACCAAGATATGGTTCCAAACACCATAGTGATTCCAACCAAATTTTGAAGAAAATTTGAGGGTTTGGGCTATTTTCATGGCATACAACTCATTTATGGAGTTCGTTTGTGAGAATATGGTGCGGTTCTGTTGGAACCACCATTGTTGCCGTAGTTCTTGGAGCTTTCTTAGCCATGGTGAGCAGTGGATTAGATGGAATTGAGAGTGAGGAAGAGAAGAATGGAACCTGAGGTTAGGGAAGTAGACTCAAGATCTCAAGAATTCAAGAAGAGGGAAACGGATTATGCAAATGATCGACAGCACTTAATGGCGCCATCCCTTCTTTATTTATATTCAGCTTTTACATGAAATGCACATGAATGTAAACTAAACAGTTAGACAGTTACAATGGGTCCTACAGCTGATCTGCCATAGATCCCTCACCCGACGACTCACATACATTTCATACAGTCTTATTTACACAAAACCCCTTATTGTATTATTTATTACATTTGTACTGATACACTGATACATCCCCAACTTCAAATGCATCTTCTAAATTCCACAGCAGCTATCTGCGATCCCAATCTCCTGAGCTCACCTATTCTCCGTCGTAGCTTCACTACGATGTGTATCAACTCCACCCCCATCTTTTTAGACCTTGCCTCAAGGTCGAATAAAGGGAATCGACGCACCAAATCCCAATACGACTCCCATGAAGCTGAATCTGTAGCTTGATCTTTCCACTGGATCAAAACTTCTAAAACCAGTTTCTTCCCCTTAATTACAGCTCATCTATCAAGTATTAACTCAGGTTCTATGAGAACCTTGTAGACAACAGAAGGAACAGACCTTTGGACCTCCATCGCAGGCCCCAAATGTCTATGCAGCTGAGATATATGAAATACTGGATGGATCTTCGCATCTAATGGTAAATTTAACTTATAGGCAACAACTCCAATCCTTTCAAGGACTCTATATGGTCCATAGTACAATGGTGCTAACTTCTGAATAGATCTTGCAGATACTGATGTTTGCCTATACGGTTATAATTTGAGATATACCAATTCTCCAACTACAAATTCTTTTTCCACCCTACGAGTATCAGCATATTTTTTCATTCTCTGTTGAGCCACTAACAGATGATCCTTAAGTAGTTGTAGGTGAACATCTCTAGAGAGTAGTGCTTCTTCCACTTGAGGGTTAATGGCTGTATGAGGAATATATGAAATCAATGTGGGAGGAGCCCTACCATATAAAGTTTCATACGGAGTGGTTTTAGTTGCACTATGCCAGGTTGTGTTGTACCAATACTCTGCCCACGGCAGCCAATTGCTCCACTCCTTCGGCCCATGATGACAGAAACAACGAAGATAGGTCTCCAAACACCTATTAACAACTTCGGTTTGCCCATCTGTTTGGGGGTGATACGCAGTTGAGAACTTTAATTTGGTACCTTGCAGCTTTAATGTCTCCTTCATCAAGTTACTAGTGAATACTGCCGCTCTATCACATACAATTGAAATTGGCATTCCATATAGCTTGAAAACCCCTTCAGTTAGAACTTGCACAATAGTATTTGTTGTGTAAGGATGTTGAATAGGGAAGAAATGCGCATACTTGCTCAATCTGTCTACGACCACCAGGATAACTGAGTATCTTCGACTGATAGGAAGCCCTTCAATAAAATCCATGCTCGCTTGCTGCCACACTTGATCAGGAATTGGTAGAGGTTATAATAAACAAAATGGAGCTTGCGGAACATAATTACTGGTTTGACAAATTGTGCATTCACGCACATAAGTTTCTACATCTCCTTTAATTCCCTTTCACCAAAAAGACCTACGAAGTCTTTCCAATGTTTTGTCTTAGCCAGAGTGACCACCTATGGGAGAATCATGATGCTCATATATTAACATCTGTCTAAATGGAGAAGTAGGACTAATTATTACCTTTGATTGTTTGTACCAAACTCCTCTAATTTGATGAAACTTGTTGTTTGATGACTTTGCAACTTTGGCAGCTAAATCTTTAAAATAGCTATCTTCCTTATTCATTTTAACTATCTCTTTCCACCAATCAGCAACTAATAATGATAGCTGTGCAAGGTAACAATCCACATCCCTCCTTGACAACCTATCAGCTGGTATGTTTTCTCTACCTTTTTTTATATTCAACCTCAAAATTAAACCCATACAGCTTTATTAACCATGAATTCTGAGCTTCAGTAGATAGCCTCTGATCCAGTAGGTATTTAAGTGGTTGGTGATCAGTTCGAATGATAAATTTTCTCCCAAACAAGTATTGTTTCCACTTTTTCACCGCAAGTAATATAGCAAGCATCTCCTTTTCATATGCAGACCAATGCATGCTCTTCCTTTTAATGCCTTGACTAATATAAGCTATAGGATGCTTATTTTGCAAAAGTACAGCTCCAATACCTTCCTTACATGCATCACATTCAATTACAAATGTGTCTTCAAAGTTTGGTAGTTGTAATACAGGAGCTGTAGATAATGCCAATTTCAACTGATCAAATGCCAACTAGGCTTCATTACTCCATTCAAACCCATTCTTCTTTGTTAGAGCTGTTAAAGGTGCTGCAATGAACCCATAGTTACGAATAAATTTCCTATAATACCCAGTGAGACCCAAAAATCCACACAGTGCCTTGACATTCTTTGGCTTGGGCCATTGTTGCACTGCAGCTACTTTACTAGGATCTACTGCAATTCCCCCATTAGAGACCACATGACCCAAGTATTCTACCTTTGATTTGCCAAAATCACACTTAGAACTTTTTACAAACAACTGGTTTTGCCGCAGGATGTCTAAGACCATACTAATATGTTGAAGATGATCCTGCCAAGTGTGACTAAATACTAATATATCATCAAAGAATACTAAAACAAATTTGCGCAAATAAGGCCTGAATATATCATTCATCAATGATTGAAATGTAGATGGAGCATTACTCAATCCAAATGGCATCACCAAAAATTCGTAATGTCCACTATGAGTTCTAAAAACTGTCTTTGAAACATCCCTCTCTGACATTCTGATTTGATGGTATCCTGATCGCAAATCCAGTTTTGTGAAAAACATTGAACCACGTAATTCATCTAAGAGATCATCAATAATTGGTATTGGATACTTATCCTTGATAGTTTGATGATTTAATTGCCTATAGTCCACACACATGCGCCATGATCCATCATGCTTTTTAACTAGAACTACTGGTGAAGAATAGGAGCTTGTACTAGGTCGGATAACACCCTGGGTTAACATTTCCTCAACTATCTTCTCAATAGCATTCTTCTGCTCAAAAGAATGTCGATAAGGCCTGATACACACAGGTTTGGAGTCATCAATTAACAGAATATGGTGATCACATGATCTATTGGGTGGCAGACCTTTTGGTTCATCAAGCACATCCTGATAATTTTCCAATAATGCACTCAGCTCTGAAGGTAAGGCTTGTTTAATCTGATTATTTGTTGCTGAAGATATCAAATATAGCACAAACCCTCTATGAATTTGAAAAGCAACTTTACTAGCTTCCTTATCAGTTAACAGCTATGTAGGACTAGGGTGAAGACCCTTCAAAACCCAGTTTTTTCCTGTATGAAAAAATTTAAGCTACTTCTCCATCAAATTAACTATGACTTCTTTTACTTGTTTAATCCATTTAGCCCCCAACACCACATCATGACCCCGATAGGAAAAACAAGGAAGTCATCTACAAATTCATACCCTTGGCAATTTATCTTCACTCCTGAACATAAACCACTTCCCTCAACTACTCCTCCTCCAGCAACTTTTACATTGAAAGACTGTTTAATAGAAAGCTTCAATCCTGTTTTTCCCAAAATGAATGGATCAATATAGTTATGAGTTGCTCCACTATCCAATATGATATGTATGTCATGCCCATTAAGCTGCCCCTTCAAGATGAGGCAATCATAATTGACTCCTTTACTCTCAGCTGCACATAGTTGGTTGATTTGCATTTTCTCTGACATATCATTGGCATTATCTGCATCTAACAATTGAGTTAGTTCCTCTTCACCTTGGATAGAGAATAGATCCCACTCCCCTTCTATGCACATATATGTTTTGTTTTTGCATATATGTCCTGGCAAAAAAATTTCCTCACAGCCAAAACATAATCCTTTCCTTCGCCTCTCCCATATCTCATTAGGGCTTAATTTCCTCAGAGTTGGACTAGCAGTAGTTGATTGAGATTTCGGTGGTAGGTATGATGATGAACTTTGTGCGGGTAGAGGAGTAGCACTTTGTGAATATGCTGGTCTAAACTGTGGTCGAAAAGCACTTTTATTCAACTGCTTCACAGAGTTGAATTTCTTTTCATACTTAAGTGCAACCCTAAATGCTTCTCCCAGAGATTGAGGCTCAACCATGGACACATCATGTTGAATTTCCTCCTTAAGGCCACTAATAAATTGCTGTACTAGATATGATTCATTCACCCCTTCAACCAAACACTGCAACTTCTCAAATTTGCGCTGATACTCCAAGACTTTGGTGGTTTGTTCCAACCTACAAAGTGTCTTAGCTGCATTTTCATATATTCCTGAATCAAATCTGTTGTAAATCCCTTCTTTGAATTGTTTCCAAGTTACAACCCCCTCGTTGAACCTAAGAAACCAACGACACCATTGCACTATTTCTTCTTTAAGGAAAAAATATGCTACTCGCACCTTTTCATCCCCCGCAATATGGTATATCTCAAAGTAATGTTCTATTTGAAATAACCTATTCAAAACATCTCCATTACCAGAGAAAGGGCATACCTCCAATTTTGGAGGCTTGGGAAAAAAAATTTCCACACTAGGTTGATCAAACCTCCTTCCTTTTTCATTAAAACCCACACCCCTATGCCCCAGTCCCAGATTTGTTCTGAAAGAAAATTGATCAAGATCTTGCTTACCTCTTCCTCTGTACGGTGGAATTGGCCCTAATGGACCACTGTCTTCTTGATTCGACTTCCCAGCTGCAATCAAACTCCCTACTTGATGCGCCAGGTGTTGCAATTGAGCCAGGACCGATGGTAATTGCGTTGCAACCTCTTGTACTTGATTTTCAACTCCTAGCATTCTTTCTTCCAAGAATCGCTATCTTTGCTGCAAATCTAACCCCGGAGCTCCTCCCAGAAATCCATTACTGATTCTTGGTCCTGCCCCTGCCTGGTCATCTTCATCATCTTCCAAGTTCGCCTGAGGATCGAACGGCTCTGATACCATTTGGTGCGGTTCTGTTGGAACCACCATTGTTGCCGCAGTTCTTGGAGCTTTCTTAGCCATGGTGAGCAGTGGATTGGATGGAATTGAGAGTGAGGAAGAGAAGAATGGAACCTGAGGTTAGGGAAGGTGACTCAGGATCTCAAGAATTCAAGAAGAGGGAAATGGATTATGCAAATGATCGACAACACTCAATGGCGCCATCCCTTCTTTATTTATATTCAGATTTACATGAAATGCACGTGAATGGAAACTAAATAGTTAGACAGTTACAATGGGTCCTACAGATGATCTGCCATAGATCCCTCATCCAATGACTCACATACATTTCATACGATCTTATTTACACAAAACCCCCTATTGTATTATTTATTACATTTGTACTGATACACTGATACATCCCTAGCTTCAAATGCATCTTCTAAATTCCACAGCAGCTATCCGCGATCCCAATCTCCTGAGCTCACCTATTCTCCATCGTAGCTTTACTGCGATGTGTATCAGAATACTGCATGTAAGGTGAGAAATTGTGAAACCCTATATTATGTGAATATATGATTTTGAGTTTTAGTGCTAGAAAATGATATAGTAGGGTAATTAGGTGATGCTGGTAATTATAGAGAAGAAAGATTGGTAAGAAATTGAGTGGTTTGTGAATTATAAATTAATTAGTGTGTTGGCTTTAGAATTTGGATAATAAATAGAATAATTGATAAGTAGTTATAGAAATTGTTGTGAATTAAGGGGAAACAATTTAGAATGAGTTTAGTGAAAATTTTTTGGAGTTAGAAACCCGTTGGAATCTCAAAAATACGGGTATACCATGTATGCACGCCGGGTGTTCGGTGAAATGCCCGAGTGAGATTTAGGTGAGAATTTGATGGGTTCGGAGGTGTAATTGAGTCTTATTATTATTATTAACCCTAATTTGAGAGATTAGGAAAAAGGGGATTAAAGAAATTAGAAAATAGAAAATTTTCCTATTAGAAAGCCTCCAATCAATATGTGAGTTCTTGTATTGGGGTTCGAATTTGAAATTCGTCGATGTAGCTTGCCTACTTATGTCATTTGTGATGTGTGGGTGAAGACGGATTCGAATTTGGAGGTTCGTAGGTCGAGTTTTGAGTTTTAAGCTAATCGGTTCTATAATTTTCCAATTAGGTGGAAAAAGTTGAACTTCGACTGGCTACCGGGCGGACGTGGGATATCATTTGCTCGATCCGTCAGGTGAGTATGTTGTATCTATAAATATTTTATATTGTGGCCAAATTTCGTGGCTTTTTGATATATTTTGTAAAAGTTATGCCAAAAATTGATTTTCAAATGAAAATACGGATTTTTAAGGATCCGAAAATGGGTTTTTGTGATATTTGGTGAAATTAACTATTTTAAGTATATAAAACCTATATTATGGGTTAATGTGACGTGTTGAAGTATAAAAATTAAATATATTAAACGGTTTATGCATATATTTACCCTGTGCATGTTTTGTGCATGTTTTTGGGTGAATAAGCCAATATAGGTGATTTGGTATATGTGGAGCTTTGTGTATGGGCTAGCATGCTATAGATGGATGTAATAAGATGTAATTAGATGAAATTAGTGATTGTGGTTATATTTTGGAAACCCGTGTATATATAGTGCATGTTTTGTGCATATTTTAGGGCATATAGGCCCTTATAAGTGATTTTACTTACATAGAGCATTGTGTATGAGCTAGCATGCTATGATTGGTTGTTATGGAGTTCAATTAGAAGAAATAAGTGATTGTGGTCCTATCTCTTGGAAACCTGCAAATGTGATGTATGTTTGTGAGATATATATAGATGATAATGGCTTGTGATGTAATAATTGATGAAATTGGTAAGTGGGTATACGTTTACATTCTAATTATGTTCGAAAAGAATTAATAGGCAATAATATGATATTATAATGTGATGAATTATACATTTTGATACTCTTACGATATGGAATAACATAATGTAGTTTTTTTATTAATGTTATAATTTGGCGTATGCCTATATATGATACAATAAGGTAATGAATAACATGGTATTCTTAATATGGGATGTTATGGCAAAATAAATATCATGGCACATTTATATTTATGCAATAATATGATATGATGGTTTTATATGTTGAATGACAGGGTGTATGCATAATGTGGTATAATGATATGATGATTAATATCGTGGACACCGGATATGCATTAAATGGTAAGATAAAAGATAAGATGGTACGTGCTAATAAAATGTGTTAATAATTCACGTGGTTAAAGTCAAAGACATGACTCGTTGTAAATCAAAAATGAAATGCTTGTGTTGATAAAGTAAGAGGGGAAGATGAAATGACTAATGTTAATAACAAATGGAATTTTGTTGACCAGTACCTACAGCAATCTTGGAGGTTTGGGCTAGACCTCCTATTACCCAGACTATGTGTCTGTGGTGCAGTGTTTCTTTACCCAGACTATGTGTCTGTGGTGTAGTGGATATTACCTAGACTATGTGTCTGTGGTACAATGTTTCTTTACCCAGACTATGTGTCTGTGGTGCAGTGGATATTACCCAGACTATGTGTTTGTGGTGCAATGGCTATTACCCAGACTATGTGTCTATGGTGCAGTGGTTATTACCCAGACTATGTGTCTGTGGTGCGGTGTTCCCTCGCTAGTTCGGCTAGGAGGAAGACGTAGCCTCGGATGTGTAAGACTCTATGTGAGCATCGTTTTTTACTGGGCTATCGGCTTTCAGTATATTGGGATACTGTGGCTCACTGGTTGACAAACTAATAAAATAAATAAGTATAAATGAGAATGATTATTAAAGTGAAATACAGTATGATTTGAGTTAATACACCTTGAAATTGTGTCAATGAACTACCTGCCCGCTATTTTCGTGGAACTGGTGGGAACTACCTGCCTTGGCATAATTCGCAGGGTAAGTTAGCATGATATCGGTAATGAATAATGGGAATGAAGAATAAAGTAAAGTGAAGACGAAAGTAATTAAAGTAAATTAATAACCAAGCTCTTGGCTTGTGATGTGATGTGATATTATCCAGACTATGTGTTTGGAGTGCGGTAATTATTACCCAAGCTATCGGCTTTGGGGTGTGATATATTATTGCCCAAACTATGTTTGGGATGTGCAGTATAAATTGATGAGAATGAAAGTGAAATTAATAGTGACTTGAGATATAAGTTAAAATGAAAGTAAGTTTAATTCTCAATAAATTGAGTAGTTACCAAGTGATATAATGAGATGAGAATGAGCTATAAAACATGCTTTTGATGCAATGAGAATAAGCATTCTAATAAGTGATATGATAATGATGTGATGAACTGCAAGCAAATTGCAATATGCAATGAGATGTTGTATTTGTGTTATAAGTCATGAATGAATGTGGTATTATGCGTATGAATGCATATGTTTATGATGTGATACGCAATATAATACAATAAAATAAATACATGTATTTGGAGAGTGGTTATGAAAATGGTTATTAAAGAAAGTATGTTGTGATATGAGTTGGTGTACCTTGGAAGTGTGTCGGGGAACTACTCGCCCGCTATTTTCGTGGGAATGGCGGGAAATACTTGCCTTGGCACAAGTTCCAGGATGAATGGGTGTGTTGATGACATAATATAAGCAAATGAAGTGCGTGGCTAAATAAAGATGAAGAAAATATGTAATAGCATCCTGTGGTTATGTATATAAATGAAGAGATGGTGACGTGACGGTAATTGTGGATAGATGAATAATTGTGTTGGGGAATTCGAAATGAAAAGTAATGGATTGTATGAGAATTTGTTTTATGTAAATGTTAAATAAGGATATATATGAGGTTAGTGGGATGCATATAGTGAAACGTGTGAAGTTATGGATATGTATACAGTTAGATGCAGATTCGAAGAGTATTTTGATATAAAATCGTATTGGTGATATTTTTATATTTAGATTTCAGGTTGAATTTTCTTATCTTGATATTTGTAAGTTTAATTTATTTTCTTTAGTCAAGTTAATTTATTTGTTAGATTTCAAAAGTTATACTCACACCATAAATGACTAACCTTTGTTGTTTTCTGGGGTTTAGGGGGATCCCTCATTGTGGGTGGACAATCCTAACTCTCCTGCAGGTCGCTAGCAGCATGGTGAGGTAGTATAGAGCTAGATTTTATACTTTTGTTAGAACTGATCTATGATCTATGTACTTATATATGTAGAAAGGTGAACATTTGATGTATTATTTTGTATTATGATAAAAAATATATAGATATAGTGATGTGACAAGGTAAGAAAGCCCGTACCCACCTCATTGTGGAGTACTTGGTCCTGCGTTGGGTTTTTGGAAAGTTTTTCTACAACTTTTCTGTTTCTTTTATAAGTTCTTAAAGGAAATTTATGGTTTTAAATTATAATTGATATTCTGTTGTGAGTTTGGCCCCCAGTGCATATTATTTATATTGCCTGTGTGATTCTGCTCATTTTGGCCTGGGAAGCCCATGATTATAATGCCTGTGTTGTGAGCTACGAAATTTAGAGCAGAATTTCGTAAGCCTTTTATGTTTTAGGGCAGAAATTTCAAGGGAGACTCTGTCAAAATATTATTTGAAATATACCTACCTTAGTTTATGTTTAAAGTAATATAGAAATTGAAAAAATTGTATTTAGAGGCCTAGTTAGTCACAACAAAAAAAAATAGGATGTTACACGTTACATCGCTGCGTCACTTGTGCTATCTGCGTTTGCTCTTCTTAACTCTTTTTATTTACTCTGCACTTTATTTTGGTTTTTTTTTAAATTCCGCACAATCACCCTATTCACCCCTCCCTTAGGGTGATTTACAGTGGTATCAGAGTGAAGTGCTTATCAAAAGCTTAAAAGCTTAAGCAAAAGGTCCAATAGGCAAAATCCCTCCTCCCGAAAACTTGTACTCATTAGAGCCATTCGTCTACAATGAGACAAGTCTTATATGCTCACCATTTTTTAATGAAAAATACTATGATGTTTGGAAAGTTCGTATGTCTCATTTTCTACATATGCTTGAAGAAGAAGTATTGAACATGTGCATAAACAAAACTGTGATTCCTGTCAACGATGGAAAGCGGGCATTCAGAAAAGCTGAACTAGTATTGAAAACTGCAAATTCCATGGCTATGACAGCACTCTATGCAGGGTCGAGCAATGAAGAATTAATGCGATGCGAGCGAAATTGTAAGACAGCATACGAAATTTGGAACAATATGCTGAAACGACATGAGGGAAATACTTTTGAGGTAAATGTAACACCCCGCTACTAAGACAATTTTTTATTATTTTGAAGACAAATTAGATACTATGTAGTACAACTGCCCACCACAGGCTGCCTCTCAAAAGGTGGTTAACCAATTAGGTGACTCTTGATCATAGGCAATTTTATTTATACTCAATTAATTTTTGTATACTTCCGATATGGAACTAATTAATACTCTCTTCCCTATCAAATCATAAATCCCGTGTACACCCGAAAGCCCATCGGCCCATCTTAATGTACACGTCACATTTAACCAAGACCAAGACAGCAACCTTGCTGTTTTGTCTCCACTTTTAAATCCGGGTGGGCCCTTCCAGAGGTGACGTCATCACCTTCACAAATCCAACAGCCAAAGGCTGTTTCCATACCCGTGGGCCCCCCTTACCACCTTCTCTTTCTCCCATTTTTATTTAAATTACAAATCAGGCCACTCCCCCATTATTTATATATATATATATATATATATATATATATATATATATATATATATATATATATATATATATATATATATATATATATATTTCAGAAATACAGGGTATTACATACACCCCACCTTTAGAAATCAGCGTCCTCACTGAGTACGAGACATGTCAACTAGCGCATGATCCTTTTTTTAGCCGATGTGGAGCAGAGTATCCTGCCAGCATACTGCGATCCTCCTACTAGCGTACTCGCCCCTGGTCTCTCTACCAGCATACTGACCTCAGCCAGGCATACCTCTCCACACCCGGGGTTGAAAGTCGGCTCTGATACCATTTGTAATGTCCCGTCCCAATACTCAGACAATTTTTATTATTTTGAAGACAAATTAGATACAATGTAGTACAACTGCCCACCACAGGCTACCTCTCAAAAGTGGTTAACCAATTAGGTGACTCTTGATCGTAGGCAATTTTATTTATACTCAATTAATTTTTGTATACTCCCGACATGGGACTAATTAATACTCTCTTCCCTGTCAAGTACAAATCCCATGTACACCCGAAAGCCCATCGGCCCATCTTAATGTACACGTCCCATTTAACCAAGACCAAGACAGCAACCTTGCAGTTTTGTCTCCACTTATAAATCCAGGTGGGCCCCTCCGGAGGTGACGTCATCACCTTCACAAATCCAACAGCCAAAGGCTGTTTCCATACCCGTGGGCCCCCCTTAACACTTTCTCTCTCTCCCATTTTTATTTAAATTACAAATCAGGCCACTCCCCCATTATTTATATATATATTTATATATTATATTTTTTAGAAATACGGGGTATTACAATAAAAGCTAAAGTAAATTTATGTTTTATAAGTTCGATGTTTTTCGTATATTGCCAGGAGAAAACGTAGATCAAATGCTTTCTCGTTTCGATATCATTGCACGCGAGCTTGAGAGCTTAGGAAAGGGGTTGGATGATGACCGAAAGGTTGGAAAACTGTCTCACGCCCGAGTGGATGTAAAAGCTACTGCAATGAGGGAAACCCTTGAGGAAAAGGGATTCGATTACTATACATTCCAAGAAAAGTTGAAGACATACGAGATGGAGATGATAGAAACTAAAAGATACAGACAGAACATCGGGATTGAACCAAAAACCAAAGAGAGGACCATTGCCCTAAAAGCAGAGAAACACGTCCATCAAAATCAGAATCAGACAAAGATTTCATACGGATAACTAAACAATTCTGTAAGCATCTCAAATGCAAAAAGTACCACAAGTCACAAGGAGAAAGAAACAAAGACAAAAATGATGTGTGCTACAAATGCAACAAGTCAGGACAGATACGCCCAAACTATCCCCTATCGAAAGGTAGGAACAAAGATTATCATCACTCCAATTTAGGATTGAGAAAGAAGGAGTTGAAGGCAACGTGGCTAGACTCAGATTCAAATGAAGATGAGCTACATCAAAACAATGTCGGCTTCATGGCTCTTGGGAATGGTGATGTGCAATCACCATCTCAGGAAGAGGTAATCGAAGAACCCATTTATGATGAGTTAGTAGATATGTGTAATGGATTAAAAGATTATGCTAAGAAATTGAGTCGTGAACTAAGACAATATAAACAAATTCCAAATGAATCTCATGACTCTTGCATTACTAAAAATCAAAAACTGAAAAATAAAAATTCCTTGATCATGGAAAAATTCGAGTCATTTAGAAAAGATCATGATGTATTGCTAGAGGAAAATGAACTCTCAAAACAACAAATTCAAGAATCCTTAGCAACACATGATGAACACTTGAGAGAAATTCATGAGAAATATGTTTATATTGCTAAGCTCACTCATAATTTAAAAGAATGTAAAAGAAAATTTAATGAGGTAGTGGAAGGTTGTAACGAAGCTCTTGAGCAAAATGGAATACTTGATGCTACCATAAACACTCTTCGTTGGAACACTAAAGACGATGAGATGACTAGGAAAAGACTTTGTAAAAGAGTAATTGAGCTCGAGAAATTGTTGAAAAATATGAAGGGCCTAGTTACCTTATTACAAATAATTCAAGATCTTATCATGATAATCGAGTGCTTTGTTACAATGAGCCAATACAACATCAAAAATCTAATCAATCTTGTCATACCCATATGCATAGTCACAAAAATAGTTACAAACTAATATACAATTATGCATATGTGCATGATCCAAAGCATAATCGCATTACTTGAAACTATTGTTGTAGATTAGGGCATATTTCTTATAATTGTGTTTTAAAAGGGAATACTAACTTCGTTTGGATAAAGAAGAATACAAGTGCAGGAACAGTACCTACTTGGATACATACTAATCTTAATGTAGGTACATCAATGCACTTCACCTAAAAATCGGTAGCACCTTGATAGTGGATGCCTAAAGCTCATGACGGATGAAAACAACACTTTTGCATCACTATCAAGAAAAGAAAAGGGAAGATCATATTTTTTTAAGCTAAAACAATTTTAGTTTAATTTTTTGTGTGGTAAGCAAATTTAAACTCATTTCATTCTCAACTTGCTGATATCTTTACTAAGCCTTTAGATGAAAAATGATTTTATTCTTTGAAAGGAGAACTGAATGTTATTGATATTTCAGTTGAAAATGCGTTTTGGTCGACTGGATAGGCAACTGTACGCATGTGAGGGTGTACGGTTGACTGGGCGGTCGACCGGCACACTCTCGGTCTTCGTTTTGTTTTATACTCTGTTTTAAAAAAGTTTGGCTTTCAGTATTTGCGGTCTATCGGATAACCCTCTGTCTTGTGTTTTGTCTTTACAAGATGTGCGGTCGACCGGTTTGCTCTCGAGAATTTTTTTTTTGACTTATATGCTCTATTGGTTTTGCAGTCGACCGGTTCTTTTTCTGGTTACACGTTGTGATTTTTAAGAACTCTTTACTAATTTTTTCTCTATACTATCGGTTTCTTGAAATTCATTCTTCACATATTTTTCTTATCCATGCTTCGTATCTGAATTGAAAAAATCTCAAATTTATGATACCATGAAGAGCTCTCCTTGTATATCAAAGAGTCTCGCTATCAACAGTAACATGTAAGTAGACTTTCCTCCGTTTTTAGAAAAATTATTATCTTTCCAAACTTCATCTCTCGTGTTTTGCTTAATAAAATTTCTTTTCATTTACAAATAGTTTTCAGGGGAGTATATTATATTTTATTTATATTTATCTTTTGCCCCCTATTGGTGTGTTCCAAAAAGGAGGAGAATATTTATGAATCTTATGAATGAATGAGAGTAAATATTTTTTTTATCTTCTATGAAGTATTGAATTAAGGGGGAGTATTTACAATCTCTCTTTACCTATGAATTATGTGTTACAGGAAGTACTGAATTCAGGAAGAGTATTTTTATGAAAGTAAATATTTTTTTATCTTCTATGAAGTATTGAATTAAGGGGGAGTACTTACAAATCTCTCTTTACCTATGAAAATCTGTGTTACAGGAAGTACTGAATTCAGGGGGAGTATTTTTATGCCAAATTGTTTAATTTTTACTTTCGATATTCAAAGACATGTTTTGTTCATACCAAAATGGGGAGATTGTTGACTCTTAGTTTGGTGTGCACAAAACGTGTCTATAAATACTAATAAGTTTAAATTGAGTTATTCAGTTTTTCAGGATCAAATAATATCCATAAGAGATCCAGGAGAGATTCAAGAATATTCAAAGGAATGTAATAAAGAAAGATTGAGAAATCTAGCAAAAGAAGAAGATATTCAAAAAGAGAAGTTGATTGATTAGTGTCCAAGAAAGCTATCAAGACCAGTTGCTATCATTCTATATTTGTGAGATTTAATATGTATAAAATTGATTGGTGATTGATTAATTTTTGGTAAGAATATAAAGTGGATTCGGTATGAACAGCGCGATACCGGTCGACCGCATTGCAGCCGACTGCAACTCCCAAGTATGTAAGAAGCATTCGACCCTTCATCTCTCTACTTTACGTCATAGAGATGAACGGTCGACTGCACCGAGATTGCGGTCGACCGTACTTTGCGCTGTTCACATTTTTGGAATGTATCGTTTCTAATTTTGAATGATACACTTTCCAGCCTATTTAATTGGACGAACCCACTGTGTATTCTTCACCTATTACTTCTAAAAAAAATCTTCTGAACTAATATTTCAATAATCAATCCGAGTGTGTGTGATAACTATTTTGTATTATTCAGTCAGGATCATTAAAGATCTTGAGCTTTTTCTTTGCTTCCACTTCGGTGAGATTGACAGGATTTGTATTAGAAGTCCTGTGGGTGTAATTGGTCTCTCAGCCTGAATCCGAGAATCGCTGTAGAAGGGTTTTGAGTATAGTAAAATGTTTGTGACCGAGAATTGCTACAAGTAGGAGGTGTGGACGTAGATCTGTGGGTCGAACCACGTTACATCGCTGTGTCACTTGTGCTATATGCGTTTGCTCTTTTTAACTCTTTTTATTCAATCTGCAATTTATTTTAGTTTTTTTTAAATTCCGTTCAATCACCTTATTCACCTTTCTTGGGCGATTTACATAACTTATTCCAAGTTTTAAAAAAGGGAGGGAAAAGAAATATTTTTATGCATTGGTCCCCATGAATTCTTAATTTAGTTGTAAGTTCCCATGAAATCACTAATATATCTGTTCTTTAGCATTCTGAATCAGTAAATTAGTAGTCCTAAAAGTACAAACATTCACATTGCTGGTATATTCTGTTTTTTTTTTTGGATGAATCGGATAGAGCCAATAGACTCCAGCCATCAAAAAATATATTAATCAATAATAACAGTATACAAATAACTAATCGGAGGCTTTACAAGATGTAAAGCAAATACAATGCGAATATAACAGAAAAACTTAAATACAAACAGAAAAATGCAAGAGAGAAGTCCGATGAAACCACTGATCCAGTCCAGCTAGCTGCACTGATCTGGCAACGGAGAAAGGAGAACACCAACCATCTCCTACGCAGGGGAAGAGCATCAAATCTAACACTCGCACCATCGAGCGTTGGCTGAACTGGCGAATCAATAGCATGATCCACCACCCAAAAAAGCAGCAGACCGCACTGATGGTAGGCACAAAACTGAGCTGAGATCAAAACTCAAAACACCATAGAAACAGAGCTAACAATAGAAGAGGACGAAGAGAGCTGGCCTCAGCACAGACTCAAAAAACACGCAGTAAAGATAAATGGAAAAGCAGAGTATACCGCCCATAGCTGAGACAGTAAACGTCAAACAAAAAGGACCATAGTAAAGTAAAGAAACAAACAGCCACAGTTAACCATCAGCAAAGCCCAGAGCAAAAAGAGAAGAAACATGGTCCTCTCAAAGACCCAACGCTACAAAAAATTAGAGCATAAGAGCACGACTGTTAAACAAGTCACCCAGCTGAACTAGAAAACATTTCCAGCTAAGAACGCTGATGATAGATAAACATCATGATCAAAAAGAAACATTTAAGCATGATACAAAGAGTGATCGACTAAATCCCACTACCAGCACAGTCAAGAAGCAAAAAAACAAACCCAAAGAAGCAACATCAGAAGAGGAAGCCTGCAGTCCGAGGTAAACAAAAAGAACTGAACTGGCAGTAGCACACCTAAAGAAGAGTCAAGCACAAGTAAGACCAGACAAGTTATAAGCTTTGAAGAGTACGGAGACAAAGGAAGGCGTCTTGTAATTTGAGATAAGCTGAAGAGACCAATTCAGTGGGTTTCAACTCCGATGACCAGAGTTTGAAAAGGAAAAAGAACTCTTCTATAATCGCAGTTCTCGAAGATCTACGATGTTGAAACAAAATAGAATTTCTCTCCTTCCAAATTATCCAAATAATAATATGAATCGACAAAATCCAAACTCTACGGAACGAGGAGTTTGAAGGCTTAGCCTCCCAGCAAGCGGCCAACACTGGAGGAATAAATCCAGTATCCCAAGCTAGAGAGGAGATCTTCCACAAAGGGAGGCTAATCTGGCAATGGATAAAGAGATGGTTAACCTCTTCTGCATGCTGATCGCATAACGCACAGAGCTGACCCCAGGCTAAATTTCTTTTATTAAGGACTTCAACAGCAAGTAACTTGTTATTAAAGGCAAGCCACAAATTGATTTTCACCTTAAGGGGAGCCCAAAAATCCCAGAAAAACTTAGTCACCAGCGAACGAACTCCCCTAGAGTTAATGAAGCTATAAAAAGATTTGACTGAAAAAGTACCTGTTACCGACCATCTCCACCCTATGCTTTTGGAAGACTTC
Source organism: Hemerocallis citrina (assembly GCA_017893485.1). Taxonomy (NCBI): domain Eukaryota; kingdom Viridiplantae; phylum Streptophyta; class Magnoliopsida; order Asparagales; family Asphodelaceae; genus Hemerocallis; species Hemerocallis citrina. The sequence continues at coordinate 50,624,520 of CM030368.1, forward strand.
CATTCATAACTATTGAGAGATGAGATGAGCTCATCAAAATCCTCAGCTAAAGATGGAGGCAGATCAGTTGTGAATGGAATAAACCAAAAACGAGTATTGTCGATGAGAGCAAAAGAGTCCTCGACAGAAATTGTCGGGAAGACAGTCAATCTAAAGAGAGAAGGGAATGCCGTGGCAAGCGTGGAATTGCCAATCCACAAATCCGTCCATAATTTGGTCCTAGAACCGTCAAAACATTTACGAAAAATACTACACTGAAAAGTAGGAGAAGCTTTCCAGATACCCTTCCAGAAGGGGGAGGCGTGACGAGAAGTCGCTACGGGAAACTCCCACCATTTGGAAGAGGTGGAATGATAGCCTTTAATGCACCTGACCCATGGAAAATGCTCAAAATTATGGAGTTTCCACAACCATTTCTCTAAAAGAGCAATGTTGTGATTACGAATGTCCAAGACACCAAGACCCCCCTCCTCCTTGGAGGTACAGATCATTTTCCATTGGCACAGGTAGGATCCTGGTTTGAATGAGGAAGAGCCGCTCCAAAAGAAATTACTTCTAATCTGATCAATTCTTTTGATCACCCAGGAGGGTAAATAGTAGAAAGACATAAGATAAAGAGGCATGGCCGAGATCACCGAATTAATGAGCGTGAGCCTGCCACCTCTAGACATAAGTTTCCCTGACCAAACGTTAAGTCTGGCCTCAACTTTATCAATAAGGGGAAGCCAGTCCGATCTGAGAAGCTTACCCCATCGGAGGGGAATGCCCAGATAAGAGATCGGAAATGAGGCAACAGGGCAGTTGAAGAAATTGGAAACCTCCACTTGACGATTTGGAGTTCCACCCAACCAGATAACGGAGGATTTATGGAAATTGATCGATAAGCCTGAGGCCATTTCAAAACAGTAGAGAAGTAATTTGAGATTACGAAGAGAGTGGATGTTTGGTTTGGTGAATATGATAGTATCATCCGCATATTGAAGGTTGAGCACTCCTTCAAAAACTGGGGAACCTCCGAGACCTTCAATCAAATTCAAGTTCCAAGCATTCCGAAGGAGTTTGCTAAAAACATCAGCTACAAGAGCGAAAAGCAGAGAAGAAAGGGGATCTCCTTGACGGAGACCACATCTGATTTTGAATTTGTTACCTTCCGAACCATTGATAAAAATAGATGAGGTGCCAGAGTATAAGCTGGATTTAATCCAAGCAATCCATTTGGGACCAAAACCCCGATAAATGAGAATGTCTAAAAGAAAATTCCAATTAACATTGTCGTAGGCTTTTTGAAAGTCTAGCTTAAGGAGAACACCCTCCGATTGGGATCTATGACAGTGAGAAATGATCTCCTGAGCCGACGCGACACTATCAAGAATGAAACGGTCTTTGATAAAGCCAGATTGAGCCGAGTCGATCATGGGCGAGATGATGGCACTCAATCTAGAGGAAAGCACTTTCATAATAATTTTGAAAGACGTGTTAATGAGACTGATGGGTCTGAAATCAGAAACCAGATGAGCCCCAATCAGCTTTGGGATAAGAACAATGTGGGCGTAATTGATTCGGTCAAAAGAAAATAGCCCTTGGTGCAGATCTTGAAACATTTGGAGAAGGTCTGCTTTAAGCAGATCCCAAAATTTTTGAAAAAAGAAAGCTGGAAAACCGTCCAGCCCTAGGGCCGAATCACTTTTTAAAGCAAAAACAGCCGATTTAATCTCTTCAATGGAGAAAGGTGCTTCGAGAGATGAAAGATCATACTGTTGGGGACCATAAAGTTGGACCCAATCAAGTTCGATCGAACGATGCTTCTGCAAACCGATGAGGTTTTTGTAGAAAGAAAGGAATTCACGGTGGATAGATACATCGGAAGTAAGTTCCACACCCTGAACAGAGATGGACGAGATGCGATTGCAACGTTGCCTATGGGATGCGAAATTATGAAAGAAAGCAGTGTTCGCGTCACCCTCCTTCATCAATTTAACACGAGCTCTCTGAGCCCATTTAATGTGGTCCTGGCGAAGGATGTCCGCGTATTCATGCTTACACGAAAGGCGTTTTGATCGGCAAGACTCAGATAAAGGGCCTAACTCTTCCATCTTATCAATGGAATCAATGGTTTGAAGAAGAAATTTTTTTAGGAAGTTGGTATTGTTATGCCTCTCAGCGCACCAAATTTTGCAACCGTGTCTAATGGCATGCAATTTAAGAAGAATGTTGCCTAGACCAGAAGAGCCGGTCACAGAAGCCAGGCATTCAGACACGAGGTTGACAAAAAGCTGATCTTGCAGCCAAAATTTCTCGAAACGAAATTTATGTTGGTAATTGAAACGGAAATTTGAGTGAAGCATAATAGGAACATGATCAGAAACAGGATTGGGAAGAGCCTGGACGAAAGATTGGTGAAATCTCGTTAACCAATTATGAGAAACTAGAAAACGGTCTAGTTTGGCAAGGGTTGGGAGCTCTCGCTGATTAGACCAAGTGAATGATCTACCGGATATAGGTAAATCTGATAATTGAAGAAGACGGATGCAGTCATTAAAACGGCAAGATTGAGAAATCGAGACAACTTGATTCGATCTTTCTGAGGCAAAACGAGAAACATTAAAATCCCCACAAAAAAAACAGAGATCAGAGGAATATTGCTGTAACGAGACGAATTCGTTCCAGAATAAGGGACGTCTGTCAGAAGAGGAAGGGCCGTAAACCGATATGACGGTAAGCGGGCAATTAAAAGTAGCCCATTGGAGCTTAACTATTAAGAAGAAGGACAGTCGATGAACTGAAATAAGGGAGAAAAGAGCTTCCCTAAATCCCAACAAGATTCCTCCTCTAGCTCCGATCGCGTCCAGTGAGATCCATTTGGTAATAATGGACCCACCTAAAGCACGAAAGATCGCTGGAGAGGGAGACTCCAGTTTGGATTCTTAAATGGATATAATATTGCAGCGAGACGAATAAATTAAATCAAAAATCGCCCTATGCTTAGACGGGCAGTGCAAACCACGGATGTTCCAGGAGACAGTAATCATTAAACAGATGATGCTCCGAAATTCTAGAGATTTCCAGATGCCTAATCGATAGGATACGGGAAGTGTCCCCTGGCGGGAAAAGAAAACCTAGGTCTTGAGCCGACGAGGCAAGTTCTGAGTCAGATAACGAATCAAAAATGGGCTCATAAATAGATCCTAATTGGATGGTAGGAATACGAGGAGAGAAGTCAGAGGTTGACTTACGAAGACCCACACTGGGATCGCTAAAATGCACAGATGAGTCCGATAAACCGATACTAACCGATTTTTTTGCTCTAAGACGAGCGCTCGATCTTAGTAGACGATGCTTAAGACTATGTGATTGGACCCTGAAAGGAGGAGAAATATCCCTATCCTTAAAAGGCGAGGGGGTCTCAATCGAAACCCCCGAATCGATAGAGGGAAGAGATTTGACTGAGTCTATAAACGACTCAATAGCCAATTTGGGAGAGCGGTTAAGAGTAACCGAAAGAAGAAGAGAAGGGGGATTCAACAAGTCCCGGGCTTTCACCGCGAGAGAAGAGGATATCCATTTAAGGGAAATGTGAACGGAAAAAGCCTGCCCACCACTGGGCCGAGAGCAAAGAAGAAACGAGCAAGAATGGTGCAAGAAACCCATTTGAACAAGCTTAAAAATACAAACTGATAAATTATAGCAACTAACAAAATAAAGCCTAAAAGCATATAATATGCATACCTTATTAGAGGGACCATGAGACAATTCCGCTTCTTCCTCCGATAAGAGGGAGTCCTGCTCAATCCAACCTGCATCCTTGGTAGCAGAGGAGGGGGATGGTTTGGAAGAAACAAAAGCAGGATCCGACTTCTTCGGAGTGGGGAAGTGCGCGAGCTGTTGAAATTGCTCCCAATCCGACTTAAAGTTGGGATTAACTTCCCAAGCTGGCCAATGAGAGGGTTCTTTCTTTTCTTTGACAGGGGGAGGAGTGGATGCAACCGCTGTAGCGGCATTAGAGAAGATCGGCTTAGGGGCCAATGAGGGAGAAGGAATAATTGCTGATGAAGCACTAGTACCCACTTTAAAAACTTGACGATCAGGGTTTATCCAAACCAGGTTGGGAGATTTCGAGGGAGAAATATTGGAAGAGGGATGATGAGCCGGTGGCTTGTAGGGCGAGGGGAGTTTGCTGCGAATAGAGCCCGCACTACCAGGATTTAACTTGGTCACTTTGGACTTAGAAGAATAACCAGCACCGGGATGAAAAGGAGAAGAAAGATCAGCTCCAAAGGATGTAGACGAAGACCTTGGAGGGGGGTTTGGGGTGCGCTGGCCAACAGGCTTGGCGTCATGGTAATGCACAGAAACTAGGAATGAGGAAATCCTATCAGTAAGACAGAACTCTTCAATACGAGCAGAGGAATGATGACAACGAAAAATCGCCTCTAACTGAAGGCTACCAGAAGCAAGTTTGGACTTAGAAGAAATACTAACTAACTCACCAACACACTTAGTCATCTCGCCAACAATACGGATGGTGTCGCCAAAAGGAGGAAGACCAACGAGAGTAACCTTAGTGTCAGCAGATTCAATAATCGGAGGAGAAGAAGGAATTTTAACCCACTGACGCACTGCTAGAGAGATCGTACCAATGGTCAGCGATTGATTCGCAATTAGATCTTCTAAAATCTTAGAGGAGGGGCAGTGAATGACCAAATCTCCATTAAAGCAGTTATAGAGCACCCATTCCCAGTCAACCACATTGCAATAGTTGCTAAGAAAAGAGTTTAGTGTATAGAAAGGTACCGAACCCCCAAAAAAAGAAATAGCACCAAAATTTCCAAAATAAGCCAGTCGATCAGATAACTCTGATCTAGGAAGGAACACCTGAGTCATAGGACACTGCGAGGGTCGAGGAGGCTGTGAAGGAGCAACCGAAGGAAGAGGAGTACAGTCAGTGAGACGATGCTCCGCCGCGGGAGTTGGAAGCAGGGGTGACTTAGAAGACGATGGTTGCTTCGGAGGCTTAGGAGGTTTGGATGCGTGCAACTGAACGCGAAGAGAATCAAGGTCCACAGCATTAACGATATGCTTTGAAATGGGTACCCCGACAGGAAGCCCAAGAATTTTTTGGAGAGCAAAACACCGATGTTTGGCATGACCTGATTTGTTGCAAAAGAGACACTTCATCTTATTGGGACAGATGAGTTTCAGATGACCTCTCTGGAGGCAACGAAAACAAACAATAGAACGATTACGGAGGGGAGAGGGAGAATGGTGGGATAGGGGGGAAGAAGCTACTGAAGATGAGCGGGAAAAAGAAGGTGAGAAGCCAGGCGGAAGCTTCGTTTGACAAGACCTGAGACAGGCTAACACAGCAGGCCCAAAGCCGGATGAGCAATGATCCAACAGTGGCTTGCTAGAAGAGATATATATATATATTTTTTTTTCTTTTCACAACCTCTACCCAAGTTTGATCCATGGGCCTAAAGAAAACGACCCACCACCAAAAAAACCCAAAAGAAGGAAAAAAAAGAGGAAAAGAAAAAAGTGGAGAAGAAGAAGTTCGAATGAGCCCCAATGCCAATGGCAAGCTAAGGGCAACTCGAGATAAGGAAGCCAGAGGAAGAGAGCTCCGACACAAGAGAAAAGTGGCGCAGCTAGAAGAAAACGCACACTAATAACTCAAGAGGAGATATAAAAATCTTCAAAGAATAGAAATCTATCGGAATAATACCACTACTACAATAAAGCAGAAACGCAGAAAAACTCTACCACTCCAATAGATTGGTCGCGCAATCCGAGATGATCACGACCAGCCAAACAACACCAAAAAACCAGGTAAAAATAAAATGCTTAAAATAGGGGGCGAAGAAACTTACAGTGCTTTGGAGCAAAATACCTAAAGGGCCGAAAATTGGAGCACACAATTGAAGAAAAGGCCGAAACCTGTTCACGCCTATAGACTGGCAGAAGCGAAAGGAAGCGCGGAGAGAAAGAAGACGGAGGCGCTAGAATCCAACCCAACCTCGAGGGAACGAGCAGCAGAAGATAGCAGGGAGAGGGGCGAGGGATAGAGGCAGGCGGCTAGGAACAATCCACGAAAGAAACGAAGCTGGGGATCACAACGATCACGGCTTCCGAGACCTGCGGACGCTAGGAGGGAGCCAGAAGCTCGGAGGGGCACCACGACCTCCCAAGGAGAGACCACCGAAGGCTACGAAAAAAGGATGAGGAGGTAGATCCGAGCGAGATCTACAACAATAATGAAGGAGGCTCTGTGGATAATGGACGGGATCGAGCGGATCTCGAGATCAAAGGAGAACTAGAAGGAGGAAATAACTGATAGTGATCTCGCTGGTATATTCTGTTAAAACTAAGTTAATGATGATAATTTTACAAGACGACCTTCTCCTTTGAGATAAATATCAGATACTTTGATCTTGATCAACGGATTATGAGAGGTTATCTGAATTCTTATCCAAATGATCTCAAAAACACATTAATTATCAAGTTCGATCAATGTTAACATCATTCTGTTTTTTTATTTTTGAACAAGGCCATACGTATATCCAAAACACCTACACAGTCACTGTCATCTCATAACATGTTTGATTAGTACTTGTAGACATTTGAACATCGATCTCTTATATTCATTTAACTAAACGTTAGTAAGGGGGTATTGACAGTCACGGGTAAATCGGACTACTGATAAATACATCCTGTTGCGACGAATACGAAACTAACGATTTGTGAACGACGACTATGTAAATACTATATTTGTAAGTGACTTAAGAGGAAAGATTGACCGAAAAGAAAAGAAGAAAAAGGAAAGGTTTTGTTCGGTGGTGTGATGCACCTGTCTTATCGTGTACAATCACCTCCTGCTGCTGCCAACACTGCCACGCTGGCAATGTCGGGAATAAACGCAGCATCCCTGTCCTGCCTCTTGTCGCTGTCTCTCTCTCGGGGCCCCACTCTCTCTACTCCTGTCCACTTGTTACCATCTGGATGGTCTCAAACCCTGTTCCCTATTTTGCCTCCTCCACCTCAAAAGCCCCGCTCTATTGCTCTATTACTCACATGCGTCAGTTTCTGCCAGGCGCATGCGTATCACTCCTCTTAAAATCACCCCCAAACTTTATCCTTAATTACCATAAATGCCATCACTCAATTCATAAATCCTTCAATAAACTTTTACTCGTATTTACGGAACTGCCATCGGTAACTTCGAATGTAGTGGACCGGTGCATATAATTGCATAATTGTAAACTTTTGGACGAGCTTTTCCATTTGTTCACGAGACCACCATCGGATGTATGGATAGGGCTGTAAAATGAACACGTCCGTACGTCGTTTATCCAAGTCCGGTATGAGACATGGTTCGACCATGGACCGTCCGGTCCGTTCAAACGGTTATGCAAACCGAACTTAAACAAATTAATAGATCTGACGCTTTATCGAGTTCGATCTGTCCGAACAAATGTAGTCTTCTGCTTTTATAAAGGACTGACCTCGGACTATAAAAGTTTTATCCGACATGGATCGAACCGACAATAAATCCGTCCGAATAAAATTTCTGTGCAAACTTGAACATATGGCTGCCCGGTCATGTCCGGCCGGATTTACAGCCCTAGCATGTATGGCGGTGACTTTTAGGTACACTCACCACACTCCTCGTTTCGTTTATCGAGGTGATTTAATGCTCTCAGCTCTTTATCCCCTTTTGTTATTAAAACCCTGAGAAAAATCCCGATTGCTTGCTGTAAAAATCTCATCTTTTCCCTCTGATCTCCACTGTTTCGAAGTCGGCGGAAATCGTGGCGCTTTCAATTTTGGGGTTTAGGGTTTGTATTTGACCCAAATCGAGGGGATCTCATAATTAGGGTTTTTTGGGTTTGGCCCAAAAAAATCTCATCTGTTTTGGTCAAACCATAGGAGATGGGACAGGATAAGCTAAACTGAGGCGGCGGAGCGTTGAAAGATTGGGTCTTTAGAGAATGGGGAAGAGAGAGAATGTATTGAGGCGTCGCCGAAGGAGGTATCGCAGATGTTCAGGAGCTTGATTGATTCGGGGGAGGTGGAGAATCTCAAGCAGATTCAGGATCTCATGTAAGAATTTTGCATTTTGATCCTTCTTTTTCTATAAATATATTGCGTAATTTTCGATAGCCTTAGTTTTGAATGAATCTCGTTTGTGAAATAATTATGTTATGATTGTAGTTATTGTGTTGAAATTTGAATGCTTGATCATGTGTGATGGTAACAAATAATGAAGTGGAGAAGAGATTGTGGGATACTACATTGGGTTGAATTCCTAAGCAATGTAGTGTTTAGGAGAGATTGTAATTTGATGATGTATGCAAATGATCATTTGGGGTGTGGGGTGGCTTATAGCCTTGCACCCCTAAAAGTCGTTAATGTATTACATTTTGACAGCTTATAGTTTTTGGGTTATAAGTATGGTTGTTGTTACTTTTACAGCTTGGTACAAAATGAAATTCCAATGTTAATTTGTTAAGGTAGGTCGTTGCAGTGGTTTCAGAAATTTTTGGGCTATTGGAGCTTGACTTGTGGTGTGCAAGCATTAGTGTTAGATTGAAACTATATTAGACCTACAAGGTTAACCCATTAGGATGTTAGATGCAATCTCATATTAATCACTACAAGTTCACTGTTTTTGGTGGAGTCGTGGTGAACTAATATTGATACGAGAAGCCGGCTAGAGACCCACTTTTACTAAATGCGTTCGCTTACGCTTTTATAGTGTTTATGCCTAGTTTTAGGCTATGTTTGACAACAAAGTTAAGTTAGGATAACCAGAGTTCTCTCATTAAAAATAAAAAAAAACTCTAGTTATCCTGTCCTTGCCATGTTTGGAACTCATTTAACTGTAGTTATCCTACCCCAAAAGGTGAGAAAACCATAGTTATCTACACTTCACTCTTACCTAATTTTGCTAGTTCATACTTCTATTTCAAGTAATTGATTTCAATGAATTAGAGTTCAAAGAGGAATTTTTATTTATTAAGGAGAAACTAAGAAACGAAGACCTTTGTTTCAAGGACGTGATACTAAGTCTTGTACAGGGCCACTTCTAGATTAATTATGTTTACAGTACTCCATTCTCCAATCTGAACTATTTTGGTGAGAAAGTTACTATGTATACTATCTTTGCACTAGGATAGCAATAGCATGCCCCTTTTCCACTTAGTAGACATTTATAAGTCTCTCTCTCTCTTTTTAATTTTTATGTGCATGGTTATTAATTAGTTTGGTTGGAACTTGGGACTTGGAATTTTACCCAACATATATGCTTGAGACATTAATTGGTGAAGGAAATGAAACATAGTTGAGACGCTCAGTATCTGTAATCCCGTCATTCATTGTTAGAACAAATCTGAAACAAGGTTCTTTTTTGAACAAATATTTACTGCATCTATTAAAGTAGAAATCATGAGTGTATGTGTGTTAATAATTTAGTCCATGTTTGTATTTGGAGCTACATTAAATTGGCAGAAGGTATGAATATATATCTATTATTTCTCTAAGTATGTTGACTTTGACCTGATAGAAATCCTTTGAGATACAGGCATAGAACGTATTGTTTGTATACGTCTAACTCCATTAAATCTTACCCAGTCATCAAAACTCTGTATCAAACAGATCTGTGTGTTGGTTTTTTTGTCACATATGGCATATTTGGTCACCTTTTCCCTTGTGCATTTGAGAGCTTTGTTTCCTTCCCATTTGTCTTTTAACTTCAAAACTTTCACTGTAAGTCTTGCGTGTGCAATGCATGTGTAACTTTCTGTGCTGATTAAAGAAGTTAGTGCTGTTTTGATAGCTTTGACAGATTCGTGATTGTGAACTGTTTTTCAAGGGGGGTTTTTATTTCTTTCAAAAATTTAAGTGAACTGTTACATGTTTGCCTATTGTCAATTTATTTTGTATGGTTAGATGTTAATGGCGACCACATAACCACCTAACTTCACCAGTTTTGGAGTTGTAAGTATTAGATGCTAAGGATATGGTGTGCAATGTAGGGGTAACTGGTGTCGGAATAATTGTTCAGGAGTCAAATGATTCCCTAAAACTACAAACATAGGCAGAAGTTCTCTGACGTTTGGTTACTAGACTCAGGTGTAACATGACTTCTCGGAGAGAGTGGTTCCGCACATATGAACCAATCTTTGGAGGTTCTGTACATATGGGTGATGATCATATTTTGAAAATTATCGGTATTAGAACTATCAAGCCAAAAATGTTTGATGGCACGATTCGCACCATCCAGGAAGTACGACACATGAAGGGCATGAGGACTAATCTATTGTCTTTTGGTCAAATAGATAGTCTTGGATGCAAGACCCATGTTGAAAATGGGGTCATGAAAATTGCCAAAGCATGCTTTTGGTCATGAAGGAAGAAAAGATCACAGTAAATTTATTCATGTTTAATGGAAAAACACTGCAGGAAACGGATGCGTGCGTCGCATCGAAGAGCAATGGAGAAGAGTGGACCATAATGTGGCATCTCAAACTACTCAAGTGCTAGACATACATGAGTTTTTACCCCAAACATACATTATAAATGAACTGGGGTTCACTTCTCACTAAAAGACAATGTTAAAACCTTGTCTTTTAGTAAGAAGTGGGTCCAATGTATTTATAATGTATGTTTGGGGTAAAAACCCATGTATGTGTAGTCATCCTCCTCAAACTATGTCATATGTTTGAACGAGGTTTGAAGATTTTCTCCATCCAAAAGCTGCTTCCCGGGCGCAAATCGGTGTCAAGACACTTATACTCCCCACTTTTGTTTATGCATTTTAGAGTGCTTTAGCCTGCTTTACATTAGTAGTACAAATTGTCTCTAAGATTGGCTATTATAGTTAAGCTTATCGACCTTTGGTGTTAATTTTATGAATCTGTTTATTGGTTATGCACTTTGTTCAAGTTTTGTTATGGGCATTAGTTATGAATGGTTTTGCTAGACATAAGATAAGATGAGGTATCATTGTACATTGATATGGGTAAAAATAGAATCAAATCGGGACCGTTCAAATCGGGCGTGAATCTTAAAGCTCTTATGGGTAAAATGGTAATTTCACCTGTAAACGGATCCGAAAATGAGAATTGGGTCTTTTTCAAGCCCAATAATCCCAAAACGGGTCTGTCTTACTGGGTCAAGGTGACAGTCCATCATGAACAAACCCAGAATATTTAAAGAGTAATTCAAATTCGTGATTATCTCTAAGAGACGGTTTAAACCAAATCTCTTATTATGAAACGATTCAAATGTTGTTTCCTATCCAAAAACACAGAGATATAGAGATAAATGATTATCTCTAAGCTGTCTCTAAAGGCGACTGTAAATATCCTTCTACCCCCACTATAAAAAAGGTAATCAGTATTTTTTCCACAAACGCTCATTCCTAATCTTCCTACTGACTTGAGCGTACGAGGGTTCGTCGCTGGGATCGATGCCGGTGTTTCGAATTTTTTGCAGGTTAGCGGCAGCGGCGAGAAATAGTCAAACGCCGGGAAGAAGTCAACAGGTTCGCTTTTATTGTTTTCAGAAGAATCCACAAATCATTAGTTTGTTCCCACACCGAAATTAGCAGCAACATACATGTGTGCTGCTAATATTATATTAGTTTACAAGACTAGAAAATTCTTTTCCAAAATTACAAGACTCAGATAAGCTACGATGGAGATCATTATTTGTAGGTCGAAGATGGAATGTATCATATATGGAATGAAAGTATGGCACCATGAGAAAAAGTAAGGTCTAATATCATAGTTCACATTGATGTCAGATGAGCATCTTGGAGTGATCATTTTCATTGTTGAGGAATCAATCGTTCATCATGATTGCTCGTGCTATTTCTTGACGAGCGTCATGGAGTGACCAATGAATATATTTTGATCAATTCTTGTTACTCAAAATCTGGATGTGTACTTATTGTCATCAAGAAAGAAGTACGAGCAATCAATTTTCGTCCCTTTACATGCATGTGATTTACCAAGTGTGAAGATTATGGCAAATTGAAAAATGAGATTTAAGAGGTATGAAGAGGTCAAAGAAATTCATGAATCCTTTCTTTTCCATGATATTGATCTTGGAAGACCAAGAAGCTATGACAACCACGAAGGTGTATTTTTAGCTCACATGTTTAGATTTAAATGATTGGATATGTATTACACTCCAATCTTTTATGTTCTTTTAACCGAACAGTTCAACTATAAAACCACGACTATAGATTTCATTTTTTCAACGAAACATTCTTATTTGCATAATTTCATTAGCAGTAAGTCTAGTTGAGGACAATTTTTAAAATTATAATTATCTACCAATAGAGCCTTGTGCTATAAAGATATCTTATTTTAATGGGAAAAAGGATAACATGTAGACGAATGATAACCTTATTTTAACCATAGGCTATCTAAAATTATACTTGTTTAATTTTTCTAGGAGACCGGGTTTTGACCGGGCCGGGTTTGACCGGGTTTTTACCTGTCTCGGGCCAACCGGGCCGGGCTCCTCCACTATGAGGGCAGGACCGGGCCGGGCTCAAGCTTGGAAACCTTGGCCCGGACCTGGCCCCCGGACCCAAGTGTGGGGGCCAGGCCGGGCCGAGCCCATCTTTAGGGTTTTTTTTTGTTGTTGTAAAATATTATTAAAGATCCAAGTATATGGATTTGTAATTTCATAACAATTGCAAAGAATAAAATTTCATAAATAATTGAAGTACATGAATAAATGAAGTACATGATTTATAAATTTGAAATTCTTGAATAAAATGAAGTACATGAATAAAATTCATACAAATTAGTCTATTTAGATCAAATTACAAATCAAGGGAATTACTTGAATTTAAAGATCGAGATGGCCTCTACTTAGATTGAAGAGAAGACATTGGACTATTGTCGTGCACTTCAACTTAATCTAAATATAGAATCTCATCACCCTAAATTTCCCAATTAATTACAATTTATTGAACAACATTTTAATGTAAATTAACTAAATGTAATCGTTCATTCATCGCTACTTGTTGATCCACCTCCAGCTTGTGCTTCAAGTAAGTCTTGGGTCATCTCTTCCGCTTTCATCCAATCTTCGGCGCATATTAGCATCTCCAAATTTTTGGCTGTCAATCGGTTTCTGCTCGGGCTCATTATCCTGCCACCAAGAGAAAAAGCACTTTTCGATGCAACAGTTGACACCGATATTGTTAGCAGATCCTTAGCAATACGAGAAAGAATATTAAAAATTGCTTCATTACTCTTCCAAAATTGTAACACATCTTCTACATCTTCAAGTGCACTTTGTGCATTATACCAATTCAACTCATTTGGTGAATTGGTTCTTGGCTTTTTTGATTTAATAAGATTAAAAACACCAATACTAGTTTGACTCTTTCCTTTTGCTAATATGGAGGAAGAAGAAGAAGAAGAATCAACATTGTGTGTTTGTGTTTGTATTTGAATAGTGTTAGATGAATAAATCCTATCATAAGAATCATATAACCTAGTCAAAATATTCTAAAATTTACGAGTAAAAGCAACATGATCAAAATTTAGTATTGCATCGTGTGGGGCATAAGTGTAAAAAATTTCAATTAAATTTTTGGTACCATCTAATTTAATCATAGGATTCATTATACTAGCTACACAATATAACATAGGAATTGGATAAAAATATTTAAAAAATTTAACATATGCCGCATTAACCATATCTCCAATAAAAGTGTCATTTTGTAAATCTTTAATTGTTGTCATCATAGTCACAATTTCAAATAAAATACCACTAGATGTAGATGTATATGTTTTTGAAAATTGCAAAGTTGCATCGTTAAAAGGTTGTAAAAATTTATACAAACTATCGGCAAAATACCAAAAATCATCATCTAACATACAATTTTGCATACCCATTGCGGCACAAAAATCTCTAAGATTAAAACGATAATGAAGAACAACACCTAATAATTCAAAGGTAGAATTCCAACGATGTTGTATATCAACCTTGTTCCGATGGTTGTGGTTTTACACGATCTTCTATTTTTATAGGGTTTGAATGTGTTTCATTCAAATCGGGAAAACTATTATAATTCATAAATGTTTCTTCACTATCTATATATTGGTTAGGAATGGAAGGAATGTGATGACTAGTAGATTCTTGACTACTATGTCTACCACCAACGCGTGATCGATTAGAGGCCATTTAACTATAAAAAACTAGTGTATGTAAAAATTAATTGAAAACAACAACTAAATGTATGGCAACTAATAATTAAAAACAAGCAACAATCTATCTCAATTAAAAATTAACAACAATATCAAGAACTAGTGAGTGAGTAGTGTATGTTTCTTTTACCACTTTACCAAAATTAAAAATAAAATCTAAAAAATGAGAGGAAGAAGATCAAGAAAACCAAAATTATATGAGAATAATGAATAATCAACTATGTTAATTCTACAAATTAAAATTATATTAAAATACCGTAAGAAAGTTGAGACTTGAGAGCTAGGAGTAGAAGTAGTATTGATTGTTGTTGAATGTTAATGAGTTGATCACTTGATTGTTGTTGATTTTTCTTCTTTCAAAATGTAGAGAAAATTGATCTTGATCACTTAAGAGAGTGCTGATCACCTAATTGTTGTTGTTGATTGGAGAAATAGTAGAGAGTGAGATATTTGAGTGAATTAGTGAAGAGAAATAAAAGAACTGGTATGGTATCTGATATGGCTAAAAATAGGATTAAATCGGGACCGTTCACATCGGACACGAATCTTAAAGCTCAGGGGTAAAACGGTAATTTTACCTACAAACGGGTCTGAAATGGGAACTGGGTCTGTCTTCGAGGCCCAGTAACCCACGAACGGATCCACCTCAACTGGGTACGGGTCCCAACCCGAAATGAACCCGGTCCATCAGAATAGAATTAGGGTTTCTGATTAATGCTAATCAACGGCCCTGATTCACATCTATCCTCTCACTGGGGATTAGGGATTACATTCCTTATCTGATCACAGGGATTACATTCCTAATCTGATCCCTAAGGCGACTATAAATACCCCCCCATCCACCACTATTAAGAGGTAATCAAAACATTTCCAGTAAAAAGTTCTTGCTTAATCATTCAGATTACTGACAAGAGCGTCGGAGGGTGCGTTGCCGGGATCCATCCCGGTATCTCGCACTTTTTGCAGGTTCGTAGCAGCGGCAAGAGACCAAGTCAACAAGTTGGTGAAGGTTAACAGGTCAACAGGTTTGTCTTGTTCGTTTTCTCAAGAATCCATAAATTCTATCTGTTTACCCCCACGCCAGATTTAGCGGTAACAGATTGGCGCCGTCTGTGGGAAACGAAAAAGCAACCTGATCTCTCTTCATCAACGATACCAGTTTCAAGCCATGCATCCAAAACAGAAGGGGAAGGCAGCGGTCTCCAACCGAAGAACCACTTCCCTTCCTCCTCTCCCTCCTCCGGTTCAAGGTGCTCCTACTCAACAGGCCCTTCAAGGGTCTCGGGGGGCTGCCCACGGGGGCTCCCGTCAGAGTCATCCGAAGCAACATCCTCTTCATGACCAAGTCACGGGTCCCAATCCTTCAGTTGAATCCCTGGCTTCTCAAAGCCCTCCCGAGCGGGATCTTCGTCAAATCATTGCCGACCGCCAAAAGGGGGTCGACCTTAGAACTCGCCTGAATGGATGGCGGGCCCTTGGTCGAGTCCATCAACCTGAGAACTCAGGAGCTTCAAGAATCCGAACCCCCCGACGACCGAGGACTAGAAGATCCCCTCCCCCGAGGAGGCAAAGAGAGTCCCCTCAGCGTCATCGGCGGAGAACTCATTCTCCAGTAAGCCGAACCACACATAGGGACCGCCAAGCTGGAGAGGCACCAGTCACAAGGGCAGATCTTCAAGACTTCCAAGCGACAATCTTAAGGGCCCTCAATATCGCTCCAAAGAACGACCAGAGGCTACCTACTCATGAGCCAGCTAGGAGCCACCGCCTTCACACTCTCAGTCCTCGTCCTTCTCCCAGCTACCATCGCCGCAGCCCCAGTCCATCATCGTCCGAAGATGAGTCCCGGGGTTCGGCAAGGTATGATCAAAGAGAAGACTCGGTCTACCGTCGTCTCCACGAGATGGAGAGGCGCCTCGGCCGAATTGACAAGGAAGAAGAGCAACGGGCAATAAAACTCCACCCGAGCAGACCTCCATTCTCCCGCACCATCATGGAGGCCCCCATCCCAGAAAACTTCAAGCCGCCTTACTTCGAGATGCATACCAGGGAGTCAGACCCCGCAGATCACATAGAGTGTTTCAAAACTCTCATGATGATCAACCATGCTTCGGACGCCCTCCTCTGCAAGATCTTTCCTGCCACGCTGAAGGGGTCTGCGCGAGAATGGTACTCTCGACTCGCCCCGGCCTCCATCTTCTCATTCGATCAGTTCGAAGCGCTCTTCCTTACTCATTTCGTGAGTAGCCGCCGGGTCTAGAAAACAAGTGTATCTCTGGTGACCCTCAACCAAGAAAAGGGTGAACGCCTAAGGGATTACGTTCAACGCTTTACCGCCGAAGTCCGGTCCATTCCCTCCGTCAACGAGTCAGTAGCCTCTGCCGCATTCGAGCGCAACGTCACTAATGCCAACCTCAGGGCATCCCTTGCCAAGAAACCTCCTCAGAACTTCTCAGAGCTCCTACTCAGGGTGGAGAAGTACATACGGGCGGAAGAGGCTCTCAACCCCCTTGCTCTTGAGGGGACATCTTCCGGGAACAAACGGAAGAACACAAGTGAAGAAGGGTCCCAAAAATTTCAGAAGGACAGTAATGGCCAGCGCCGCCTGACTCCACGTTTTGAGAAGTTCACCCTCCTCATTGCCAATATATCAGAAGTTCTTATGGAGGTGGACAAGGAAGGGCTGCTCCGTGCTCCCCCTAGAATGAATACACCTGGCAAGAAGAGGAACAAGGATAAGTGGTGCCGCTTTCACGGGGACCACGGCACGACACGGATGATTGTCGGGCTCTCAAGGAGGAGATCGAGGAACTCATATAGCGGGGGCTCCTGACCAAGTTCGTCCACAAAGAGGGGGCCGAGCTTCCCCCCTGAGGAGCCTACAAACGAACAGAAAGGCCCGCCGAGCTTCAATACTCAGAACCTCCCAGCTCCTCTCAAGAGGTCTTCACCTTATTGTAGAAGTAGGATCTTGATTTTCAATTAGGCCGATGGTTGTAACCCGGCCAATAGCATGTAATAATGGCTCGCCCTATTGAAGCAGCCGCTTGGTTTATTTCAATAAAACTTTACATTTTTTCATTGAAAATTATTGCTATTGCTTCTCTATCTTTCCGAGTCACGACTCGCTAAATGGTGAGTTCGGAGTCTAGCTTCTTCTACATGGCTGCTCCTGCAACTTACTAAGCTCTAACAACGAGGTCGGAGTCCAACACTTGGCTCGATTCTGTTTCAAATTAGTCGCTCATAAGCGGGTAAGAAGTTGTTCGCCATTCGGAATTGCTCCTACACCTCGTTAACCTCTCTTAAATGACGAGTTCGGAGTCCAACACTTTGCTCGATTCTGCTTCAAATTACTCGCTCATAAGCGGGTAAGAAATTGTTCGCCATTCGGAATTGCTCCCACAACCGTTGAATCCCTCTAACGACGAGTTCGGAGTCCAACACTTGGCTCGATTCTGTTTCAAATTACTTGCTCATAAGCGAGTAAGAAGTGGTTCGCCATTCGGAATTGCTCTCACAACCGTTGATACTCTCTTTAACAACGAGTTCGGAGTCCAACACTTGGCTCGATTCTGCTTCAAATAACTTGCTCTTCAGCGAGTTAGAAGTGGTTCACCATTCGGAATTGCTCCCACAATCGTTGATTCTCACTTAAACAGAGAGTTCGGGGCACAACTCTCTCCTAGAGTTCCTCCTCACGCTTGTCTCTCAAATGGCTCTCTCCTAGAGTCAAGCTCTTCGCTCCGCCCACCTCCAAAGCGGACCTCTTCTCAACGAGCTCGGAGCACAACTCTCTCCTAGAGTTCCCCCTCAAACTCGTCTCCCAAATGGCTCTCTCCTAGAGTCAAGTTTTTCGCTCCGCTCACCTCCAAGGCGGACATCTTCTCAACGAGTTCGGAGCACAACTCTCTCCTAGAGTTCCTCCTCATGCTCGTCTCTCAAATGGCTCTCTCCTAGAGTCAAGCTTTTCGCTCCGCTCATCTCCAAAGCGGACCTCTTCTCAACGAGCTCGGAGCACAACTCTCTCCTAGAGTTTTCCCTCAAACTCGTCTCCCAAATGGCTCTCTTCTAGAGTCAAGTTTTTCGCACCGCTCACCTTCAAGGTGGACCTCCTCTCAACGAGTTCGGAGCTCACAACTCTCTCCTAGAGTTGCTCCTTAAACTCGTCTCCCAAACGGCTCCGATCTCCCCACGTCCCTCGGAACCAAAATCCGAGCGACAGGCGATCCGACCCCAATGACCAAGAGGATAGCTCGGATTCCGAGCAAGTGCCAATCCGAGCTACGAATTGGAGAAAAACGACTTTTCCCTCAAAATTCGTGTAAGATTTCGATCAGACGGCTCAGATCATGCCGGCGCCACTAAACGACAAGATAGTGTTTTCTTGGAAACTGTGCCTGCCTCGAGATCCGCGCTGAGATCCGACGGCTCAGATCGCTCCACGTCGCTCGGTATTCTGAGCCGAGCGACTAGCGATCCGAGCCACTCGCGCCCCTTCTCCGCCCCTAGGGTCTTCCCAGCACATCTTCCTAGCACATCTTACAAGGGTCTTCCTAGCACAAGGGTCTTCCTAACACATCTTCTCCGCCCCTAGGAGTGGAGCTCCTCTTCCAAAATCCTCAAGACCAAAACACTCCTCAACTTCATGAAGACAAGGATGTTGCAGGGCTATTTTGACCATGAAGGAGGGTGAATCTTCATCCCACTCCTAAAGAGAAGTTGTAGATCTTCGAATTAGCTTCGAAACGAGGGGTCGCACGCCCCGATCGGACCTCCGTAGCACCGAAAAAGTGGATCGCAATACAGCTGTGTAGAATAGCTCAGAAATCCGAGCCGAGCCACTCGCGTGAGGGAAAAACCGAGCCACTTCGCTCGGATTCCGAGCAAGTGCCAATCCGACCCTCGAAAGTGAAGAAAAACGATACCGAGTGTGGTAGAGTAAAAATGGCTTGGGGTCCAACCAGGGCCTAATACAACACTCACTCAAAAAGGGAAGAAACAGCAGCCTAGTTCGGCTTCGAGCCGCCACAGGATCGGTGCCGAACCTACAGTTCACCCCCACAGAACTGGCCTCCTCGTGTCCGATGAGAGACGATGGCCCTCGGCCTCCGATCCACAACAGCCCTCCGGGCCGTCCGCCCCTCCTGGTTCAGAATGAGGATGACCTGGCACAGCCTGGGCCACCAGATCCTCCCGGAAGCACAGAAGCCCCATGATCTGCCATGTCAGCTCCAAATACAACCAAGGGCTTTGCCACGTCAGCCCTATACCACTTCTGGGACTGCCACGTCAGCCCTAAACCCCTTGGGCCTTCTGCCACGTCAGGCCCATGGGCTTTCGGGTTCAGACCTGGCCCCCAAGCGGATCCAAACCCGGTTAGAATTCTCTATAAATACTAGACCCTCACCCACCTTTAGAGGTAACCAATCTTTTGCCACTTAAATTCACCTAGTTATTGCTACTCTCTCACAGAGACTGACTAGATCGTCGGAGGGTCCGCCACCGGGATAAACCCCGGTGTTTCAGGACCGTCTGCAGGTACACAAGACCTCGGATCCGAACCCTCTGATCCGAGCCGAAGCATCCACCGCACTCCAAGCTAGTCGCAGGAGCCGCCAGGTCATTCCGAGGGTCGTCTGACAAGCAGCTTTCTCCTTCAATATAAATTGAGTCCGAACTCACACCTGGTGCATCCACACGTCTCCCAGAAATAAACCGCATCAGGTTGGCGCCGTCTGTGGGAACACTACTTCAGAAGCCGACCCGAGCACGACCATCAAGGCACCTCGACAGTCGAACTCCCATGGCCTCCAGAGGAAAGGGGGCCGCGTCCTCCGCCAACCGACGGGACACACCCCCACCAAATACCAATGTCGGGCCACGCGCATCAAGGCACAGGGATTCCCATCTGGGATCCCGGCGGAGCGCCACCCGTACAGTCCAGCCCGACCTACGGGGAGTAATCGTCAACCGACAGATTAGCCGCAGCAGGGGAAGGGCCGCTTCCAACCCGGCCCCGAACCATCCGAGACCGCCGCCCGAGGGACGGAGGTCAGCACTCAGTCGCATCGGAAGGCAGCCTTCCGACCGACCAAACAGGGTCGAGGGAGCCCCGTCACTCACCAGGAGTTCCAAGACTTCCGGAGAGAAATTCTCGGGGCCCTCCAACGGGCCCCCAGGGAGGAAACCCTCCACTCCCTAACCGAGTCGGATGCCGAGGCCAGCGTGTCGCGCCCGTCAACGATCCAGCCAGAAGACGATGGCGTACTCCTAAGGCGCCTCCAAGAAATGGAGGATCGCCTCGATCATTTAGGAGACGGCGACCGACGAGCGGCTCAGGGGTACAGACTTATCCGTCCTCCCTTCTCTGCTCCCATCCTCCAAGCGGAAATACCCAGGAATTTCCGACCACCTCAATTCGAGACCTACGACGGCGAGGGGGATCCCGCTGATCACATGGAAGGTTTCAAAACCCTCATGATGATTCACAGTGCCTCGGATCCCCTGCTATGCCGAGCCTTCCCCGCCACACTTCGGGGTCCGGCTCGGGAATGGTACTCAAAACTCACCCCCAGCTCCATTTATTCCTTCGACCAACTAGAGGGCAATTTTCTCGCCCACTTCGTCACCAGCCGGAAGGCGGAAAGGACCAGCGCCTCTTTACTTGGGCTCAAGCAGATAGAGGGAGAGTCCCTCAGAGTGTTCGTCCGGAGATTTACCACGGAGGCAAGGTCGGTCTCCTCTCTTGATCCAGGCGTCGCCTCTGCGGCCTTTCGGCACAACGTTCGTCATGGACAGTTGAAAGCTTCTTTGGCGAAGAGACCCCCCATCGACTTTCCCGATCTCCTCAACAGGGTCGAGAAATACATTAGGGCAGAAGAGGCCCTTAGCCCCGAAGATGCTAGGGAGGCCACCTCGAAGGGAAAACGGAAGGCCGAAGAAATCTAACCATCAAAGAAGGCTCCGAGGGACGCGAGGGCCATGAAGAAGGTCCCGCCGGTCCCCCGCTTCGAGAGGTACACTCCCCTGACACATAACGTATCCGCCATCCTCTTAGAAATCGAAGACAAAGGCATTGTTCGATTACCTCCCCGGCCTAACAATAGCAAGAACCGAGACCAGCGCTTCTACTGCCGCTTCCACAGAGACCATGGGCACGACACCGACCAATGCCGGGCCCTGAAAGACGAGATTGAGGAACTCATCTCCAGGGGGTACCTCCGAGAATTCACCCGAGAAGTCCATAGGGATCGGCAGATCCTAGGAGCCGGAGGCCCTCCCCTCCGAACCCTACTCCGAACCGCATCCAGGGTCGGGATCCCGAGTCCGAGGGAGCCACGGATACGCCATTCATCTTGCACTGTGTCCACGGAGGGCCAATGGGAGGAGAATCGAATACTTCCCGAAAAGCCTTCATCCGAGAGGTAAATTCTGTCCAAGACAACCCCTCGCCCAAGCTACAGCCAATGCCAGTCTTATTCTCAGGAGAGGACCTCGAAGGCGTTCGCCTCCCCCACTGCGATGCCCTCGTCATTAGCCTCCACATGGCTAACTGTGAAGTTCGCCGGATTCTCGTCGACAACGGCAGCTCGGTTAATATTCTTTTCCTCGAAGCCTTCGAGAATCTCAAGTTACCTAGAGGCAAGCTCAAGCCGGCCGGATATACCTTGCATGGGTTCTCCGGCGTCCCTGTCGTGATAGAAGGGATTGTCACCCTCGACGTTACCGCAGGATCGACTCCCGTCAAGAGGACCGAGTCCATGGACTTCATGGTGGTCAACGTCAAGGCGGCTTACAACGCCATACTCGGCCGACCCGGATTATGCTCCCTCCAAGCAGTGCCTTCGGCCTACCATCTAAAGCTTAAATTTCCCACCCCGCAAGGAGTCGGCATCGTTCGAGGCAGCCAAGAAGCAGCACGATCGTGCTACATGACCACCGTCGAGGGAGGAGTGTTCCCCCTCGACGCCGTCAAATTCAGCCCAGAGAGGAACGGCCCTACTCTCGGAACTGCCGTCGAGCCAGGGGGATTCCCATTTGACGCCAAGCACCTAGTGACTTTCCTTGAGGGACAAGCATAAGTTCTAACGTAGCTAGAAGTAAACCTTTTGTAAAGATCTCGTATGTAAAGGGCCGTTTTAGCGACCCCTCCTATCTTATACTAAGGAAATCTCTTTGTGTTATACTCCAAATGCCTCGGCAAATCCGACCTAATACCAGACAAGGGGATCGACACCCAAGTCTTCACCCCGGGATCATCCCCGACGCCTCGGCAGGTCCGATCCGACCCAGGCCGGACGACTTCACCACGCCCCACGCCGATCCCTCGCGGAACGACAGGTCCGAACCACACTCCCTTCATCATTCCATACACTATCAACCGGAGCAAAGAGGGAAATGAATCTCTTATTCATATTCCTTTATTGAGTTGGGAAGAAACAAACAAAAATCGTTACAGAAGCACTCCTCTCATCTCAAACGATAGGAAGCCACCATCTCAGGGCCCCTCTGGTCCGACGAACGGCGGGATCACTCCAATCGAACAACTTGGGACTCTCTCCTTATCATAGTGGTCCTTCGGTTCGGCCACGGTCGACACACCGGCCACGGAACTCTGAGCATCGGTGGGCCGCATACGCTCCAATAGCGGCAACACGGAGGATACCCCCTCCGCTCGCTGACCACCCGAGGAAGGTCTCGAGACGCCCAGCATCGTCCGGTAGCGGTGTATCTCCACCTCCTTCTCCACTATCACATCACGAAGTAGCTTCACAGAGGGGGGCCTCTGCACCGAGGAACTCGACATAGTATATCCAAGTCCAACACCCACGAGTTCCCGATCCACCATCGCCTTCCTCAGACAGCTTGCCTCCTCACCAAGGGCTTCAGACATGTTCCTGTAATAATTGAAGGCCGCATCAGCATTACGGGCCCTCTCACGGTACCGAGCCAAGGTGGCCTTCAATGCCTCAACCTTGCTCCGGAGCCACGCCGCGTCGGAACGACGGGGGTCCGCCTCGGGAAGGGAAGCCACAACCTAAAAGAGGACCAACTCAACGCACATAAGCAAGGAGGTTCGGAAATATTCGAGGTTAAAACACTTGGCCAGTCAAAAATACTTTTTATAAATTGTACTACTTACAAAAAAGGCGGTGGCCAGTCCGCGGAAGGCAAATACAATCGAAGGGGGGAAAAAGAAAGATAAAACTACACAACTTGATTTCCCACCTCGGCATCGATTGGGTTCGCGGGAGGGTCGACGGCCGGGTTGTCAACGGGCCCTTCCTCGGCAGGAGTCTTCGGTGTCCCCTCGATCTCCATGTCATACTCAAAGTTGGACAGGTCGACGGTCGGGTAGAAGTGCCTCACATGACTGAGGGCCTTCGCGTAGCACTCATCCTGGGCCTTGATCACCATCCGCTGACCCGCATCCGTCAGCTCTTCCCTCTCCTTGGCGAACGCAGCCGTCAACTCCTTCTCCTTGGCGAACTTCTTCTTCAAGGAGACCACCCTCTTCCCCCACTCGGCGTCCTGGGCCTCGAGCTCGAGCTTCATCTGCTGCTCCCTCTTATGCGAACCCTCGAGCTCGATTCGCATCTCCTTCATCTCCCGCTCGCTCTTGTCCGCCCGAACCCGCTCTTGCGACAGGGACGCTCCGTAGAGGTTCTTTACGTTAGCTCCCTGCATAATAGCCTGCGACCAACAAGCACTGATAAGAAGAAAACTCCCGAAGCAAGGTTAACAAGAGGGGTGGGGTCGACAAGCTCACCAGCACGGTGGCCTGCGCCAGGCGCGTAAATGCCACCTCTACGGGCTCGCTCTCCATCGCTTGGCGATCACGAGGGGTCGCCAACTTCTCCACCACCTCAACGGCCTGGGCTTCCTCAGTCAGACAGTCGCCCATCCGAACTGACCAGTCCGGCGCCCACCGTTGTCGCAACATCTCCGCCACCGGGTCCTCCTTTTCAACCTCTACCAAGGGACCTTTCCCCTTGTCGAGATCGGATGCCCTCGCTGGGCCCTTCCCCCTCGAAGGGGCCGCCCCCTTGCTCGTCTCCGAGCGAGTCCTCTTAGCCATCGGCTCGAGCGGGGCCTCCGAGATAACCAGGGACGGTTCCCTCGGCCTCTTCGCCGCCTTCCCCTTCTTCTTCTCGGCGCTCTCCTTCTTCATGGCGAGTCTCTTTGCTTTGATCGATGCCTCATCCATATCTACAGAAAAAACCATTAAGAGCAATGAGCAAGAAAGTACGAAAAGAGTGAGAGAAAAGAAACAACTACATACGCAGAACGGCTGGGCTCAGTCCAACGCTCGCCAGGTGGGCCTCCGTCACCTTCGTCCAATCGATACTAGGGGACAAACGGAGGCGCTCGACAAACCCCCACTCCTCGGCCGTCAGATCCCTCGGCCTCGGCGGTGGATAGCTCGGCTTGGAATGGTTCCATCGAGTCCGAATGTCCC
Organism: Hemerocallis citrina; assembly: GCA_017893485.1. NCBI lineage: Eukaryota > Viridiplantae > Streptophyta > Magnoliopsida > Asparagales > Asphodelaceae > Hemerocallis > Hemerocallis citrina. The sequence goes on from CM030368.1 coordinate 50,649,213, forward strand.
AGGGCTCCTCACTCCGGATCACCAGATATTTTTTCTTCCAATCCTTGATGGAGTCCGGATGACTGTGAACGACCTTCCCCTTACTCCGAGGGGAGATATAGTAAATACCCTCAGCCGCCGAGCTGATCATCAACATCGCTCGGAACAGGTTCAACCGCAGGGGTACCTTTTGTTCCTCGCACATCAGTACAAAACAAATTATCTGCTTCCAAGAGTTCGGCCCATACTGCATCGGCGCCAAGGAGGCCCAGTTCAGCACTTCCCGAACAAACGGGTGGACTGGCAGCTTCAGTCCAGAGATGAAGGCGTCCACTGGGAAGACGCAATACCAAGCAGACAGGGGATCGGTTGGGCGCAGAGTAGAGCTCGGCAGCATCAATTCGTAGACAGGACCTATGTGGTACGCCAGCTGCAAAACCTCCAAGTCCCCACCCTCCAAGACGGTCTGAATCGCGTCCACCATCACCCTCTTCCGACTCGGCGAAGAGGCCTGCACGCCGAAGAGCTCCTTGTCTGATAGATCGTCAGGATACTGACGGAAAGGCTTCGGCTGCACGGGCGAACTTGTCCACAAATTGCGATAAACAGGCGCCTGGCTCGAACCACCAATCCTCGGTCCTACCTTCCTCGGAGCCTTCTTCCTCTTCTTGGTTCGCTCCGGCGAGGGAGTAGATAAGGGTCCCAGACCAGTCGGCCCGGAACTCGGACCCGCACCCTGAATTGTGGATCTTCTTACGGAGCCACCCTCGCCTCCCTCCTCCTCGGAAGTCAACTCCAGAACACGGACGCCGTCCGAGCCATCATCTGCTTCCTCCGACTCGCTACTCTCCACCACGAAGGGACGTCGAGAGCGTAACGACCTCGCACCCTGTACCTCCTCCTCCTCCCCTACTGGTTCCTCCCACGAAACTGAGTCGGAAGGCTCCTCAACGTGTACTGACTCCTCAAGCACGAGCTCCTCCCATGACGTCGATCTAGAGACAGGTTTCACTTTCCCCCTAGACGTCGACGCTGACGAGCCAGACTGAGCCCTATCCATCTGCGCCTAAACTAAACAGACTTACCAACTCACCTGGGGTCACTTCGGAAGGGCGAGTCTAGTGCGGCAAACTGCAGGGACGAGTGCTGAAGTGTTGGGAAAATTTTGAAAAAGAAAACAGCAAGAAAGGAGTGAGCTAAAGGGGGAGAGGGGGAGTATTTATAAAGAATGAAAGCGACTCCTCGATTTCCGTAAAAACTGTTCATCTATTTGACGTGCAACTGCTGCCTGGGATATCGCGCCACGTCCTCAAAACGTGTGCTGCTGACGTCATCCAACGCCAGGCTGGCAGCCAGACGCGGGGGTCAGTTCGGAGGGAGTATTCGGCGAAGGGAACATTTTACTTAAAATTTAAGACGCTGTCCTTAAACAGACGCCCCGGGCTCCGAGGCTCGGTCCGTTCCCCTTTCACCCGTGAGCAGCTTGGGGCTCACAGCCTCGACGGCCGAAACCCCGAACTATTCAAGGGTGAGACAGAAACCGCCATCACCTGGAGCCCTATCGGAATGCAGAGTGGTCAACCTCCAATCGGAGACGACCCATCTATCCGAGGCTCTTCAGCCCCAAGTCCGGGATATGGTCGATGTCCCTCCCGTCTGGATCTCTATATCGGGGTTGTTTGGCCCGAAAAAGGATCCAGACCAGAAAAAGTTTTGATTCAAAGTTTTAAGGCATCGCCCTCGGCGAGCACCCCCCAGGCCCCGGGTTTCGGTCGGTATTCCGCCGACCCACGGGCCCCGGTCGAAAGCAGATCAACACCCAGAGATCGATAGAAGTGCACCATTCCGAGCCAGTTGACTGCAACTGCAAAGGTTCGACCTGCTCTGGCAACAGAACCTTCACAGTTGCAAACAACTTGCCTCGAACGCCCTTCATTTCTTCCGGAAGACGGAACCTTCACAGTTGCAAATAACTCACCCCTCGGATTCGGACATGGATCATCACCTCTTCTTCTGCCTACACAGAGGCACCACCAATCTGAGGCTCCTCATCTACCGGTCCGAATTTCGGTCGTTACCCCTCTCGCCCTGATCCCCCCTGGATCTGGCTGCCGTATCAGAGCCATCAGATCCAAGAGAAGATCCGGGCGGCAGAGAAACCACCTCTCCGACACGACCGGGGGAAATTTTTTTGCAAGAGACAGACGTCCGCCGGAGCAGACACCTTTGATGGCCAATAGGCCACCCTTGCTGTGATCCAACCCACTGCGGAGAGGGGTACTTATAGCCTCCCCCATAGGCCAGCCTTTATGACATGGGGAAAACCAAACGACGTAAGACCATGAGCCGTGCATTTATTAGGCGGCGCTATTAAGGCCCCTGGGAAATTGAAACATCGCACAGATCCCGGGGTGCCTTCAATACTCAGCAAAGACAGCAGGCTACCCTGCTCAACATTCCTAAGGCATAACGGTTCGCCCCTCACCCTTGTTGGCCCATAAGTCCCTCGCCTGCTCGAGGTCGGGTCTAGCACTAGGGTAGTCTTCTCAGGAAGGCTCCACGGCTCGCCATCGCCCTTGCCGACCCGTAATCCCTCGCCAAGCCCGAGGTCAGGTCTGGCACCAGGGTAGTCTTCTCAGGAAGGCTCAACGGCTCGCCATCCTCCTTGTTGGCCCATAAGTCCCTCGCCTGCTCGAGGTCGGTTCTAGCACCAGGGTAGTCTTCTCAGGAAGGCTCCACGGCTCGCCATCGCCCTTGCCGACCCGTAATCCCTCGCCAAGCTCGAGGTCAGGTCTGGCACCAGGGTAGTCTTCTCAGGAAGGCTCAACGGCTCACCACCCCCCTTGTTGACCCATAAGTCCCTCGCCTGCTCGAGGTCGGGTCTAGCACCAGGGTAGTCTTCTCAGGAAGGCTCCAACGGCTCGCCATCAACCTTGCCGACCCATAATCCCTCGCCTGCTCGAGGTTGGGTCGGGCACCAGGACAACCCTCTCACGAAGGCCCAGTGGCTCGCCATCCCATTTCTACAACCGAAAACACTCCACGGCTAGCTCCCGCACCCCCGCAGGAGTGGGGGGCTTGTGTGGTAGAGTAAAAATGGCTTGGGGCCCAACCAGGGCCTAATACAACTCTCACTCAAAAAGGGAAGAAACAGCAGCCTAGTTCGGCTTCGAGCCGCCACAGGATCGGTGCCGAACCTACAGTTCACCCCCACAGAACTGGCATCCTCGTGTCCGATGAGAGACGATGGCCCTCGGCCTCCGATCCACAACAGCCCTCTGGGCCGTCCGCCCCTCCTGGTTCAGAATGAGGATGACCTGGCACAGCCTGGGCCAGCAGATCCTCCCGGAAGCACAAAAGCCCCATGATTTGCCATGTCAGCTCCAAATATCACCAAGGACTTTGCCACGTCAGCCCTATACCACTCCTGGTACTGCCACGTCAGCCCTAAACCCCTTGGGCCTTCTGCCACGTCAGGCCCATGGGCTTTCGGGTTCAGACCTGGCCCCCAAGCGGATCCAAACCCGGTTAGAATTCTCTATAAATACTAGACCCTCACCCACCTTTAGAGGTAACCAATCTTTTGCCACTTAAATTCACCTAGTTATTGCTACTCTCTCACAGTGACTGACTAGATCGTCGGAGGGTCCGCCACCGGGATAAACCCCGGTGTTTCAGGACCGTCTGCAGGTACACAAGACCTCGGATCCGAACCCTCTGATCCGAGCCGAAGCATCCATCGCACTCCAAGCTAGTCGCAGGAGCCGCCAGGTCATTCCGAGGGTCGTCTGACAAGCAGCTTTCTCCTTCAATATAAATTGAGTCCGAACTCACACCTGGTGCATCCACACGTCTCCCAGAAATAAACCGCATCACCGAGCAACTCCAACTGTTGGATCTTTACGAAAATCACGCAAATGGTGATAAACAGCTCAGATCGCGCCACGTCTCCACAAAACGACAAGATAACGTTTTCTCGAAATTTGAGCCTCTTGTCTTGTGATTCGCGCCACGATCGTAATCAACCGTCCAGATCAAGCTGCGTAGTTCGGATCTCCAATCCGAGCTACTGTCCTACCGAGCTGCAAAATGGCCAAAAAATTTGCCTCAAAATCCGCGTTCAGATTTGCCGAACAAGCAAGCAAAAAAAAAATTTGAAAAAGGCACCAGGGTCGGGTTCGGACCCGTTTAGTGATCCGAACCCGAACACCCATCCCCTTCCTCATCTCCAGCCGGTTTGGCGCCAAACGAAAAAACAAAAATCCAACTCCTCGTCGAACCCATAGCCGGCCGAGCTCGAAAAACCATCATTACCGTCGAGCTCCAGTACCGACCTTCTTCTCCACCACTGTCGACGAACCCAACCGTCGAGCTCCTCTTCTTCGACAACTCGCCAACCGACCACCCTCGACCGAACTTCTTCCCCGTCCTTCACCATTTTCAAGCCTCCTCCTAGCCTCCGAGCTCAGCGAACGCCTTGACCAAGACCCCCGCCGAGCTCTCCTCCAGTGTCGAGCTCCGACCTCGACTCCAACTCGCCGACCTACATCGCTGAGTCCCTACCGAGCCGAGCTCGCACTTCGGAGCTCCGAGCTCTGAGCTCCTTCCTCGACGAACCCATTGCTGCCACGAGCTCCGAGCTCTCCACGAGACGAGCTCCGAGCTCCGAGCTCCACCATGGCCAACGAGCGAGCTACGAGCTCTCCACCAACGAGCTCCGAGCTCTCCACGAGCAAGCTCAGAGAGACGAGCTCCGAGCTCTCCACGAGCGAGCTTCGAGCTCTCCACCAACGAGCTCCACCATGGCCAACGACGCCATCATCGGCCACCCCCTCTCCATACCGAGCTCTTCTCCGTTGAGCTCCACAGTGCCGAGCGCTAACTCCAACTTCACCAAGCTCCTCGTCCATCTCCTTTCACCCACGCCAAGCTCCCCTCCGACGCGAGCTTCTCTCGCTGTTGAGGTGTGGCCAAAGTCGAAGGGGGCGAGGTGGTGAATTCGAAGACAACGAAGAAGGAAACAGGACGAAGTCGAGAAAGAAGAAGGCCAGAGCAGAAGAGAAAAGAAAGAAAAAAAAATAAAATAAAATAAAAATCCACGTGGCGTCACCTCCGAGGTCGGCTTCCGAGCTACGCGAAATGTGCACGAAGTTGCTCGGAATCCGAGCAAGTGCCAATCCAAGCTTAAAATTGGAGAAAAATGTTGCCGAGCTACACGCGCCGTCCGATCTTTTCAAAAATCACGTCACGACACGATCGACGCTCAGAATCGCGCCACGTGTCCAAACGTGATCTGCTTTGCGATGCGTGCACATCTGATCATGATCGACGCTCAGAAACGCGCCACGTGTCCAAACGTAATCTGCTTTGCAATGCGTGCACATCTGATCATGATCGACGCTCAGGAACGCGCCACGTGTCCAGGTAATATTTAATTAATTAATTTTTTTTTTTTAATTGTTTTAATTATTTAAAAAAATCCGAAAAAATATTTAAAAAATCGAAAAAAATTAATTAAAAATTTCAAAAATAATTATTAATTCAGAAAATTTATTTTAAAATTCTGGAAAAATAATTATTAAATTAGAATAATTAATTAATATTTTTGATAATTAATTATTTAATTCGGAAAATGAATAAAAAATTCAAAAAAATGAGAAAAAATTCAGAAAAACCTGGAAAAATCACCAAAAATCCAGAAAATTCTGAGGATATTTTTGGGTATTTTACAAGCCCAGAATAATACAGTTACACCCCGAGCAAGATTCCAAACTTCCTTAAGAACACCGATAAAATTCCGTATGCCATTAGAACAACAAAACTACTCCTCGAAGACTGTAAAACTCGGTCTCCAGGATTGGGGGGCTCGTGATATGACTAAAAATAGGATTAAATCGGAATCGTTCACATCGGACACAAATCTTAAAGCTCAGGGGTAAAACGGTAATTTCACCTACAAACGGGTCTGAAATGGGAACTGGGTCTGTCTTTGAGGCCCAATAACCCACGAACGGATCCACCTCAACTGGGTACGGGTCCCAACCCGAAATGAACCAAGTCCATCAGGATAGAATTAGGGTTTCTGATTAATACTAATCAACGGTCCTGATTCACATCTATCCTCTCACTGGGGATTAGGGATTACATTCCTTATCTGATCACAGGGATTACATTCCTAATATGATCCCTAAGGCGACTATAAATACCCCCCCATCCACCACTATTAAGAGGTAATCAAAATATTTCCAGTAAAAAGTTCTTGCTTAATCATTCAGATTACTGACAAGAGCGTCGGAGGGTGCGTCGCCGGGATCCATCCCGGTGTCTCGCACTTTTTGCAGGTTCGTAGCAGCGGCAAGAGACCAAGTCAACAAGTCGGTGAAGGTCAACAGGTCAACAGGTTTGTCTTGTTCGTTTTCTTAAGAATCCATAAATTCTATCTGTTTACCCCCACACCAGATTTAGCGGTAACAGTATTTATAGAAAATGCTATTTTTTTGATTTCCTAAAGTACCCCCCAAAACTAGCCAGTATAAATCCGTTGGAGGGTATTTTTGTAATTTTAATTTTTTTTTATTTTCTGAAAAAATAAAGAAAAAATCTGCCAACGATCGGCCCGAGCCCGGGCGGGCCGGTTCAGCCGGTCCCCGGCCTCGAGCGGGCCGGGCCTAACCGGGCTAAATGTCAAAAAATGGGGACCGGCCTGGACCGGGTCCAAGGGGGGCCGGTTCACGGTTAAGCCCGGGTAGGAGGGGGGCCGGGCCGGGCCGGGCCGGGCCGGTCCCGGGCTGGCCCGACCCTGATGCCATCCCTAACCATATATGAGTGTAATAAGTGATTGTGTGTATTTCATAAATTTGAGTGGTTATAATCTTCAAGAATTTCAACAATGGTGTAAGCTTTAAGGAAATAAAAATTAAAAAATTTCTCTAAAGATGTTACACATAGATGAAATTCTACGTACGACCTACTTATTGTTTTTAGTATATATACAAAACGGTTATAATGATTTTTGTATTACAAAAAAACACGGAAAACTTTTACATGAATGAACAATCTTGAGAATTTGCCGAAAGTTTGTTAAATTTTTTACAACATTTTGAAAACGCAAATCTTAATATTTTCAAAATCTTATGAGTCCATTTGTAGGTGTATTTTTCCTACAATTGTTAGTATGATGAAAACTTTTCAACAAATGGTACATAACCCTTACATTAGCTCAATTGTTATTCCAGCTTACAATAAGTTTATGAAATATTTTCATCTTATTCTTATGTTGTATTGTGTTTGATGGAATAATTTGCATACGCACAAAATCATAACAAGTAGTATAATTTAAAAGAAAAGAACGTCGAACCCACAAGGACATTGTTTTATTGAGGACTGAAATTCACCAGATTATTTACTATTTGGAGAATTGAAGATTTAAATTAAAAGAAAAACTAAACTAATTAAGAAGAAAGAAATCTAAAATTTTAGTGTTTGTAAGTAGCAAAGATAAATTTAGGGTTTTGATTTCACGTAACTAATTCCACACAATTTACAATTCCATGAAACTGAAAATTCCACTCTTTCAAGTTGTTAACTAAAATTCCCTAATTATTCAATGCCTTCTCTCGAATAACACTAAACATGTCCCCAACTAATAATTCGTCATATCTTTATGTAAATTTAATTATTTGAAGATTCATTAAATTCTTTGGATTTATTTAAGGTCACCTTAATCGCGGTAAATTATATCTAATTTCGCTCTGGTAATGATGTTTTATTCCGCACTTCTAAATCACAAGTTACTTCTTAGTTTCCCTATGATTTAAGATATCAAACAATAATTGGTCAGAAATTTGTAAGCATTAAGAATAGAAATAAAACATGCAACCATGGAAAGTAGTAGAATAAATTAATATGCAATCCAAATTGTATTATAAAGGTTAGGCTTCATCGAAGCCATAGAAAATAAAATTAGTTCATGGCAAAACTAAAACTACCGAACATTGTATTGGATTGCATAATGAAAAATAGAAGAGAATAAAGAACTCTAGACGATCTTGACGAACGCTATGACTCTTGCACTCCAACAGTGTGATGAGTTCGTTTCCTCTAAATCTTCTAGCCTCCAACCTTGTTCGATTACTCTAGAGTTCACATCAGCATTTATATATAGCATCTAAAGAATTCCTGAAAGGATATACACAAATACAGACCTGAAACCTGCACTCAAAATATAGCCAGCTGCACGTTATGGTTCATTGCGGTCGACTGCATTTTGTCCTCCCAAGTCAAAGCATATTAGTGGTCGACTGCGTCTTTTTTGCGGTCGACTGCGTTTTTTAATTTCTACGCGCAACTGCATAAAAAATGATTTTCCCGGACCTACAAAACTCCGTGACGCATGATCACTCGTTTCGACGAAGACTCGAAGACTGGCATCTTTCATTTAGAACAAAAATTGAGATCGTCCAATGTTCTAATTGCTAGGCGGTAGTCGGGCGGCCGATGAGGACATAATGCCTAGGCCTTGTAAGCGGGGCCTAGACATCTAGGAGCTAGGCGGCTGATTTTTTTTTTATATAATATATTTATAAGAAAATATGATATTGCATAAAATACAAGATATATATAATACTAAAAAAATAACTCAAAAATCATAAATGAAAATTAGCTCAATGGTAGAGCGCTTGTTTTGCGTATTGCCTATTATCAAGATTCTAATGAAAGGGGCGATCGATTTGAGATTTTGACGATTTGAGAATTTGAGGATTTGGGGCAATTTGGGGGATTTCTGATTTAGGGATTTGAATTTTTTGGGGAGAGAGAAGCACAGGGATCGAGGGTTTTGAAAATATAGGGATTTGAGTGAACCGATTAACTTAACACACATAAAAACCCGCCTAGACCCGTCTAGGCAAACAAACCGATTTTTTAAAAGGCCATGCCCTAGGCGAGTCGGTTGGGGATGACCTAGCGCCTAGGCGGGGCCTAGTCGGCCGCCTAGGGGGATTTTTAGAACACTGGATTCGTCTATGTTCTAGTTCTAAACAACTGTTCATGTTTTTGGTGCTGTTATTGCTGCTTTTTGGCATTGTTTGTGTTTTTTCTTTCTCCAACTCCAAGCTTCGTGATTATGTATATTTGTGTCTTCTTGTTCTCTTTCTCCAACTCCATTGCATTAGAAGATACATCATTTGATGTATGAAATCTTTATTCAATCCAAAATACCTAGGACTAATGAAATACATTGGTATAATGGACAAAGAATCAAAAGACCTAATCTCACCGACTCCCGAAGATTGAAGATTATTGCGGTGGAAGCTCACTAGGGAATTTAGGGCGATGAGATCATAGGTTTAGTTGTGCCCGACAATAATCCAATGCATTTTTTTTTATCAATCTAAGAGCATCCACTATCGCTCTATGTACATTGCTAAATATAGCATTTAGAAATAGCAATAGAATGACCACGCTTCAGTCGTCTAAGTCTAAAAACAGAAGCGACAGAAGATCATCTTCCGTCTTTGTGTTTTTTTTTTTTTTTTTTTTTGGGTATTCGGTGAACAAAAAAAACAAAAAAAAAAAACAAAAAAAAAGTCAACAACACACCAAACGGTAGGGCTGTTCATCGGTGCGAAACCGAACCGAACTGAAAATAACCGTACCGAACCGAAATTTTCGGTTTGGTATATTTGAAACCGAAATCCGAACCGAAACTGATAAAATTTGGTTTGAACCGAACCGAATTTTATCGGTTCGGTTCGGTTAATAACCGAACTAACCGAAATTTTTAGTACAATGGTTCTTCACTTCAAACCAGTTTGATCAACAATGGTTGGGAGGCTTCAACAAAGTGTGAGCCAGCAGCTTCTAGTTCAGTTAAGTCTGTGTACCATTGAAAGAAATGAAGGCTATAAGTCTCAAATTAACTTGTGGAATGAAAATGGTCAGAAACTGAACTGTGATAATCATTCTGCAGAAAAGGTTGCTGAAGTGGGTAAAGTAAGTAGAAAGAGATCCAGACCTGGAGAGAACCCCCGACCAAGGTCGAAAGATCGGCAAATGATTCAAAACCGTGTAAAGGAGCTGCGTGAAATTATTCCCAATGGAGCTAAGGTGACTGAATCAATTTTTGAAGTCTTGAGTTGATTATTTTGCTTTACTTTTCTAATCTTATGATTTGAGATGGTCCTTTTGAAGTGCACTTGCATAGGAGCTTAGTTTGAGATGGATCCTAGGGGTATAATTTATTTTGGTCCAAAAAAAGTTCGGTTTTTTGTTTGGTTCGGTTTATTTAGAAGCCAACCAAAAACCGAACCGAACTCTCAAAAAAAACTTCGGTTTGGATCAAAACTGAACCGAAAACCGAAAAACCGAACCAAATTGGTAAATTTCGGTTCGGTTTGGTTCGGTAATCGGTTTTAACTAAAATATGAACAGCCCTACCCAACGGGTGATGTTCATCCATTTGGTATGTTTTTGACTTTTTTTGATTTTTTTTTTAATCATAAAACAATCATAAAAAATAAAAAAAATCAAAAAAACACACCAAAAGGATGAACATCATCCGTTTGGGTGTTTTTCGATTTTTTTAAATTTAAAAAATCAAAAAAATACATCAGACGGAACACCTTCATCTGTCTGGCGTGTTTTCAGTGAATTTTTTTTATTTAAAAAAATTATTTTCGATGAGAGGCGGAAGATCTTCATTCGTCTCTTATTTTTTTTATTTTTATTTAACTAGATGACATATATTCATCCGTCCCTTTCGTCAAATGGATGAACATCGTCCGTCTCCTATATCTAGCAATTGTCTAAAGGCGCTGCTAAGTTTAGCAGACTACTGTTCATTTCTATCCTAAATTATGGGTTTTTAACAAACGACTGTGAGTCATATTTCTAAATCGATTTATTTTTGAGTTTTTAGCCAACGACAGTGGATGCTCTAACACAAGGTTATCTCAAAATTTAGATCACTCTCATACTAAGCAATATTGTAGTTTGTATATATTGCAATTTTTTTTTGACCCGTGCAATTCATTCTAGACTTCAACACTTGAGAAAGTATTACATGTTTTTGTTAAAATGATTTTTGTGCTTCGGAATTTCCTACAATATTCTATGTTTTTTTTTAAAAAAAAATCTATTTTATATTTTAAGGAAAAGGGTGGGAAAAAATTAAACAAGTAATTAAAAAAATTGGCTCGGCCTGACCCGGTTCAGCCCGAAACCAGGATGCCCGGGCTGGGGGGCTGATCCGGGCTGGGATTCCCACCTTCGGAACCAGATCAGTCCCAAAGGTAGCCCGGACCGACCCGCTACAGGTTGGAGGGCCTGGGCCCTCCGGGCTGGACCGGTTGCGACCCTTAAATATGGCAATCTTCTTGTTACGTGTAAACAGATTCATCTGAATTATTTGATACCTTTTTTCTTTTCTTTCTAATCTCACAAATTTCTTCGTGCTAAACTATCATGTACCAGACATTGTTGATTTTTAATATTTAACTATTTTGGTCGAATGTAGATTGCTTGTCACTATTGTTTGGCTTTTTAGCTTCAAGAAAATGGTTTCATTCAACATCTGAGTGACTCTCGTATATAGAAAATTTACAGGTTTCTTGAAGGTGGAAGACTATTTCCCTCTTCAACTCAAATGCCACAAATTGAGATTTTTTTTCTTCCTTTCATGTTTATGATTCTTTTGTTGTCGGTTTCTTCTGCTTTTACTTTTTCGCATCTTAAATCTTTGATGAGATACTGTAAATTTAAGTTGGTAAGCACATAATGAAAAGTAGTTTCCTTCCTGTCACGACTTGCTAACAATATGTTTATCATTTATGCAAGTGTAAAGACATTCTGTGGTATACTTATTCTGCTGTTTGCTTCACTTGTTTGCTTTAACTGTAAGTAGTAAACTATGAATATCAACCTTTCCAATTTGTCTGGTGGCTTTACGACTGATGCTTGTTTTCAATTCTATTGATGCTTGTTTTCCTCAGTGGTTCATTAAATTTTATGTAGTCAATTGTTTTTTTGTTTTCTGATACGCTGTGCATCAGTTAGGTAACTTACCTAAATTGTAATTTGACATGGATGTCAATTATTTTGCTTCAATTAGCAATTTTTTAAAAGAAAGTGTTGAAAAGAAAGGTAATTTGATGTTTCCACATTATTTCCGTGAAAAAATAAAATGTTTGGTTTCTAAAAAGTTGACGAGGAATGCTGCATACATTTTATTGAAGTTAATATCCTTACATTGAAGTAAATCATTTCATAAAATTGTAGGTGGTTACAAATAAATATTACACCTTATATTTCACTTCCTCAAGTTATCTAACAATTAATCATATATAACTGTTCCTTTTAACTCCTAATTGGCAGTTTGAAAGAAACTTGCCTAACTGGAGGTGCAAGCACTCGTGGTTAGAACTATAAGAACTTGGTACACTATAATAATACTAGTCTTTACCGGCGTTTTTTTTTCACATTCACCGGCATTTTTAAACGCCGCCGTAGATACCTGCAAGTGTCGCTGAATCGTGTATCGCTGTAGCTTAGGTACATTCCCGGACATTTTTTACGAACGCCGGTGTAGGTTAAAACTACACCGGCGGTTGAAAAAACGCCACTGAAAGGGTGTATTCGTTTTTGGTCCAGTTTTCGGCCATCACCTACACCGGCGCTTGTAAAAACGCCGGTGTAGATATATATATTTTTATAAAAATTTAAATTTTTAAAAAAAACCCCTTTAAAAACCATACAATCAAAACCCAATTGCAAAACTAAAAGTGACCCAAATAAAGTTCATCATTGCACAGATTCTTAAAATCTTGAATCCCTAAAATATGAAGCATAATAGTATAGTATCATAAAATTGTAATTTCATAATGAAACATAATAATATAATCTCATCACATTCATTACCAAAATATATTACCAAAATATGGAGTTCAAAATATTGAGTTACAAAGAGTGAAAAAGAATATATTCACTGTCAAATTCAGGTAAATAAGATAATAACTGAGATGAAACTTATACTTTTATAATACTCGTGAGATAACTGTCAATTGAAACCACAACATAACTTCAAACAGGATTATTTCATCACTAGTCACTCTGTAAATCATAGTATGCAACTTCAGTTACATAATCCATCTCATCAGCACTTAAAACCAATGAGAGAACAATCTCATTTTCAAACCCAAGCAACAAGCATGAACATTATCTTAGAAACTGATACACATGTAGACATCATGATATAATTGTATATAAAGTTTAGATAAAAAAAATTCCATCACTAGTCACTCCTCAAAAAAATCAGAGTGTGCAACTTCAGATACATGATCCATCTCATTTCCAAATTCAGATAAAAAAGCAACTCGTGAAGCTGCACTAACCTGAAGCAAGAGTTTCAAATCATACAATCCAGTAACATTCATTTGACGCTAACCTGAAGAAGTTTGCCTTCACTGCATGAAAGATGAAGTTGGTTTATTAGATGAGGAAAATCATACAATACAGTAAAACAATCCAATAACATACATTAAGTATGCCCAAAAGTTTGAGATAGAAACGTAACTCATGAGCAAGTGCATTGCTCATGTTCAATGACCACATGCGGAAACTCCTCTCATGAACCACATACGAAAAGTCCTCTCAGATCCAATGACCACAAACTTCTAAGGTCAAAACTTGGTTTCAACTTACAACAAAGATCAATTTTGTGTCTTACTCGCCATACAATCTTAATAGCTTAAAGGATGCTATAAGTATGCCATGGAGAGTGCATAAAAACTTGACTCAACAGATGCACAGGGAAATGCTACTACTAGAAAAACACATCGTGATTACTGGAACATATGATTACCATGATTGAATTTCTCTCATAAAAACTAGTATATATATATAAACTAGTTGCACGCACTAGTAACAGCACAATTAGAAAGATTCAGAGAATAGATTCACAACAAGAACTATGTAGAAAACATGCACACAAGAACTATGAAGAGAAAGTGTGCATTACAGAAGCCCACTCCATAGTTACAGGTTGAAGACATATTCACTGGCCATAATGGAAATCAGGAGTTTCCATCCATTTAATGCATATATAAGAATTTTTTTTCCTCTTATTTACCTAACATTTAATGCATATATAAGATAATAGGGTATGTAGTAGAGGACAGTTAACAGTGTCAGTGTCCTCAGTTCATCATCAAGTTCAAAACAAACGCTGCTTAAATCTCCAACTAAAAGCACAGTTCAAATCGATCCTCAATTCAAATCCTTCTTAAAGCTAAAAAAAGAACCAAAACAAAGATCAAGAACCATATAAGCCAAAAAGAAAAAGAAAAAAAAAATCCCAAACAGAAGCAAAGCAACAAAAAGAAAGGTTCAATTTTGAACCATCGAATCTCACATTGAACCCCTAATTTTAACAGATTTAGCAACAATGTACAATTTTGATTTTTCAAATGAACGAAATCAAAACAGATCGATGAGAACAGGAGAAGAACGCCCAATACCTGAAAAGATGTAGGATCGAAGAGCTAGGGTTTCTCAAGAACGTCGACGATTTAGACGATGATGATAATTGGTGGTGGGATAGAGTTTGGGTTTCTCAAGAACGTCGACTCCTTCTTTCTCTTTTTCTGAACCCAGTAAAAATCTAACCAAGTCCTAGAAGATTGAGGGGTTACCTTGAGCTTGAGGAGGGCACATCGACTGCAACGAAGGGCACAACGACGGGTACAAGCGCGGGGACGACGACGGACCGCGGGGACAATGACGGTGGGCACATCGATGGCAGCCAAGCAGAGGCGGGAGAGCGGGGGAAAGAGAGAAAAATTGGTGAAAAAAATTGGGGATCGACAAGTGAAATGGATCTGGGGAAAATTTATTCCAAAAAGGACGCCGACGTTTTAACTAAAAACACCAGCGTAGGATATACATACCCCGACGTTTTTCAAAAACGCCGGTGTAGGTGTCTAATATTTCTGAGTTTCTTTCTGCTACGAGCTTACCCCGGTGCAACTAATAAAATGCCGGGGAAGTTTTGCCGGGTTAGCCCAATAATGTTGTAGTGCTATGTCGACCTTAAAACCGTGTCTGGCGTGGCGTGATGAGACCAAGTAGTTAGTAAATGCTATAGTTAACAAATGTTGGTAACATGGCAAAAATTATGAAAAAGCGTACTAGGAATGTTGTTAAATCCGGGCTGTAATCGAGCCATGCAGGTTGTGATGAGGCCTAGTAGCCAATACAGACTACAAGTTGACGTGCTCTGAAATAAAATTGGTAGCCTGGTAACTCATGCAAAAAGAATATATAAATAAATAAATAAATAAATAAGTATATAAATGATTACAGAGAAGTTCATACCATATTCCACTTCTAATTTGGGCAGAGATGCGCCATGTTTTCTACAAGGATTAGATGATTCAGCGGCAAGGTCAGTGAATTATTTTCTTCAATTCTGCATAGTATTTTTACACGCATTCTGGAAATAGTATCTCGTTTACACACATAAACTCAGTACAGCCAATTAATATTTGGCTAAATTTACAAAAACCATACTAAACTTTGGGCCATTTTAAAAAAACCGCACTAAGTTTTTTTATTAAAAAAACCGCACAAAACATCAGTTTAATAAAACATGCACAGATGGAGTTTTAGTACGTTACTTTTTTTGCACGTGCGATGTACGTGACCTATTATTCTGATCAAAATATCCATGTATAAATAAGGATAAATTTAAAAAAAAAACACACTAAACTTTAAGCCATTTAAAAAAATTCGCACCAAGTTTTTTTATTATAAAAAAGCAGCACAAAAACTTCAGTTAATTTTGAAAAAATCCCACCGAAGTATTAGTCATTTAAAAAAAACTCTACTAAACTTTTTTATTTTCAAAAAAACCGCACTTAACTATATTATAAAAAAATTCACATTGACGGAGTTAGGTTTCCGTTAAGGTTTATGCCAAAAAACAACATTTATCTTCCATTTGTGTTTAAAAAAATCACTTAACTAACCAGATGTTTAAAAAACCTAACTTAACTACTGCATCAGTGCAATGCACGTGTCATAAAGCCTAACGGAAGTTAACTTTGTTAATGTGGATTTTTTAAGAATATATTTGAGTGCGGTTTTTTTACAATAAAAAATTTTAGTGGTTTTTTTTTTTTAAATGACCAGTACTTCAGTGGGTTTTTTTAAATTTAGCCTTAATAAAATACACATAGACGGAGTTTCAATCCGTTACTTTTTTGAACGTGACCTATTTTTCTGACCAAAATATTCCTGTTTGCGATTCGAAAACCCCGCTTTACCCTCTTCTTCTTCATCAAAATCCCCAAATAAAACCCTAATCAAGTTTCCCACCCTACAAATCAACCTATCTCTAGTTCCTCTTCACTCGATCGGTTAATCAAAAATTCCCCAAACCCTAATTTGCCAACACAGATCTTATGTTGTATTCGGAAGCGAAAAATCATTCTAAAAGCTCCATGTTAGTTTTAATCTATATTCAATTTAGTCTCATATATTTGCATGTGTCAAATTTTGATGTTTGCATACAACTAGCAGATTCCACAACTTTAGAATGATTTTTCGCTTTGGAAGTTGTGGCTTTGGAATGATGTGAATCTGCAAGTTGTATGCAAACATCAAAATTGTACATATGCAAATATATATGAGAGCCTGAAATTGGATAGAGATTAAACTTGACATGAAGCTTTTAGAATGACTAGATTTGCATGTAGGCACATGCCTATGGCACGTCTTCTGAATGATACAGCACACGAAATGCCCTGTAAACAGTAAAACAACAATTATGTAGCTTAAGTTTGACTAGTATGATAATAATTAGTTGTAAATAAAAGTCCATGTTTCTATTAGTATATGTTGAAAAATAATTATAAATGAGGGTGTAAACTTCAATTTTTTAGAACTTTGTGGGTGGAAAATGATGAAATTTAACTGTTGAGATATTTGCTATTATAATTGTAACATGTGCAATAAAAAAAGCATAAAAATTTTAAAAAATTACAAAGCTGCAATATGAAAATCTAAATTTCTAAGCAAATAAAAAGAAAGAAAGAAAGAAAGAGAGAGAGAGAGCGCGAGAGAGATGAAAAAGTGAAGATAGAAGAGAGAGAGTAATAAATCAATGAGTTTTTCAAGTTTTGGGTGGAAAAATTTGGTTTTGGGAGGGAAACTTTTTGGAGGAAAAAATTATCTTTTGGGAAAGTGAATCTGAATTGTTGATTTTGTTTCAATTGAAGGTGAACCACTTGATAGCTTTGTCTTTTGTTTTATTATATAGATTTTTTCCTTCCGATTACAGCATAAAATTTAGGTTGGCAAGTTTGGGTTTGGGGTATTTCAAATCGACCGATTGAGTAAGGTGGAAGAAGAGATGGGTTGATTTGTAGGGTGGGAAACATGATTAGGGTTTTGATTTGAGGATTTTGATGAAGAAGAGGAGGGCAGAGAGAGAGGGGGGGGGGGGGGGGGGGGGGTGGGGTTCGAATCGCAACCTGGGGTGTATTTTGGTTAGAAAAATAGGTCACGTGCATCGTACGTGCAAAAAAGTAATGGATTGAAACTCCGTCTGTGTGTGTTTTATTAAACTGAAGTTTTGTGCGATTTTTTTTATAAAAAAACTTAGTGTAGTTTTTTAAAATGACCCAAAGTTTAGTGTGATTTTTTAAAATTTAGCTTCATTTATACAGAGGTATTTTGGTTAGAAAAATAGGTCACGTGCTTTGCACGTGCTAAAAAAGTAACGGATTGAGATTCCGTTTGTGTGTATTTTATTAAACTGAAGTTTTGTGCGTTTTTTTAATAAAAATAACTTAGTGCAATTTTTTTAAAAATGGCCCAAAGTTTAGTATGGTTTTTTTAAATTTAGCCTTAATATTTTCAAGGTTTAGGTTGCAACAATTGTTAGATTGTAAATTGTAAATATAGTTACTTTTCCAATGTCTATGTGTTGGTGCACTGAAAAATTGACTACATCCAATGTAAGTTATTAGAGCATCCACAATGGTGTTTCTCATTTTGCCAAAAATAGCTGCTACAGTAATAGCAAATAGCGACGAAGACTGCAGTGGTTGTTTGCTATATTCTGTACTTTTTTTTTGAAAATTGCGTGGGACGGTAGAACATATACCGTCGCGCGTGAGACGGTATAACATATACCGTCTCTCTCGAATTAAAAAAAAATAAAAAATTTAATTGCTGATTAACTATTAAAATATATTAATTAAATAAAATAAATAATATCTTAATACCTAAACCTAATTAATTAACTAACTAAATCTAATTAATAAACTTAAACCTACCACCACCTAACTAATCCCAGAATTCAAGGACGGGATAACATATCCCGTCCGGGATTTTTTCTTTTTTTTTCTTTTTTTTTTCGATCGGATGAATCTTCACCGTTCATTTAAAAAAAAATTAAAAAAAAATTTAGTAAACTCCTTCCCGTCTGAGGAGTTTTAAAAAAAATAAAAAATAAAAATCGGTGGGACGGTATATGTTTTCCCGTTTGACTGGATTAAAATATTATAAAATCGGAGCGACGGTA
Source organism: Hemerocallis citrina (assembly GCA_017893485.1). Taxonomy (NCBI): domain Eukaryota; kingdom Viridiplantae; phylum Streptophyta; class Magnoliopsida; order Asparagales; family Asphodelaceae; genus Hemerocallis; species Hemerocallis citrina. The sequence continues at coordinate 50,667,775 of CM030368.1, forward strand.
TATGATATCCCGTCCTTTATAATTTGAGAATGGGTATTTCGTTTCTCATATATGAGAAACAGATATAGAAGGTTTGTTAAAAAATGGGAAAATAGAAAACTACTGCAAATGATCCTTTCTTATAAAATGGCAAATTGCCAATTATAAGAAACGGCCGTGCATGTTCTTAAGCAATAAGACACTTTACACTTTGCACTCCCAGATAAATCTAGCACAAAACAATTCAGTAAACCAACGTAAAAAGGATAAATAGTGGTTACTCTTGGATAAACCAAGCTTCTGGTACACATACAATGACACAATGTGAAAAGTTTATCTCGATATTCCAAATACATGAATACAATACATGATTCAAAAAACCTCATCAACGACTCTACTTATAAGGCAAAATTAAAAAAAAAAAACGCCTTCCACTATTGGTTATTTTTTTATAAACCTCGCTCAACTATTTTTTATATTAAAAACCTCGCTCAACTTTGTTTATCAAGTTTCTTCAAAAAAAAAACTGTTTATCAAGTTAATCCTTTTGGACGGAAATACCCCTCCACCCACTCCTTTTTTAACATAGATTTATTTTGCAATTTAGTTTATTGTTTAATAGATATTTGCAATTTAGTCCTCTAAGTTATAGTATTTGCAATTTAATCACCTGACTGAATTAATTATAACTTTTGGAAATTTAGTTCATTAATTGATGTTTGTTTGCAATTTAGTCCTCCAAAATTATAACATCAGCAAACTAGTCCCTTGATTAGAATATTTTCATCACTCTAGTGATCCAATTTATCATATGTTACAATACTCTCTCCTTTTAAATTATATGGTGTGTACCATCACTCAAAATGTCTTTCTATCTATATAATAAAACACAATGAAAGCTATCAAGTGACTCTCATTCAATAAGGTTGAAATCAATGGTCCAGATCTAACCTCAAAACATATTTTTCCGCTCAAAAGTTTCTCCCCAAAACTCAAATTCAAATTTCCAAAATAACTCATTTATTTATTTATTTATTTTTCTCTCTCTCTCTCACTCATTCTCGTTCTATTTACTCAGAAATTTATATCCTTAGATTTTAGGTTTGTAATTTTTAGAATTTTGAGACATTTTTTTATTGCTCATGTTACATTGAAAATAGTAATATCTCATAAACAGTTAAATTTCATCATTTTTCACACTCAAAGTTCTAAGAACTTGGATCTTACATCCCTATTTATAATTATTTTTCAACATTTACTAATGGAAACATGGACTTTATTTACAACTAATTATTGTTTTACTATTCAAACTTGAGCTACATAATTGTTGTTTTACTGTTTACAAGACTTTCATATGCTGCATCGTTTCGAAGACGTGCCGCAAATCTAGTGCTAGTATAAGTCTCGTGTGATTTAGTTCCCCAAATCACAATATTTACCATTTAGTCTCTCAACTCCAAATGACTTATTAAGAATTTTATTTGCAATTTAATCCATTAATTGATGGATATTTGCAATTTTTTGGATCCATAGCATTTGTAAATTAATCCCTCAATTATAATGACTTAATAATGGTCTTTTGCAATTAAATCCTAAATTGATGTATATTTGTAATCTAGTCCCCCAAATTATTACATAAACAATTAGTTTCGTAATTAAAATGATAATAAATTTTGTGATAAAATATTCACCGAATAAAAACAGGCAATGGCTAAATTGATTTCAGGATACATGTATAAGAAAAATATTAAAAGGATGCTGAGAAGAACATTTTTGCAGAAAAAAACAAGAGAAAAAGAAGGGATATGGGGTATGTGATGTGGCTCCATCTGGGCTACCAGATCTCCTCAGACTTTGCTCCTTCGTGATCATCAAGTCAAACGAGTCAAACGGGCTTCAGCCCATTCAGGCCCACAAGCAAACGGGTCCGACCCGGTCCGTTGGAGTCTCAGACCCGTTTACCCCTGCCTATAAATACCAGACCCCCTCCTCACTCCTGAAGGTAATAAACTTTTTCCCACCTGAACCCTAGCTATTGTTGCTTTCTCAGTGACTGATTAGATCGTCAGAGGGCCTGTCGTCGGGACCTCTCCCGATGTTTCTAGGCAGTGCGTAGGAACAAAAGACCAAGCTGAGCCTTAAAGATTCGAGCAGAGCTACTAGATCAGAGCCGAGCTACTGGATCCGAGCCGAGCACCCGAACTCCAACTATCTTCTGCTACTCCTGAGTTGACTCTACGGCCTAGGATCGGATTGACGCTAGTACCACATCTTTTGCTACACAAATTACAAGAACTCACACCTGTTGCCCTCACACTCCAAAAACACACATCATCAGGTTGGCATCGTCTGTGAGAATCTCGGGTACTGTCGCCAGTCCGAGCCCAGCCAGGAACGTCCCTTCAAATCCGAGCTCTTCCATGGCTTCCAAAGCTAGAAGGGTCGTCACCTCGGCACGAAACTCGGACCCTCCACATCACAGCCGTGCAGATGCCTAGGGTTCCAACCAACCGCGGTCAACGGCGTGGCCGGACACGGCCCGGGTGCTTCTCACTCAAACGCAATCGATTTGCGGCGAGTCATCCTAGATCGGCAGGCCAGTGGTACTAGGGAGAGACCGCTTTCAACTCGGTCTCGAACCATCGCAGACGACCGTCCATAGAGTGCGATCCGAAACACAGCCACTTGCACCGTGAACCTTCGCCCCGGCAGGACCGGGTGGGGCAAGCCCCAGTCACGAGGGCTGAGTTCCAAAATTTTCGGGATGAGGTCGTCCAAGCAATCCGTGGCGGCCATGGAACCGATTTCCCTAACAACTCCGACCCTCGGTTAAGAGCATGGGGCGGCGAGTCCTGCGGATCGGCCCGTCTCATGGAACAAGAGGATACTGTCCTCCGGTGCTTACGGGAGATGGAGAATCGCCTCGCCCATCTCGGCGAGGGCGGACCGATTCGAGACATACAACGGCGAGGGTGATCCCGTTGATCACATGGAGGGGTTTAAGACCCTCATGATGATTCACAGCGCTGCAGATCTCCTCCTATGTTGCGCCTTCCCTGCTTTCCTTTGCCCTCCGGCTCGGAAATGGTTCTCAAAGCTCACTCTCGGATCGGTCTTCTCGTTCGACCAGTTGGAAGCAAACTTCCTAGCCCACTTTGTGACCAGCAGAAAGGTCAAGAAGACGAGTGCATCCTTTCTGAACCTTAGGCAAAAGGAAGGGGAGTCACTCTGCGATTTCATTCGGAGGTTCACCGCTGAGGCAAAGTCGGTCTCCTCTCTTGATGCGGGCGTCGCTTCGGCGGCTTTCCAACACAACGTTCGGCACGGTCAGCCGAAGACTTCATTGGCTAAATGTAACACCCCAGATCTGAGCGAACAGTCGACTGTTCGACGCATTAGTCGACTGGTACTGCACGGATTTGAGATTGAGATTGAGAAATTTAGTCCCACATGGGAGGTTTGATGTGATAATTTGAGTATAAATACTATTAACCAATGATCAAGAGTCACCAATCCGGTTAACCACCTTTTGAGAGGCAGCCTGCAGTTGTACTACATAGTATTTATAATTTGTCTGAGTATTAGAGCGGGGCGTTACACTAAAAACCACCCGTCGACTTTCCCGACCTGCTCAACAGGGTTGAGAAATACATTCGAGCAGAAGAGGCCCTAAATCCGGAGGGCACCAAAGAAACCACTGCTAAGGGGAAGCGAAAGGCCGATGACGTCGAACCCGTCAAGAAAAGCACAAAAGAGATAGCCAGTCTCAAAAGAGTTCATCCGGTCCCTCGATTTGAGAGATATACCGTTGACCCAGAATGTCTCGATAATCCTGATGGAGATCAAGGACAAAAGGCTCGTCCAACTCCCTCCCCGACCGAGCAACAACAAGAAGCTTCCACCGAGACAATGGGCACGAGACGGACAACTGTCGGGCCTTCAAAGACGAGATCAAGGCCCTCATCCAGAGAGGGTACTTGAGAGAGTTCACCCGGGATAGTTCGCGAGACCGGAGGGATCTGAGGCCTTCGCCTCCTCCTCGAACGATCAACCGGCGGCCAGAGCGGGACCCCGAGCCCGAGGAGACCCGAGGGCAGGCAATACTACACTGCGTCCATGGTGGACCCATGGGAGGGGGGGAATCTAGTACCTCCCATAAGGCCTTCGTCTGGGAGGTTAACTCTGTCCGGGACCATCTATCCCCCCATATTCAACAACGACCAGTAACCTTTTTCGGAGAAAGTCCTAGAGGGAGTTCGGCTCCCACACAGCGCCGCCCTCGTCATCAGCCTCGTCATGGCAAATTTCGAAGTACGCCAAATTCTCGTGGACAACGGGAGCTCAGTAAACATCCTCTTCTTGGAAGCATTTGAGAACCTCAAGCTCCTACGAGATAAGCTAAAGCCGACCGGGTAGATCCTGCATGGGTTTCGGGCGTCTTAGTGCAGATTGAAGGGATCTTAACGTTGGATGTAACAGCCGGCACAACCCCCATCACACGGACCGATTCAATGGACTTTATGGTGGTCAACGTCAAGGCGGCATACAATGCCATCCTCGGCTGACCCGGTCTCTGCTCATTTTAGAGGTACCCTCGGCCTACCACTTGAAGCTAAAATTTCCCACTGACGTCGGAGTCGGTGTTGTTTGAGGAAATCATGAGTCTGCACGTTTGTACTACACGACTGCGGTCGGAGGCGGGGTATTAACACTCGACGCAATTGAGCTTCTGCTTGAAAGAAGCCAGCCCGAGTCGGAACCTGCATACGAACTGGTGGTCTTATTTGAGGTGGAAGACAATTCGAAGTGGTTCCGTGTGAGCCGCACCCTTTCCCCCGACCTGAAGCCTGGTTTGATTGATTGCGTTCGCCGCAATATCGACCTCTTCGCCTGGACCCTGTCAGAAATGCCAGGGATTTCCGAGGACCTAATCATGCACAAGCTAAGCGTCGCCTCAGGTGCCAAGCCGATCTATTAGAAGCGACGCAAGTTCGTCTCGGAGAGGCAATAATCAGTAAAAGCGGAGATGGATAAACTGTTGTTCGCCCGGTTCATTCAGGATGTCAGCTATCCCGAGTGGCTGGCTAATGTCGCGGTGGTCAAGAAGGCCAGTGAGAGCTGGAGGGCCTGCATAGACTTCAAGGATCTGAACAGGGTGTGCCCCAAAGATCCTTTCCCCCTCCCGAGTATCGACGCTCTGATCGACGCAACATCGGGCCACGAGCTCCTGACTTTCATAGACGCCTTTTCAGACTATAATCAGATCCGGATGTTAGCTCTGGAGATCGCCAAAACATCCTTCATCACCGACCAGGGCCTCTACTGTTAACGGGTCATGCCCTTCGGGCTCAAGAACGGCGCGACCACCTATAGAGACTTATCAACCGAGTTTTTAAAAATCAAATCAGTCGTAACATGGAGGTATATGTCTACGACATGCTCGTCAAGAGCCGATGGGGTTAGGATCATGTCGCCGACCTTGAGGAAGCCTTTGGTGTCTTTCGGTCCCACAACATGAGGCTCAATCCCACCAAGTGTGCCTTCGGCGTCTCCTCTGGAAAATTTCTTGGATTCGTCGTTAGCCTGCGCGGCATAAAGGAAAATCCCGAGAAGATCCAGTTCATAATCGACATGGCCCCTCCTAGGAACATTAAGGAGGTCCAGCGGCTCACGGGAAGACCGACAACCATAGGCCGCTTCCTCTCTAAGTCTGGAGAGAAGTTCCTCCCTTTCTTCAAGGCTCTGTAAGGGGCGAAAGGCTTCGAATGGGGAGACCCCCAGCAACAGGCGTTCGACCAGTTGAAGTCCTACCTCGCCAACCCCCCGCTTATGAGCAAACCCGAATTGGGCGAACCCCTCTTTCTATACCTCACCGTCTCGAAAAGTGCACCAAGTGCCGTGCTCGTTCGGGATAAAGAGAGTGTTCAGAAGCCTCTCTACTATGTGAGAAAGGTCTTGCTCTCGGCCGAAACAAGATATGCAAAGATGGAAAAGGTGGCATACCCCGTGGTAATAGCCACGCGAAAGCTCCGCCCTTACTTCCAGGCCAACTCTATTCAGGTTCTTACGGACCAGCCTCTCAAGGCCATCCTCCACAAGCTCGAAAGTTTCGGTCGCTTAGTCAAGTGGTCGATTGAACTAAGCCAGTACGATATCAGCTACCAGCCCAGGATAGCCATAAAGGGGCAGAACCTCTCCGTATTTATCACGGAGTGCACTATCTCCGAGCCGGCCGACACTCAAGAGGCAAATCCAGTTTGGGAGATTTATGTCGACGGCTCGTCTTGCGAAGTAGGAAGCGGCGCGGGCATTATCTTCAAAGGTCCCGACAACTTCATTCTCCAGTATTCCCTCCGCCTGAACTTCCCAAGCTCAAACAATGAGGCAGCGTAGAGGCTATGATCACCTGGCTCACCCTGGCGCATAAGGAAGAGGCCAGTCAAATCAGGGCCTTTAGCGACTCCCAACTCATGGTCAACCAGATCACAGGGGAATACGAGGCTCGTGACGCTCGGATGGTCTGATACTTGGCTGCAGTCTAGCAACTCCTAGCAACCTTCGACTTCTCGTCGGTGGAACGAATCCCGAGGGAGCAAAATGCTCAGGCTGATTCCTTGTCAAAACTAGCCTCGTCATCCTTCGAAGGGCTAGACAGCACCGACCTAATCGAAGTTCTCCCCAGTCCTAGCATCGACCTCCCAAAAGTCCTCTGCCTCGCCACCGAACCTCAGCCAGATAACTGGATAACTCCCATCAGGAAGTTTCTGGTCGAGGGGGAGCTTCCTCAAGATCGGGCCGAGGCTAGAAGGGCCCAAGTCCATTCAGAGAGGTTCATCATAATCAATGAGAAACTCTTTAAACGCTTGTACACAACAACGGACGACAGATCCTATCTTCGTTGCTTGGCCCTTGATAAGGATAAGTACGCTCTGAAGGAATTACATGAAGGAATCGGGGGGTTTCACATGGAGAGCAGGTCGCTCGCAAGAAAAGCCCTAAAACACGGGTACTACTGGCAGACCATGTTACTAGACGCCCAGGACCTCGTCAAAAGGTGCGGCTCTTGCCAAAGATTCTCCTCAGTGAAAAGGCTTCCACAAGCCAACCTCCGCTCCCTGGCGAGTCTGACCCCATTTGCTATGTGGGGGATGGACTTGGTCGGCCCATTTCCAAAAGCAACGGGTCAAAGGAAGTTTCTCGTGGTGGCCATTGACTACTTCACCAAATGAATCGAGGTAGAACTCTGGGCCATGATCACTGAGCACCAGACTCGGCAATTCTTCTGGAAGAACATCATCTGCCGGTTCGGAATTCCACAGGTACTTATCACAGACAACATGACCCAATTCACATGCTAGAACTTTTGGAAGTTCTACGAAGACATTGACGTCCAGCAACACTTCTCATCGATATGTCACCCTTAGTCAAACGGCGAGGCCAAGAACGCGAACCGTCAAATCCTTAACGGTCTCAAGATGGGGTTGGATAACTCATCAAAAGGGCGGTGGGTCGACGAGTTGCCAAGCGTACTTTGGGTGCACCGGACGACGAAGAGAATCTCCACGGGTGAGTCTCCGTTCAACCTAACCTATGATACAGAGGCGGTTATCCCCCTAGTGATCGGGCTCCCTTCGCCCAGGATCATGGCCTTTGACGAAGAGAACAACTCAACGGGCCTCAGAGCCAACTTGGATTTAATCGACGAGGTCAGGGAAAAATCCGCCATCAGAAGAAGCATATTCCAACAACGAATCGAGAAGTTTTACAACAAGAAGGTCCGCCCCACCAACATCAAGCTAGGTGACCTCGTGTTTAGGAAGCTAGAGGTATCCGATCCCGGTAACAAAATTGGACCCTAATTGGGAGGGCCCGTATAAGGTCTCCGAAGTGGTACGTCCTGGCATGTACCGACTCACAAACCTGGGGGGCAGGATCATAAAAAGGCCCCGGAACCTCATCAAGTTCCTTGAAGAGAACGACTAAACTCTTTTTTGTAATGGAAGCTCATGTAATCGGCACCACGTGCCCCTTTTTTTGTTGTGTAAATAAAAAAGTGTTAACTTCGTTTCTTTCCTTCGTTTTTTCAATTTTTGTGCGAATAGGGTTGTAAATCGGACCGGATGGGATCGGACAGTCATATGTTCAAGCTCGGATCGAAATTCTACTCGGACGGGCTTATGTCCGGCTCGATCTAGGTCGGACAAAATTTTTATAGTCCGTACTCGGTTCGGTAAAGCATCGGACCGCAATAATATTCGGACAGACTTATGTCCGGCTCAAGTTCGGTAAAGAATCGGACCGAATAATTTGTTTAGGATCGGTTCGTATAATAGTTCGGACGGTCTACGGTCGGACCATTTCTCGAGCCGGACTCGGACGGACGACGGACCGTCCTATTCATTTTACACCCCTATGTGCGAACTTCGGCACCTCCAGATCTCCTCAGACTTCGCTCTCCCGTGATCATCAAGTCAAACAAGTCAAACGGACTTTAGCCCATTCAGGTCCACAAGCAAAAGGGTCCGACTTGGTTCATTATAGTCTCAGACCCGTTTACCACTGCCTATAAATACCAGACCCCCTCCTCACTTATGAAGGTAATAAACTTTTCCCCACCTGAACCCTAGCTACTGTTGCTTTCTCAATGATTGACTAGATCGTCGGAGGGCCTGTCACCGGGACCTCTCCCGGTGTTTTCTAGGCAGTGCATAGGTACAAAAGACCAAGTCGAGCCTCAAAGATCTGAACCGAGCTACTAGATCCGAGCCAATCTATTGGATCTGAGCCGAGCACCCGGCCTCCACCTCTCTTCTGCTACTCCCAAGCCGACCTTACGGCCTAGGATCGGATCGACGCCAGTACCACATCTTCCGCTACACAAATTACAAGAACTCACACCTGTTGCCCCCACACCCCAAAAACACACAGCATCAGGTAAGAATGTGACGCTTTAGTTTGATTATCTTATGACTTATCTTCTAATTATTTCTTTTTTTAATATTTTGTCGTCTTTTTTACTATTGGTTTGCTTGCATTCTTTAGAAGATGATTCTACATGTCTGTGCATTGCATAGGATTCATGCTGGTCTTGAAAGACATTTGAGAAATGATATACAGTTTATAATTTATAGGGAAATACTATCCTAATGTGTGTTAAATTTGAGGACTAATCAAAATTTGAGGACTAGATTTGATTAAAACATTCTAATTGAGGGATTAATTTAAAAATATTTCAATTTTAGGGGACTAAATTGTAAATACACATCAATTAATGAACTAAATTGCAAAAAGTTTTAATTAAGTCATCCAGTTTGGTGACTAAGTTGCAAATCCTATGATTTGAGGGACTAAATTACAAATATTCTTTAATTAATAGACTCAATTGCAAAAATCTCTTTATGTTACATAGGGGGTATTTTCGTCGAAAACATTTGGAGGAACAAAGTTAAGTGATGTTGCTTTTTTTTTTCGCGGTGTGGGAGCAATCAGATGATGTTGATTCTTTTGAGTAACAATCAAGAATTCGACGTTTTGACTTTCAATAGTGTTGACTGCTTTTGACTGCGATCGACTTGACGATCCGACTCGTTTGCGCCGTTGGATTTGATTCGTGTGGTGACGATTGCCTCCGATGACCTGCAAAAAGTCTGAAATACCGGGATTGATCTCGGCGACAGACTCTCCGACGCTCAAGTCAGAATTCAAGAAGAATATGAGAGCTTTTGTGGAGAAAAATTTTGATTACCTTTTTCTGTTGGGGGTAGGGTGGTATTTATAGTCGCCTTGGGACAGTTTCGAGACAATCATTTATCTCTACTTTCCGGTATTTTTGGATAGAAAATAGATTTTAAATTCCTTTATGATAAGCGATTTGGTTTTTAACTGTCTCTTAGAAATAATCATAAATTTAAATAACTTTTTAAATGATCTGGGCTTATTATTAATAGGTCGTCACCCAGACCCCGTAAAGCAGACCCAATTTTTGGATTATCGGGCTTGTATGAGACTCAATTTTCATTCATGGACTCGTTTATTGGTGAAATTACTGTTTTACCCCTGAGAGATTTAAGATTCGTGCCCGATTTAAACGGTCTCGATTTGTTCTATTTTTACCCATATCATTAGTCCCTCACTCAGACGACTGAATTTCACAGCCTTGGAGTAGTAGATCACCCATTTTTAATGGTTTACAAAATCTATTGGAGTTCTCTAGGAAGTTTAGATCTTACTCGAGGTGTAACAGTGTTATTCTGAGCTTATATATTACCCAAAATTATTTTCAAAATTTTCTGGATTTTCAATGATTTTTCTAGATTTTTCTGAATTTTTCCAAATTTTAATCATTTTCAAAATTTTTATTCAATTTCCAAATTTTTATAATTAATTTTAGAAAATTTTAATTAATTATTTTGAATTAATAATTATTTTTTTAGAATTTGAAAATATTTTTTAGAATTAATAATTATTAATCTAGAATTTTTGATTAAATTTTTTACGATTTTTAATTAAAAATTTTGAAATTTTTAAATAATTAATTCGGTTTAATAATTAAATATAAAACTTAATGAAATACCTGATGACGTGGCACAATCTGGAGCGTCGATCGCAGCTGGTTAAAAAAACATTAAGATCGAACGATCAGAGACACGTAACTGTTGACCATTGACTATTTAGCGTGATTTCACGATCGGGGACGGGTTTGCTCGGAGCCTGCCACCGAATCTTGCGGGCCATTCGGCTGGGCTACGCGTGCCCTTTGACCGTTGAACGTTGACCGGTCTACGAGTTTGTGTGATTTCACGATCGGGGACACGTTGGCTCGGAGCCTGCCACCGAACGTTGAGGACGGTTCGGTTGGGCGATGTGTCCTGTTGACCGATCAACAATTTTGCTTAATTTCACGATCCGGGATATGTTTGCTCGAAGTCTGACATCGAATGTTGAGGGCGGTTCGGCTGTGCGTCATGTGTCCCGTTGACTATTAACCGTTGACCGGTGAATGATTTTGCGTGATTTCACGATCGGGGACACGTTTGCGCGAAGCCTTTCACCGAACGTTGGTCAACGATTTTTGCGTGATTTCATGATCGGGGACGCGTTTGCTCAGAGCCTTCCACCGAACGTTGAAGGTGGTTCGGAAGAGGAGGGGCAGGTCTTCATAGCGGACCCTTTGTCTGCCATGGTAGTTGCTCTGGAGGTAGTTGAGGGGAGTGATCGCGAGTCTATTACTTCCGTAGATCAGTCGACTGGTGTGGACCCTTGACTTCTCTTATAACTCGTTGTCTTTTTTCTATGTTCTTGTTGTTTTTGCTTTTGTATGGATACCTAAGAGCGGACTGACCACCACTTTATTGTATCTTTATGCAATGAATTTTTTTTAGTTATTCTTATCTCATGTAATGTTTGATCTTGTGTTTTTGCACATCCTGTGACTTGGTTGTCTTTGTTAGATTGATCTATCATTCTCTTTTGTCAGTATGTTATTGTGTACAATGCACGAGATTCTCGAGATCGTGAAGTAGTCCGCCTCCGTTCCAAGCTTCAGGTGACAGTGCTGGGGCTCACTTGTTCACGAGAGAGGGTTTCCAAAGCGGAGGCGGAGCTTGACCACTTGAGAAGAGTCTTGAACTGCAGGAATATCGAGGTGAGGCGTAATGATGAGATTCTCCGAGAAGTACCCCCGATTGGTGTAGAAGATGATTATCCAGGTGGAGCCGCTGTTGGAAAGTCTTTGAAGCTTATAGTCATTCGCCGTTTTTTTGTCTGCGGTCACAGCCGAGAGAAACGAGCTATAGAACGTAATGTTCAAGAAGTGTTTAGAAGTGGCCCATCATAGGAGGACTATATTTGAATTTTGGCAGGGACCAGAGCAAATGGTGTGCCTTGTTTGAAATTTGGGGTGAAGGACGACTTTCTCAAAGACAGGCTTGTTGAAATGGATATCGATAACCACCATTTGAAGCGACTCCTTGAAGGAGGCAACGCTAGGAGCACTTCTTGCTCTCGTGAAGAGCGTGCCCAGGGGTGGTTCTTCCACGAACTGGCTTTACGCTTTGCTTGAGGCCGTGCGGAACCCTGGTGATGCTCAAAGTGGTGTGGCTAGCTCATTTAGCGGGGCGTCAGTTGGTCGGCCAGAACGAGCAGTTGGCCCCAGTGGTGCAACCCGATCTGTGGGTTTGGATGTTGCTTCAGATGGTTCGAAAGGAAGGGATAGTGCTGGTTTTCCAGTGGGAAGCCGTAAACCACGTGTCCTTGAAGAGGAATATCACACTGCCACGAAAGTGTTGAAATGATACTGAGTGAGATTTGCAATTCTTATATACTTGTTCTTTCAATTGCACTTGTATCCAGATAATCTTTGTGATATAAAATTGAATTTTCTCTTGAGAATTATGTTTTGTTGATTTTAACTTGGTTCAAAGGGCACTCGTACGGCGAGATATACCCCACACACTTGCTTGGGAGCAAGTATGCCCGTGCGACTTTATGAATCCTGAACGGATTTCGTAATTGTCCGTTGGAGTGCTTTAGCGTATGAACCATGGATTGTTTCAGGACCAATCCAACGGCGAGTCGTACTCCCCACACTTGCTTTTGGGGCATGTGGCTAGAGTGACTCTGTGAACCGTGAGTGGACTCTGAACAAGGTGACGATGAGTTTTGGGAGCACTCGAATGGCGAACCGATCCCTGCACACTTGCTCGGGAGCACTTGGCTATGGTGGCTCTATGAACCATGAATGGACTCCACACTTATGCAAAGTTGTTTCAGGAGTACTCAAACGGTGGGCCTAACTCCGCACGTTTTCTTAGAAGAAAGTGGCTATAGTTTCCCTCTGAACCGTAGTGAATTCCGAATAAGGTGATGATGAGTTTTGGGAGCACCCGAATAACGAACTGATCCTCGCACACTTGCTCAGGAGCATGTGGCTATGGTGTCTCTATGAACCATGAATCGACTCCACACTTATCCAAAGTTGTTTCAGGAGTATTCGAACGGCGGATCTAACTCCACACGTTTGCTTAGGCGCAAAGTGGCTAGAATTGCCATCTGAGTCGTGAGTGGACTCTGAACAGGATGACGAGTTTCGGGAGCACTTGAATGGCGAATCGATCCCGCACACTTTTTCGGGAGCATGTGTCTATGGTTGCTCTATGAACCATGAATGGATTCCACACTTGTCCAGAGTGAGGCACTTGTACGGCGAGATATACCCCACACACTTGCTTAGGGGCAAGTGTGCCTCTGCGTCATTATGAATCCTGGATGGATCTCGCAATTGCCCGTTGAGGTGCTTAGTGAATGGCTTGGTGTTCGCTCACGGGCATACCAAGTGTCTTAACTTATTGTTTTCCTTAGATTGAATTGTTCACAGAGTTTCTGAACTGTTCAAGGAATTTTGCAAAAAAGAAAAGAATGCTTTTTATTAAAAAATTTAACTAAACAACTGCTTTAATGTAAGCCTTTATTATATGTTATGATTGTTATAATCATTGACCTTTATTACATGTTTGATGCAATCTACTGGGCGAGGGCGTTAAGTGCTCTCTTTGTATTTTATGCAATATTCGGCGTTCCAATTTCGCGATATCTTCCTCCCCACCAAGTCTTCTAGTCGGTAAGCTCCAGGGTAAACAACTTGTGAGACTTTGTATGATCGTTCCCAGTTAGGGGCGAGCTTTCACTTTTTCTGAGGGATGAATATTTTGAGCTTTCGGAGGACAAAGTCCCCTTCTTGAATGTTGGTCGGACGCACCTTCTTATTATAAAATCTCTCTACCCTCTACTGGTAGATGTTTCTCCAGATGATGGATTTATCTCGGACTTCTTCGAGAAGGTCAAGATTACCTCAAATGTCGTTCGAGTGATGTTCTTGGTTGAACGAGCGGAGGCGAAAAGGTATTCTGCCTTTTAGAGGGATAAAAGCTTCTGTGCCGAATGTAAGGTTGAATTGGTCTTATAAGACCAGAGTACACTCAGAAGTTCTTCGACCAATTGTCTAATGGCAGCTTCACTAAGTCTCTTTTTGAGACCATCCAAGATTTGCCGATTGGTGTGTTCTCGGTTTGACTATTGGTCTGAGGGTGTGACATTGAAGGGAAATGCTGCTCAATTCCTAGGTTAGTGCAGAACTGGTAGAATCTTTTACCAGCAAATTGAGTCTCATTATCGGTAACTAAAATGTGAGGGATCCTAATACGGCAAATTATGTTCTTCCAAAAGAGCTGTTGGATTTAGTGCTCGGTGATTGTTTGTAACACCCCAGATTTATGAAATAATAAAAGAAATATATAGTGAAATATTAGAGGGAGACCTGTAAGAATTCTATAGGCTATAAGAGGAATTGGATTAAATAAGGAGGCCCATAGAGTTGGAGGAGTATGGGGTACTAAAGGACAAAAATAAAAAAATAAAAAAAAAGAAGAAAGAAATGGAGGAAGGTGGCTGGTGTGTAAGTGACGACGTGGCAATGGTGGTGGTTGTGTGGATGATTTAGTCCCATATCGTTGATGACAAAGAAAGAGAGTTTAAATAGAAATTAGCCAATGATAAAGGTATCTAACTCCTGAACACCCTTTTTGAGGCAGCCTGTGGTGGGCATTGGTTTATGATTTAATTATGTGCGTACTAGTTGGGTACGGGGCGTTACATTGTTGCTAGAGGTTCAGCTTCTATCTATTTTGTAAAATAGTCGATCGTGACTACCAAGAATGATCCTTGTCCAGTGGCAAGAGGGAACGACTCGAGTAGATCCATCCCCCACATTGCGAATGGGATGTTGCTTGAAATGGAGCTAAGGTTGGCCTGGGAAATTCGCTTTACGAAGGAGTGTTTCTGACATGAGGGGCATCGGCGAACATAAGCTTGAGCATCACTTAGGAGAGCGGGCCAGTAGTACCCATGGTTGAGGATCTTCCGTGCAAGGAACCTTGCGCCCATATGGCTGTCGCCTATTCCTTCGGGAACGTCTTGCATGACATAGTCGGCCTCTTCGGGTGAGAGGCACCGAAGGTTTGGTCGACCATCGACTAGAGTGTAGGAGCGTGCTTGTAGAGAACCCCTTCTACGAGTATGTACCTTTCAGCCCTTACCCGAATCTTTCTTGATTCTTTAATATCCGCCGGGAGGATCCCTTTGTCGAGGAAGTCGACTAGAGGTTTCATCCAACAGTCTTCGGGTGTTTGAGGGGTGATATGTATGAGTTCGACTGCTTCTTCTTCGATGCTTGGTTTCAGGAGGACCTCGATCAGTATAGTGTGGTTGAGTCCGTCGAACGATGAGGAGGCGAGCTTGGAGAGGGCATCTGCTTTCCCATTTTCTTCTCGGGAAATGTGAGTGATCTCAGCTTCTTGGAAAGTAGACATGATTTTCTTTACACACACCAAGCTTGGAGAGGGCATTTTGTAACGACCCGTGCTTAGCTGCGCACGCAGCTACACGTGAACGCACGCGAAAGAACGGACACAAAACTCTAGCCACGCCCACCACAGACACCATAAAAAAGGTGGTTAACCTTTGGTAACCTTTTATCACATGGTTCCTAATATACACACTTCCAACTCATGCATTTTCCGATATGGGATTTATCCCCTTAGCCATGCACGTCACTTTCATGTATGCATGCACACATTAATGCCTAAGCTCCATAGGCAATCCTATAGGCCCACGTCTTCATCAATCCATTGATCATACCCATAGGATCTTCTATAGGCCAAGATCAACCACATACACACTCATCTCTTATTATTATTATTATTATTATATATATATATATATATATATATATATATATATATATATATATATATATATATATATATATATATATATATATATATATAGGGAAAGCTTCGGTTGAGCACTACTCTAGTGCTCACCGCGTGAACACTAGGCCTTCGGGCGTTCATATCGAAAATCCGAACCGTTCACATTGATCTACACATCTAAATTAGTCTAAATATGTAAAATCAAATCATTTGAAATTCATTTGCCCATCCATCATGTGAATATAAAAACAATAATTTTCAGCCATACAATTTTGTAACACTTCAATGAATTGGAAAATGAATTTCAAATGATTTGATTTTATATATTTAGACTAATTTAGATGTGTAGATCAATGTGAACGGTTCAGATTTTCGATATGAACGCCCGAAGGTCTAGTGTTCACGCGGTGAGCACTAGAGTAGTGCTCAACCGAAGCTTTCCCTATATATATATATATATATATATATATATATATATATATTATAATATATATTTCTATATATAATACTATATATATACCTGCTTAAGTACAGGGTGTTACATACACCCCTCCTTAAGAACTCAGCGTTCTCGCTGAACCCGGGACTTGCAACATGATTCAGGATCCCTTTCTAGCCGATGTGGAGAGGATTACCCTGATTCTGCTAGTTGTACAGTCCCCTATCCGGGCGACCTGTCCCAACCTAGCTCCCTCTCAGGCGTACAGCTTGCACACACTCTGTGTCGAAAGTCGGCTCTGATACCATTTGTAACGACCCGAGCTCGGCTCAGCTGCGCACGCGGCTACACGTGCGCGCGCACGAAAGAACGGACAAAAAATTCTAGCCACGCCCACCACAGGCACCATAAAAAAGGTGGTTAACCGTTGGTGATCTTTTATCACATGGTTCCTAATATACACACTTCCAACTCATGCATTTTCCGATATGGGATTTATCGCCTTAGCCATGCACGTCACTTTCATGCATGGAAGCACACATTAATGCCTAAGCTCCATAGGCAATCCTATAGGCCCACCTCTTCATCAATCCATTGATCATACCCATAGGATCTTCTATAGGCCATGATCAACCACATACACACTCATCATCTCTTATTATATATATATATATATAATACTATATATATACCCGTTTGAGTACAAGGTGTTACACATTTGCTGAGGTTGCTCTTGGTGAGGGATGGGAGGAAGGTTCTCGAGAGGAGGCGGAGGAAAGGGGCTGGCTCATCGGCTTGAGGCCGTCGCCTTCCCTTTCCCCTTAGGATGCATGGCTGAAGGTAGTTTCTTTACCAGTAAATTCTAGTTGGAATTTCTCTGAGTTCCCATAGACGGCGCTAATTTGTTGTTGCTTTTTTTTGTGTGGGAGCAATCAGATGATGTGGATTCTTTCGAGGAACAATCAAGAATTTGACCTTTTGACTTTCGATGGTATTGACTGCCTTTGACTGCGATTGACTTGACGAACTGACTCATTTGCGTCGTAGGATTTGATTCATGTGGTGACGATCGCCTCCAATGACCAGCAAAAAGTCTGAAACATCGGGATTGATCCCAGCGACAGACCCGTCGACACTCAGTTAAAAATCAAGAAGAATATGAGAGAGCTTTTGTGAGAATTTTTTTTGATTACCTCTTTCTAGCGAGGGTAGAGAGGTATTTATAGTCGCCTTGGGACAGTTTCGGGATAAGCATTTATCTCTACTTCTCGTTGTTTTTGGATAGGAAAGAGTTTAAAATCCTTCATGATAAGAGATTTGGTTTTTAACCGTCTCTTAGGGATAATCATGAATTTAAATAACTCTTTAAATGATCTGGGTTTATTGATAATGGGTTG
The DNA here is from genome assembly GCA_017893485.1 of Hemerocallis citrina. NCBI lineage: Eukaryota > Viridiplantae > Streptophyta > Magnoliopsida > Asparagales > Asphodelaceae > Hemerocallis > Hemerocallis citrina. The sequence continues at coordinate 50,685,357 of CM030368.1, forward strand.
TCATTCAGATCAGTAAGGCAGACCCGTTTTTGGATGATCAGGCTTTAAAGAAGCCCAATTTTCATTCATGGACTCGTTTATAGGTGAAATTACCGTTTACCCCTGAGAGCTTTAAGATTCTTGTCCAATTTGAACGATCCCGATTTAGTTCTATTTTTACCCATATGAAGTGAGGTTTTCAATGAAAAAGATAATTGAGCGAGGTTATAAAAAATGAACAATAGTTGAGGGAGTTTTTTTTAAAAAAATTGCCTACTTATAATGGATCAGATTTTATAATAGTACTAAATTAATAACATAAGCAATATATATATATATATATATAGAGAGAGAGAGAGAGAGAGAGAGAGAGAGAGAGAGAGAGAGAGAAATGTTCCGTTGTGCACTAGGCCTCTGTGTGCACTCGGCCTTCCTGCCTTCGTATCGATGATCCAAATCGTTCAAATTGATCTACATGTCTAAATTAGTCTAAATATGTGAAATCAAATTATTTGAAATTTATTTGCTCATCCATCATGTGACAATAAAAAACAACGATTTTCAGCCATACAATTTTGCAACCCTTTAAGGGATGGGCATATAAATTTTAGATGATTTGATTTTACATATTTAGACTAATTTATATGTGTTGATCAATATAAACGGTTTGGATCGTCGATAGGCGGGAAGGCCGAGTGCACAACGGAACCTTACTATATATATATGTATATATATATATATATATATATATAGGGAAAGGATCGGTTGAGCACTCCTCTAGTGCTCACCGCGTGAACACTAGGCCTTCGGGCGTTCATATCGAAAATCCTAATCGTTCACATTGATTTACACATCTAAATTAGTCTAAATATGTAAAATCAAATCATTTGAAATTTATTTGCCCATTCATTGAAGTGTTACAAAATTGTATGCCTGAAAATCATTGTTTTTATAGTCACATGATGGATGGACAAATGAATTTCAAATGATTTGATTTTACATATTTAGACTAATTTAGATGTGTAGTTCAATGTGAACGGTTCGGATTTTCGATATGAACGTCCGAAGGCCTATTGTTCACGCGGTGAGCACTAGAGGAGTGCTCAATCGATCCTTTCCATATGTATATATATATATATATATATATATATATATATATATATATATATATAATAAAACACAAAGAAAGCTATTAAATGTCTCTGCTTCAATCCCCTCAAAATAAAAGGCACAGATTTAACATCACAAAACACATTCCCCCCCCCCCCCCCCCCCCCCATTTGACTTTGAGGCGGTTTGTAAATTTTCAAATTTTTTATGTTTTCTTTATTATTTATGTTACATTGAAAATAGCAAATATCTTTTCAATTGTTAAATTTCATCATTTTCCATCCTCAAAGTTCTAAGAAGTTGGATTTTATACCCTCATTTATAATTATTTTTCAACATATGCTAATGGAAACATGGACTTTTAATTACAACTAAGTATTGTCATACTATTCAAACTTGAGGCACATAATTGTTGTTTTACTGTACAAGGCTTTTCATATATTGTATCATTCCGAAGACGTGCCGTAGCCACGTGCCCACGGACAATTCTAGTATATATATATATCACTGCATGTTCAGTATGCAGGCTACAACAAATCTTAAAGAGCTTACATTGCTATATTATCTAATGAATAAATCAATACGTGAATAAAATATATGCAATGTGGGATAATGGGATTGTTATTAATATCATTAATAAATAGTTTAACCCTATTCATTATTAATCCAACTCTAGATCATACGCGGATGCCAATAGGGTTTAGATATGCATAAGGCTTGTTATATTGAAGTAATTGCTCTTCAATACCATATTAGTATTTTTAGTCTCCTCCAATTACCCATAAATTAGTTGGAGTGCATATGATTGTTTTGCACCATTAAAAATTTAGATCAAAATTATGTCTCACCAAATAAGGAACAAACAGATTGGGCAAAAACTATATAGGTTTTTTTTTTTTTTTTTGATAATTAGACAATTATATTGATAATATTATTGGTCAAGACAAAGCTAAGAACTGCTCCAGCCAAATAAAAGATCAAGTTTAATACTATAGTTTTCTTACACAACAATCTGATTTTCTTCCACGACAAATTTGCATGACTACATTAAATTTTTACGTATCAAATGGTTTGTATGATGAACACATTTAGTGTATGTTTTTGAAAAATCACTTGAATATGAATGTAGTTATTTTTTTGACTAAAATAATAAAAATAAGTATAGATTACTAGAAAGGGGCTTTTATGTATTAGTCTCACACAATTTGGCATTTGCACGAACATCTCCCACAAATCTCTACATGCCATTAACATTCTTAACAATGTAGAGCCATGCATAAATAGTAATTTGATAAACAACAAAGATCTCTGTGATGTTTTATAAACACATCCACTGTTGTCCATCTCTTCAAAATTTCATTTCTTGAAGAAGAAAAGGACAGGACAAGTTAGCCGGTTGAGCATTTCAAACTTGAAGCTTTTCCAACTTTCCATCAGCAAGCTTGATGCAAATGACTCTTAACAGTTTCATATTCATCCCTGCCAATAAAAAAGAAATAATTAGAATAGAGCTGTTTACTGTTGTATGACACCAAGATTTGAAAGGCCCTCCATGGACTAAGGTTCTTATATATGTGGTTTTAATTCTTAAAATCCAACAAGTGAATTTCCTATCTTGCCCCGTTGGCTTTCATTCTTGCTACTGCCCTTGCTTAAAAGAAACGCCATGGTCGTCATGTCGTCAAGTAAGTTTAGAATGAAAACCTGAAATATAACAAACACAAGGGGGGCAAACATATTCTTGGGAAAGGAGGTGAGGGTTCTAAGAACTTAATCCTTTCAGAACTCACACTTACAAATATAACAAACATAAACTAGAAGTGCAATTTACTTGTAAACAAACGTTTTTTTTATGGGACAATGACCTATTGGCACCTGAAGTTACTACTAATATCCTGAACATACCTAAAGTTTTTCTAATACCCCAAAAGTACCCATAGTCTGATTATTTGGACCTGCAGCCCTCTACCGTCTATCTCTATTAATTTAATAACAGATGGCTGATGAAATGACATATCTACCCTTAAGCTTTTTCCCTTCTTTATTTCGTCTGCATTGAATTAATTCCCCTTTCTTAATTCGTCGCTTAACTCTTGTGGATCCAAATTTTTGTTGAGTTTCGGTTGAAGGTGAGATCGTGAGCGCGTGGTGGTTGTGCGGAAAGCGTAGCAGAAGATGGAGGTCGGCGGAGCGTCAGGGTTGAATCGACACAGCAGAAGGTATGAGCTCCCCCCATTATAATTATTTCGTAATCTGAGCGGAACCTAATTTTGCTGTTATTGATTCTTGATAGTAGATGGGTTTAGTGCTTGAGTTAATTTGAAGTTAGTGTTGTTTCTCCATTGTTAGAGCTGATTTGAATGTTATTGAATGTTGATTGTTACATGATATTGAGTCTTTGGTGAAGAACGTAGGGTTGAATTCTTAGTTGAGTTTAGTGAGGGAACACTAGATTTGGGATTTGAATAAGTTAGGGTTGACTTTGGTGTTATATTTTGCTGTCATCAATTTGGGGAACACTTTGGTGTAGTATTGTCTTGTTTGTTGTGTTGTGTTATGTTGTCATTCTCTTACGTTATTTATTGGAATTTTATAGAAGGACTAATGTTATTCTTGTAGTTGTTATTGTGTGACAGGATGGTAGATAGAGTCACGGTGTTGGTGTTCTACCATTGGAGAGCGATACCGAGGACAAACAGGAAAAAATATGAGAGGTATCGTACAAAAAGTATATTGATTGACTCAGGGGAGTGTAACTTAGACTATTTGAGTGACAGACTACATGCGTTACTACCTTGTAACGAGGGGTATATGATGAAAGTAGTGTACGCAAAGCTTGGGCCATCACTGAAAGAAAATGGAGTTATTTTAGATGATGAACAATTTGCAGAAATTTGGAAATTGCATTTAGAGAAGAAAAAAACACTGGAACTCTATTTTTCATTTAGACCCTCAAAGAACTGCAGTAGGTTTGGTGTTAATGTGGGTGAGATTGTTGGTGGAAGGAGGGCAAGATATCATCTTGGGTGTGGACCCATTCCCGTTGAGCAGTTGGTAGTGTCTAGTGATGATGACGACTCGTATGTGAGGCAGATTGGATTCCCCACTAATACATCTGGTTCAGTGGGAACATCTAAATCAGCCTTTGAACAACCCGAAGGGAATGCAGTTGTAGGAAATGAAGATCCAAAAGCTAATGCAAATCAGTTTACTGAAGTAGGAGAAGGCAATGCAAATGTAGTTGTTGAAGAAGGTGAAGGCAGTGAACATCCAGCTGAGAGGCAAGTACAAATTGAAGGTGAGAAGACTCAGTTGCAATAATTTTATGAAGCTGAATTTGAGGGCACTAACAGTGAAGACCCTGATTATGATGAAAATGAAGGCTATTTTGGTGACGGAGATGTTGTAGAAGAAGTACACAGAGAGAACTTGGAAGTGGCAAATGATGAAGCAGACGATTTCTATTTCAAAAATTCGTATCATTCTTTTGACAGTGAGTTTGAAGAAGAGGAAGCAGGTGAAAAAGAAGACAGTGATGGTGATTTAACTAGAGAAGCAGAGGTGGAGACGAGACAGGGATCTGTATAAGATACCTCTGGTCCAACATGGGATGAACAAGTAGATTTGCATTGCCCTCATCTTGAAATTGGCATCAAATTTGCAAGCAGCTACGCCTTCAGGATGACTTTGAAACAGTATAGCATACATAACAATTTTGCATACTGGTTGAAGAAGAATGATAATACGGCCATTGTTGCAATATGTGGAATGGAGGAATGTCCCTTGAGAATTAGAGCTGCTAGGATGACAGATAAAAAGACATTTGAGGTAAGAAAGTACAATGATGTCCATACTTGCACGAGAATAAATAAGTGTGGCAATAGAGCTGCAACAAAATTTTGGATAGCTGAGATAGTTAAGGGAGATGTGAAGGCAGATCCTAACATGCGGTCTGTAGACATTGCCAAATTCATTGATAGCAAGTATGGATTGAAGATTGGTTACAAACAAGCGTGGAGGGTGAGGGAGGAGGCAAGAAAGAAACTTTTGGTGACATTGACAAGAGCGACAATCTTGTTCACTCTTTGTGAGCTGAACTGAAGGCTAGAAACCCAGGTTCTCACATTTAAATTGAATTAGAAAATGACAAATCGTTTCATAGAATGTTTGTTTCTTTCAAGCAATGTGTACATGGGTTTAAATTAGGACGTAGACCATATATTGCCCTTGATGGCTGTCATCTTAGGGGTAAGTATTAGGGGGCTTTACTGGATGCTAATGCACTTGACGGTAACAATAGTTTATATCCTGTAGCATTTGTAGTTGTGGAATATGAAAATCTTCATTCTTGGCATTGGTTCATCCAAAACATGAAAAAAGCTGTTGGGAATGATATGGGCAATATTACTGTAATGAGTGATCAAGAAAAGGGGTTACAAGAAGCAGTCTCTTTGTTGTTGCATGAAGCCGAGCATAGATGTTGTCTTCGTCATCTGTGGAAAAACTTTAAGGAAAACTTCTCTGGTGAAGTATTTGAAGCATTGGTTTGGAGAGCTGCCAAGACATTCACAATCATGCACTACGAAGAGGCAATGAGAGATTTGAGAGCAATTTCAACAGAGGCAGCAACTGCTTTGGATAGACAGAGCCACCTATGGAGTAGGAGTCAGTTCACCCGCAGATCTAGACAACACTACATTACCAACAACTTGGCAGAGAGCCTCAATGCTTGGATATTAAAGTCAAGATATCGTCCAGTTGTTGATCTTGTAGATAGTATTAGGATCAAAATAATGGAAAAGATGATATTGAGAAGACAAATGTCCAATAGATGGAAGGGGGTGCTGGTACCTATGGTTGACAGATACATTAGAGATGTCTGTCAGAAAGTAGGTAGATGGATTGTTAGAAAGTCTGATGAAAGATATGCAGAGGTGGAGAGTGTACATAAAAGAGAGGTGCTTGACATGGAAGAGAAAATATGCACCTGCAGACAGTGGCAGCTCACTGGTCTACCCTGTATACACGCAGCTAAGGTTATCTGCACTAAGGCAAGAGTTGATTGGACCATTTATGTGGATCCATTGTACTACATTGACAGGTATCTAGTAATGTTTTTGTGGAATTTTTTCTGATAAAAAAAAATATGTGTGTTTGAGGCAAGTTCAAATGAAATGACCTGTAGTACATTCTTGCTTCCTTTTTTTGGTATCTTATTTGGATGTCTTTTCAAGGCACAAACTTGTATATAAGTTTTCTATTGCGCCTCTACCATGTAAGGAACAAAGGCAGCATCAGGAGATTGGCTACACTGTAGGCCCACCACACACAAGGAGACCAAGAGGAAGGCCTAAAACAAAAAGAATTAAAGCCAGAGATGAAGATGATGTCGGAGGGAAGAAATTGGCCAAAAGAAAAATGACCTACAGTAGGTGTCATGGAATTGGACACAACAAATCTAAGTGCAAGGCATCAATCAACCAAGCACCTGCAAGAGTGGATGCCAGTTCATCTGTTGCTGGTTTGCCTACTCAGTGTTCAGCAAATACACTGCATAGGTAAATTATCATCTATGACACAGTGTACATTACTATTATTAATTCATCTAATTCAAAATTTATGTTTCTAGGAGGGGTACCAAACGAGGAAGATCAATGGCAGCTGTAGGGAGGGTGAACAGAGATGAAGGTGTAGGATGTAAATGACTTCTATTTGAATATTTCGAACCTGAAAATTGACCTAAAGTTTCTGCTAGTTTTTTGAACTCCAATTGCTGATAATTGTAGCAGGTTCATATTGCTAGTTTTTTGAACTCTTGTGACAAAATATTGTAGTATTTACGGCCTATGCAGTTGTTGAAGTAACATAAATGAGTGTAATTGAACATCTGACAATTCTACTAATTGACAACTCATTTTGTGCAAATAATTCTTCAAGTTTTTATCATGAAATACTTATTTAGCATAACTATAGGCTGTACAAATTGCTAGTTATTCAGAAGTTTAAACAAAATATTCAAAACATATCTGTGTGTATCTGTGATTTTGTGAATACTACATCTAATTACTGTTTGTCTCTGTGGATACTAAATCTGTGCATATCTGTGTATAACTGTGTATCCAGACATCTGATAGTTCAAATATCTGTACATGAAACACAAATACCTGTGTATACTGATACCTTAACCAATTGCAGAGGAACCTAATGCTGCCCAATCACAAGGGAGTGAAGCAGGCCTACAATTAGAAGGGGTTGAGGGACATTGGCCACCAATTCAGTTATCACCACCATCACAGCTGTAACGCCCCGAATCCCAAATACAACTGAATTCAAGAGTTCTACAGGACATTTTCACTTCATTTAGTACAATTTTACATGAAAATTTGAACTTTTCACTTTACATCCGAGTTTACATAAAACTTTACACTTTACATTGCACAGCGGAAGTAAAATTTACAACAATTAAATAAATGTACAACAACATTGTATAATCTTTAAGCATCTGTTCCTTTTTAATCTTTATCATGTCACTTACCTGCATATAAGACTGTGGGTACGTCAGTTTATTCAACCGACGAATATTATACACGGCCATCCTCTCTATGCCAGAAATAATATAACTTATTTTTCATTTTTAACAAACACAAACTTGTCACATATCAAACTAAAGGGACTACCCTATTGATGTCGTGTTGTGATTGTGCACTTAGTCCTTAATGCAGTTATTTATGTTATATGACACTAATGCACACTTGTTCGGATTCTATGCATCCCATACTACATAGGTCCGAGGGCAAGCCTCTTAGTCGTTCTTCATCTTTGTAGGGTTCAATCTCTCGCCATAACCTAATCTACTACTGTAACTATGGTGAGTATCCTAGATGATCTATGAGTACAAGCACGTGCACCGGACCGTGGAGGGAATTTCACGCCATGTCTTGACTCATCAAGGATGCATTCTGTGACAATTCAGCCTCCTCCCTGAACACGATCCTCTTGCAGTCACCAAACATCCCACAAGCGTTGCTAAAGTCCGATCATTACTGAGTTGTGCCCACACCATGTCTTGACTCATCAAGCATGCATTCTGTGGCTCACACACCCGCACCGTAAACTCTAACTCTCATACTTGTGTTTTTCTCTCACTTTCATCACGTCTTCACTATGCACTATTCCTTAGTTTATATTAGAATCATGAACAAAATCAAAGCTCTAGAGTTAGCCTCTCCACTAAACCGGACTTATTCATTTATTCAACATGACCAACCTTGGTCTTTCTTTTCAAATTTTATTTCATTTCATTCCAAATGCCGGGGGAGACTTAGCTACTCTTTTGTTTCAATTCCAATTCACAATTTTCAATTTGAGCATTTCCAACTCATAAATTCATTTTCATAATCATAACAGATTTCTTTTTTAATAGCATGATCTCTAAATTGTTCAATAGTCCATAATCATACATAGAATTTTATACTTCATCAAATATCAATTTCACATTGAAATCACATTACTAAATGAATATTCACACATCATAATTTGTCACACCATTCTCCAATGAGAATAATTCACATCGCTTCATATAATTCCTTTTTATTCGTATTTCTTTTCTAATATTCCATTTTAAGTCTTTTGTAAAATACAACTTATACAAATGCAAATGTAGAACTTATAGTTCTAAATTATGCTTTTATTCTCTAAACATACACCACTTCATGCAAATAGTTCTCAAATCAATTTTCATAAACTCAACATATTTTTAAGATAGTAATCATATTTTTTCCATATTTTTTTGATCATTAAAACTCCCCAAAAAATGTTTTTACCACAACATAAACCACAGCTGAAGGCCAGAGTCGAACCAGCGACCACAGGGAAGCCAACCGAAGTCACAAGCCGCTAGGCCGAGTGCTACTCGCGCTTAGAAGAGAGGGCGAGAGCATTAAGTACTCTCGGCCGCTGCTCTATATATTTTTTAGAAATGAAAAAAATAAAAGTATGGCAGCCCGGGGATTCGAACCAGCGACCTGGGGCTCCGAACACCCACTGTAGCATACAGAGCCGTCCCAACCACTTGAGCTATGCGCTCGGATTGTCAATGGTACAACTCTAAGTTTACTTAAATCAATCCTTTCTGTTATCAAAACGTTTCGATGTTCAACTAGTCCTCATTTCATTTTGCCTTTATAAAAATTACTGTAAAATTCCAGATTGATTCTTCCTCACATAATTTACACACCAGTATGTAAAAATAAATTTTTTTTAACAATAAAAACATATTTTTCATAAAATTAATTCGAATTCTTCATTATAACTACCACATTTCTTCCTTTCGACATTTCTTAACAATTAACATCTCAAATCTCTTTACTAGCAATTCTTCATATTAATTTCTGTTTTTAATCGTTTACCAAACATACAAATTTATATTTTAATTCATTCATTTCAATAAAACACAAAGATTCATTTAACACATAAAGTAGCATTGTTAATCTACTAACTTTTGTGTACATAATTTATGATGTAGATAATGAAACTTCTCCAATAATTTATGGCTATAATCGATTCACACACAATTTTTCCTTTACTAACAGAACCACATACAATTGCACATCCATATGTTAATCAATCAATAAGTCATTTTCCAATTAAATGTGTACTCTTATTAATCTTTTTCATACTTCATTCATTCAGTTTAATCTAGCATGCATTCCTAATTAGAAACATGGAAAATTTACCCACCTTATTGAAGCAAAGTACAATTAGCAACCTCCTAAATGAATGTCCTTGCAACGAGAGCGATTCCCCTCCTCGTAGACGCGCACAAGCCAACCCGAGTACTCCACAAAGCCAAACCGAGAGCACCTTCCCTTGATAGCCGGCCTCTCCCCTTCTTGATGCAAGCAAAAATTCCACACAATCTCTCAATCTTTTACTCTCTTACTAACTACTAGATACTTGTATTTTAACTATAGGTTTGGAAGAATTAATTTACACAAGAATACTAGCCAAAGGGGGGGGGGGGGTATTTATACTAAAAAAATAGGAGAATGGATGGCTAGGATTGAAGTAGGAGTTAGGAACAAATGGCTTAGATTTAAGGAGGAGTTACACTAACTACCCATGATCAAATAACCATCACCCCATGACTCCACTCAAAAATTTCATTTCCCTCCAAAAGATGCAATCCGGCCTACTTAGGATGGTGCACATTGCACGTATACGTGCAATGCCCGTGCATGCAATTTGGTCCCCAAAATTTTGTACATTACATTTTATATAAAAATAACCTTTAAAATGTATTCTACATTACAAGTTGTATTTAAAAATAAATTAACTCATGGGCTTTAGTTTATGAGCCAAAGTAATAATTTTAAAATAAAATAAATGAATTAAATTTTGAGCTTTAAGAAAAAGGCTTTTTGTCTAATTGAAAGAAGGCTTTGTATAAAAATAATTAAAAAGCACATATTTAAATATCTATACTCATCACAAATGAATTTAATTATCAAAATATTGCACGTGCACACTACGTGCAAAATAAATAATTTTTCATTAAATAAAAAATCGGGGCATTACAACAGCAACAACCAACAAGCTCAAATAGATGGAGGGGTAGAAAGGTACCTCTCAGAGGGAGTGTTCAGAGGGGCAGAGGGGGTAGAGATGAGAGAGTATTTGGATGATGAACAAGAAGATGTATGTTGTTTGTTTGAACATAAGTTTATGCTTTCAGAATTAATGCAGTGATTACTGCTGAGAAAATTTGTGCAGTATCAGTTTACGGATTAAAATTTTTCGGTTTTGTTAACATGCAATACTGCTGAGGCTGTACTTGTTTATGTGTTTTGCAATCTGAGTAGAGTTGCAAAACTGTCTGCACACAACGTTATATGTTTCAAAATTTGTTTTGTGAAATTATCATCTATTTGCAAAACCTTCTGAATGCAAAGTACTATATGTGAATGCATTGTCAATGCATTATCTATATGTTCATAGTTGCTAATTCAACTGCTACTGTGAACACATTGTAATTGAACATCTGATAATATCTGTGCATTTGACACTACTAATTTCAACTGTTAACACCATGCTACCATACAGTACCAATTTGATGCATATTGACACCATGATACCATACATTTGATGTATATTGCATAAATGTATACCCACTACAAAAAACATAACTATATGTAAACAAACATATATTGATGCATTTGAATGGATTCTCAAAAAAATTTCAATTCATTCTCAGACAGATTGAACCAATGCTTTCTCAAAACATTCTCTAAACATTCAAAATGGGTAAGTACTCTGAAAGGCTTCAAAGTACACAACCAAATCACAAACTTAGTATCAAATATTGCACAACAACAAACTCTTTCTTCTCATTTCGAAAAAAATTAGATTCACTCATTTCGAAAAAAAAATTAGATTCATTTAATCAATCTAACTAATTTGAGTCAAGAAACATGGATTCTTTCATTCAAAAATATACATTCAGCCCTAATAAACTGCCATACAAAAAAGATACATCGATTCGTTACATGATATTCCATCGTACGAATGCAATTCTCAAACTACGCATATTCAGCATCTGCCGTACATGAAATACAACGCATTTACAAAAACAATAAATACAACAAATAGAACTAAACAACTGCGAAACAACAATGTCAAGTGATTCAAACTACTCTCCAACTGAAAAAGCTTCGCAGCGAAATTAACATCCATTTGTTGTTTCATTATATTCAAAATCTCCTTCTGCTCAAACAAGATTGCCTTCAATTCCCCTAACCCCAACTCTTTATCAGCTCGATCAGTGTCAATTTATACCCACCTAAAAAAATGGCAACCATGCTCATCTTTTCCTTTGTAATTTGGACAGGAGTAGAATAACCTACCTTTATTCTTACCTCTCACACACTCCACAATCCGCACTCTCTCTAGCTTTTCGCAGTGGCACATCAATCCATTCTGCATCTACGATTCAGAATAAAAATTGGTGGCAGACATGGTGGGTAGAGAAGAGAGTTTGGGTGCGATCAACAAATATTCAGCTTCCGGGGATTTTGTTCAGTGGGTACAGATAGACAAAGAGAAAATGGGTTAGGGTTTAGAAAGGGGGGGAAATCTTCACAAGTCGGGTGAAGAAGAAAGAAGGTAGGGTATTTTCGTCATTTCATAGGTATGTTAATGGGTCTAAACCCATTAAGAGGTATATACCCAGAATATTCCACTAACTTAACAGAGAGATAGACGGTAGGGGGCTGCAGGTCCAAATAATCAGACTGTGGGTACTTCTGGGGTATTAGAAAAACTTTAGGTGTGTTTAGGATATTAGTGGTAACTTCAGGTGCCAATAGGTCATTGTCTCTTTTTTTATTTTATTTTATTTTATTTTTTTTTGAGAAAAAGATGGCCTCGTCATTGTTTCATTAATGATGAGTTAACGAAACATAGTAGTACCAACATAATAAGAAATAACATCAAAATACTTCGAGCATCCAAAAGTCTGATGCATCAAATATACAATAAAGATACAGACAGAAATGAAATACTGTCGTCATCCCACGCTGCTTCGGATCCCCTCATGGTCGCCTCATGGATGCCTCCTCCTAACCTTCCTTGCATAGCTTCTTCCTGTTTCCCGCATGACCTGCCCAGGTATAAATGTAATCGAAAATCTTATGCATAATAACAGGAAATCTATGGTTGCAATTACGAAAACAGAAGTTATTTCGATCTAACCAGAAGCCCTAGAAAGTTGCCGCTACCGACAAATTCCAAGCCTTTCTATCTGTTGGGTTTTCGGGGTATAAATGCAGCGGATTAAAACAATAAAATCGAAACCCAATCGCAGGATCCATGCAAAACAAGACGTTTAATTCGTAGTTATGAACGTTTACCTTAAAACGAAGCTTTAACAGTTGAGAAAAGGATGACTAATGGAGGTCCAAGCTTCTTGAATCACCACGCATCCCGCTCACGCGATCTACGCTCTATCGGTATCCACACGAACACTTGGTATTTGAAGGAGCGATGTACTAGCATCCAAAAAACAAATTCTCTCTATCTCCATCTTCTTCTCTCAAACGGCTAGGGTTTTTTCTCTTAGCCTCACCTTTCTAATTTGAGAGTTTAAGATCTTTATATAGAGAGACAAATCTGTTTTTCTAAAGCCCAATCCTATTGGGCTTTTATTAAAATTAGAATTCTTAATTAAATAAATAATTAAGTCAAACTTAATTAATATTCTAATATAATTCTAATTCTAATCATTAGTAAATTTGAAATTATATTTAATTAATTAATTAAGTCCCACTTAATTAATATCATAAATAAATTCGAATTACTATTTAATTTAAATTCATAATTTAAATCAAATCTCCTTCAAGCGTTCTTGTGTGTGACCCTTTAGGTTATTATTACGTTGGAAATAATTTTAATATCCAATAATAAAATTATAAACAATGAGCGGCATCTAGTAATACATCATTGCTACCCAAGTAATAATAATAATTGGTGATCCAATAAAACCTTTCGTGATTAATGTTTCCGTGTAATATAATCCCTTTAACCATATATTATAGATTAAACTCGAGGCATGTTCTCAGTCATCCTCTTCAACATTTAATCCGGGTTTCCTTGATCAATGAGTAGACTATTAAAACAAATCATTATTTGAGCATGGCCATGCATTTCATAGTCTCACTCAATCAAGAGGCCAATAATATCTCTCCTAATTATAGGAGGGTTAAATCCTTTATCTATCATTCATATTTCTCATACGACTCATAATATACCCGATGTCCACTTTTATCATCACCCGGTCAAAGGTAACTTTTAATGTAGTCAAAGTATATTAATCCTCGTATAGAAATATAATGATCTCAAGTCAGAGGATCATTACACCATTATCACTGTGAGTCTTTCTTATGACTTTATTTAAACATGAAGAATCTCACTGTGGGTCTATCCAGTGCCATGTAGAATCTTACATGCACCTATGTTCTTGACTTTAGTATCACTATACCTATGACCAATGAGATGTGGTCATCAGTCAACAAACATACTAATCTTTATGAATTATTATTGTCCCATAATGACAATGCTTGATTAGGGATATTTAGGAATATAAACACTATTCATATAATCTCATTTTTAAGTCACATACTTAAAGATATAGAATACGTATTATATATTCCAAGGACATTTATTACTCTAACATTTTTATCGCAGTAAATTAAGACATAATAAATTAACATATAATAATCAATAGAACACAACCATTAATTAACAAAAGTATTTCCTAGAAGCACAATCACATTGTCTCTAGGGCACTAACACTAACACTATCCTCTTTCCTTATACTGCTCCCCCTTCATATCTCCCAAGCCTGGACTATAGAAGTCAGATTTTCTAGACACCCAAACCCCAGACAGACTACCTCCCAAGCTAGTCTAGCGCTATGACCCCAGACAGACTGCCTCCCAAACGTTGTTGGAATATGTGTTTGGTATTGTTGGAAATATTTAGTATTGTATTTGAGCAACAATGTTCTAAAGAAAAAGAGTTCTGTTGCAACATTTTTTCTGGACGGAGCCGAAGACACTTTTGCAAAAAACTTTATCCGCCTCTTGAAATGTGGTAAGAAATGTGGTAAGAAATGTGGAAAAATTGCACGGATGGGGACCCCAGTTTGATAGATTGTGGGCCAAACAAATTTTCACTGAAATTAAACAAACACTTATTTTAAGACTACAAGTTGTTAGGATTCCAATTGGGCTCTCAAAAAGTGATACCAAACATATATAGAGAAAGATCGCAAATTAACTTCTACCAGGATGTTCCATGATATGTGTAAAAATAGAACCAAATCAAGACCGTTTAAATTGGGCACAAATCTTAAAGCTTTTAAGGATAAAACGTTAAATTTTACCAGAATGGGTTTGTAAAATTGGGTTGGGCCTCTTTTAAGCCCAACAACCCAAAACAGATTTGTCATACTGGGTTGCCATAGCGACCCAGTATGAAGGAGTTCATGATTATCTAAAATATAATTTTAAACTCATAATTATTCATAAAAGACAGTTTAAAAACCAAATCGCTTTACAAGAGATGAGTCCTAACTCTATCTCTACTAGCATTGGTATAAATACCCGAAATCCGGATCCGACCTGGACCAGACCCGGACCTGGTATTGGACCGGAACCGACCCGGCCTATCCGGGTCCGGGTCTTAAAATAGGACCCGTTGTACTTTCGAATTCGGGCCCGGGTCCGCTCAAAAGAGACCCGACCCGGACCCATTAAAAAGAACCCAAAAAATAACATAAGAATAACTATTCTATCATCATCCCTTCCCTCCTTCCTCCTCAATTCTGAATCTTCCTCTTCTAAACCCAAAACTCATGCCTTTTACTTCTCTCCTCTATTCTAAATCCTCCACTCGCCGCCTCCGCTCGCCACTCACACTCCCGCCCTACTCGAACGGGTAGAAATATTTTAATAGGACCCAGATCCGGAACCGGACCCGGTCCTCACGGGTCTGGGTCCGGGTCCGGGTCCGGGTCCAACTTTTGGACCCGTAGGGGATTGGGTCCGGGTAGTGAAGGACCCGACTCGACCCGACTCGATACTAATGCTAATCTCCACAACTACTTTTATCTCTTCATGAAGAAGACAATAACCAACCTTATCAAAACACTGGGAATTAGATATAAATCAATATAAAAAACAACAGTTTCAAGATATTGATTTATCTCGATAAGGTTAGTTATTCTCTTCTTCATGAAGAGATAGTGTCGATTTTCCTTCTCTTGATAAAGAGATTAGGTTAGTTGACTTTCTTCTTCACAAAGAGATAAAAGTGGTTGTGGAGATAGAGTTAGGACACTTCTCTTTTAAAGAGAGATGGTTTTAAAACAATCTCTTATTGACAATTATGAGTTTAAAATGTTATTTTAGATAATCATGAACTCCTTCATACTGGGTGCTATGGCAACCAAGTATGACAAATTCGCTTTAGGGTGCTGTACTTAAAAAATGCCCAACTCCCTTTTACAGATCCATCCCCTGATAGGTTTAAGATTTGTGCCCGATTTGAACGGTCCCGGTTTGGTTCTATTTTACCCATATCAAAATCCCCATACTCCTGAAGATTGAGTTTCATAGCCTTTGAAGAGTAATTCCCCCGTTTTTAATAGTTTACAGAACTTATCGGGGTTTTCGAGGATGTTTGAATCTTGCTCGGGGTGTAACGTTATTATTCTGAGTTTCTAAAATACCCAAATTATTTTATAATTTTCTAGACTTTTTGTGTATTTTCCAGATTTTTTTTGATTTTTTTTTTCCTTCCACTTTTTAATCTTTTTTCAATTTTTAAAATCAATTTCCGAATTTTTATAATTAAATTTTGAATTTTTAATAAATTATTTTAAATTTATAATTATTTTTTTGGATTATTTTAATACTTTTCTGAATTAATAATTATTTTAAGATTTTTTTAATTAATTAATTTGAATTTTAATTATTTTTTGGAATTTTTAAATTTTAAATTCAAATTATAATAATAAAAAAAGAAATTAACTCATGCATGCTGACGTGGCGCAACGTACGCCGTCAACCATGTCGGGCTCGAGCGTTGAGGGGATCAGGCGGCCGGGATCACATGCTAGGCCACCCGGTGGCACCCATACCCGATGTGAAGCTCCGGGTATAATCTTGAGGAGATTTGAGCCGTTGATCAAGATGAGCACAAAAATCAGGGTTATCCAACGGTCCACGCGTGTCATTTCCTTCATGCTATTCGGATCCCATGTTACCTAGTGTGACACCGGGTATAGGAGGCAATGAGGCCACGACTATGGAGGCGCCACGTGGCTGTTGACCGGTCAACGTTGACCCGGTCAGGGTCAATTTTTGTTTTGTTAAACTTCTTCTCCCTTAATTTTTTTTACCAAAACAGTTTTGCACGGTATGGGGTTACCAGGGATTGAACCTATGACCTTAGAGTTGGGAGTTGATTGCCCCAACAACTTGGCTAAATCCTTATCATCTAGAAGCTTCTCCTCATAATCTATTTATTTTGGAGTTCTTTTTGGGAGATATCTCGCATGCGGCTGTAGAATGAAATTTTCAGGTGCTACAGAGGTATGATTGGAGGGTATAACCCCTATTCTCGAAGGTGACTCGAAGACCTACAAGCTATGTTCAGAAGTCGGTTGAGGAATCATCTGTCTTTAGGGTCAAAATAGGCCAACAATATCTTTGCCTCCGGGAAGTTGAGAAGGAATTTGGCATCGGGGATCTATGAAGAGAAGTTTCGCCCTCGGTGAGCTACGAAGAGGAGCTTCGCTCCTGGTGGGCTAAGAAGAGGAGTTTCGCCACGGGGGAGCTATGAAGAAGTGCTTCGCAAGACTCTTGGGAAGAGCCATTTGGGAGACAAGTTTAGGGAGCAACTCTAGGGATGAGTTTAGCTCCGAACTCCTCTGTGGAAGAAGAAGTTCGCTCGGTAGGCGAGCTAGAGAAGATTTCTAGGCTCTAGGGGAGAGCTGTTTGGGAGGCGAGTTTAGGGAGCAGCTCTAGGGTCGAGTTGAGCTCCAAAAGTCACTATAGAAGAAGTAGGCCGCTCGGGAGGCGAGCGGGATGGAAGGCATCATCGGGCTATAAGAAAGTGTCGTTCGATAGGCGAGTTTAGGGAGTACCGCTAGACGAGTTGGGCTCCATACACGTTGTTGGTGAAGATGACCGCTCAGGAAGTGAGCAGGATGAAGGGTATCACCAGACTCTAGGGAAGAACTATTCAGGAGGCGACTTTAAGGAGCTGACCTAGGGATGAGTTGAGCTCCAAACTCGTTATGGAAGAAGAATGCCACCCGGGAGGCGGGCGGAGTACTAGACTCATCGTATAAGGTAAATGAGTTATTGAGAGGAGCTTGGATGACGAGCTTTGCCCCGAGGAGCGACAAAGATGAGCTTTGCTACCGAGTAGCTATGAAGATGAGCTTTTCCTATGAAAGGAAGCTTGGCCCCTGAGGAGCTGTGAAGAGGAGCTTTTCCACCAAGGAGCTATGAGGAGAAGCTTTACTCTCGATGGGCTAAGAGCCTATGCTGGATGGTTGATATGGATTTTCCATGCGTTTTTGTCTCGAGTCTTACTCTACTGGTGTTGCGGCTCATTGCTACGAGTCCAGAAGTTGAGAAAGTGGCTCTAGTGATGAGCTAGACTTCAAACTTAGTGTTTTCTAGTTGGCAAGTTGTAGAGGTAGCCTAGCGGAGGCGTTGGACTCTGAGCTTGCTCTTTGAAAGTTAGCGAGTTGCGGGAGAAGCTCTAGTGGGGAGGTGGACTCCGAACTTGCTGCTTGGCGTTGGCGAGCTTTGGTAGCGCCTCTAGAGAAGAGGTGAATTCCAAACTTGCTGCTTGGAGTTGACGAGCTTTGGAAGCATATCTAAAGAAGAGTTGGACTTTGAGCCCGCGGTGGAGAAAAGCATTGTCAGGCTCTAGGGAAGAGTTGGATTCTAAACTCGTTACTTCCTTATTTCAAAGGGTTAAAGGAATTGCTTTAGAGAGGCTGGACCTGCAACTTGACTTGTTAAGGAAACTTATTTTGAGCAAGTTGTGGAAGTAGTAGCTTAGAAGAGGGCTAGACTCGTAATCATTGTTTGAGGGAGGTAATAAGTTGTAAGGGTCGTCTCGAGTGGCGGCTCAGACTCCAAACTTAACATGCTTACAAGTTTGCTTGGAGTGGTTTTTTACCCATGGTTGAGGACTTCGAACGAGTTGACTCCGGGGATAGCAAGTTATGGGAGCAGATCGAATGGCGACTAAAGCTTTGAATCTACTTTCATGCAACTTACTTAAGCGGCATTCGAGCCATGGTTATGGACTCCGAACCCGTTGTCTAGGTACCAACAAGTTGTGTGAGCATACTGTCATGTGAGTCAAGCTGCTATCTAACTATGTGCAAGTAGATAGAGTTACTACGACTTTGAGGGTATGGACTCTTAACATGCCCTCATTTTGCTCAGTCAGGGGAGTAGCTCTAGAGGGAGCCAGTCCCATAACCCTGCTTATTGAGGGAGTTTTTGGGAAGCATTGCTGAGGGTTTAGCTCGCAACCTTACTTTGGGGAGATAACGAGTTTGCGAAGAGTCACCTCGTTGGTGAATCGAGTTCCAAACTTTACTTGCCCATAAGTTTGCTTAGAGTGAGTTTCAGCCGCGATTATGGACTTCGAACAAGTTGGCTCCGGGGGTAACGCGTTGTGGGAGCAGATTGAATGTTAAGTCATGCTGTGAACCTACTTATGTGTAAATTGCTGGAGCAACATGCGAGCCATGGTTATGGACTTCGAACACATTTTAAGTGCTAGCTTATTTTGGGAGCAGGCCACAAGATGAGTCATACCTCTCACCATGCTTGCTTGGCAAGTAGGTGGAGAGATTTCGGCTGAAGAGTGTGGACTCTTCACAAACAGTACTATTGTTATCCAAGTGAGATGAGTGGTTATACTCTTGACTTGGCATCGAGGGAGTTTAATCCAGAAACCAATGAATCTTTGGTGTAGTTAGATTAGAGGAGCTAAGCGTCTGACTCATTGTAGGACTGGATGAGTTGGTGGCATAGTTTGAAGGATGAGCTGAGCACCTAACTCATTGTTTTGATTGTGAGAGTAGTACAAGAATTTTCGAAAGAAAAAGCTGAATTTTTTTATTAAAAGGACAAAACAGTCGGCTGCTTTGGTTGCACACGTTTATTACATGTTGTGACCCTTATAAGTATAGGTCGTTATTACATGTTTGAACTAAAGGGACTTGGTAGGGAGTATTAAGCACTCTCACTGAACTTCATGAGGTGCTCAGCGTTCCAAGTTCTTGATACAAGTTGATAGGCACCTGGTCGGAAAACTTTTGGAGACTTTGTACGGTCGTTGTTCTCCCTGACATGCTTGACATTTGGTGCTTTGAGTTGGGGGGAGAGTCTCTTACTCACACGCAAGTTCTTAGTCTCATCATGTTTAAAGCAAGGGGACTCTTCGAGGTCGTCAATTGGCTTGGAGGCATAGTGGCTTTTCTCTGGGGGAAGCTCCACAACATCGAGGGGCGGGACTGAGGCCCCCACTGTAGCGGTGTAACATGCTCGAGATGCTTCTTGGCTTCATTTCACGTTCCCTACCCTGGAGGATGTTGGGAATTTCATCTTCATTTGAAAAGCTGAAGGTATAGTGTGGAAAGCTGCGAGGTCAGAACGGCAGTGGATGGTGTTGTAGGCGGCCTTCATGTTGACAACCATAAAGTCCATGGCCTCGTTTCGAGAGGATGAAACCTTACCCGCAGTTACAAGTGTGACCATTCCATCTATCTGAATGGAGACTCCGGAGAAGCCATGTACAATGTATCTTGCAGGCTTGAGGCGATCTCGGGAGAGCTTAAACTTTTTGAATGTATCTAGGAAGAGTATGTTTACTGAACTTCTGTTGTCGAACAGGATGCATCACACCTCATGATTTTCCAAATCTAGGTTGATGACTCGCGCGTCGCAATGAGGTGTTCGGATACCCTCAAGGTCCTGGTTTGAGAAAGTCAACGGGACTCCTAGGCCTTTAGCAGGAGAATGTTATGCACCGAGTTTAGTTCCCTGATGAAGGCTTTACGGGAGTAGTTAGACTCCCCTCCCATTGGTCCCCTGTGGATGGAGTGGAGAATTGTTCTTGATTCCAAGTATTAGGACTCAGACGGTTTCTCTAGGCGCTTGTCAGCCCCCCAGGTAGGAGGAGGCCCAAAGTCGTTCCTTCAGGTGAATTTGGAGAAGTAGCCTCGTTCGATGAGGCTTTCAAGTTCTTCTCTGAGAGCTTTTCAATTATCGGTAGTGTGCCTATGGTCTATGTGAAACGCGCACCACTTGTTCTTATCCCTCCTCCTGGCTGAGGAGCTCATCTCGGGAGGAGGCCTTAGTAGCCATTCCTTGTCGACCTCCATGAGGACGACAGATATGTTTGGATTGTGTGGAGTGTAATTCTCAAAGCATGGTCCTGTGGAGGGGCGACGCTGACCTGCGGTATCCTTCCAGAACTTTTTGGGGACCTCTTCATCGTCACTATTGCGCTTGTTCTTGGACGAAGACTCACATGGAATCCGGGGACCGAGAGCTTCTAAAGCATCTTATGCAACTATAGCTCAGTAAACATACTGTTCATAGATGCATTCGAAAAACTTAACATTTCGACACTGCCTCAAGCCCCCCAGAATACACTTTACATGGCTTCTCCAGAGTCTCCGTTCAGATAGATGGAATAGTCACACTATATGTAACGGTGGGTAAGGTTTTATCCTCTCGAATCGAGGCCATGGACTTTGTGGTCGTCAACATGAAGGCCGCCTACAACGACATCCTCGGCTGTCCTGGCCTCACAGCTCTCCACATTGTATCTTCAGCTTTTCACATGAAGATAAAATTTCCAGCATCCTCCGGGGTAGGGAAAGTGAAAGGAAGCCAAGTAGCAGCCCGAGCATGTTACACCGCTACGGTGGGGGGCTCGGTCCTGCCCCTCAACGTTGTGGAGCTTCCCCCAGAGAAAAGTCACTACGCCTCCAAGCCAGTTGACGACCTCAAAGAGACACCTTGCTTGAAACATGATGACACTAAGAACTTGCGTGTGAGTAAGAGACTCCCCCCAACTTAAAGCACCAATTGTCAAGCATATCATGGAGAACAAGGACCATACAAAGTCTCCAAAAATTGTCCGTCCAAGTGCCTACCAACTTGAAGACAGGGGGGAGATATCAAGAACTCAGAATACTGAGCACCTTATGAAGTTCAGCGAGAGTGCTTAATACTCTCCTCTAGGTCCCCTTAGTTCAAACATGTAATAATGGCCAATACTTATAACAATCACAACATGTAATGAAAGCTAGCAATTGAAACAACCACATAGTTTAGAACTTATAATAAAGGCGTGCAACCACAACAACCGATTAGTTCCTCCTTTTAATAAAAAGTTTAGCATTTTCTTTTGAAATTTTTTGTACTACTCTCCCAATTAAAACAATGAGTCAGGTGCTAAGCTCCTCCCACCTAATTACACCGGAGACTCATTGACTTCTGGAACAAACTCCTTTAACGCCAAGACAAGAGTTTAATCACTCATCTCACTTAGATAAACGAGGGTATAGCTTATGTGGAGTCCACTATCTTGAGCCGAAATCTCTCCATCTACTTGCCAAGTAAGCAAGGTGAGAGATATGACTCACTTTGTGGCCTTCTATCAAAATAAGCTTGCACATAAAACGTGTTCGGAATCCATAACCATGGCTCGCATGTTGTTCTTGCAATCTGCACATAAGTAGGTTCAGAGCACGACTCATCATTCGATATGCTCCCATAACGCGTTACCCCGGGAGCCAACTTGTTCGGAGTCCATAATCATGGCTAAAACTCACTCCAAGCAAACTTATGGGCAAGTAAAGTTTGGTGTTCGATTCACCACCAAGGTGACTCTTCGCAAACGTGTTATCTCCCTCAAGTAAGGTTGTGAACTAAACCCTCAGCAATGCTTGCCAAAATCTCCCTCAATAAGCTGAGTTACGGGACTGGCTCCCCTTAGAGCTACTTATATGACTGGGAAAAATGATGGTATATATCGTTCGGAGTCCATACGCTCGAAGTCATAGTCTCGCTATCTACTTGCCCATAGTTAGATAAGCAGCTTGACTCGCCATCCAATCTGCTCCCACAACTTACTGGTATCTCGACAACGGTTTAAGAGTCCATAACCATGGCTCGTATGCCGCTCAAGTAATCTGCATGAAAGTAGATTTAAAGCTCGACTCACCATTTGATATGCTCACACAACTCGCTGCCCCCGGAGTCAACCTGTTCGAAGTCCTCAACTGTGGCTAAAAAACAACTCCAAGCAAACATGTAAGCAAGTCAAGTTTGGAGTCCGAGCCGCCACTCAAGGCTACCCCTACAATTCATTACCTCCCTCAAACAACGATTACGTGTAAAGCCCCTCTTCTAACCTACCACAATCACAACTTGCTCAAAATAAGTTTATTACTAGTCAAGTTACGAGTTCAGTCTCTCCAGAACTATATCTCGAACCTGTTGGAATAAGGAAGCAATGAGTTTAAGATCCAACTCTTCCCTAGCGCCTGACAATGCTTTTCTCCACCATGGGCTCAGAGTCCAGCTCTTCTTTTGAGCTGCTCCCAAAGCTCGCCAACTCCAAGCAGCAACTTCGGAGTCCACCTCTCCTCTAGAGCCGCTTCTAAAGCTCGGCAACTCCAAGAAGCAAGTTTGGAGTCCACCTCCCCTCTAGATATTCTCTCGCAACTCACTAACTCTCAAATAGCAAGCTCTGAGTCCAATGCCTCCGTTAGGGCTATCCCTGCAACTTGTCAACTAGAAAACATTAAGTCCGAAGTCTAGCTCGTCACTAGAGCTGCTTTCCCACCTTATGGACTCATAGCAACGAGCCACAACACCAAGAGAGTAAGAGTTGAGACAAAAACGCTTGGAAAATCTATGTCAACCATCAACATAGGTGCTTAGCCCATCGAGAGTGACGCTTCTCTTCATAGCTCCTTGGTGGCAAAGCTCCCATTCACAGCTCCTTGGGGGCTAAGCTCCCCTTCGTAGGCTAAGCTCCTCTTCATAGCTCCTCGGTGGCAAAGCTCATCTTTGTCGCTCCTTGGGGAAAAGCTCATCATCCGAGCTCCTCTCAACAACTCATTCACCCTATACAATGAGTCAGTATTCCGTTCGCCTCCCGAGTGACCTTCTTCCACAATGAGTTCAGGAATCAACTCATCCCTAGGGTTGCTCCCTAAACTTGCCTCCCGAAGGACACTTCCCTACAGTCCGCTTCCCAAGCGGTCACCTTCACCAACAACGAGTTCGGAGCCCAACTCGTCTAGCGGTACTCCCGAAACTCGCCATCGAATGGCTCTTCCTAGTTACTGATGATGTCCATTGTCTCACTTGCCTCTCGAGCGGCCTGCTTCTTCTACAGCAATTTTTGGAGCTCAACTCGTCCCTAGAGCTACTCTCTAAACTCGCCTCGCAAAAGGCTTTCCCTAGAGCCTGGCAATCTTCTCCCGTTCACCTCCCGAGCAGCCTTTTTCTTCCACAAGCGAGTTCAGAGCTCAACTCATCCCCAGAGATGTTCCCTAAAACCGCCTCCCGAACGGCTCTTCCTAAGAGTCTTTGCAAAACTCTTCTTTATAGTTCCTCCATGGCGAAGCTCCTTTTCTTAAACCATCAGGAATGAAGCTCCTCTTCGTAGCTTCCCTGGAGCGAAACTCCTCTTCGTAAATCTCCGACGCGGGAGCTCTTCTCAACTTCCTGGAGGCAAAGATATTGTGGGCATGTTTTGACCCTAAAGATGGATAGTTCTTCAACTGACTTCTGAGCTAACCTTGTAGGTCTTCGAGTCACCTTCGATACGAGGAGTCATATGCTCCAAACAGACCTCTGTAGCACCAGAAAAGTTCATTATACTACAACTACATGCATACCTCTTCAAAAAGCACACAAAGGTAAATAGATTGTGAGGAGAAGCTCCTACACGCCAAGGATATAGCCTCGTGGTTGGGGTACTCAACTCCTAACCCTAAGGTCATGGGTTCAAGCCTTTGCAACCCCATACCCAATGTAATAATGTTTCCCAGCAAAACAAAAACACATGCACCGCACGTGCTTAAGTGAAGAAAAAGAAAAAAAGAAGGAAAAAAGTTCCCGTTGAGCGGTCAACGACCACGTGGCGCCCACTGCCTCCCATATCCGGTGTCACTTACAGTGGTTCCTGGTAAAGTGATAAAAAAGTAGATCTGCTCAAGATTGTACCTGGTGTGAAGCTGGGTATGGGTACCACCGGGTAGCCTAGTCCGTGATCTTGACCGCCCCATCTCCTCAACACTCGAGCCCGCCATGATCGACTTCCCACTTTATGCCACGTTAGCATGTATGAGTTAATTTCTTCTTTTTTTAAAATTATAATTCAGATTTAATATTAAAATTTTGAAAAATAGTTAAAATTCAAATTAATTAATTAACAGTTCTAAAAAATAATTATTGATTTAGAAAATTTAAAATATTCCGATAAAGTAATTATGAATTTAGAATAGCTAATTAAATGTAACGCCCCGAATCCCAAATACAACTGAATTCGAGAGTTCTACAGAATCTTTCCACTTCATTTAGTACAATTTTACAAGGAAATTTGTACTTTTCACTTTACATCAGAGTTTACATAAAACTTTACACTTTACATTGCACAGTGGAAGTAAAATTTACAACAATTAAGTAAATGTACAACAACATTGAATAATCTTTAAGCATCTGTTCCTCTTTAACCTTTATCATGTCACTTACCTGCATATAAAACTGTGGGTACGTCAGTTTATTCAACCGACGAACATTATACACGGCCATCCTCTCTATGCCGGAAATAGTATAACTTATTTTCCATATTTAACAAACACAAACTTGTCACATATCAAACTAAAGGGACTACCCTATTGATGTCGTGTTGTGATTGTGCACTTAGTCCTTAATGCAGTTATTTATGTTATATGACACTAATGCACACTTGTTCGGATTCTATGCATCCCATACTACATAGGTCCGAGGGCAAGCCTCTTAGTCGTTCTTCATCTTTGTAGGGTTCAATCTCTCGCCATAACCTAATCTACTACTGTAACTATGGTGAGTATCCTAGATGATCTATGAGTACAAGCACGTGCACCGAACCCTGGAGGGAATTCCACGCCATGTCTTGACTCATCAAGCATGCATTCTGTGACAATTCAGCCTCCTCCCTGAACACGATCCTCTTGCAGTCACCGAACATCCCACAAGCATTGCTAAAGTCCGATCATTACTGAGTTTTACCCACACCATGTCTTGACTCATCAAGCATGCATTCTGTGGCTCACACACCCGCACTGTAAACTCTAACTCTCATACTTGTGTTTTTCTCTCACTTTCATCACGTCTTCACTATGCACTATTCCTTAGTTTATATTAGAATCATGAACAAAATCAAAGCTCTAGAGTTAGCCTCTCCACTGAACCGGACTTATTCAGTTATTCAACGTGACCAACCTTGGTCTTTCTTTTCAAATTTCATTTCATTTCTTTCCAAATACCGGGGGAGACTTAGCTACGATTTTGTTTCAATTCCAATTCACAATTTCCAATTTGAGCATTTCCAACTCATAAATTTATTTTCATAATCATAACAGATTTCTCTCTCTCTCTCTTTTTTTTTTTCAATAGCATGATCTCTAAATTATTCAATAGTCCATAATCACACATGGAATTTTATACTTCATCAAATATCAATTTCACATTGAAATCACATCACTAAATGAATATTCACATTTCATATTTTTCACCCTATTATCCAATGAGAATAATTCACATCCATCACACAATATAATTTTCTTCTTTGCTATATTAATTTTCTAATCCTTCATTTTAAGTTCTTTTTGCAAGATATAATTTTCACCAATATATAGATGTAGAACCATAGTTCTATTTACACATTTATTCTCAAATCATATTTTATTCTATGTAAATAATTCCCAAATTATTTTTCATAAGTCCCATATATTTTTAGAAGAGTAATCATATTTTTTTTTATAATTTTTCAATCATCCAAACACTAAAAAAAATATTTTTTCCAAACTGCCGAACCAAGATTCGAACCCAGGACCACAGGGAAAACTGCCCAAGGCACAGGCCACTAGGCCGGATGCTACATGCGTTATAAGGAGGGCTGAGCGCGTTATATGCTCTCGGCTGCTGTTTTTATAATTTTTGAAAAAAAGAAACAAAAGTATGGTGCCACAGGGATTCGAACCAGCAACCTGGGGCTCCGAACACCCATTGTAGCAAACAGAGCCGTCCCAACCACTTGAGCTATGCGCTCGGGTTGTCAATGGTACAACTCTAAGTTTACTTAAATCAATCCTTTCTGTTATCAAAACGTTTCGATGTTCAACTAGTCCTCATTTCATTTTGCCTTTATACAAATTACTGTAAAATTCCAGATTGGTTCTTCCTCACATAATTTACACACCAGTATGTAAAAATAATTTTTTTAACCATAAAAACATATTTTTCATACAATTAAATTCGAATTCTACATTATAACTGCCACATTTCTTCTTTTCGACATTTCTTAACAATTAACATCTCAAATCTCTTTACTAGCAATTCTTCATATTAATTTCTGTTTTTAATCGTTTACCAAACATACAAATCTATATTTTAACTCATTTCAATAAAACACAAAGATTCATTTAACACATAAAGTAGCATTGCTAATCTACTAACTTTTGTGTACACAATTTGTGATGTAGATAATGAAAATTTCTTCAATAATTTATGGCTATAATCAATTCACACACAATTTTGCCTTTACTAATAGAACCAGATATAATTGCACATCCATATATCAATCAATCAATAAGTCATTTTCCAATTAAATGTGTACTCTTATTAATCTTTTTCATGCTTCATTCATTCAATTTAATCTAGCATGCATTCCTACTTAGAAACATGGAAAATTTACCCAACTTATTGAAGAAAAGTACAATTAGCAACCTCCTAAACGAATGTCCTTGCAACGAGAGCGATTCCCCTCCTCGTCGACGCGCACAAGCCAACCCGAGCACTCCACAAAGCCAAACCGAGAGCACTTTCCCTTGATAGCCGGCCTCTCCCCTTCTTGATGCAAGCAAAAATCCCACACAATCTCTCAATCTTTTACTCTCTTACTAACTACTAGATACTTGTATTTTAACTATAGGTTTGGAAGAATTAATTTGCACAAGAATACTAGCCAAAGGTGGGGGGGGGGGGGGGGGGGAGGGTATTTATACTAAAAAAATAGGAGAATGGATGGCTAGGATTGAAGTAGGAGTTAGGAACAAATGGCTTAGATTTAAGGAGGAGTTACACTAACTACCCATGATCAAATAACCATCACCCCATGACTCCACTCAAAAATTTCATTTCCCTCCAAAAGATGCAATCCGACCTACCTAGGATGGTGCACATTGCACGTATACGTGCAATGCACGTGCATGCAATTTGGTCCCCAAAATTTTGTACATTACATTTTATATAATAACCTTTAAAATGTATTCTACATTACAAGTTGTATTTAAAAATAAATTAACTCATGGGCTTTAGTTTATGGGCCAAAATAATAATTTTAAAATAAAATAAATGAATTAAATTTTGGGCTTTAAGAAAAAGGCTTTTTGTCTAATTGAAAGAAGGCTTTGTATAAAAATAATTAAAAAGCACATATTTAAATATCTATACTCATCACAATGAATTTAATTATCAAAATATTGCACGTGCACACTACGTGCAAAATAAATAATTTTTCATTAAATGAAAAATCGGGGCATTACATAAAAAAAATCAAAAGTTAATTATAAAAATTGGGAAATTGAATAAATAATCCAGAAAAATGTAAAAATAATTCTGTGTATTTTAAAAACTCAGAATAACACCGTTATACCCCGAGCAAAGATTCAAATGTCCCCGAAAACTCCGATAAGTTCGGAAAACCATTAAAAACAGACGAACTACTCCTTAAAGGCTGTGAAACTCAATCTTCGGGAGTCGGGGGCTTGTGATATGGGTAAAAGTAGAAGTAAATTGGGACTGTTTAAACCAGGAACGAATCTGAAAGCTCTCAGGGGTCAAATAGTAAATCACCAGAAACAGGTCTATAAATGAGTGTTTGGCCTCTTTTAAGCCCAACAACCCAAAACATGTGTGTCAAACTGAGTTGCCATAGAGGTCTAGTATGAAGAAGTTCATGATTATCTAAATATCATTTTAAACTCATAATTATCTATAAAAGATTGTTTAAAAATTATATCTCTTTACAAGAGAAGTGTCCTAACTCTATGTCCACAATTACTTCTATCTCTTTATGAAGAAGAGCATAACCAAGTACGACCATAATACAAAGGCCAAGCAAATGATATACATCATTCATAAGCTGTACAGTTAACTTAACAATATAAAAACACATCAATTCAGGCAATAAAATAATCACATGAACAAGATATAGCATGAACAATCCTCATACAATGACCATCATCTGGAATTATAAAATTCAGGTCGAATGCCCGGATACACAATGTACAGAACCATAATAATAACAGCAGGAAAAAACATGAAATAACATAAACTATTCCACGCTAGATCCGACTCCATCTCTGTAAGATGGTTGCCAAATCCTTCTGTTGGTTCCTCCTCGGTACCTTCAAGCTCAACATTTAGAGTTTGGGGGGGGGGGGGGGGGGGAGGCGGTGTCTGTTAGGGCAAGCTACGAATGACAAATAGTAACAAACAAAATAGTAACAAGAATCAAGATATAATATGGAAAGAAATAGGAATTGACAATTCAATTATGGAACAACATGATCGTGTAGGGTGCAAGTGACAACTCAACCAAGTCTCAAAGTATAATCAACCGGGAACAAGGAATCCTGAAAATGGGAAACATGTCAACAGAAAGTATTTTAATTTAGGAATCATGAAATCTGGAAACATGTTATGTAACTAGAAATATACAAAAGTGTAAACGGGAATCATGTAAACTTGTAAATAGGAAATATGCACGTGCTCAGTGTTAATCTTAAGTCTATCAATCTTTTATCAATCATATATAATGCACGCAATTATGTGTCCCATCCCACAGGTTCGGGTCCATACAATCAAGTGAACGTTTAGACTATAGTGGTGAATTCTACATGATTATGTACCCGAGTCTTGCAATGATAGTAAACTGAAACATGTAGACATGAAATCATATATATAAGTAATGGATTCTAGAGATGGCCCCTGCAGATTCTAGAGGTGTGACACATTCATATAAACTTGTAAATGGATAACATATAAACTTGTAAACGAAAAATATTTAAACATGTAAACATGAGTCACTATTACGGGAAACACGGGCCCCTTCTGAGTACACTCTTTTATATTGTGCACTACTAAGTCGTACCCTTATTAACCCGACTTATTATTATTTTACTATGATTAATCATGAATATGCAACCAATGGAAACGTGTGTAAAAAAAAACCAAGGCAGTATTAAGAGCTATGCAATGCATGTTATATAGTACTATTCATTAAATGCAAAAAATAAATGTGTTTATATTTAAGAACATAAAGACACAATTCTGGACAACAGTACACTACAGTACTAAAACTCACTTTTCCGGTGCTACGGGAAAACAAATTCGGTTCCTTTAGAAGTTTTAGAAAGTAGACTCCTTGCCGGTTCCAACGCCTATTCATACGATACATTATAATAACAATTGCTCGGCCTATCAGTCAATTCTTTACGAGTACACTGTTCAGGCAGCAACTCAGGGTCATGTTCTTACACATACAATTCCAATGAAAAGTCATCAATAAATATTAAAAAAATATAAATGAACTCCTAACACTGTCCAATAATGTTCTAATTAATCTCGTGTCTCAATTCAGCTAACAATCTATTATTTTAATTAATTAATCCATACGATACCATTTCAAATAGTTTTCTAAAATTTTAAACATTACAGTACTAAAATCTGAATATCTTGCAATCTACAAGTCAGATTTCAAAACTGTGAGATGATCTGGATTTTACATTCAGAGGGCTACGACTTTCATGTATAATGTTCTCAATTATATTACATGAAATTAGGTTAAATTCTCAGTACAAGTTTGGGTAAGCGACATGGCTGAAGTATAATACTTTCATTTGTAACAATCATGATTTTACAATAATATAATCTTAACCAGAATTGAACTCACATTCATATTCAGTAATTAGGATAGATTACTACTATTAACATGGCGGAAATTATTATCTTTACTGTATCGAATATAATATTAATATTTACACCACCTCATTGCAATACAATTGAAATAAGGTTAACTTGTAACATGTATCCAGTTGCATATAACATGTATCCATATGCATATACGTCTCTAATATGTGTTTGTGCAGTGCATGTGTAACCCCTGTTCCCGTTTATATGGATTTCTTTTTTCTTTTTCTGTATTCTTGTATTTAAATTTTTTCCGATAAATTATTCTATTCTTTTGAACCCAAAATTTTGCATTCATTTAAATACCCGACTATTTTGTTTGAACCCAGAATTTCAACCTACACTATTATGTATCACTATTTGATTATTTAACTCATGATTATTATTTTACTACTGCTGCTGCTGTTGCTGCTGCTGTTGCTGCTGCTATTGCTACTGCTATTATAATTATTATTATTATTTTGAAAAACCCAAAGATCCTAATTCATTATATAAAATTGCTAGTTGATTATTTGATTTATGCTAAAGCCCACCCTGTGATTTAATTATTGGATTTCTTTATTATGAAGCCCAATTTTATATTCATTATAATTACAGTTTTATTAATATATAATTTTAGAGAAAAACCCCCTCCCGTTCTCTCTCCCCTGTTCTCCAAAAACCAAACAGAGAACACCTAATCCATTGACTTCATCCTCGCCTCCTCGTCTTCCCCCTCAACACCATCACCAACCTCTGCCAGTTTCCCCACAACCCATCATTCTCCTCGCCCCTGGTCACCACCGACTCCTCCCCCGTCGCTTGCCCTTGTCCACTCGTCGAGCGCCTCCTTCCCCTGCCTCCAGTCGAACCCTCTACTCGTCCTCGCGACCTCGACAACCCTGTTTCCTTCATCTCCACCTTCCGCAGCTTTTCGCCCCCGATCGTCAACCCCTGTCGTGCCCAGTCGAGCCTCCACGACAACTACCGCCGCTCTCGTCATCCCCATCACCGCCAGAGTCCACCACCGAGATCTCTCATCCTCATCGCGCGTCAACCCCGAACACCGCCAGTCTCCTTCATCTCCCTCATCACCCTACCTCGCTCGTCGACCCACCGTTCTGCCAGCGCCATGACTGCTGCTGCCATCATCAACCCCACCACCCTTTGTCTTCTCCACCAAGCTCCGATGCCCCTCCTGCCGTCCTCGTCGCCCCGTTCCCCCGTTAGCTCTCTCCTCCGTCATCCTCTCCTTCGTCGAGCCACCATTGTCGAGCTCCTCGTTTTCTTCAACCTCCGCTCGCTTGCCTCCCTGCACCCATTCTCCCTCCCTCTGTTTTGGAAACAGAGCTCGTCCAGCCGCTCGGAACCACCCTCGCACCCCGTCGCTGCTCCTCCAACTCGCCGACTGTCGTGCTTGCCACCATTGCTGCCATCGCCATCCCCACAATTGTCCAAGTCTTCATCCCTGTACACTGCCATCGTCTCCTCGACCACCACACAGATCCCCAAAGCCGCCACCGAAGTCGAGCCAAGCCGAAGCCCCTGTCGCTGTTGCTGATTAGGCAGATTGGGTTGTTTGCTGTTGGTCTTATTGCGGTTGCTCTTGCTGTTGTTTCGTGTGTGCACATGTTGCATGTGTTCTTGCGGGTACGCACGTTGTACGTGTGTTACTTGTGTGCCGCCGCAGGGACTCTCATCTCATTATTTTTTTATATTTAGAATCATCATCTAACAGGCAAGCATCTCTTGAACTCATTTTTATTATTCTAGTTCAAGAAAACACTTCTTGAAATCCGACAAGTAGTAATCGAATTGAATATCACATCTAATTGAACTCCATTGTTTTATTTATTATACCATGTTATGGATTCGTAGTCGTCTTATCATGCCATTGCTATTGAAATAAAACCTGAACCGTATATTTATTGTATAATGGAACTTTCAAATATACCGCCCTGTCATTTGCCCAAGTTTGTATTGAGATTTCGACCTGATTCCTGACACAGAAACTTAAAATCTTGCACATAGAAATTGTAGCACAATGAGTCCATATATTGTTATGTTTGGCATATAAACCCATATTTTCCATATTTAATAAAATGTATTATTTATATTTCATGTATTGCACAGCCCTGATATCTTCTTAATGTTGTATTAATACCACCGTTCTCATTGACAGTATTAATTGTATGTTCATAACTGATTGTTAATAAAATGATGACAAGCCGGAGAAATAAGGGTCGACTTAGTAGTAGACAATATAGGAGAGTGTACTCGGAAGGGGATATTGGTCACAACCCATATTGGTCATTGTTATCGGTCATATTACTGACTAAAGTATCCTGATTTATCCTATATTGGTCATCGGTCATCGGTCATTAGTCATTGATATTGCAAGACCCGAGTACAGAACCTGTAGAATTCACCACTATAGTCAAACGTTCACTTGATTGTATGCACCCGAACCTATGATATGGGACGCAGGATTGCATACATTAGTTAGGATTGATAAAAGACTTATAGACATGAGATGAACACTGGACATTGACACTAATACCGAATATTGGTTATTGAACATTGATTCCTGATTACTGAATTAATGATTATCGACTTTTGATTTTGTTATCGTTTATCATTTATTGACTCCGGTATCGTTCCAATTTCTATTCTTGTTTTTTTTTTTGAGGGAAAAGGTGGAATCTGGCCACCCTGTTTCATTAATAAGAGTTTAACGAAACAAACCCAGAGTACTGGGCCCAAGTACAAACTACAGACAGAAAATAGAACATACATGAAGCAACATGACGCGTACAAACAACAAGTCTTTCCAACAACCCTGGAGGGTGGGCCAACAAACAAGCTTGGTTCAGCAAAATTGTAAGTACGTCAGTTTAGCTTCGTACAATGCCTCTACGACACATGCACACCCACCTGAGACAAGTCTGGCAGGATTTTATCAACCGCCGATTTCTACCTTCACCTCGCTGGGGGGACCCCATCTATGGGCCCAAGCCCCGCAGATCGAATGCACAGCGATCACACCCGCCCACCAATTCCACTGCTCATCCTACAAACATGCCAGTAGCTCCCACAACCGCTACCAAAGAGAAAGTCGTGACGAAGATACCTTCACCTTTCACACGATAGCGCTTTCTTAGGCGATTTCTCACCAAACAACTATCTCGTTCACCCCATCAAACACCACGCTCCGGGAGAGAGCCGTAGAGAGGATACCTTCACCTCTCTCACTCTGAAGCTCTCTCCGACAATTTTTCACCACACAGACTTATCTCGACTCATACTCCCAACCCGAGGGAAGAGGCGACGCTGTCACGAGCCAGTGGCCTAAGCTAAAGAAAGCTCAATAGCCTGATAGTAGGCACTGTGAAGACTTCACCGGCGGCATCGTAGGACACTCCAGACCAACCATACCCAAACTCCACACCCCATCACCCCCAACACCAACAAACTACTGGCCTGGCCCCACGGGCCCTAAACCGAACCACCGACCTCACACTTGACCCCAAATCCATGGTGTTCGCGATAACTGGTGCCGGAGGATGCTCTGGCGCAACATAGTCGCTCCGCGACAGTTGAGACAAACACCCTGAAAGTTGAGACAAGTGAGCACACATTACGGAGGGACCCCATCTTTGGGCCTGTGGTAGGGTAAAAATGGCGTGGGGCCCAACCAGGGCCCAGTACAGCTCTCACTCAAAAATGGAAAAAACAACAATCTGGCTCGGCTTCGAGCCACTACAGGGTCGGCGCTGAACCGCAAGTTCACCCCCACAGAACTGGTCTCCTCGTATCCGACGAGCATCGATGGCCCTCGGCCTTCGATCCACGACAGCCCTCCGGGCCGTCCGCCCAGCCTGGTAAAGAATGAAGATGACCTGGCACAACCTAGGCCACCAGATTCTCTCAGGAGCACAGGAGCCCCATGATCCACCATGTCAGCTCCAAATACCACCAAGGGCTTTACCACGTCAGCCCTATACCACTCTTGGTACTGCCACGTCAGCCCTAAACCCCCTGGGCCTTCTGCCACGTCAGGCCCATGGGCTTTCCGGTTCAGACCCGGCCCCCAAGCGGATCCAAACCCGGTTAGAATTCCCTATAAATACCAGACCCTCACCCACCTTTTCAGGTAATCAATCTTTTGCCACCCAAATTTCCCTAGTTATTGCTACTCTCTCACAGAGACTGACTAGATCGTCGGAGGGTCCGCCGCCGGGATAAACCCCGGTGTTTCAGGACCGTCTGCAGGTACTCGAGGCGAGGCAATCCGAGCCGATCCTCAAGCGCTGAAGCGAGCCTCCCACTTGTCGTCTCGTACCGCACTCTTCTCTCATTACAAATTGAGTCCGAACTCACACCTGGTGCATCCACACTGCGACCAAAAACAAACCGCATCAGGTTGGCGCCGTCTGTGGGAAACTTTATCCGGTACGGACGTGAGTCCGAGCCTCGCCACCGACGCTCTCCCTCGATCCAATCTCCCATGGCTCCTCGAGCCCGAAGATCAGCCCGTTCCGCCCAACCAGACGGGCCTCCTCCTGAGGGGGCCCTCGACGGAGGACAAGCATCCAATAATCCGGGTGGAAACCCCGGACCCAAGCGAAGCGCTTCACACGTCGCTGAACCCGACCTTCGTCGGGTCATTGTGAACCGAAGGGCTAGCCAGGCTAGGGGAGGGACCGCTTCCAACTCGGTCTCGAACCACTTCAGGCCCGCACAAAGGGAAAGGCCGTCGGCACTCAGCCGCATCGGCCGAATTCCTACGCCCCGACCCGACCCTTCCGACCACGGCGGGGTCACCAGGGGCGAGTTCAGAAGCTTCAGAGAGGAAATCCTGGAGGCCCTCCATGGAGCGCCGAGGTCCGCGACCTACTGCCGAACCCCTCAAACGAGCGAAGGGAGAAGCCACACTTGTGCGCCGACTCCCCCGCCGGAGCGCACGGACGAGGTACTCCAATGCCTCCTAGAGATGGAGAATCGAATCGAACGCATCGGCGACAGGAATCCCAACCTAGTCCAAGGACGGAGGCCTTCTCGACCTCCATTTTCCGTCAACATCATAGAAGCGGAGATCCCCCAGAACTTCCGGCCTCCGCAGTTCGAGACTTACAACGGCGAGGGTGATCCAGCTGATCACATGGAGGGCTTCAAAACCCTCATGATGATTCACAGCGCTTCGGATCCCCTGCTGTGCCGAGCCTTCCCGGTCACCCTCCGGGGTCCGGCTAGGGATTGGTTCTCCAAGCTCACCCCTGGCTCGATCTTCTCGTTCGACCAGCTGGAAGCCAGCTTCCTGGTCCACTTCATCACAAGCCAGAAGAGCGAAAGGACGAGCGCTTCCCTGCTCGACCTCAGTCAGAGGGAGGGGGAGTCGCTCCGTAACTTAGTCAAGAGGTTCACAACCGAGGCCAGATCCGTCTCTGCCCTCGATGCAGGGGTCGCCTTGTCCGCCACAACCAGCTAAAGGTCTCCTTGCTAAAGAGGCCACCTCTGGACTTCCCTGACCTTCTCAACCGGTCGAGAAGTACATACGAGCTGAGGAAGCTCTGAACCCAGAGGGCAGCAAAGAAGTCGTGGGGAAGGGCAAACGCAGGGTCGATGATGTCGAACCTGCCAAGAAAACAGCAAAGGAAGGGGTCGGCGCGAAGTGGGCACCTCCGGTCCCTCGCTTCGAGAGATACACTCCCTTGACACACAACGTGTCCGCCATCCTCTTAGAAATCGAAGACAAAGGCATTGTCCGACTACCTTCCCGATCAAACAACAACAAGAAGCGAGACCAGCGCTTCTACTGCCGTTTCCACAGAGATCATGGGCATGAAACCGACCAATGTCGGGCCCTGAAAGACGAAATTGAGAACCTCATCTCACGAGGGTACCTCCGAGAATTCACCAGAGAAGGTCCACGGGATCGGCGAGATGCTAGGAACCGGAGGCCTTCGCCTCCGAACCCTACTCCGAACCGCATCCATGGTCGGGATCCCGAACCCGAGGGAGTCGCGGATATGCCATTCATCTTGCACTGTGTCCACGGGGGGCCAATGGGGGGAGAGTCAAATACCTCCCGAAAAGCCTTCATCCGAGAGGTGAATGCCGTCCAAGACAACCCCTCGCCCGAGTTGCAACCGGTGCCTGTCTCCTTCTCCGGAGAGGACCTCGAAGGCGTTCGCCTCCCTCATTGTGACGCTCTCATCATTGGACTCCACATGGCTAATTGTGAGGTTCAACGAATTCTCGTCGACAACGGCAGCTCGGTAAATATTCTCTTCCTTGAGGCCTTCGAGAATCTCAAACTACCCAGAGACAAACTCAAGCCAGCCGGGTACACCTTGCATGGGTTTTCTGGCGTCCCGTCGTGATAGAAGGGATTGTTACTCTCGACGTCACCGCGGGATCGGCTCCTGTCAAGAGGACCGAGTCCATGGATTTCATGGTGGTAAACGTCAAAGCAGCCTACAACGCCATACTCGGCCGACCCGAACTATGCTCCCTTCAAGCGGTACCTTCGACATACCATCTGAAGCTTAAATTTCCCACCCCGCAAGGGGTCGGCATAGTCCGAGGTAGCCAGGAAGCAGCACGGTCATGCTACATGACCGCCGTCGGAGGAGGTGTGTTCCCCCTCGACGCCGTTGAGCTCGAACCCGAGAGGGACGGTCCCGCCCCAGAGCCTGTCGACGAGCTGGAGGAGGTCCTGTTCGGCGCCGAGGATGAATCAAAGTGGTTCCGGGTGAGCCGCTCGCTCCCTGAGGACTTGAAGCCAGGCATAATCGCCTGCATCCGCTGCAACGTTGATCTCTTCACCTGGAAGCCCTCCGACATGCTCGGGATCTCCGAAGACTGGATTATGCATCGGCTGAGCGTCATCCCAGACTCTAAGCCGGTCATCCAAAAGAGACGCAAAGTCGCGCCAGAGAGGCAGCAAATTGTGAAGGCAGAGGTCGACAAGCTCTGGTCGGCTCGATTTATTCAGGAAGTTAGCTACCCCGAGTGGTTGGCTAATATCGTCATGGTGAAGAAGGCAACCGGGGGCTGGCGGATCTGTATCGACTTTACGGACTTAAACAAAGCATGTCCAAAAGATCCTTTCCCCCTCACCCGCATCGACGCCTTGATCGACGCAACCTCGGGGCATGAGCTACTGTCCTTCATGGACGCATTCTCAGGGTACAATCAGATCCGGATGTTTCCACCGGACATCTCCAAGACCTCGTTCGTCACTGACCAGGGTCTCTTCTGCTACCGCGTTATGCCCTTCGGGCTAAAAAACGCCGGAGCCACATACCAACGGCTCGTCAACAGAATTTTCAAAGACCTGATCGGCCGCAACGTGGAAGTCTATGTCGACGACATGCTCGTCAAGAGCCGGGCCGGGCCGGACCACGTCGCCGACCTCGAGGAAGTCTTCGGAGTCCTCCGACATCACAATATGAGGCTCAACCTGGCTAAATGCGCCTTCGGCGTATCCATTGGGAAGTAGCTGGGGTTCATCGTCAGCCAGCGCGGCATCGAGGCGAATCCCGAGAAAATCCAAGCCATTATTGACATGGCCCCACCCCGGAATGTAAAAGAGGTTCAGAGGCTCACGGGCCGGTTGGCTGCAATCGGCCGTTTCCTCTCCAAGTCAGGGGAGAAGTCTCTCCCCTTCTTCAAGGCTCTACGCGGAAAGGGGGGCTTCGAGTGGGGTACCCATCAACAAGAGGCCTTCGAACAGCTGAAGTAGTACCTAGCCAATCCCCCTCTCCTCAGCAAGCCCGAGCCAGACGAACCACTATGGCTCTACCTGTCCGCCTCGGATAGCGCCCTCAGCACCGTCCTCGTCCGAGAGGAAGATGGGGTCCAGAGTCCATTGTACTATGTGAGCAAAGTTCTGCTCCCCGCCGAGACGAGGTACGCAAAGATAGAGAAGGTGGCCTATGCCTTGGTCATGGCAGCCCGGAAGCTTCGTCCTTACTTCCAGGCCCACTCCGTCCAAGTACTGATCGACCAGCCACTGAAGACTGTCCTTCACAAGCCCGAAAAGTCCGGCCGCTTAGTCAAGTGGTCGATTGAGCTGAGTCAGTTCGACATCAGCTACCAGCCGAGGACGGCCATCAAAGGGCAGGCCCTCGCCGAGTTCATCACTGAGTGCACCGTCTCCGAGCAGCCCTGCACCGAGGCCTCGGATCCGACCTGGGAGGTCTTTGTCGATGGATCATCATGCGAAACAGGGAGTGGGGCTGGCATCATCATTCGTGGCCCCGACCAATTCTTACTTCAATACTCCCTCCGCCTCAACTTTCCGGCCTCTAACAACGAGGCAGAATACGAGGCCATGATCGCCGGATTGACCGTAGCACATCGAGCCGGAGCCAAGCAAATCCGGGCCTTCAGCGATTCTCAGCTCGTGGTCAATTAGATCACCGGAGAATACGAAGCCCGCGATGAACGCATGGTGAGGTATTTGGCAGTAGTCCGACGTCTCCTAACGTCCTTCTGCCACTCTGCAGTCATTCGAGTCCCTAGGGAGCAGAACGCTCAAGCAGACGCGTTGTCAAAACTCGCCTCTTCCTCCTTCGAGGGTCTCGACCAAACGGTACTCATAGAAATCCTCCTAAAGCCAAGTATCAACGATCAAGACCAGGAGGCAATGTGTGTCCAAGACGGAGCCAGTCTAGACGACTGGACCACTCCCATCCGGAAATTCTTAATCAATGCCGAACTTCCTGAAGACCGAGCCGAAGCTAGACGAGTCAGGGTCCGAGCTGAAAGGTTCGTCATGATTGATGACATCCTCTTCAAACGCTCATACACCTTGACCGACGGCAAGCCGTACCTCCGCTGTCTCACCAGCGACGAGTCCAGCTACGTGCTCAAAGATCTTCATGAGGGGATCGGCGGATGCCACATGGGGAGCAGGACGCTCGCTCGGAAGGCCCTGAATCAGGGGTACTATTGGCCGACCATGCTCCAAGACTCGCAAGACCTAGTCAAGAGATGTGGCCCGTGCCAAAGGTTCTCCCCTATCAAGAGGCTTCCTCAAGCCAATCTCCGATCCCTAGCTAGTCCTACCCCATTCGCCATGTGGGGCATGGACCTTGTGGGCCCCTTCCCCGTAGCGGTAGGGCAGAAGAAATTCTTAATAGTCGCCATCGACTACTTCACCAAGTGGCTCGAAGCCGAGCCTCTGTCCAGCATCACCGAGCGCCAAGTACAACAGTTCTTTTGGAAGAACATCATTTGCTGGTTCGGAATCCCTCGGGTCCTCGTCACAGACAACGGAACCCAATTCCAAGGTCAGAACTTCCAAACCTTCTGCGCGGACATCGGCATCCAACAACGTTTCTCCGCTATTTGCCACCCTCAGTCCAACGACCAAGCGGAGAACGCGAACAGGCAAATCCTCGACGGCCTCAAAAAACGCCTCGACAATTCCCCCAAAGGGCTGTGGGTCGAGGAACTGCCTAGCGTGCTATGGGCACACCGAACCACCAAGAGGATCCCCACGGGAGAGACACCGTTCACCTTGACCTACGGGACGGAGGCAGTCATCCTCATCGAGGTTGGCATGCCTTCTCCCCGTATCATGGCTTTCGACGAAGCTGACAATTCATCCGGCTTGAGAGCCAACCTGGACCTTGTCGCCGAAGTCAGAGAGAAATCCTCAATTCGAAGAAGCATCTACGAACAACGGATCGAGAAGTTTTACAACAAGAAGGTCCACCCCACAAACATCAAGGCGGGGGACCTCGTGTTACGAAAACTGTCCGTCTCTGATCCAACCAAGAAGAGGAAATTGGCCCCCAACTGGGAAGGCCCATACCGTGTAGTCGAGGCTGTACGCCCTCGTACCGACTGGCAGATATGGACGGCCGGCCCATCAGCCGACCCTGGAACGCCGAGCACCTAATGAAGTTTCTGGAAGAGCAAACATAGGTTCTAGCTTGGCTAATGTAAATAAAATCTTTTGTAAGCTTTCATGTGTAAAGGGCCGCTTCAGCGACCCTCCCTATCTTGTATGAAAGAATTATCTTTTTGTCAAACTCCAAATGCCTCGGCAGCCCCGACCTAACATCGGACAATGGGATCGGCACCCGAGTCCTCACTCAGGTATCGTCCCCAACGTCTCGGTAGGTCCGACGCGGCTCCACACCAGTTACTCTTCCTAAGGCCCCACGTCGATCTCTCACGGATCGACGGAGCCGAACCTCGCCTCCGCCATCATTCACTACACTACTAACCAGAGCAAAGAAGGAAAAGAATTCTTTATTCATACTCTTTTATTTGGTTCTGGGAAAACAAACAAAGACCGTTACAGGACCACTCCGCTCATCTCAAACTGGAGGAAGCCGCCATCTTAGGGCCCCTCGGGTCCGACGAAGGGCGGGACCACTCCGACTAAGCGACTAGGAGCCCTCTCCTCGTCATGATGGTCCTTGGGCTCAGCCACGGTCGACACACCAGCCATTGAGCTCTGGGCATCAACTAGTCGCATACGCTCCAACAGCAGCAGCGCAGAGGGAACCCCCTCCGCTCGCCGACCCACCCAGGAAGATGTCGAGACACCCAGCATCGTCTTGTAGCGGTGTATCTCCATCTCCTTCTCCACAATGACATCGCGAAGTAACCTCTCAGAGGACGGCCTCTGCACCGAGGCACTCGACATGGCATGTCCAAGACCGACACCACCGAGGTCTCGATCCACCATCGCCCTCCTCAGCCGGCTTGCCTCCTCACTTAAGGCTTCAGACTTATTCCGATAATAGTTAAAGGCCGCATCAGTGTCACGAGCCCCTTTTCGGTAGCGAACCAACGTGGCCTCCAGGGCCTCAACTCTGCTCCAGAGCCACGCCACGTCGGAACGACGGGGGTCCACCTCGGGAAGGAAAGCCGCAACCTACAAGTGAACCAGCCAACTCAAAACACATAAGCAAGGAGGTTCGGAAATATCCGAGGTCAAAACACTTGGCCAGTCAAAAATCTTCTTTTATAAATGAAAGTACTTCGTACAAAAAATACGGTGGCCAGTCCGCGGAAGGCAAATACAATCGAAAGAAGGAAAAAGAAAGAAAAAACTATACAACTTG
This sequence comes from Hemerocallis citrina, assembly GCA_017893485.1. Classification (NCBI taxonomy): domain Eukaryota; kingdom Viridiplantae; phylum Streptophyta; class Magnoliopsida; order Asparagales; family Asphodelaceae; genus Hemerocallis; species Hemerocallis citrina. Next base: position 50,727,373 of record CM030368.1, read on the forward strand.
TTTTCCCACCTCAGCATCGGCCGGGTTCACAGGGGGGTCGGCAGCCGGGTCATCAACGGGCCCCCCTCCATTGGGGGTCTTCGGTGTCCCCTCGATCTCCATGTCATAATCGAAGTTGGACAGGTCGAGGGTCGGGTAGAAGTGCTTCACGTGACTGAGGGCTTTCGCATAACACTCGTCCTGGGCCTTGATCACCATCATCTGACCCGCATTTGTCAGCTCCTCCTTCTCCTTGGCGAACTTCTCCTTCAAGGAGACCACCTTCTTCCCCCACTCCGCATCCTTGGCTTCGAGCTCGAGCTTCATCTTCTGCTCCCTCTTGTGCGAGCCCTCGAGCTCGATCCGCATCTCCTTCATCTCCCGCTCGCTCTTATCCGCCCGAGCTCGCTCTTGTGCCAGGGACGCTTCGTAGAGTTTCTTTACGTTAGCCCCCTGTACGCAAGCCTGCGACCGACAAGCACAGATAAGAAAAAGACTTCCGCAGCAAAATTAACAAGAGGGATAGGGTCGACGAGCTTACCAGCACGGTGGCCTGCGCCAGGCGCGTGAACGCCACCTCCACGGGCTCGCTCTCCATCTTCTTGCGGTCGTGAGGGGTTGCCAACTTTTCCACTACCTCAACGGCCTGGGCCTCCTCGGTCAAACAGTCCCCCATCCGAACCGACCAATCCGGTGCCCACCGTTACCGCAACATCTCCACCACTGGGTCCTCTTCCTCGACTTCGACCAAGGGACCTTTCCCCTTGTCAAGAGCAGATGCCTTCGCTTGGCCCTGGCCCTTCGAAGTAGCCACCCCCTTGCTCGTCTCTGAGCGAGTCCTCTTGGTCCTCGGCTCGAGCTGGGCCTCCGAGATGGCTAGGGACGACTCCATCGGCCTCTTCGTCGCCTCCCCCTTCTTCTCGGCCTTCTCCTTCTTCATGGCGAGCCTCTTCGCCTTGATCGATTCAGGATCCATATCTACAAGAAGATCCAGTAAGGACAATGAGCACAGAGGAACAACAAAGTCAAAAGAAAAGAAACAACTACATACACAGAACGGCCGGGCTCAATCCGACGCTCGCCAGATGACCCTCCGTCACCTTCGTCCAATTGATACTATGCGACAGACGGAGGCGCTCAACAAACCCCCACTCCTCGGCCGTCAGGTCCCTCGGCCTAGGCATTTTGTAGCTCGGCTTGGAGTGGTTCCATCGAGTGGGAATGTCCCAGGGCTCCTCACTCCGGATCACCAGATATTTTTTCTTCCAATCCTTGATGGAGTCCGGGTGACTGTGGACGACCTTCCCCTTACTCCGGGGCGAAATGTAGTAGACACCTTCAGCCGCCGAGCTGATCATCAACATTGCTCGGAACACATTCAGCCGTAGGGGTACCTTCTGCTCCTCGCACATCAGCACGAAGCAGATGATCTGCTTCCAAGAGTTCGGCCCGTACTGCATCGGTGCCAAGGACGTCCAGTTCAACACCTCGCGAACAAACGGGTGGACTGGCAGCCTCAGTCCGGAGATGAAGGCGTCCACGGGGAAGACGCAATACCAATCAGGCAGGGGGTCGGTCGGTCGAAGGGTAGAGCTCGGCAACATGAGCTCGTAGCTGGACCCTATGTGGTACGCCAGCTGCAAAGCCTCTAAGTCACCTGCCTCTAGAACAGTCAGAAGTGTGTCCATCTTCACCCTCTTCCGGCTCGGTGACGACGGCTGGACCCCAAATAGCTCCTTATCGGAAAGATCGTCGGGGTACCGACGGAACGGCTTAGGTTGTACGGGCGACCCTGTCATCAAGTTACGATAAACAGGCGCCTGGCTCGAGCCACCGGTCCTCGACCCCTTCTTCTTCGTAGCCCTCTTCTTCTTGGCTCGTTCCGGCGAGGGGGTAGATAATCGCCCCAGACCGGTCGGCATGGAACTTGAGCCCACACCCTGACCTCCTATCTGAGCCCCTTCGGGGCCACCCTCCTCTTCGGAAGCCAACCCAAGAATCTGGACTTCGTCTGAACTACCGCCCCCCTCCTCAGATTCGCTGCTCTCCACCACAAAAGGCTTCCGAGATTGCAACGGCTTCACATTATACACTGGCTCCTCCTCGCCTGCCGGCTCCTCCCATGAAATCGAATCGGAAGGCTCCACATGATGTACAGATTCCCCCTCAAGCACGGGCTCCTCCCACGAAGTCGATTTGGAGGTGGGTTTCACTCCCCCCTAGACGTCGACGCTGATGAGCCAGACTGAGCCCTGTCCATCTGTGCCTAAACCAAACAGACTTACCAACTAATCTGGGGTCGCTTCGGAAGAACGAGCCTGGTGCAGCAAACGGTAGGGACGAGCGCTGAAGTATTGGAAGATTTTTTGAGAAAGTAAGAAGCGAGAAAGAAGTGGGCGATAGGGGGAGAGGGGGGGACATTTATAGAGGATGAAAACGACTCCTCGATTTCCGCAATTACTGTTCACCGATTGACGTGTAACTGCCGCCTGGAAAATCGCGCCACGCCCTCGAAACGTACGCTGCTGACGTCACCCAGTGCCAGGCTGGCAGCCAGACACAGGGGTCGGTTCGGATGGAGTGTTCGGCGGAGAAAACATTTTACTTAAGATTTAAGGTGCCGTCCTTCGACAGACGCCCCGGGCTCCAGGGCTCGGTCGGCTCCCCTCTCACCCGCGAGCAGCCCGAGGCTTACGGCCTCGGCAGCCGAAACCCCGAACTGTTCGAGGGTGGGACAGAAGCCACCATCGCCTGGAGCCCTATCGGAAAACAGATCGGCCCACCTCCAATCGGAGACGACCCATCTATCCAAGGCTCTTCAGCCCCAAGGCCGGAATACGGTTGATGCCCCTCCCGTCTGGATCTCTCTCGGGCCAAACAACCATGTCAGGGTCGTCTGACCCGAAAAAGGATCCAGACGGCCAAGCCACCACCAATCCGAGGCTCCTTATCTACCAGTCTGGATTTCGGTCGTTACCCCTCTCGCCCTGATCTCCCCTGGATCTGGCTACCGTATCAGAGCCATCAGATCCAAGAGAAGATCCGGGCGGCAGAGTAACCACCTCTCCGACACTACCAGGGTTAAAATGTTGCAAGAGATAGACGTCCGCCGAAGCAGACACCTCTGATGGCCAATGGACCACCCTTGCTGTGATCAAACCCGCTGTGGGGGGAGGGGTACTTATAGCCTCCCCCATAAACCGGCCATTATGACATTGGGAAAGCCAATTGATGGAAGCCCATGCGCCTCATGCATTTATTAGGCGGCGCCATTAATGTCCCTAGAAAATTGGAATATCACACAGATCCCGGAGCGCCTTCAATGCTCCGCAAAGACAGCGGGCCACTCCGCTCAAACCTTCTAAGGCACCATGGCTTGCCATCACCCTTGCCGACCCATAATCTCTCGAAAGCTCGAGGTTCGGTCTAGCACCAGGATTGTCTTCTCAGGAAGACTCAACGGCTCGCCATCACCCTTGCCGGCCCATAATCCCTCGAAAGCTCGAGGTTAGGTCTAGCACCAGGACAATCTTCTCAGGAAGACTCAACGGCTCGCCATCACCCTTGCCGACCCATAATCCCTCGAAATCTCGAGGTTCGGTCTAGCACCGGCGTTGTCTTCTCAGGAAGACTCAACGGCTCGCCATCACCCTTGCCGACCCATAATCCCTCGAAAGCTCGAGGTTCGGTCTAGCACCAGGGTAATCTTCTCCGGAAGACTCAACGGCTCGCCATCACCCTTGCCGACCCATAATACCTTGCCAGATCGAGGTCTGGTCTAGCACCAGGGTAGTCTTCTCAGGAAGGCTCAACGGCTCACCATCACCCTTGCCAGCTCGAGGACCGGTCTAGCACCAGGGTAGTCTTCTCCGGAAGACTCAACGGCTCGCCATCACCCTTGCCGACCCATAATCCCTCGAAAGCTCGAGGTCTGGTCTAGCACCAGGGTAATCTTCTCAGGAAGTTTCAACGGCTCGCCATCACCCTTGTCGGCCCATAAACCCTCGCCAGCTCGAGGCTCGCTCTAAACTCAGGGCAACCCCCTCATGAAGGCCCAGCGATTCGCCATCCCATTTCTACAACCATAAACACTCCTCCACGGCTAGCTCCCGCACCCCCGCAGGAGTGGGGGGCTTGTGTGGTAGGGTAAAAATGGCTTGGGGCCCAACCAGGGCCCAGTACAGCTCTCACTCAAAAATGGGAAAAACAACAATCTGGCTCGGCTTCGAGCCACTACAGGGTCTGCGCCGAACCGCAAGTTCACCCCCACAGAACTGGTCTCCTCGTATCCGACGAGCATCGATGGCCCTCGGCCTCCGATCCACGACAGCCCCCCGGGCCGTCCGCCCAGTCTGGTAAAGAATGAAGATGACCTGGCACAACCTAGGCCACTAGATTCTCCCAGGAGCACAGGAGCCCCATGATCTGCCATGTCAGCTCCAAATACCACCAAGGGCTTTGCCACTTCAGCCCTATACCACTCTTGGTACTGCCACGTCAGCCCTAAACCCCCTGGGCCTTCTGCCACGTCAGGCCCATGGGCTTTCGGGTTCAGACCCGGCCCCCAAGCGGATCCAAATCCGGTTAGAATTCCCTATAAATACCAGACCCTCACCTACCTTTTCAGGTAATCAATCTTTTGCCACCCAAATTTCTCTAGTTATTGCTACTCTCTCACAGAGACTGACTAGATCGTCGGAGGGTCCGCCGCCGGGATAAACCCCGGTGTTTCAGGACCGTCTGCAGGTACTCGAGGCGAGGCGATCCGAGCCGATCCTCAAGCGCCGAAGCGAGCCTCCCGCTCGTCGTCCCGTACCGCACTCTTCCCTCATTACAAATTGAGTCCGAACTCACACCTGGTGCATCCACACTGCGACCAAAAACAAACCGTATCAGGGCCCAAGCTCCACAATCGTGCAAGACAACCTAACTGCTGGTATCTTCACACGCACTACCAACCCTCGCAATGGTGGTAAGCACGGAGAACATCCGGGCAAATATCAAGCAAAGCCACCCAACATCATCTTCCTCACTGCTCAGTGTGATCTCCCCACCGTGGGACTCTCCACCTTCGGTCAGAAAGCGATGAGTACTACTTGCTTAACAATCCTCAACCACACCAAAACAACCACTTTCCCCATGCCTAACCACTGGCCTCACAGAACGTTGCCTTCACCGGGGGGGGGGGGAGGGGGGGCTCTGCTCTGGCGGAGGGGGGACTGGTGCATCGACCATCGCGACGCCCATCCGACCTGGGTCGGCGACGGGGCAATGGAGCAAGGCGCCGCACACCCCCTAAGCTGCCCCTCTAACCTTAAGACACGCCGGGAAGAGCGCACCGCAGCGTCGTCGCTCGAACAAGCAACATCTCCGCAACTGGACGACCTTCGACCCCGACATGAGTGCGACCACTGAATGGACTCGACCTGAGCGCGACCATCGACTCCGTGGAACGAACTTCATTATTGTCGCCGCGAAGAGGGCTAGCCGCCGCCGCCCCTAGGATTGTAAATCTAGGGGTTTTTTTGTGTTCCTTTTTTCAGATCTAGTTTCTCTTTCTCTGTTCTCGTTACATAGTCTTTTACTTCATTCACTACTTGTTACTACTTGTCGTTCGAAACTTACTCTATTTGGTTCTCTTGCTCTTTCTTTTGAGTTATGTTATACAGGTACAGTGATGGGTTACTGAAAGGAATTCGTCGAACTGTTACTGTATTGAATATTCTTGAGCTATTTGGTAAGTTCTTGTATCCCAGATTTGGTTATTAGATTTTATTCTCGTTTATGTGACTATTATTGTGTTGTTGAATTTGCTGGTATTGTACAGCTTATGAATGATATGAGTTGACATACTTATATCATTCGCTGGGCCTCTCAGTTGCGTGCCTGTGTTCCCGTATAATAGGAAGGGGGGAGACAACATGCAATAACAAGGATTTTTATGGTCTTTTTACGAGTGTCGAGATGACAGAAATCAAATAGAATGATATATGACGATTGGATCAAGTTCAATTAACATATGGGGGATAAGGCAAAATCAATAACACAATAGATCAATAAAAGAGAACTACTTGAGGGAGATCAAAGAAACGCTTGCATTATACGATGATTACACAGAGAAGGATAGGGAAAGCGACAACGGCCCTGGCAGCGACGCAACAGTAGCAACAACAACAACAATTGTAGCAACGATGCAGCAAGCATGGCAACGACAACTCGGCAGTGGCATCGGGTTGATAGCAGCAAGGTGGCATCAGGACCACGGTAGGGACAACAAGGCGGTAGGCTTGCTGGTGCTGCCGGTGAGGAGTCGGTGGCTGTAGGCTAGTCGGTTGCGCACAGGAGGTGGTTGAAGGCAGTAAGGGGTAGCAGCAACAACGATGGGGTGATGGTGGTAGGACTGCGGTTTGTGTTGCGGCTGATGGAGAAGGCAGTAAGTGGAGTTGTTCGGTTGATGGCAGTAAGGAGAAGGTGGAGGCAGTGGGTTGTCGGGTGTTGGTGTTGATCGGGAATGAAGGAAGGAGACGATGGCGGCTGCAATGGAGGTGGAGGCCCGGGATATGGAAGTTGAAGATGAAGTGCGGGTGTGGGGTTTTGGAGATGCAGTCGGGTTGGAGAAGGAAGATGAAGGAGGCGGCTGATAGAGGTGATGAAGGAGATTGGGGTTAATGATTAGATGATTAGGGGGTTAAATAGTTATAAGCAGTAAGAGTAAGGGTTTGGATGAGTTGGTCTTGGATTTAAGTTAAAAGGATTTGAGCTTTAAAAAAAAAATCACGTAATAAAAATATAGACTGGGTTAAGTTTGGGTTTGGATTAAATTTGGGCTTAAATATCTACATAATAAAACACAAAGAAATCTATCAAGTGGCTCTCCTTCCAACCCCCAAAAATCAAAGGCCTAGATCTAACCTCACAAAACATATTCTTCCCCCCCCCCCCCAAAGTTTTCCCCCAAAACTCAAATTCAAATTTCCCACCCAAAACAAGTCATATATTTATTTGATTATATTTTTTTCTCTCTTTCTCTCCCCCTCCCTCTTCTATTCAAAAAATTAAGAAAGTAAAAATTTTAAAAATTTTAAAAAATAAGAAACTAAAATACAAAAAAATTAAATCCCTCTTCTATTCAAAAAATTAAGAAAGTAAAAATTTAAAAAATTTTAAAAAATAAGAAACTAAAATACAAAAAAATTAAAAATTTAAAAACTTTAAAAATAATTCAAAAAAAAAAAAAACGTATAATATGTTTTTTGCTGGACCCCCAAAAGTTTTTTATATAATATGTTTGCTACTTCAATTAATTTGCTGGACCTCCAAAACTATTTTATATGATCAAACAAGGTACACCGTTCCGAAGACGTGCCGTAGGCACATGTCAACGGACAAACCTAGTAAATAAACAAATCATAGAATGGATTAGGAGTTTGGTCTCTAATAAAATAATTGATTATCCAAGTGTATGCAATAGGATTCAAAAGAATAAAAAGATTGGTAAATAATTAGAACATAAGAATACAAAGAGAAAAAATAAAATTCGTACAATCGGAAACGGGGGTTACAAAAATACCGGGAAGTAGAGATAAATCAATATATTGAAACTGGTTCCCAAAGCAACTATAAATACTCCATGACCTCCACAGGAACTAGGTAATCAATATTTGACTACTAAAAACTCTTTTTTCTGACTTGAGCATCAGCTGGTCCGTCACCGAGGTCAACCCCGGTGTTTCAGACTTTTGCAGGTCTATATGGAGTAATCACAACCGTTCAAATCAGATCAAAGTGTTCACACAAGTCAGATTTCAGATTCAAGATCAGTTTACAGTAGTCAACATCGGTGATAATTAAAAGGTTATATATTTTATTATTTCTAAAAAAATTTACATCATTTGTTTTCTCTCACAGAAAATAGCAACAGCATCCCCCGTAAGCCACTATGCTGATAAGTCCTCCTGAATCCACTATTCTACTTGCAGCTTGCAGTGCCCAATAGAGTCGTCAAGGATCTTGTGATAATTGTTTTGTCTCCTCCTGGAAGGTAGCATGAGTTGAAAGCTACAAGTCTGTTCAAAATAGAATGTGAGTTAATAACCACAAAAACAAAGTTACAGATACATAAAAATTAGTGGAATATCTTGACTCAAAACAAAACAAAGCAAAACAAATCAAATCAAATCAAATCAACGGTTACATAGAAGAATAATTAACTCCAAACAATAATTTCTATTTCCTCCTGTTTCCAGGGATTAGATTATACGCAGTCTTGTTTGTCAGCTGTTCTTCCTAAGAGCTGCATCCTGTTCCAGAGCAACGCTTCGTCAAACCTGTTCTGATGCATTCACTGACAACAAGCTCCTCATGTTTATTTTACTGCTCTTATTAAACTTTTGGTATGTCCAGAACATTGAATAAAACTTTATAAAAGGGTGTTTGGTACGTGAAAAATGTACAAGAGAATCTTAGATCCACCCAGGGCTGGCCCTGAGTTCTCGGAGGTCCTAGGCAAACTTCCGAAATGGGATCCCTAGTAACATATATATTTTTTTTACGCGCAAAATACGTACCTATATTTACAAGGAAAGTTCAAATTTGGGGACCCTAAAATTGCGAAATTTCCGGGGACCCAAGGCGGCCGCCTTATCCGCCTCCAGGGTAGGACCGGCCCTGGATCCACCCCTAGATTACCTTGTTTGGTAAGTGGTAAGAATATTTTTGGATGGAATGATGGGTTCCCTTGGGAATCACAATTCTTTGATGGGTATGATTTTCCATTAAATCTATAGATTTGATGATTCTCATTGAAATTCCATAACAAACAATAAAATTATTTCATAAAAAGAATTAAAAAATACAATAATAAAATATTTATGGGAATACAATGTGTTATATGTACCAAACGCGGTAATGCAATATTTTCGGGATCCTTCATATCCACCCTCAGATTTTCGTGAATCCTCCAAGCCGCGTGCGAAACGCCCTCTAAGAAAAATCTTCAAAAATGTTTTCCATGTTATAAAATTATATAAACAATCAACAAAGGAAATGAAGACAAGAGGGAAGAAGATTATTCTCATTCATAATATTTTCATCTCCTTACAAATGATTCACCCAATGGCCTATTTATAGGCTTACAAAGAATATAAAGAGACAGTTACATAATTATTATATAGATCTAAATATGAATGAATGCAATGTGGTGGTGGAGAATGTGGAAAGAGTGGGGGGAAGTTCAATAGACAATTCACACTTAATATATTTATAACACTCCCCCTTGAATGTCTATTGAATGTAAATAAGAATATGCCTCGTTAAAACCTTACTAGGTAAAACCCAAATGGGAAAACCCTAGTGAAGGAAAAAGAGTACATAATCTTTAACAGTGATATGGAATGAAGATGCTACCTCGTTAAAAACCTTACCAAGAAAACCCAGTGGGACAAAACTTGGTGAAGGAAAAAAGAGTGCAGCGCATATCATCTCTCCCCCTGTCGAGATCATCCGATTAGGACTTTCAAAAGTCATATCTCGAATCTCGATCAATTCTACCATTCTTTTCAAAAATTGAGGTGATAGAGTCATAGCGATCAAACAAACACATCTATGCCTTGCCTCGCATGGAGCCAATATCTCTTGATTGATATCTGGCTTTATAATGATATGATAAATACTTAGTCCAATGACTTCGAGTTGGTGAGAACTTCATCTTACTAGTAAACCAACTTTCAAATGTTTAATTTGAAAAAACCTGAAAACAAAAATGATGACAAAACAAGAAATTTGCTTATCCAAGGTCTTTTCGTCTTAAGATATTTCTTTAAACATTGCACGGCTTGTACAACTCTTCAGGAGTTCCAACAGACTTCGACCTTGAATATTTAATAAATATATGTGAGCTTATATGACCATTATTATGGTCCCCTTTATCGAAAACTCACTAAGATGGTTATATCACATTTGTTCTGATTGTTTTAATCCATACAAAGCTTTGTTTAACTTAACTGAGTAAATTTTCCCGGGAATTATCATTATGTGCTTCTGGCACTTTTAAATCCTTCAGGGATTTTCATATATATATATCATGGTCTAACGAACCATACAAATAAGCCGTGACCACATCAATGAGGCGCATTTCAAGTCTTTCATGCACTGCCAGACATATCAAATATCGAAATGTTATTGCATCCACCACAGGAGAATGTCTTTTCATAATCAACACCAGGCATCTGGGTAAAATATTGTGCGACAAGTCGTGCTTTATATCTAGTAATCTTATTTCTTTTTCGTACAAATACCCATTTATAGCTTACTGGTTTGATCTCTTTTGGTGTTCGAACTACAGGTCCAAAAACTCATCGTTTTTCAAACGAGTCTAATTCAGACTTAATTGCCTCTTTCCATTTTGGCCAATCATTTCTATTTCTACACTCTTCCACAGAGGTAGGTTCATGATCCTCGTTTTCATTTATGATATCACGCGCTATATTATATACAAAAATATTGTCGACAATTATATTATTCCGGTCCCATCTTATTCCCATAATAACATAGTTAATCGAGATCTCTTCATTTTCATTAATTTCAGGTACCTGATTCTCTTCATTATTAACTATGTCATTGGTCTCTTCTGGAGAGACATCCTCGATTTGACAATCATGGTTATTTGCTCCTTTTCTTTTTCGATGATATTTATCTTTGGAACCAAGTGGTCTACCACGCTTCAAGCCTGCCTTAGACTCACTAGCAATTATAGGTTGTCCTTCAGGGACATCAATTTTGATAGGAGCATTTACAGCTGGAATATGAGATTTTGTTACTCTTTTGTAGTCAGTATATGCGTTTGGCAGTTGATTTGCAATACCTTGCAAATGAATTATCCTTTGAACATCTAATTCACTTTCTTTTGTTCGAGGATCTAAACTTTTCAATGATAATTCATTCCATGAAATCTCTTTTTCCAACTGTTTATTATCTCCCCCTAATGTTGGAAATAGTCATTCATCAAAGTGACTATCTGCAAACCTTACAGTAAACAAATCTCTAGTCATCGGTTCAATATACTTGATTATAGATGGAGATTTATACCCAACATATATTCCCGTCCTCCTTTGAGGTCCCATTTTTGTGCGTTGTGGTGGGTTAATTGGGACATATACCGCACATCCGAAAATTCGTAAATGGGAAATATTTGGTTCCTGACCATGAACCAATTGTAAGGGAGAATTACCATTATAACTGGTTGGCCGGATGCGTATAAGTTGTGCTGCATGTAAAACAGCATGTCCCCAGGCCCAAACGGAGAGATTAGATTTCATAATCATAGCTCTCACAATTCAATGTATTCGTATTTGAAAAATCTTCTGATTTTTCAATGGACTGCCACATGAATTCTCAATTATTTTCGCATTAGTAAAGAATCAGGATGGTCTAACCGGTCATGCCAAAACTTAACCATCTTTGTAAACTTATGGTTTACAATATTAGTAAATTTCGGGTTTACTGTGATATGATTCAACCATTTTTATATATGTATAATTCAATCCAGATCACAAAGTGGAGTAAACTTTGCAACACACAACTTTTGATTGTCATACTTAAGGTAACGCATATACCTTGTTCATTCATAGTCTTATATCTGAACTAATTTATCGGGACTTTAAAGAAAATGGTGTATTTTTGAATTCTGAATTTTGTGCCCTCAGACATCATAGAATTAGCTCTTCAGGAGCTTATGAAATTTAACTCTTATAATTTCACACAACCATATAAATTTATATAATATTGGTATGTGCTTCATCATATCTCAAATGTGAGAATATGTATTATAGAGTGTGTGTGGTAATAATGTCTTCAAGACATTTGTCCCAACTTGATGTAACCCACAAGAACATCAAAATCACACCCACAAGAACCTTTCAAAACATAAAGTATTCATAATCTAGAAGAAGAAAAAAATGGACTATTATCATTCAAAACATACAATATGAATGAGCAACTATGTGGTATGAACTGAGAAAGAGTATTATCAATCAAAACATATGAAATGAATGATATCAGTTACCTCATTCTCACCAGATGAACCGCATAATTAAACAAGGTAATTAAATCATGAAATAAATAGATTGAACATTTATGATTTAGTACTCATGTAACCAATATTCAGTGAGGTCTTAAATTCCTGAAATATACATGAAATTTGGTAAAAGTATGCTTCAATTACTTCCAAGAATAAATCTCTTATTTAACATCTTCTCTCTGACTGATTCCTACTAGAAGATACATGATGCATGCGGTTAATAATGCAACTTTAGATCAATCCTTTACAACATTCGAAAGCATGAGTTAATAAAGGAATTTATAGATCTTTTGATAAGCCAAGATGCATACAAGTAAATGCACAAGATGAAAGATAAGTGAAGTATGGTTGTACATCTAATATATGAGTAACAAAAATAAAATGCACAAGCAGACAAAAGTAGTTGGAAAATAAATTCAGAACACATAATATATATAACATGTTCTTAATGGACTAAATTTGAAATTAACTAATGAATTAAACAAAATAAATATAGAGTGTAAAAACATTAAGGGAGAAACGAATGCTGGTGTATTACATGCATGCACAAACATGAACACGTTGACAACCTGAAGGCAGCTATGACCGACCACAAACTTGATTGATTACATGATTATATTGGTAAAATTTGAAGTGAAAAACTAGAGAGAAGTAATTTAATTTTGAAGATCAGCTGTGCATTCATTCTAATATCATCAACCCTTTAAGAAAAGGATAAAGAACAAATTGGCATAATTTAATACCCTCATACTCTGAGCAACTCAAACTAAATGCAAGTAATTGTTCATACCTGAAGAAGATAACTGTGGAGCCAATCCAGTGTTTAAGGAAATGTTGTTGCAGGAATATTGACAACAGATAGACCCTCGAATAGTTGAAGTAGAGCTTGTAATCACTAGACCAATTATATAGCATCACATTCACTTAGGGGAATGGAGCATGTCCAATATATAAGACGAAATCGTCATTTTTCCATACATTTATAGTTAGTCACAGTTATGCATATTTAGATCTACAGGATCGTCATCAATTTATACTCATTGTATTGTTATCATACAAACAATATTTTCTTCATTTCAAGAGATCTTCGGGATCTTTAACTTTGATATGTCAAATTCTCACATAATTCCTTTTGCTAGATGAACAATATTTTATTTAAATTTCAAGAGATCTTCAGGATCATCGATTTTGATATAATCATCTTTCACTCCTTCAGGGAGATTGTGACAAAAGAAAATTATAGCTTTCGTTATATCTTTCGTATGATCTCATTTAGATGATTCTTTGAATCCATCAATTGTCTCTTTGAGACTTTCGGTATTCAAATGAATTTCAACATCCAAAACTCATGACAAGTAATTCTTGTTGGTTATTATCAAGAGCTTTGAAAAATAAGAACATAATAAAATTATATGCATAATTAGAAATAAAAAGACGAGATCAAAATATAACATTTCTGATACACAAGATCCATAAAAAATGGCGAGTGTAGAGCATACTAAGTTATATTGATCTTAAGGAAATGATCAAAAGTAAAAAATAATAAGATGAACTCGAGATTTAACATACTTACATATATAAAAAAAAGACGAGATCAAAATGTAACTTTTCTGATACACAAGATCCATAAAAAAAAATGGCGAGTGTAGAGCATACTAAGTTATATTGATCTTAAGGAAATGATCAAAAGAAAAAAATAATAAGATGAACTCGAGACTAACATACTTACATATATAAGGCCAAACATTTTTCCTTTTCTTCAGATGAACTTGAGAGTCGAAAGGTAGAGCATCGTGCTGATAACGTGTTATAAAATTATATAAACAATCAACAAAGAAAATGGAGACAAGAGGGAAGAAGATTATTCTCATTCATAATATTTTCATCTTCTTACAAATGATTCACCCAATGGCCTATTTATAGGCTTACAAAGAATATAAAGAGACAATTACATAATTATTACATAGATCTAAATATGAATGAATGCAATGTGGTGGTGGAGAATGTGGAAAGAGTGGGGGGAAGTTCAATAGACAATTCACACTTAATATATTTATAACCTTCCAAAAAATGTATTCCATTCATTTCTTATGCTACTTCTGATTCAAACCCTATCCTCCGTGTTAATATAGTGCAGCTCCGGTGGTAAGGAACAGTGAGGTATCTAGAAGTATGTCTAGTTCTGTGGGTTGAGTATATTAAGAAACTACTAATTTGGTTTTGACCTATGGTTTGGTGCCAGTCTTTTTAGAAGTTTTGTTCAGTTTATCTTTTTTGCCTGTAAATTTTGTCAGCTAAAGCGGTTTCCTGGCTTTATTCTGTTTATCCAAAATAAAAAGGTCCATACGAAATTCATTGAAAACTCATATCCAGATTTTTGTTTCCAGTTGAAGCAGCTTTCATCCCGATATTTTTTTTTTTGATAACGAGGATAGAATCGTAAGATTCCAGCCCAATAAATAAATAAATAAGAGTGAATACAATCAGATACAATTTTACAACGAGTAAAACTGGAAACTAAAAACAACAGAAACAAAGATTACAAACTAGCAATAGAGAACATTGCCTAACGAATAGCACAGACAGCTAATAACAAAAGAGCCTAAGGGGACAAAAGAAAACAGGGCGATGCAGGCTGGCTGGGATGAATGAGGAGGAAACTTCATCCAGGAGACGAAGCGCCAGGACTGAAATTGACAGGCAGACCACTTCCAGCCGCTGACTCCGGGCCAACACTCCGCCACTGAGGAGGAACCATCGGCAGAAGGGCGAGCCTCTAAACAGAAACAGGAAAACAATGAGTCAAAAGAATCAGGATCAGATCAGATCCCTGATATGAACCCACCTTTTTCTCATTGCACGATCAGATCCCTCCTTGGTAACATGGAATTTCTTATTGCCTGGTTATAATAATTTAAGAACTATGCTTAATATTCTCTTAACATGTCTACAGAGGGTACCAAATTCATTCTCTACACATGCACAAACTGACAAATAAGAAAGAACCCCTCTAAATTTCAAGGGTTACAGGAAAACATTATACCTAGACGTCCCATTACGAGTTAAAAATTACTGTGCAAAATAGGCTAGTCGTGACCAGAATTGTCCATTGAAATTTACTGCATTCTATATTTCTTGTGCAAGTTCAGAAACAAGCATATCAAAACATGAGCTCTAAACTACTCAATCACTCCTGAGTCCTAGTACGAGCTAAATTCATTGACTCATCCACCTTAAACCCTCATGTCAACTACACTCAATTCTTTGGTGACATACGATCGATTACCGAACACTCGATCATAAAGATTTCATTGGTCATTCACCACACAAATCCTTTGTTCTTGCCAATGACATCTTACTTTCTCATCAACTCGTCACCTTAAACCCCAATGTCAGCCACACATTCTTTGGTGACATACATTTGCCCAACACTCGATCATAAAGATTTCAGTAGTCATATACAGCCATACTGTGAAGTTTACCCTTCAATTTTATTGGTACCTTTGTGATCTCAGTGACATCCACAGGCACGGCTTCAACTTAGCCATCCTTTTCAATTTATAGACAATTTCCTCCTTAATCTCCCCATCATTTTGAAGGATTGATCCTATATAAAATAGAATATTCTTGTTGCTGCTTATTTCTGTGTGGGAGCAAACAGATATGTGAATTCTTTTAATAAAAACAGTAAAGATCGAACATTTCCTATTCGTCGATTTTGACCACCAAAAAGGCTGCTATTGACTCCGAAATCTGATCGCTGAGAATAGCTGAAATCGCTCATCTGGACCTGCAAAACAAGTCAGAAACACCGGTGTGGCCCTGGCGACAGGCCCTCCGAGCCCATGTCAGAAACTCGAAGTTATGGTGGTTTTTGAGAGCAGAGTTTGTAGTTACCTTGTTTTTGAGGAGGTCTCGAGGTATCTATAGTCGCCGTGGGGGGCCAGTTTCAAGATATTCATCTATCCCTACTTCCCGGTGGTTGGATATACTCGGTTTATGTCATACATATGAAGAGATTGAGTCTAGATTCCACTCTTGATGAAGAGATAAGGTTTTGAAACTCTCTCTTGTGCATGGCTGGATAGAATCAGTTACCCCCTAGGAATAAGAGGCTTAAACTGGGTTCGATGAATCCAGACTCCTTTGCGACAGTGCTGTTGTAACAGTCTCTATTACAGGTTGGATTGGGTCACTGGGCTTGAAAACGGCCCAGCTTATCTTATCGGGCCTTTATCTGTTGAAATTACTATTTTAACCTTGAGAGCTTTAAGATCCGTGCCCGATTTGGACGGTCCCGATTTTGTTCTATTTTTACCCATATCACAAGAGCCCCATTCCCGAAGACTGAGTTTCACAACCTTTGAGGAGTAGTTCGTCCGTGTTTAATGGTTAACAGAACTTATCGGATCTTTCGGGGACGTTTGAATCTTGCTCGAGGTGTAACGAATTTATTCTGACTTCATTAAGTATTCAAAATTATTTTTATAATTTTCTATTTTTTAATGATTTTTTCTTAATTTTTGGGAATTTTTCAGATTTTTCCAAAATTTTTAATATTTTTTTGGAATCTTTAATTTGTTAACCTGAATTTGAATTAATTTCAGGTATTTTAAAATAATTTTTCTAAAGTAATAAGTATTTTTTAGAATTTAAAAATAATATTCTGAATTTTTGATTATTTTCCAGAATTTTGAAATAATTTTCCAAATTTTAAACTATTTTTTATAATTATTTAATTAATTAATCTTAATTTTAAATTAATTTCTCTAATTTTAAAATAGTTTTTCTATGTAATAATTATTTTTCAGAATTTTAAAAAAAATATTATGAATTTTTATTATTTTTCAAAATTTTGAAACAATTTTCCAGATTATTAAATTAATTTTTGGACTTTTTTTCATAATTCTTTAATTATTTAATCCGAATTTTAAATTAATTTGTGAAATTTTAAAATAAGTTTTCTAAAGTAATAATTATTTTTCAAAATTTAAAAATAATATTCCGAATTTTTAATTATTTTTCTTAATTTTGAAATTATTTTCCAGATTATTAAAGTAATTTTCAGAATTCCGAAATTTAAATGAATTTATGGAATTTTAAAATAATTTTTCTAAATTAATAATTATTTTCCAGAATTTAAAACTAATATTCTGAATTTTTAATTATTTTTCAGAATTCCGAAACAATTTTCCAGATTATTAAAGTAATTTTCGGATTTTTAAAATTAATTTTCAGAATTATATCTATATATTATGCTAATAGGAGAGAGAATGTGCCCCATCTCTCCTTTCTCTATTTTCAAATAGAAAAAGGGGAGCAAAAGTAGGAATTCACACTTACCTTATCACGTGAACACACCAAATTACCCCCTCCGCTTAATTTTCGACCGTTTGATCGTCAAGATGTGCAAACATGTGCATAATTGAGTCTCGTCAAGATGTGCAAACATGTGCATAATTGAGGCTCCTGGTTGTGCCACATTATCATCATGACACCTCATTCCACTCATTGGGCAAGCACAGACACGATGCGCGATCTAGATCGCTAAAAAAAATGCGCCAGCTCGATATATCAATAAAAACTCCCAGATGATGATTTAAAATTAGGAAATTAAATTAAAATTCCAGAAAACATTATTAAGTACAGAAATTTAATTCGAATTATAAAGGAAAAAAATGAAATCAATATAATATATTATGCTAAACTACTTTTGTCTATGATTTTTCTAATTTTTCTTTTTCAAAATAAAAAATAGAGTAAACGTAGGAGATAACTCCCCACTCTTACTCCATCCAAATTGGAACTGGAAACTTTCATTATTCTATAAGTGTTATTATATGAATTTTTCAATTTTTTTTATTTTCTTATTTAAAAAAAATTATGTGTTGCACAGGTTATACTGCATATTATATTATATTATATTATATTATATTATATTATATAAGTTTGTGCAATATTGCACAAGGTTAAAATAGGAGAGAGATTCTACTCCCATTCTCCTTCCTCTATTATGAAATAGAGAAATGAAAGCAAAAATAGGGATTCATATTTAACTGACACGTGCACTATGCACATTTTATTAACAAATCAAAACAAAATAAAAATCTCAATTCCTCAAATACAGTCTCTTCTCCTCTCACTTTCTCATTCTCACAAAATCTCACGGCTCTTCCCAAACTCACCTATATTTCTACTCCCGCACCCTCCCCACACCCCTCGCCCCCTACCTTCTGCAGCCCTACCGCTTTCCTTCCCTCCCCCCAAATGCCACTACATATTTTTGAAGTTCTATATAATTTTATGAGTCTTTCAAAACTATTTTAGACCGTGCAATTTGCACAGGAAACACTAGTTCATTAATTAGTTAATCCAAATTTTAAATTAATTTTTTGAATCTAAAAATATTTTTTCTAAAATAATAATTATTTTTTAGAATTTAAAATAATATTCTGAATTTTTAATTATTTTTTACAATTAAGAAATATTTTTCCAGATTTTAAAAATATTTATCTGATTTTTTAAATTAATTTTCTGGAATTCTATAATATGAAAATGAATTTTAAATAATAAATATTACCCGAGTTGATCTGGATTGTCAATCGCGAGGAGCGCGAATCTTGACGAAATCGAACAGTCACAAATAGCCAAAGCAATAAACCTCCCCGGTTTGGCGATGGGGAGCAGGGTGGGGCCCACTGCCACATGGCGCAGTGTCAACAGTTCATGGGGCCCCCATCGCAGCTGTGGGCGCACGTGGCATGCCCTGGATGGCTGTCACGTGTGGTGCCCAGTTCCGCTGTCTCTCTCCTCCTTTGTTTTTTTTTCCTTTCTTTTGTGCAACTGTATTGCAACTGATTTTTTCGGTTCTACAGTGCTCCGATCAGGGCGTATGACCACTCGTTTCGAAGGAGGACTCTAAGATCTACAACTCCATTAAGAATTGATTTACCGAATCGTCCATCTTTAGGGTCGAAACCGGCTCACAATGTCTCTGCCTACGGAAAGTTTAAGAAGAGGAGCTCTGCAGTCAAACT
Organism: Hemerocallis citrina; assembly: GCA_017893485.1. Taxonomy (NCBI): domain Eukaryota; kingdom Viridiplantae; phylum Streptophyta; class Magnoliopsida; order Asparagales; family Asphodelaceae; genus Hemerocallis; species Hemerocallis citrina. The sequence goes on from CM030368.1 coordinate 50,746,465, forward strand.
GACATTTCCGGTGCTAGAGAGGTCCGATTGGGGCGTATAACCACTCGTTTCGAAGATGATTCTAAGATTTACAACTTCTTTTCATTCTCTATCTCCGAGAACCTGAGAAGAAAAGCTTTGCCATCAGGGTGTTTCCGCCATCGGAAAGCTTCGAAGAGGGTCTTCACTTCCGTGGGGCTACGAATAGGAGATTCGGCACCGGGGTGTTTTCACCATTAGGAAGATTCGAAGAGGTGCTTCGCTTCCGTGGAGCTACGAATAGGAGCTTCGACACCGGGGAGCTACGAAGACAAGTTTTGTTGTCGGGAGGCTAAGCAGATGAACTTCTTGATTGGGGAGCTTCGCTTTTGTACAGAAAGGTTGATAAGGGTTTTCCAAGTTTTTTCGTCTTGTCTCGCACTTACTTTATGATGCCACCTCCTAGATTGGGTCTTGTGAGTTTAGGAAGCAGCTATAGGGGAGAGTTGGACGTCGAACTTGCCGTTTGAGCCCGACATGTTTGTAGAGGTGACCTGAGGAAGGAGATGGAGATGGATGCTGAACTTGCCATTTGGGCCCATCAAGTTTATAGAAGCAAGTTGGTAGAGACAACTCAAGGAGGAAGATGGATGCCTATCTTGCCATTTGAGCCCAACAATTTTGCAGTGGCGATCTGAGGAGGGGGTTGGTGTTGAATCACCGTTTGGACCCAACATACTTGTAGAGGCAACCCAAGGAAGAAGATGGATGCCGAACTTGCCGTTTGGACCCGCCAAGTTTATAGAAGCGACCCAAGGAGGGGGTTAGCACCGACCTTGCCGTTTGGACCCAGCAGGCTTGTAGTGGCATCCCGAAGAGGGGGTTGGCACTGACCTTGTTGTTTGAGCCCAGCATGTCAGCAGAGGCAACTCAAGGTGGCAGATGGATACCTAACTTGCCGTTTGAGCCCAACAGGTTTGCAAAGGCGATCTGAGGAGGGAGTTGGTGCCGGGTTGCCATTTGGACCCGGCAGACTTGTAGAGGCGACTGGAGGAGGAAGATGGATGCCTAACTTTCCGTTTGAGCCCAACACGTTTGTAGAGTCGACCCAAGGAGGGGGTTGGTGCTGACCTTGCCATTTGGACCTGGTAGATTTGTGGAGGCAACTCTTGGAGGGAGTTGGTATCTAAACTGGTTGTTTGAACCAGCAAGCTGGTAGGTGCGACCCGAGGAAGGGGTTGACGCCAACCTTGCCATTTGGACATGGCAGACTTGTGGAGGCAACTCTTGGAGGGAGTTAGCCTATAAACTGGCTGTTTGAACCAGGAAGCTTGTAGGTACGACCCGCGGAAGGGGTTGGTGCCGACTTTGCCATTTGGACCCAACGGTTTTGTACATGCAATCCAAGGAGGAAGATGGTGCTGACCTTGCCGTTTGGACCCGACAGCCTTGTGTAAGCAACTCTTGGAGGGAGTTGGCTTCTAAACTTGCTGCTGAACCCAGCAAGCTTTTAGATGCGACCCGAGGAGAGGGTTGCTGCCAACCTTGCTGTTTGGACCCAACAGGCTTGTAGAGGCAATACGAGGAGGAAAATGGTGTCGACTTTGCTGTTTGGACCCGACAGGTTTGTAAAGGCAACCCGATGAGGGGGTTGGTGCCGACTTTGCCCTTTGGACTCAACAGGCTTGTAGGGGCAACCCGAGGAGGGAGATGGTGCTGACTTTTCCGTTTGTACCCGACAAGTTTGTAGAGGCAATCCGAGGAGGGGTTGGTGCCAACCTTGCCGTTTTGACCCGACAGGCTTGTAGAAGCAACTCTTGGAGGAAGTTGGCCTCCAAACTTACTGTTTGAACCCAGTATGCTTATAGAGGCAACTCAATGATTGAGTTGGATATCATCCGATGGTTGAAGGCGAACTAGTTGCGAGAGAAGCTCTACGGACGAGCTGGGCTCCAATACCGTCACATGGAGTAAAGGAGTTGCTGGTGTGGCTCGGGAGAGGAACTGAGAACAGAGCTCATTGATGAGGTTTGTTGAGCTGCAAGAGCATCTATAAGGGCGAGCTAGGCCCTAGATTCAATATGATTGAGTCAAGTTTTGGGGATAGCTTTGGGAAGGAGCTAGTCTTCGAACTTGCTTGTTGGAAAATCAACCAGTTTCAGGAGTAGTTTGAATGGTCGTTTGATTCCCAAACTCACATACTTGCAAGTTGTGAGGGAAATTTCGAGCCATGATTATGAAATTAGAACCAATTATTTAAAATTCATGAGCAATTCCGAATGGTGAGACACTCCGTACAAGCTTGTTCGCAAGTGACTAAAGCGGCGTCGTGTAACGCCCCGAATTTCGAATAAGGATAAATTCGAGATTTCACAGGATCTTTACTTCACTTCGTACAATTTTACAAGGAATTTAAAACTTTTCATTCACAATACATCAGAGTTCAATTACATCTTAACTTTACACAGCGGAATAATGAAATTTACAATAAATTATTTACAACATCTTTAAAATAAAAGCAGCATCAGCATATCCACTTCATAGCTTCATGTATGGTCCTTTACCTGCATGTTAATCTGTGGGCTCGTCAGTTACTTACAACTGACGAAATGTTATACACGGCTATCCTCTCTATGCCGGGAATAGTATAATGATCTCATACTTTAACAAATCACACAAAAGATTGAATGAACAAGTAAAGTGTCAAAAGTGATTATTCTAAACATAAGTGTATGTCATGTCTTAATGCCTAATGCACACAATTCTATACTAGGATGACACTAATGCACACTTGTTCAGATTCTATGCATCCCATACTACATAGGTCTGAGGGCAAGTGCCTACGTACTCCACATTGAAGGGTTCGATCCCTCGCCATGAGACTACCCAGTAATAAAACAAGTTTTAGAGTTATTCCACAGATACGGATCTCAGCCTCCCTGGCTATAATAACAGATCCCAGCCTTCCTGGCTATTATATCGTGAGAATAATCCCGTAAATGCCCTTCCAGCCCCGGTATATACATATTCTTTGGAGTATGGTAAACATCCGTCGACTACCCTAAGTCCCGGATAAAATACAGTCCATCTCCTATGGGACAACCACAGTCCACCAACTGGGTCTATAGCCACGGAGATCCACCGCCGACTATATAGAAGCACCCATTTACGTTTGCACAAGTTTATCACATCTTCACTTAAGTGCCTAATTATTTTTAGTTCAAGACATGAATATGTTATCACCCTAGAATCAGTTTTACCTCATACCGGATTTATTCACAAAATACGAGATCGCCCGACGGCATTATCTCAAAATCATATCAATTCTTTCTTTCAAAATTACCGGTAACCGAAGTCTTACTAATTCTTAATCATAATCTTTCATGTACAAGAAACATGGGTACACATACCCTTTAGTAATCATGTCTTAAACTTATATAATTTCTTCTTTCAACTTAATCACAAGTAATCATAGTCTCATCATTATTCATTATCTAGTCATCCGTTCACATTCTTTATAAGCAAAGGAACAATTTCTTTTAAGAACACAATTCTATCACATGAGATTTCATAATAAAATCAAGCCATTATAATGTCTCACTTTACTTAGAATATTCTTCGAACAAATAAGAGTAAAATTCTCTTCAAGAAAATCACTTCACAAAAGTAATACTTTACATTTCTTCTTAAAACATATAAACCTTGTAGTAAATATGAAGACTACATTATACAATGCACAAGTAGCCGAACAACTAGTTTGCTACAGTTTGCTTGGGTATATAGGCCAAATATTTTCGAAAGTGGACCAGTTGTGGACTAACTTTGGTAAATATTTTTCAAAAGTGGACCAATCGGGTAAATATTTTCTACGGTGGATCAGTTTCGGAAATTATTTTCTTTTTACCCTTTTCATCATCCCTTCAATTTTCCCCCGTGCACGTGTGCACGTGTATGATACTAGTTATTATAATCATATACATGCTTATAATATAACATTCCTGAAGGTATCAATTGGTTTGAAAAAATATATATGTACCCATATATTAAAATAATTATGAACCATATTGCAAAGTACTAAATAAACATGAACATCCCGAAATTTAAACTAAATTATTGCATATCGTAAATGATGTACCATGTTTAATATAATTATAATATTAGCCCTTATGCTAATAAATTTATTAAAAACATTTGTTATGGATAATTATTACCAATACAATAATTCTTTCCAAAATTCTATATGAATTTTCACAAAACTAATTTATAATTTCTAGCATGGTATTTCTACAACTAGAAAGTAAGAAACCATCCACTTTACTAAAAGAAAAATTTCTTTTTAACCATAATGAAATCTCTTCCAATAATCTCATAATTACTAGTTTGTACATTAACAAAAGTTTCTCCTTACTTTTGTTCTCATTTCTAAGCAACATGACAATGTTTTGATTCTTAATCAAAAATAATATTTCTACAATTTAACATACACAAAAGCATGAATTTATTTTCTAATTATCATATTAAACTTATACTATTCATTAAATAGCATGCTAATGTATGATAAATAATCAATCAATTCCTTTTTCTCATTAATCCCTAACATGATTTAATTTATTAATCATACATGAACTACTCATCATTCTCAACTCATACCATAGCATAAATCATATAAGAAATTCCATACTACTCATTATTTATTACTTAGCATACATTATTCTAAATTAGAAAGTATGGGGTCACCCACCTTATTGAAGCTTGAACAATTGAAAGAAAGATGTGACACTTCTTCTAGTTCCAAGACAACTCCTAGTAATGGCTCCTCCTCCTAGCAAGCTCCCTTCCCCTAGCAATGGCTTCCTCTAGCAATTCCTCCAAAAGGACCCTCACTCTCTTTCTTTTATTATTTTATTTTTGGTGTGAAAAAGAATGAGAAATGGATTGCTATTTATAGGACAATGCTAGGGACTATATTGCAAAATCTCCCACCTAATAACTTCTCATTTTAATTCTCTTTTTAATTATCCATCTCTTCATTTCTCAACTCCTAAAAACTCCCATCTCTTCACCTCCCCACTTCTCTCACACTAACTCTCATTCACTCTCACATTCAATTCAAAACCTCCCACTAATTCTCTCTTTTCTCCCATGCCCCAACCGGCCAAAACTCCAACCCGGATTCACACTCCACCTAATGCCACGTCCAAGTCATGACTTAGACCAAAAAAAAATCAAGCAGAGCATGAACCTGTGGGCCCCCTCCTATTCCACATCATTTCCATACACAAATGCCAAATAGCCAACTCATTTTATTCAAACAGCCAAGGTGAATGCTTCACGGTGGGGCCCATCATTCATACCATACAAATATAATATCACATTACCCATATACTAACTTATATGTATACACTACTAATATATATATATACATATACTACTATTTATATTATTTGAAAATCACGTGTGTTATACACACTCCGAAATTTATTTTGAAAAACAAATGCGTTTACCGAAAACACGTGCATCGCGTGTAAAATATCAAAATGCGAAAATCGACTTTATTGATGAAAAATTATTAAATATAATCGAAACCAATATAAACAAAATTATATTTACTAATTTATATATATTTCATGATGAAATCCCTACACGTAGGAAACACGTGCATTATACGTGCAGAAAATTAAAAAATGCATTTTAATCAAAATAGGAAAAAATAAATTTTCGTTTTATAAAATAGATTTAAATACATAAAAATAAATAATTTAAACCTATAGAAAACATTGTACGTAGTGGTAGAAACACGTGCATCAAAACACGTAAAAAGCACGTAAATTCCAGGGATTGAAATATTATATTTTAGTCGACTGAAATCAATACGGAAAATGTATAAATAGTACGAATCCAAAATATGTAGTGAAACACATTACAAAATATACGTGCGTAATCCCCAGGGGCAAAATTGTAATTTCAAATTTTGCGGGGTGTTACACGTCGAACCAAGTGTTGGACTCCGAACTTGTTGTTGGATGTTTCAACTAGTTGCAGGAGCAATTCCGAATGGTGAGTTGCTCCGCACCTGCTTGTTTGCAAGTGAATAAAGCAACGCCGAACCAAGTATTGGACTCCAAACTTGTTGTTTGAGGGGGTTAACGAGTTGTAGGAGCAATTCCGAATGACAAGCCACTCTGCACTTGCTTGTTTGCAAGCGAGTAAAGTAGCATCGAACCAAGTGTTGGACTCAAAATTCGTCATTTAAGCCTAGCAAGTTGTGGGAGCAGCCCTAGGGGACAAGCTAGACTCTGAACTTGTTGTTTAATGAGTCGTAGATGTGACTCAATAGGATAGACATGACCCTAACACAATGATCTTTATAAAAAATGCTACGTTTTATTGAAACAAAGTAAGTGGCTTTCTTGAGGGGGGCGAGCCGTTATTACATGCTTTGGCCATATCGCAAGTGGCGGCCTTATTGAAAACTGAAAACCTACTTCTATGAGAGGGTGTTAAGCACCCTCGTGGTACTTCATTTGATGCTCTGTATTCTAAGTCAGCCTTCCCAGAAGAAGGGGATCTCCTCGATTCATCAGCTAGCTCAGAAAGAACTTGATTGTCTCTTTGGTGGAGCTCTAATGCTTCAAGTGGGAGGACCAAGCTCCCCATTGTAGTGGTGTAACATATTCGAGCGGTCTCTTGGCTTCTGATTTCTCTTACTTCTGTAGAGGTCGGGAACTTCATTTTCATGTGAAAGGATGATGGTAAAATATGAAGTACTGCTAGGCCTTGTCGGCCCAGAATTGCAATGTAAGCACTCTTCACATCGATGACCATGAAGTCCATTGCCTCTGTCCAGGTTGTTGGGGTTTTTTCTGCTGTCACGTCAAGAGTGAATATTCCTTCGGTTAATACCGAAACCTTGGAGAACCCATGGAGTGTGTATCCGGCAGACTTGAAATGATCTCGAGAAAGTTTGAGGCCTTGGAAGGCTTCTACGAAGAGGATATTGACGGAACTGCCATTGTTGACCAGGATTTGGCACACTTCGTGGTTGGCCATGTGGAGAATAATTACAAATGCATCACAGTGGGAGTTCGGATGCCTTCTAGGTCTTTGTCTGAGAATGTCACTGGGACTCTAAAGTTCTTGGGCGGAAGGAGGTTTTGTACCGAATTATATTCTCGGATGAAGGCTTTTCGGGAGGTATTTGATTCTCCCCCCATAGGCCCTCCATGGATGGCGTGGAGAACTGTCCATGGCTCTGAGTCTTAGGACTCAGTGGGTTTCTCTGTCCACTTGTTAGCTCCTCGGGATGGAGGAGGATCGGCTTTGTCCTTTCGGACGAATCTGGCTAGATCTCTTCAGTCTCCTCATTAAGGGCTCAACAATTATCTGTGTCGTGACCATGGTCCCTGTGAAAGCGGCACCACTTGTCTCTGTTTCTCCTCTTCGCTGGCGTATTTATTCTAGGGGGACTGCGAAGCAACTCTTCCTTGTCTACTTCCTTGAGGAAAACTGATATACTGGCATTGATGGAGGGTAAATTTCTCAAAATGAGGAGGGTGGCGCAAACTGTTGTCGTCTTTCTGGAAATTTTGAGATCCTTCATAGTTTGCACTCTTTTTTCTTTTCTCGAAGGAGAGCTTTTCTTGACCAGGGGGTTTCAGAGCCTCTTCAGATCGTATCAACTTCTCACTCCTAAGCAGGAGTTCCAGGAAGTCGCGAGGAGGCTTCCTAACAAGGGATGCCTTAAGGTTGGCATTGTTGATGCTGTGTCTGAATACGGCATCGCTACTGCTTGATTGAGGGAGGCAATAGACCAGGACCCAGCTGCGAAATGCCAAACAAAGTCCCTTAGTCATTCCCCTTTCTTCTGGTTCAGGTCCAACACGGATGCGCTTATCTTTTCGGTTTGGCTGCTGCGGACGAAGTGGGTAAGGAAAAGTTCTTCAAACTGATCGAACGAGAAGATCGAATCGGGAGATAAGCGGGAATACTACTCCCTTACTCGCCCTTTCAAGTGGTAGGGAAGGTCTTACAGAGGAGGGAGTCCAAAGCTTGATGGGTCATCATGAGAATTTTAAAACTCTCAATGTGATCTGTCGGGTCAGACTTTCTATTGTAGGACTCAAAGTGAGGTGGCTTGAAAGTCTCTGGGACATGCGCTTCCATGATCGTCTTGGAAAATGGAGGTCTACTCAGTCAGAAACTCTTGGCTTGATGATCCTCTTCCCTGTTGATGTTGTTGAGACTGTCTTCCATCTCTCAGAAGCGGCAAAAGACTGAGTTATCTCTTTGTTTGGATCTGGCTGACCAACGAGACTCTCTTTCATGTACGATTACGAGACGGTGACTGTTTGTTTGTCGGCCTCTGTCTGGGGCGACGTTGAGGGCTTGGAGGATTTGACTTTTGAAATTATTAAAATCTGCTTTGGTGACAGGTGCCTGTTCATCTCCATTGGTACTATGAACTAATCGACTAGCCGCGGTCTGACTCCTTTGTTGCCGAGAGGGAGGTGACCTTCTTCGTCCCCCGGGAGAGGGTGTTCTCCTACGCCCCCTTGGAGAGGGGGTTCTTCTGCACCCCCTTGGAGAGAGGGTTCTTCTGTGCCTTTGCCTTCGAGGAGAGAGACTTCTCCTATTTACCTGATGTTCTGGACTAGGGTCTCATCATGAGTTCGTCTCTCATTCAAATGGGTTCGAAGGTCGATCCCTTGTTGGCGATTGACGATGATTTGACGGAGGTCTCTTGACCCTTGAGGACCTTGCGAGGTCATCGAGTCGGTGGAAGGATTGTGGACCGAGACATGGTCATGGAGAGGATGTTGTTCTTGACGGCTCTGACGGGAGCCCCCCAGTGCTGCTCCTCTATGTAAATGTTCGAATTGTTGGAGAGGGGGCTGCTCGATTTGAGTTTGTTGAAGTGGGTCCTCCGCGAGGGAAGGAGGTAGAGGAAGGTAGTTGGCTCGTTGATGGGTAACCGTCATCCTCACCTTCCTTCTTGGAGATATGGTTGAGAAGGTAGTTTCAGATCGATGAGGTTGGGTGAGTGAACTTTTTTGTTTTCCACAGACGGTGTCAATCTGTTGCTACTTATTTCTGTGTGGGAGTAAACAGATATGAGAATTCTTTTAATAAAAATGGTAAAGATCGAACCTTCGCTATTCGTCGATTTTGACCGCCAAAAAGACTGCTATTGATTTTGAGATCTGATCACTGAGAACGGCTGAAATCGCTTATTTGGACTTGCAAAACAAGTCTGAAACACCGGGGGTGGCCCCGGCGACAGACCCACCGACGCCCAAGTCAAAAACTCAAAGTTATGGTGGGTTTTGAGAGCAGAGTTTGCAGTTACCTTATTTCTAAGTAGGTCTCGAGGTATTTATTATCGCCGAGGGGGGTCACTTTCAAGATATTCATCTATCTCTACTTCCCGATGGTTTGATAGAGTCAGTTATGCCATCCATATGAAGAGATCGAGTTTGGATTCCTCTTTTGATGAAGAGATAGAGTTTTGAAACTCTCTCTTATGCATGGGTGGATAGAATCAGTTACCCCTAGGATATGAGGCTTAAACTGGGTTCGATGAATCCAGACTCCTTTTCGACAGGGCTGTTGTAACAGTCCCTATTACAAGCTGGATTGGGTCATTGGGCTTGAAAACGGTCCAGCTTATCTTATCGGGTCTGTATCTGCTGAAATTACTGTTTTACCCTTGAGAGCTTTAAGATTCGTGCCCGATTTGGACGGTCCCAATTTTGTTCTATTTTTACCCATATCAATTCTTAATATTTATTGTTTTAATTCAATTATGTGAAGAATAGCCACATTTCTTCTTATAATTTAGTTGAGGTTGTAATTCATGTAATCCTGATCCATTACAAATGTATGAATTGAATCATAAAAGCACACCTGAGAAACAACGTACATGAAGAGAACTCTCGAGAAGTCCACCCATTTGGCACGGTTCCAATGAAGTTCTTATCATTATTTATATTTAATAAATCAAAAGTTAAAAATTATAAGATATACTAGGTTTGCACGTGGACACGTGCCTACAGCACATTTTCGTGAACGATGCAACATATAAAAGCCCTGTAAAAAGTTAAATATATGCACGTCTTCATGGAGAATGATTTATATACATGTGTATTTGGCAGTAGACATTGATGTGTATTTGGCAGTAGACATTGATGTATTCTGAATTAAGTTGTTTATTGGTTTATATCTTGCAGGATCATTTGTCAGGGGCTCGAGATTGAAAAAGAGTACTGTGAATCTACAATAATAGTGGATCGAAATCAATTGCCATGAGTGACTTGAATATAAGAAATTTCATATTTGATTTGTAGCTTGCCATAAGTAACAATTCTGTTGTGAATGCAGTTATCGCCTCAAACTGCATGAGTTAATTTCCATTGTCATATTTTCATGTAGTTAACCATGTATGATTTTAAAAGAGGTTAAAAGAGGGCGAGAGAGAGAGAGAGAGAGAGAGAGAGAGAGAAAGCTTGTTGTGATGTACATGTGAAGATCTTTTGTTAAATGTGATCAAATACAATTGCATCTCCATATTAATATATCTAGTATCCATATACCGGAGAGCCTACTGCAAATTTGATTTGAAACAGGCTTGTTGGTCCCAATTTTTGATATATTTCAGTGTATGAGATATTTTTCATTCTTGGGCTTATGTGTTTTATGTAACAGAGGATGTAAGTTATAGATTAAAAAAAGAGATACATGCAGGTGTAATTGATAACAGAGACGACAACATTGGCCCTAACTCCCCAAAATAATTACAGAGTGATTCATACAAAACACATAAGCCCATCTTATTAGGCATTTCAAACATTATGAGAACATGAAGATTGCAGATGGATTGACGACTAAACTCGCCAAAAATCACAATCAAGGATGAAAAATTATTATAATGAAAAATGAATCAATCAAGTCAAAACCAATGGTCATTTATATTCTAGAATACTAATAGGAATTTTAGTAAAAATTTCAACAGAGTCTAGCTTAAAATATTAGCCCTTTTACAGCAATTCCTTACAAAATTCTGCTAACAATTAAAAATATAACATCACAGGCAGTTAATATCAATCCTCCCCAGGCCAATCCAAGCAACATCACACATGCATCATATATATAAGGCTCTGGAGGCAAAAATCTTCATATGATGCAAGATACAAAATAAAGACCAAGATTTCATTTGAAAATGTAATGGATTTTTAGAAAAACCTCTGGAAAACCTTTGAAAAACCACACACAGAACCCAATACTTCACAACTTTGCGGGTATGGGTTTTAACATCACTATATTATATCATCATCCTATACAGATATGTACATCATCTCCCAAAATACTAAATATTACATAGATTTACATAATCCCTCATTATACATAACTTAAGTTAACAAAATATACAACTAATACATCATCCAACAACCCTACTATGAAAAAAAAGATTACAAGGTTGTTATAATAGGGATCAAACATAATGCTTTGAGTCTTCAATATGGATAGTTTTATCACGAAACAGTGAGCCTAAACAAACAGTAAAAATTTTTCAAGAATCAATCAAAACCAATGATAATTAAAAAAAAAAAACAGTAAGAGTTTGTAGAAAAATTTATTTTCAAATCAATACCTTTCAAACTGGATGATGTACTAAGGAGATTGCCTTCAAACTCGATGGATTTTTTTTGTCGAAGGAATTGCACCTGTAATGGAAAAACAACAATTTTGAAAGTAAGTTGACAATTAATTTGATAAAAACACAATGAAAAGCTGAACTTACTGTTTTTTCCAAATCAACATCAACCTGTAAGGTATGAAAGTAAATAGTATAGGGCCAAAACAAAAGTACCCCCCCCCCCTCCCCACATTTGGCCTGAGTACAAAATGCTACACAATCATTCGTTAACTTAACCCATTCCGTTAACTTTGAATTATTAATTTACATTTTTACCCTTATCCTTTCATATCTAAATCTCCTTTTCCTTTCTCCCCTTTCTTCATTCTTAAACATTAAAACAATTGAAATCTTCTCAAAACCAATTGAAAAGCATAATCAGTTTTTGAGTGGTTGAACAATTGAAAATTGAACATTTTTTTCAAACCTAGTTGAAACCATACTAAGATGTAGGTAGAAGGCTTCTTCAAATTTATGATGTAGGTAGAAGGCTTCTTCACAACCCAGTTGAAACCATACTCTTCAAATCTCTCAAAGGTTAAGAAAAACACATAAAATTAAAATCTAGTTATAAGACCACGAACTTAGTGCACTACATCAATGTGTATAATCAGGCATCATCCAGTAAACAAATATTCCAATAAGTCATCATGGTTTTCGAGCAAACTATAAAATCATACAAGTAAACACCATTATCATCTTAATTATAAACAATTCGAGCTATTAGTCATAAAATGCATATATCGCGAAAATTATCAAAATCAAGAATTGGAGAACAAATGACGACATGATACCTGATCAAATCGAATGTGATCACCACCAGCCATAAACGACCTGGGTGTACCTATTTTTGAGCCACCTGAAGCTGTTTCTGAAAGATCACTTGACATTGCCTTCAACGGAATAGACCTTGTAGCTAGCAACCCGTTTCTTCCGTTGAAGCTCCGAATCGTTTATCAATATCCAAGAAGAGCTCTTGTTCTTCTTCGATCAGCTTCAACTCTTTGTTGTTGTGATTGTAGTTGTACTTGTCATGATACACACGGGAATCAGCATAGGAGTTGTTGTAGCTCCTTGCATCGTAGGAAGGCCCTCTGTTTTCATGTTATGTACGACATGGTACAATAAAATAATTATTAGTGCTCCTTACTATGGCATTCCTATGTTATTAATAAGCTGCATTCAGGTCAACTCAAATTCTTGAAGAATAATTTTCACTGATTTTCATAATAATTGGTGTTAATGAAGTGGTCTATGGTTGCAGAGCAATCAACTAAGGAATTTCACTCCATCTCCATTTGATGAGCCACCTCAACCATCTTTCCATTCAACCAAAAGGATCAAAGTCTCAATTCCCCTTCAATTGGACTTGGAAGATCTTCTAAAAAGCAAGCTGATAATAGTACTGGCAATGCAAGCCAATCAGCAGGTGGTGTGCATCATCAACCTGAGTCTTCTACGTAATCAAATAAATCTAGCAGGAAAAGCTATGATGACAATGATTTTATGGTTCCTACCTTTGTTCAGTCCAGTATTGTTCCTTTCTCGAGTAAGAATAAGAATTTATCTGTGATTGAGCCAGAGAGGTCGTCTCCGAATTCTAAATATATGATGGAAAATGACATTGAACAGAGCCATATCCGAAAAGATCATGTAGAATATTTATGTTCGGAATATCGCAGCAATAGATCTCCAGATGAAGCTAGGTGCCACCAAGGCATTGATGTTGTAGGCATAGATGATCATCCAAGAGCTAGAATAGAATCATGTTTTGAAGTCTCAATTCAAGCAAACAAACTCACTGTAGAACATAATGGGTTGTCAGAATTTAAAGATACTGACAGAAATGAGGTCGATGAGGAAATCTCACTACCAGTTTCTAAGTCAGGCACAGTGATATCTCCTGATGATGTTGTGAAAGGAAAAGGAGATTTAGATATGAAATGGTAAGGGTAGAAATGTAATTTAATAATTCAAAGTTAACGGAATGAGTTAAGTTAACGAATGAATGTGTATAATGTATTTTTTCAAACGTTGTGGGCATTTTGTACTCAGGCCAAATGTTCGGGGGAGGGGGGGTACTTTGGTTTTTGCCCAACATTAAAATGTCAAGAACATAAAAGAAAGGTTTTTTTTGATCTAATATGAAAGAGTTGTAGATATCATACAAAAAAGAGAAACTTACATGGCCATATATAGTGATGTTATCCATTGAAGGAAGCAGCGAGAAGCCAAACAAATGTTGTTGTTTAATTCTGATGAAGAACTTTCTCTGTATATAAAGGAGGGAAATATTTGATGATTAACTTTGTCGTTCTAAGTGTATTCTACTATCAGATATTAATATCCTTTCTGATATTAATATACTATCAGATATTAATAATACTTTCTGATATGGATAGTTGATTTTCAAAGCTGCTGGTATACTCTTCTTGACACAGTTAAACTCCAGTATTTGGTATACTCCTCTAGTACACGAGAAGGAAGAGGATATGAAATAGCTGTATCCAGTGGCTCAAGTTTCTCGAAGGGCAAGTTAAAGTGAAAGAGAGGTTCTTTACCAGGGAGAAAATCTCTCTTCTTGTCCATGCTTCCTTTAGCTAACTGAAAATTAATAGCTACCCCTAATAAAATGGTAGCTGCCAGAATATCCATATCCAAAATACTGGGAGACATTGCGGAAGCTACCCATTTATCAAGATAACTAGCCATCGCTTTTTAGCTAGGCACAACAGCTACATAAATCTATGTATTCAGTTCGGCACGATGCAGATATTTTGTCGTTTCAGTTAATCAAAACCAAATATATATTCTAAAATTATTATACTTCCCGTTTCAGTTGCAAGTTTTGCATAGTAAGGCAATAATTATTATACTTTCTGAAAATGGAAACTACAATCAAATCATTATACTTACTCTTACTAATCAAGTTGCAGTTTTGCATTATTAACAATGGCTAACAATAGCTACTTTTTAACTAAAATTTAAAAAACTGGAAATAAAAATGACTATCCTTCAGATATTAGAATTTAATCATGCCAAATCTGAGAATGCCACGCTCCACTGGGAAAAATAATTCTGTAGGGATTCGATGCCGGTTCAAAGAAGTCATTTATAACAATTCATTTTCACATATTTTATCCATATTTTTATCAAATCGCATTGTAGTGAAAGAAGTGATTGCCAAGAACCTAGCTCACATACGATTTTAATGGAATAGCTGAACCTTGGAACATACGAGATCCCTAGGTGGTGAGGAATCGTGTAGGGAAGTAGTACGCATACTTTGTTAATAAAAAAATATGGATAACAAAGAACGTAACTTCCAGGTCAGTCTCACTGGCATGCTAACGGTGAAAGGCACCATATACAACTATACAAGAAAGTGGGTCAAGTTCCTGAAAACGAAGACCTACACGGAACTCTACTTAGACATGGATGTTGATGGCCCTACCAAGTCATTCCATAAGCTTCACATGGTGAAGCAAGAGAATTTAGGGAAGTCACCTAGAAAGAGTTACATGAAAGCCGAAAAGCATGTGGCAAAGACGGAGAAAGAGGCACAGATCTACCTGAAGACACCAGGTTCTACAGGGAATCCTGCAGGGCACAAAATAGTTCCTTCTGCAACAACTGCAAGCCTACTTGATCTTGATGACTTTAATATACAGATGTCTTTAATTTGAATACTTCAGGTTCTACAGGGAATCCTACTACAAGCCTACAGGTAATATATAGATTGCTTTAATTTGAAGAAGATGATTCATATCAGACTAAAACTTGGGATCAAGAATTTTTAAAATCAAAACTATATGTTTGTTTTGATCAAATTGATAAATGTTCAGAAAACATGAATATCTGTCATGTAATTTCAATTACATTAAACATGTATAACAATTAGCATACAACGACAGAGTTTCTCATAGTTTTGTCTGGAAAAATACCAGATTTGGGTGACTCCATATAATCAAAGCAAGCAGTGGGCAGAAGGTTCATTTATGTATCAGAGCCATGGCAAAGACACACTCAATACTTGGTCAAATAGGTAATACATTAAATGACACTATATCATAATCTCCCTCTATTTTTACATGTCAATTTCTTATAATTACTTAGTACTCCACATTTAACGAAATTGCAGGGACCAGGCTATAGAGAAGAATGACATTGTGTAATGGTCCACCATATCCCGTGTCAAGAGGATTATCCCATAATGCCAATGGTGTAGTATTCTACCTTCGACTTGAAACCTGTTTTACTTTTTCAGGCAAAATCCTATTTTTAGAGCAGTACCATACACAGAAAGTGTCCTTCCGAGGTATATAAGGGTTGCTACAGCGTGAGTAGACTACCAAAATGCTAGAAGAGGGGACCGTAGCTACTTATGACAACATTCTATATAGTCCTTGAGCATTTAGAAGAATTCTCATAGGTAGTGTTGTATCTGCTGAATAAATTTTTGATAAATGTTTTACTTTTTCTGGCAAAATTCTATTTTTAGAGCACTACCATACATATAAAGTGTCCTTCCGAGCTATATAAGGGTTGCTACAGTGTGAATAGACTACAAAAATGCAAGGAGAGGGGACCGTAGCTACTTATGAAAACTATCTATATAGTCCTTGAGCATTTAGAAGAATTCTCATAGGCAGTGTTGTATCTGCTGAATATTTTTTTGATAATTGTACCAATAAATAGCTATCTGTACTATTTCCGGTTTGATAACATTGTGTTGCATCTCAAAGTAGAGGAATTTTGTATAATGGTTCAAAACATTTTTATCAAATAGCATTGTATTGTTTGTTTGTATTCCTAAGAAATTATGTGGTGTAAGGGAATTGTACAATATCAGATAACAGAATGCAACTATTCCATTAAAATTATATGAGACGTTCTTGGCGATCACTTCTTTTATTTGATCGTCCCTACTTGAAAACTAATGAAAATGGAAGGAAGAATCTGTATCACTTTCCCATCGACGTTCACTTCTTTCATTTCCAATTACTTCCCTATCAACTAACCAACAACATAAAGCTTTATTCCCCCATCAAATTGTTTTAAAAAAAAATCATTCTCAAACCCTTTAAAGAACCCATCTTCATCATCCTAACATATGATCCTCTTATTTCAATTAAACTCCAAAAAAAAAATGGTGGGCATTTCTAAAAGTTCCACATTAGCATGCTAAACCTCATAACCCAAGGATCAAAAAAAAAAAACCCAAAATTCCACCCTAATGACCTACATGAAAAATTCATCATTGTAGTCAAGTGACTTCCTTTCATAAATTGCAGGAGAACTCAATGATGGGTCTTTCCCAAACAAAACCTATAAGCTACAATTCACCTAAAAACCTAATCTTGATGTTGAGCATGGTTAGCCTCTAATTGACCGCAACTTCACTAATCTATATATATACGATGACAAATATGAAATTCGAAGAAAAAAGTAGTAGGCTCCATCAATTTTATCACTCTTATCTACGTAGTAGCGCATGTGATAAGTAATATGTAAAACATTTTCTTACTTTAAATTTCCAGTTTAAATCCTTACTAAATTTAATTAACTTGACACATCTTATAAACAAAATCTATCTTTTTATTTGGGGTATAGTTCTATCTTATTTAAATTTGATCCTATTATATAAATGTGATCCTGAATGATTTAAATTTCCATTTTAAATCCAGTTTCATAACCTTCTATTTGGCAGCACATTTAGGCACAATGTGGGATAGGAATTATCAATGCAAAGATCTAAAACAAAGGGTCAAAAGGCCATTTTTCTCATTAAGTTATCCTTTCTTTCACAGCGAATTTGCCATGATCTAAACGAAGGATTTCTAACCAGTTAACCACCATTTTTTAAATTAATCCTTACCATCAAGATCAATTTGGCAAGGCATCATTAATTCTTGAATAACTCATTCAGCAGATTTTTTTTAAATATTAAAAACTACTATCTAATGGGATGTTTTGGGCCAAAAAAGAAGATAAATAAATATGCTAAATATGTTTGGAATTGTCTTAAAGTTGGAGTGTAAATAAGAACTAACCAAAAGCCAATTCTTGGTCATCTGCGGTAGCATCTGACATGTGCAATTGCACCACCACCAGACCTAGCATCATCCATGGACATTGCAAAAGCATGTTGTAGCAATGCACTCTTATCATCCTGTTACATATTGTTATATTCAAAGTTAGCACATCAGAATAAAATGCTCTCTGAAAATAATTACAGTATAAGAAATCAGTGACCAAGTTCATTTCTTAATAACATCAAACTAGATCCAAATAAGCTACAAAATTGAATGAGCATGATTTCTTTCAAAGCCTACAAGAACTTAGAACAAAGCCTATAAGCTACAAAAGCCTACAAATCCAATCATTACATGAGAATGAGCATCAAAATTAGAATTCAGCTAAAATTTTAACTAACCCATAAGAACTTTTAACTAACCCATACGAACTTAGAATTCAGTTGGCCATCAAAATTGAAATTTTAACTAACCCGTCAAAATTGAATTCAGCTAAAATTTTAACTAACCCATCAAAATTGAATTCAGCTAAAATTTTAACTAACCCATAAGAAATTATTTGATTGACCCATTAGAGGAGGGGAGGATGAGGAGGGCAGCGCCATCGAGGTGAGGTGGTGGATGCAAGAGGCGGGGCGTCGGGGCTGGCTTCATGAGGCGGGGCATCGGGTAGGGGTCCAGTGTAAGAAGAGAGGTGCGAGAGGGGGGGGGGGTTCAGGATTGATGAGATAGAGAGAGAGATGGGTTGGGATTGATGAGAGAGAAAGATAGGGGGGGTTCGGTAAGAGAGAGACAGAGAGAGGGGGGTGGTGAATTTCTAGAAGAGAGAGAGAGAGGAAGAGAGGGGGGGGGATTGGAATTTGAGTTTTGGGTTTGAAATTTGGAGCGGGGGGGGGGGGGGGGGGGGAGTGGGAGGGGAATGTGTTTTGTGAGGTTAGATCTGGACCTTTGATTTTGGGGGGATTGAGGGAGAGGCACTTGATAGCTTTCTTTGTGTTTTATTATATAGATGACACTAATTAATTAGTTTTCATTGAGTCGGGGCGAGTTCAAGTTTTTGAGCGATATTTGTAGAAAGATACCACACACGGATATCACATGAGAGATTGGGAATGAAAGTTAGAGATCAAGTTCAAGTTTGCTAGATACATATATATGACTTTATTACAGGCACATGTTTTACCCTTATGTGACTAAACTAATACTCTAATATTTCTCAAGTTGGAGCATATATGTCACACATGACCAACATGTCATTGATAAACTGTATCTTGGCTCTAGTAAGAGAATTTGTAAGAGCATCAGCTAACTACTAATCAGTGCGAATATATTTAGCTTCTATCTGAGGAGACTCATACGGAGTGCCACTAATCTTGTTGCGAATCACATGAGAGTCAAACTCAATGTAGTTATTTCTTTCATGAAACACGACATTCGTGGTCATGGATGACAGACAGACTGTCATAATATATGCGCATCAGCTGATGCTGAAGAACCACCAACTCAATAAGTAATCGTTTGATCCGTGTCATCTCACATGTGAGGTCAGTCACAACACGATACTCGGATTTTGCACTTGATCGAGACACCACATTTTGTTTCTTACTCTTTGACGAAACTAAGTTTCCTCCAACAAATACACAATACCCAGTGGTGGATAACCTAGTCGTTGGTCATCTAGCCCAGTCAGCATCTGACCAATCAGCAATTCGACAATGTCCACCTTCAGTATACAACAATCCTATGCAAGAGGAGCTCTTCAAATACTGAAGAATTTTCATAATTGCATTCTAATGGGTTGTACGGGGAGATGTCATAAATTGACTTACCATGCTAACTGAGTATGCGATATCAGGACGAGTAACTATGAGATAATTTAGTTTTCCCACAAGCCTCCTATATCTCTCTGGAACCTCCAACTAGACACCCAAATCTGTCAACAACTTGGAATTTGGGTCCATATGAGTGTGTGATGGCCTACATCCTAGCATACTGTAGATTCTTGATTTTGATGACTACAACACAATACAAAATTGTTCTCTATTACATATCTTTTGCAGTGTGTATCAAAAGTGTTCAAGGTAGCATTCAAAGCCAATACGATGTGATGAAGCTTTCAAAAGTACTTGCTCAAGCTAAAAAGACTCAAGTTCAAGTTCAAGACTGTTCAAGAGCTTTCAACTCAAGATTTTCAAGTGCTTCAAGGTGAACAAATGTCTTGTAATATTGTTTGTATTATTTGTGAGTCTTAGAATCTTGTAAAATCCTAGTCACACATACACTCACACATTCCCTAAATAAAGAAATTGTTTTACAAACTCAAAATGTCAAATCAAAGCTTGTATAAGTTCAGCTGATTGAGTACCAGTCGACTTCCTCTTGGAAGTAGTCGACTGTTGGAGTACGAAACTGACTGAACTCACTCAAGCTCTGACCAGTCGACTCTTATGGCAACACAGTCGACTTTTCAAGTCGTTTTTGACAGTTTTTTGAATTTAAAATTTGTTTTTAAAATTCAAACCTTTTTACTGCCGTTGTATGGTAGTTGGGATACATTTTCTCAACATTCAAGAGTTTCTAACTCTTTATATAAAGTGTAGTTTTCAAATGGGAAAGGTTCCCCTACAACTTAACTTTCATTTTTCAAGTCTTTTGCTTTTTGAGAAGAAGAAGAACAAGCATATACTTTTTTAAAAACTTGGTTCTCTGATTTTTAGTCTAGTATAATATTGAATTCGTTCTAGACTGAAGTCAGAAGTCGACCTATAACCAATATACAAAAAGCACTTCCACATACAAGGCTTTAGGTTGTTGTTTCACTCTCGGGTTGTGAGAGTGGTCATCTCGGTTGGAGAGGACTCTTGGTTTAGAGCCGGTTTCACTCTATGGTGTAGAATGGGTTTCGCTCTCTCCAGTGGTGAGAGAGGTCTACAGTTTTGACATAGTTGTTGTGAAAGGCCGTAGAGTATTCTTGTAACTTTTTCAAGAATAGAGGAAAATCTCAAGTGGGTTGCTTGGGGACTGGATGTAGGTCGGGAGGACCGAACCAGGATATATCGTGGTGTTTGCAGTGTTGACTCTATGTGGTTGTATTCTTTAAACTTGCATTTTTAATTTTCTGAGTTTCTTGTGTAAATCGAGTCTGGTCAATCAACTGCCTTACTCTCTAAGTCGACTTAACAGACTTGTAACTCTTCAGTTAAATTACTCTTCTCATCTGACGCTTCAGTCTACTTCCTTCTCTTTTCAGTCGACTTAACAGTGCGAAAAGTTTAATTTATTGATTAATTTTATACAACACTATTCACCCCCCCTTCTAGTGTTATTTGCCTTGCATACAAGATCCAACACATACCACTCTCGGAAAGTATGTCCAGTACATACTTTCTCTATGATAAACAGATTCCCTGGTTAGATCGAGCAATTTCGATCCCCAAGAAATACTTTAGTCCTCTGAGATCCTTAGTTTGAAACTTCTATTGAATACTCTTTCTGTTTCAAAATATAAGTCATTCTAGGTTTCTACATGTCTATTAAGAAAAAAACCTAGGATTGACAAAAAATACTAACATTCTTGGTTTTTGAAGCTGATAAATGAGCTATCAATTGGAAAATGTCCAATTTGTCCATAATTTTAGTATTACTCCTTTTATAAAAAAGATAAGGGTGAAATTTGAAATCTTATAAAAAAGTACTTGATGGACATTTAAGAATGACAGACATTTACCTCGAAAACCTAAAGTGACTTATATTTTGAAACAAAAAAAAAAGCTAAAATGACTTGTATTTTGAAACAGATGGAGTATATAACTTCAGATCTTGAATACCTTTATGATCATCACCTATAATTACAATATCATCAACATATACAACATAAATGATTCTCTTCCGTTGATGATGTCGATAAAACACATAATGATCATTATCACACATCCTCAATCCAAAATTCGTGACAACCTCGGTAAAGCAGTCAAACCAAGCATGGGGAGATTGTTTGAGTTCATACAAACACCGTTTCAAGCAACAGAATTTAGTAGGCTCAACTTTACTAACAAAAGTGGGAGCTGCTCCATATGAACCTCCTCCTCAAGAATGCCATTGAGAAATGTATTCTTGACAGCAAGTTGGTAGAGCGGCCAATGAAATCGAGAAGCCAAGGCAACAATGGTTCGAACAGAAGGCATTTTGGCCACATAAGGGAATGTCTCATTATAATCAATGTCATAGGTCTGGGAATAACCTTTAGCAAGAATTCGAGCTTTTATGCGAGCCAGAGAACTATCTGGATTTACTTCAACTGTGTACACCCATTTACAACCAACAAAACGTTTGCCAGATGGAAGGTTAACAATATCCCAAGTACCATTTTTCTCAAGGGCAGGCATCTCTTCTCGCATATCCTGGCTCCATCCAGGATGTGACTGTGCTTCTGATAATAACTTAGTAACCTAGTGATCGTCCAAAGTAGAGACAAAGGTATAATGGGCAGATGACAAGTTAGCCTATGAAAGATGGCTATATAAAGGATGTGCAGTGGAGTGGTTCCCTTTGCGTATGGAAATGGAAAGATCAAGATTAGAATGCTCACTAGAAGAGGGTGTGGGCACAGTGGAGGAAACCAGAGGTGTAGTATCAGGCTCAGATGATCGTGTCTCATCAACTTAGGGCGATGGGACAATGGGCACAGTGATGTGATCTGAGGGAGTAGTGTCCGAACATTGTTTATACACTTGAGTGATTGTAGGCCGTTCGGGCATTGCTGGGGAGCACTATGTTACAGAATTCGTAGAAGTAGATATCACAAATCTAAGGTAGGTTAGATATTCAGATTCAGCCGCATCAGAGGGGATTAGGGTTAAACCAGAGGAAGTGTTAGATAAAGAAGGTTGAGACTCATGAAATGTAACATCGGTAGAGATAAAATCACGACGCAACTCAGGACTATAGCATATATAACCTTTCTGGGAGTGACAATACCCTAATAAAATATATTGGATAGAACAGGGAGCTAACTTGGAGTGACCAAGACGACGGTCATGGACAAAACTAACACATCCAAAGATTTTGGGAGGAAGGGGGAATTGGTCAACATTTGGAAATAAAATAGAAAATGGTGTTTGACCATCTAACATAGACGAGGGCATACAGTTAATTAGGTGACCTGCAGTAAGAACCACATCCCTCCTTAGAAACGCTGAGGAACTTGTCTATGGATAAGCATTGTCCTTGCAACTTCTAACAGGTGACAACTTTTATACTCGACAACCTCGTTTTGTTGACGGGAGGTATAAGGGCAAGAAGGCTCATGAATAATACCATAAGAAGACATAAAACTAGTGAACTTAGAAGAAAAATACACTTTGGCATTATCACTTTGCAAAATTTGAACAGAAACATCAAAGTGAATTCTCACCTCAGCACAGAATGATTTAAAAATAGACAACACTTTAGACCAAGATTTCATTAAATATAACCATGTGACACGAAAATAGTCATCAACAAAGGTAACAAAATATCTAAAATCACCAAACTGAGACAGGACAAGGCAATGTCCCACAGATCAGAATGAACTAAACTAAAAGATCGACTCGATCGTTTATTGACTCTAGGAGGGTAAGACGTACACAGCTGTTTACCTAATTGACATGACTCACAAGATAACTCCTTAAGAGAAGATAATTCAAGTCTCAACTTCTTATGATTCTGTAACGACGGATTACCCAACTGACAATGCAAATTCAAAGGCACACTCAAACATGCAAATGAGGCAGGGACATTGTCAAGCTGATAAAGACCCTCTGACACACGACCTGTGGCTATTGTGTTTCCCATCCCAAGTTCCTGAAACGCACAGTGATGAGAATAAAAGGTAACAGAACAATTCAACGTTTTGGTAATTTTACTAACAAACGTTAGGTTAACGAATAATTTTGGCATATGAAGAACATAGCTAAGTGATAAAGTGGGAGTAAGGTTTACATGTCCAATCCCCCTAACTGGGGAACTAAAACTATCAGCAAGTCTAACAGGTAGATGAAAAGATCTACTAACAGAGAACAATATACCTGAATTCTCAGTCATATGATCAGATGCACCTGAATCTATTATCCATGATGTTGAAGGTGAATTGGTTAAACATGCGATACCTGACCTTGCTAATGTGAAGGAAGAAGACCGCTATCGGGAAGTGTGATATTGCTTATTCTTTTGATATTGCCGGAACTATTGCATATCATTCTCTGTCATTTGGATAGTGATTTAATTGGAGGCTACATGTGCAATGTGTCGTTGTTGATTGCCTTGAGAGTGCATGGTAGGGTAATTTCTTTTCATAATTGATCATAAGCCTCAAATGGCTTCAGCAATTCGTCTCAATTTCTAGTCAGGTTATTGAAGGGAGAAGTGGCTTGAGTTTGGTTCAGATTGTGTCGAAGTTGAGTTCAGGAATTCCACCAAACACTTGGTGGGCAAATTGCGATTGCTGCAATTTGGGTTTAGGTTTCTTTGTGGCAATTCATTAAACACCGTGTGTGCCACTTCAATATCGCTGAAATTTAGAAAACTTGGATTATTTATTTTTGTTCAAGGAAATGATGATGGTGAGGGCTATATACTGATAGTGAGGACAATTGAAATGGTGGTTGCTCGATTTAGGGTTTGAGAAGATGAAGGTTGTCGCTGCTTACTTGCTTGCTGTTCTTGGTGGAAACACAACCCCAATAGCTGATAACATCAAGGACATTTTGGGATCAGTTGGGGTTGATGCCGATGATGAAAGTATTGAGCTCCTATTGTCGCAAGTGAAGGGCAAGAACATCACCGAGGGTGTTGACTTCCACTGTGATTGCCATTGTTGTTGCAGCACATGCTGTCGGCAGTGCAGCACCTGCCGCGGCAGTAGCTGAGACAAAGAAGGAAGAGAAGGAGAAGCAGCAGCAGCAGCTGAGTATAGCTTTATAGCTCTGATACCATGAAAGTTGAGATCAAGTTCAAGTATGCTTCATTACAATACACACTAGATACATATATATGACTTTATTACAAGCACGTACTTTTCCCGTATGTGACTAAACTAATACTCTAATAGGGAAGAATTTCGAAATATGGAAGAAATGAATAGGGCTACAAGGCTTTATAATCGTATCTAAGAACAACCAACTTATGCATTTGTTCATTTTTAGATTTTGAACTAATAAACATCTAAAATAATAAATAAAACATAACTGATAGTCTATTCAGTTTCTTTTTTATGCAATTAGCAAGGACATAATTTGATGCTTCACCTACTACAATCGTGTATCAATATATACAAAAATACCATATTGTAAAAGCATTACAGAGAAGTAATTGCTGAAAATGATGGAAAAAAGTATCAAGAGAACATAATGTAAACAAAGAAATGAGTACCTAACTTGGGTATCTCTCGGACAACTTCCATGGTCTTTTTCTCTTCTCAACTTTTCAGAGAAAAAATCTCATTCCCAGTGATCACTTCTTCATTGACAATAAGATGCTAAAAAATTGTGTAGCCTTCCTCCCTTTCCTCCTCCCTTCTTCCTGATTCTACAACAAATGCCTCATCAACCTTTCCAACGCATCGGATCTCCCCTGCTGCCGTCCTGATCGAGTTTTTTTTGGGTTCCTTCCTTCTTATTCACTGCATTAACTTTTTCTCTTTCTCATATACAACAAAGATGACATTTTCGACACTATAGGAATTGGAACTGAGAGGTTGTGGGCCCAATGAGGTGGTCCTACCCCATCAGCTACTAGCAACAGTGCCTCTCCCTCCTCCCCAAACCACTACTGCATCTGCAACTGTGAACCCCCCACCCCCGACCCATGTGCAGTCGCTCTCTACCACCTTGTTACCTCTTGCCCCCACCTCACTAGTCAACCCTACTACCCCCCATCACCACCACCACCACCCCAACCACTAGGTTTTCCCTCCCGGGAAAGGCAATGGGAGGCTCAGACACTAGTTTGCGTGTGCACACCACAGTACGCATCAACGCAGGCAGGAGGGAAACCTCAGTCATCATTGCCACCACTCACCACCCCAAGAGGATGGGCCCATAGACGGGGTCCTCCTACAAGCTCTTTCGAGCGTAAAAGAGACCCCCTCTTTGGGCAGCATCGCTCTGACGGAGAGAGGTTCAAACACAGGCAGAGGAACCACTATGAGAAGGAGCATGCACAACATTCTCACCGCCATCAACCCATAACTGCTCATCTTCAACAGAGTCACCCCCACCTTCACAGAGATCACCACATTCCTCCCAAACTTCAAAACCACCAAAAATCCCCCCCCCTAACGCCGACCATCACCACAACCCCCAACATCCAACACATGTCAAACCACTGCCGCCCAGTCATCAGATCCTTCCATATCACACCCACCCTATTGCTGACCATCACCTCAACCACCAGTCTCCTCCACCACCTCAAGGAAATGCTAAAGCTCCATTTAAATCCACCGTCGAGCAGGCCCAAGCTGGGGATCCACCAAACGAAACTACAGTGGAGTTAGATTCGGTTGGAAATAGGGAACAGTAGGTTGAATTTATCAGCAAAGCAAAGAAGAGACACAGCATTTCCCCCCCCCCTCCTCAGTTAGAAAACAAAAAGAAATAACGGAAAGGAAAACGCAAGCCAGTACCTTGCTTCAACTGCGGCGAATTGGGTCACTATCAGAAAGATTACACAAAAGAAGTTCGTTGCCTTAAGTATATGAAATGGGGGCACCTCTCGTATGTTTGTAAAAACGTCGTCGAGACTAACAACGACGATGATCGCCCAGTGAGCAGAGGCAGATCACCAAATAACCCAACCCTAATCTGGCTAGCAAATAGCCTGGACACAATCAAGAACGAAGAGAAGTGGCTCCGTCAATGGTGTGCCATTACCAGAGTGAGATCAGGGAGCCCTTCGGAGACCCATCTCCTCCAAGCACTAAACTCCAAGTGGGCAATGAGGGCCCACAGGGATTGGGTAGCGAAGAAAATGTGCCACCTTCAGGTCCTGGTGTCCTTCCCATCGCCGGAGAAGGTGGTCTAGGTTACCGACATGGGCATAGTGGACTTTGGACATTTCAAAATGGAATTTTTCGCATGGTCACCAAGTTTCGGAGCGGAGCTACCCAAGGGCGATAAGTTCTGGATTTAGATCCATAACGTGCCGCTTCATTTCTAGAAAAGGGAGGCTCTGCAAAAGATCATCTCCGACTTTGGAATGATTGAAAAGATCGACAAGAAGATAGTTTGCCGCTCGGAGATTGTATCGGCTAGGATACTGATCAGGAGTGCCGACATCTCTTTAATGCTGTGGTTTTCTAAAGTCTTCTCATTCGAGGAGTCACATCTCATCCACTTCGTGCTTGACAACCTAGCGAAGATAGAGCCGGATCTTGGCCATCACTTCCCCCACTCCTCCACCCGCACTCAGAGACGGTCGTTCATACAAGCAGGTGGTCTCACCGAAGTGGGACCTGACCTTAGATGGGGCTCACAAAGTTGAGCGTGCGCATCGGGAGCTCATCAAAGTGGTAAGAGGGAAGGAGACACGCTAGGAACAGACGGTGGAGGGATCGGAACCAGGGAAGAATTCTCCGATCAAAGTTGGTTGAGAACGAGGCTTGACAAAGGGATCCAACGACCCAAATGGACAAAAAATAGTGGATCTGCACCCACTACCAGATTTGGGTAGTTTGGACGACTCAGAACCGTTCCTTGAAAAGGGGGGCCAAAAGAAAGCTCAAAATGGAAGTCAACTTCTTGAAGTTGGTGGTGAGGTGCGGCGAGAGGAGCAGAGAGGGGAGACAGGCCGTACAAGAGCTACAAATGGCAAAAGCCCCTTGAAAAGTGACATGCAAAGTCGAACTCCAAAAGGAAAAAAGCTTGAAGCTTTGGGACGAGAGATGCTACGGGAGGGCACCACTTTGGGGAAGATGACGAGCAAGGGATGGAGTGTTGATAGAGATTTCGACCCAAAAGCGAGAAAAACAAGGTTGGGGGAAGAGGCACAGGGAAAGGGGGAAGCTGTATTCGAAAAAACCCCAAGGGGGTGTTTGGTACAAGGATTTTTTTTGTTTCCTGGGAATCTTAACTTGGGAATTTAGTTTCCCATGTTTGGTATGCTAATTTTTAAATTCAAATTTCCAGAAAACTAACATTCCTAGGAATTTTTTTGCCACAATTCCCAAAAAAAATTTCCCATAGGCGGGGGGGGGGGGGGGGGGGGGGGGGGGGGGGGGGGGGGGGGGGGGGGGGGGGGGGGGGGGGGGGGGGGGGGGGGGGGGGGGGGGGGGGGGGGGGGGGGGGGGGGGGGGGGGGGGGGGGGGGGGGGGGGGGGGGGGGGGGGGGGGGGGGGGGGGGGGGGGGGGGGGGGGGGGGGGGGGGGGGGATTCTTAGATTTTCCAGTTCTTAGGAAAATGTTATTTTCTTTAAAATTACAATTTTGCATCTAAAATAGAAATTCCTAAACCTGCCTCTTCATATTTCTTCTTCTTTTTCCTCCCCAATAAACCCATCCCCTCTTTCTCCCCCAAAAATACGAGCACCCAACTTGGCTGCCATCGATCAACTTTTCGCACCGTCGATCCCACTTGTCGCTGTCGATCACCGAGCACCCCGACCATCTCTCGCGCCGTCGATCCCGAGCCTCTCTCATCGGAATAGGCTTGGTGCATATCCTTCCAAAATTGAACTAGTCATCTCTTTTTACTCAAACGAGCTTTTTCAATTGCTATGTTATAGTAGAAACATCCTTGTCTTATAATACTGTTGGAGGGGTGTTGTAGGGATATATAACTTAGTTGGAATACAAAAGTGTTGGGCAAGAGGCCTAAACCATTTACCCTTTATTCGGCTGTACAATTCAAGCTATGGCAATTAAATAGTCTGTTATATGTGCATTGTCTACTTTCCGCATCATAATAAAATGTAGTTACATGAGATAGCTTGAATATTTTCACATTGTATAAATAGAGGATCAATCCCGCATTAAACAACACCTTATGGAATTGTAGTATGACATTTTTCTTTTTAGTAAGAGATTTCTCCTGTTAGTATCTCGAGCATTATTACATTTAATTTTTTGTCATATTTTCTTCGAAGTTAATTTTGTTGCTTCCTGATTCCAATCAAACTCCCAAGATTCGTGATATATCTTCATTAATTGAAGTTTAGTTCTGTTGCTTCTTCATAATATGAATCGAACTGTCATCAGTCTTTTAACTTAAGGTGTGAAATATGTAGCTCAACCAAATATAGGAAATTAAGTTTCCAACTAACATTCCCAGAGATGTTTAAGACCTACCAAACATGTTCTATGATTCCTGAGAACCAAAAAAAAATCCTTGTACCAAACGCCCCCTAAGGGTAAAAGCTTGAGAAATAGCAACGAAGAGTCGATAGCCCTTATTCAAACTTCGTTTCCATCGCCAAAATCCTCGGTCTCAATGCCCAAAACCTCGACTGCCACGCCTACCGCTCAAATAGCGCCACGTTGTGCCTTCTCTAACGAAGGCATCAGTAGCGAGAGTATATTGCATTGCAACCACAGGGAGGCTTATCATGGTTTCAATGAGGGGCACAACGAACAGAGCACGGCTCTGGTTTCAGAGGGGAAGGCTATAGAGAGTTTTGATGTGGGCCTTTTAAATGGTCCCAAAGAGGGGCCCATTTTGAAAGAAGGGGAAATTCATACTGAGTTGTTCAGGCCCATATGCACAAGTCCAATTAATTGTATCCTCATCTCGCCTTTTGTCCTAGGGGAACATTATGGGGCAACTGTACTCGAGGGCGGGAGCCAATTTTGATGAAGATGATCGGGATGATAGACTAAATCTCAAAGATGACTATGTATATTTGGACGGAGATTCGTTTGATTCTGATGGACTGGCGGACGAGCCTACGGGTATCTCCCTTGAATTTGTACCCTCCAATTTCCCTCCCTCGCAACCAAAGGCTCCACTTTCCACTCATGGCGGTACAGGATTTAGGGTGCAGAAAGTCACCAAGAGCGATATTGAGGAGTCATTAGTCAACTATTTAGAGATTGATGTAGCCGTTAAGTCGGTTAAGACAAGCGACGGAGGTATGTGTTTCTTGTTAGCTTCTATTTGTAATTTTATGACTGATACTGAGATTTTTTGTCTGGAACAAACTTGTGGTCTTGCGGTCAGCGATACTGATAGGAATGCTTTCCTCCTTAACAAAATTAGAGAGTGGGAGAGCGAGAAAGTTAACCTTATTACGTACTCATATGCAAAAACGAGTCATGGTCCCATAATTAACGGTAATTAATGGAAGCTCTCTTCTGGAACGTTAGGGGTCTGGGTAGGCAAGGCAAACGGGAAATGGTTAAAGAGGTCATCGCTAAATCGAAAGTGAACATTAATTGGTCTGTAGGAGACCAAACTCACCCATATTTTTTGGACTTAGTAGGCTGGAGGGGTATCAAATTTCTGAATGGAAAATTTGCCCATCTATTTGGGCATCTGGGGATATCGCCTTAGGTTTCAATCCCGAGGAGTATGTCTGCCTAGATGAATTTTACGGCCAATTCTCATTGTCAGTCCTGCTCCAACGTAAGTCAGATCTGTGGACCCAGTCTATTTCAGTGGTTTATGGCCCACATACTCCTACATCTAGGGTGGAATTATGGAATAAACTACGAGCAATTTATGCTTGGTGGCCGCATCCATTGGTGGTGGGAAGAGATTTTAACATCACCAGGTTTGCCTCAGAACACAAGGGCAGTGGATCTAGCGACGCAGTAGGGAAACCTTTAACGAGGTTATCGCGAACCTGGAACTGGTTGATATTCTTATCACTAATAGACTATTCACCTAGTCAAATATGCAAGAGGTGCCCATTTTAGCTAAGCTTGATAGGGTTTTGGTCTCCGCAGACTGGGAGGCCAAATTTCCTTTAACTGGGGCCAAAGCTCTCCCCAAACCAACCTCGGATCACGTCCCTATTATCCTTTCGTCCGGTGAAGTGCATCCCAGGAAAGCACCCAAGTTCAGATTTGAGAAAGTTGGTTGGAAATCCATGGCTTCCATCACATGGTATATGAGAATTGGTCCCGCCCTACTAGAGGAACTGAAGCATCCGCAATTTGGTGCGAAAAAATTAGCAGATTGCGGGGCAAACTAAGGAAATGGAACCGGATCCGATTTTCACTAATCTGGAGAGCAAAAGACTCCCTGCTTGAAGGTATTGAGGAGCTGGAAAAGATGGAGGAAACTAGGAGTTTGGTACAGGAGGAGCAAAATAGGTTGCTTCAGCTTCAAGACGACATTCACCAACTTTATAAACTTGAAGAACTTAAATGGCAACAATGATCCAGAATTTCATGGTTCAAAGAAGGAGACGCGAATACAGTTTTTTTCCACCGTGTTGCCAGTGCCCGGCGTAGATCTAATCTCATCCATTCTATACAATCGGAATCCGGAGAGATACAAGGGGACGAGGTGATCAGGGTAGCGTTCCAATCCCACTTCAAATGTCTTTTTGGTCAGAAGGCTGATTTGAGAGTCCCTCTCCAGCGCGAATTCTGGCACGGGGTCGCGAATGATCCGGTTCCTATGCTTCGACCCCTTGAAGCTCCTTTTACGGAAAAGGAAATTTGGGAGGTGGTACAGTAAATTGGAAGGGACAAAGCCCCAGGTCCTGACGGATTCCCTGCCCTTTTCTACCAGGTGTTCTTGGAGGAAATCAAGGACGACCTAATAAAGTTGTTCGATGATCTCTATGATCATAAACTTAAGTTAGGAAGAATTAATTTAGCCTAGGTGGTGTTGATTCCAAAGAAAAAGGACCTCCTGCGGGTGGGAAATTTTCATCCTATTAGTCTCCTCAACCGCTCAGTTAAGATTATTACCAAGACCCTAGTGAATAGGTTGGGTAAGGTGATAGACAGACTCATTGGTTACGAGCAGACAGGGTTCATTAAAGGACGGTGTATTCAGCTAAGTATGGCCACGGCTAAAGAAACCATCCATCACTGCCACACGTCAAATGCGAAGAGCTATCTCCTGAAATTGGACTTTGAGAAAGCTTACGACTCGGTTGAATGGAAATGCCTCCTGGAAGCGCTAGCTGGAAGAGGATTTGGGACTAAATGGATCCACACATGCATCTCCACCAGCAAAACTGCTATTTTAGTAAATAGGGTCCCGGGTCACCCTTTCTCGTGTAAATGGACCTTAGACAAGGCGATCCTCTCTCCCCCCTCCTCTTCACCATTGTGGTAGATGTGTTGAAGACCATGATGGATAACTACAGTAGGGCCGGCTGGACATCGCCGGTGGCTAGTGGAGTCAATCGCCAAAGATGCTTTATCCTCCAATATGCTGACGATACCCTACTATTTGGGAATGGCAATCCCGGGGAAACTACCGCTTTCAACGAAATTTTTTACTGTTTTGAGGCTTGGTCAAGTCTCAGGGTCAACTTCCCCAAAAGTGCTCTTATCCCCATTGCCATTACAACAGAGAAGGCACAAGAGCATGCCACTATTCTCAACTGCTCTATCGAGAATTTCTCCATTACTTACTTAGGGTTACCACTGAGGCCGAGGGAACTTAAGAAGGCGGACTGGTTACCTATCATTGATTGGGTGGAAAACTGTCTGGCTTGATGGAAAGGGAAAGCATTATCCTTGGGAGGAAGAGTTACGCTTATCAATGCGGTTCTATCAAACCTTCCTACCTATTATTTGTCCTTCTTCGAAATGCCATGATGAGTTATTTAGAGAATTGACCGTACACGTAAACGATTTCTTTGGAAGGGGGTAAGCATTGATAAAGGTGGTTATCACCTTATTAGATGGAAAAAAGTGTGCATGAAAAAGAAACACGGGGGACTAGGTATTATTAACCTGCGAGATATGAATCTGGCCCTCCTAGGAAAATGGTGGTGGAAAGTCTTCCACCCTAATGGAGAAGGATGGCAGGATTTCGTTCAGTCATATCCGCATGGGAATGGGACGAGGAATCTGGGTTTCAGGGTAGGACCACGTGTTTCCTGGTTCTGGAAAGGTATTGCTAAGGCATATGATCCCTTCATTAGCTGTGTGACGACGTCTATCGGGAATGGCAGACTCACCAGATTCTGGTGGGATAGGTGGTGTGGCGATCATACACTTAGGACTTTGTTTCCTATATGACCAAGCATTATAACCACACTGCACGGTGGGTGCAGTCCGGAGAAGAAGCTTCTGGAAACCATCCTTTATACACCCCCTAGACCAGGCCTCCCAGCATAGGCTCATGGAACTTCAGACGTATATTTCCAGCACTGGTATTATATGCTCACAGGGTCCAAATAGGAAATCTTGGGGACTGAAAAAGAATGGCACCTTCACCGTTCGATCCCTCTATAACTGTATTCACTTTAGGGGATGTAGCCCGTGTTGGTCGGGAGTAGTGTGGAAGGCAAAAACCCCGTTGAAAGTTAAAGCGTTCCTCTGGCTAGTCCTCAATGACACTATATTGACTAGAGGAAACCTAGTGAAACGTCAACCGAGTTTGGACCCTATATGTGGGTTTTGCAATGCTATCCCGGAAACTAGAGACCACCTTTTTCTGGAATGTCCCAGGAGCAAAGCAGTCCTAGTGGAGGTTCTTAGTGCCCTAGGGACGTATGAGTATCCTAGTAACTATGAGGATCTATGGGTAGGTCCAAAGTTCGCTACGGAGAGACGAACAATGAGAAAAGTGTGGTTTATCGCTATCGCCGCTACGACCTAGGGTCTTCGGCTAGACAGGAATAATTGGTATTTCCCTAGGACATGTAATAATATTTTCGGTAATTTAACTCATATTATGCATCTTATTTCTTTTTGGGCAAATGTGGCAACTACAGGACATAGAGGGCGGATAGCAAGTGTCTTCCAGGTGGAGGAGTACGATGATGATGATGTAGAGATTTGGCTGACGCTAGACTGAGGAAGGTGCCTGGCCAGTCAGATTTGTGTGGTTGATTGTTCCCCACCACCCCGGGATTTTGTTGGGGGGAGTAGAGGATTAGATGTATTTTGTGCCCCACCCTCTATGTTTTGAGGTGCATTTATGTTCTTTTGTTGTTGCATAGGTTATTGTACTTGGATCAGTACTCTGAGTTTATTTTATTAACTCTTTATTAATGAAACAGGGTGGCCATACTCCACCTTTTCTTAAATAAATAAAAAAAAACACTTTCTCCATCTTACTGTGACAAAGCAAGAACATATTGTTTCCTCTACAGTAAAGCAAAACAGTACTCACATAATTCAGTAACTAACTTGCCATTCAAAATTATAATAAAGGATACAATTAATGTTTATTTATAAAATACCTAGATTCAAAATTTGAACAGAAATATTTAGGACCAAAAATCAAAAAAACAACTTTTTAAAAATATCCTGCACTGGTCAAATTATAAATAAAGAAAGAAAAGTTCTACATTTTAATAAATAAATAAGGAGAAGGCAAAACACTTTATTTTACCTCATTTTCATCAGTTGATTCTTCCTGTATAGACGAAGTATTCTCAAGGGCGGAACTTTGAATGTCCATTCCATAAACGCAGCTTATACCAGATTCATCCGTTCCCATTTTAGCAATGCTAGTGTATCATAGCCAATGCCACACGTAGCATCAATAACAGCAAGGCCGGCCTCCACCTGAGGCAGGTGAGGTGTCCGCCTGAAGCCCCCGATTTTTTTACAAATTTAGGAACCTCAAATTTGTATTCCACTTATAAATATAGAAACGTATTTTGCGTGTAAAATAATTATATTGTTTTTAGAGGTCCTAAAAATAATTATTTGGACATTTTATCTCGGGGCCCCGGGAACTCAGGGGCGGCCTTGAATAACAGTATCTCCTTTTCTTACCAGATTCTTCCACACTCCGATGACACATATTAAGATACCATTAGAAGGAGAATAAAACATATCTAAGCACACAATATCATGAGAATGTATTCCCTAATACTTCATGTGTGCATGTTCGCTACCTAGCAACTCCAATATAAACAGATATATTATGGGAAATAGCATAAAACTAAGGTTTGGAAACTACAAATATAGTTGTCCGAATCCTGCAGATATTGGATATGACAACTAGATGACCATGTGCATGTCGAACCAGAGCAACTATAGCAAGTATTGGTTAGCTAAAATTTATTATCTGATATTCTAACTTGATTCGTATTAGAAAAATATGGTTTTAAGTCTGGCTAGGAGTTTATTTGCTTTTAGATTAGGCAATATTATTTTCTATGTAAGATTGAGAAAATTAATGGAGGGAAAACAAGCTGTCCACTTTTTTGTGGTGACAACAGACATGTATCTCAAAAAATGACTTCCATATAAAACAGATGGAAAAAGAGGTGAGACTGTGAAATTTCATTCAGTTTAGATGCAAATGATATAATTTAATTTCTTTCAAGGCATATCTCTACTATTTTAACGGATGAGTTGGGCTTCGTAACCAAACAAATCCTAACTTTGTAACCAAACAAACTCGTGCAATACACATCCAAACTATATCCAACAAATTTTAGAGTGCACCACAGGTGTAGCACAAATCAAAACATTCAAATATATACTATTTTTTTTCTTATTCAATATATATTCATTTAATTTGATGACTATACTTTTTGTAGACGTGCATTGAACGTACATTATACTAGTGGGTAGAAATGCCGGGATAGCCCCTGGATTTAAAAAAAATAAAATATCTCACATATACCCCGATGTTTATTAAAAACACAGGGGTATGAGGGTATACCCCAGCGTTTTTACAAAAAAGCCCCAAAACATGGGGGTATGGGGTATACCCTGACGTTTTTACAAAAAAACCCCAAAACGCAGGGGTATGGGGTATACCCTGACGTTTTTACAAAAAACCATAGGGTATTTCAGGAATGTACCCTCCCCCCTCCCCCCCCCCCCCCCCCCCCCCAATTTCACTCCTATATTTCTCTGTCTCTCTCTCTCCCGAACCAGTCGTCGTCATCGTCGCCATCTCTCTCCCCCGCTGTCCCTTGCTCACTGTCTCTCCCGAAGTCGCCACCGTCTCTATCCCCACCATCGTCCCCCGACCATTGTCATTTCTGGACCCCCTATCCCCCCCTCCCAACCACCACCACCTTATCCCTCTTTCCCCATTGACCTGAACCCTAACCTTAGTCCACTAACCCCTCGCAGACCGCCATCGCCCCCTCACGCTCGTCCGCTGGCGATGACCCCCATTGTCTTCCTCCATCTCTCTATCGTTCTCAAACCGTAGCTATATGATTCTAAACCCTAGCTAGCTGTTTATGATAAATTTTGCAATTAGCTAGGATTATCATTATTTGTGATATTGTTAGTAATAATTAGTGATTGTGGAGTATTTTGGATTCGAGATTGTGGATTGATCCAAGTTCTTGGACTAATTAGGGTTATGATTGAATTTGTTAATCATTTCTAATTTTTTTATGTTAATTTGTTAATTTGGACATTTGAATTTATTAATTTGGACTGATTATGATTTTAATTTGATAATTTTTTTTAAATGTTTGATTAAGGTTCGTAGACTAATTAGGTTTATGTTTTTGCATTGATTAAAGTTGATTAATTGTTATGGTGTTGTAATAATAGATTTAATGATTTAAGGAATTAATAGACTTAATTTTGTTAATAATTATTTTTTTAGAGTTGTTCTTTCTAATTAAGTGGTGTATTATCTTGATGAGTTATGTTTGATTGGAGTGACATATATTGTTTGAATTGGTAGTTGTGATTTGTTTCATTACGAATGAAGTTTTTTCAATCAACTTAGCGAGTGAGATACTTATTTAAATGAGTTAAAAAATTAAAATTTTAATTTACGAAATTTAATATTCATTATTGAGTGATATTATTTAAATAGATAAAAGTTGGATGAGTAAGTTATGATTATCCAAGGAGTATCGGGGTGATGTAAAAGATTTTATTATCTTTGTTAAGCATAAGTCCTGTGATCCCAACTTAATTATGTGTCCATGTTGTCGATGCGTAAATTGTCATTTGATTCCATGTGACAAATCACAAACACATTTGGTGATCAATGGTTTCTTGCAAGGTTACACACGGTGGTTTTGCCTTAGAGAGCGTGCTTCGGCAATTCAGGTTGGACCGGTTGTGTTGGAACATGAAGATGAACCCTTACTGAACGATGACGACAGTGTTTCCGAAGAGATGCAAACTTTAGTTCGAATAATTTTGGAAATCATAACAATCCAATACACACAATCAATCCAACAACCTAAGTCCATAATGAACCAACAAAAACCCCGCATATTGTGGTGGAGTGCAAGAGGAACAACAAGACCCTGAAGTTAATAAAGAATATGAAACATTTACTAAATTGTTGGAATATTCTAGTACACCCTTGTATCGTGATTGCACCAAATTTTCGAAGTTCTCATTCATCGCTAGACTATTTCAGATCAAATGTTTGAACATATGGTCTGCTAAGTCCTTCACCATGCTACTTAAATTGTTGTGTCACGCCCCCGCTTCCTAAAAGAATATGGAATACGGTACGTGACTAAGCCCAGTGGATAGTTTTCACCATCCATAAGTTGTACGAACCTGCCTGACTCATCATAACAGTAAATATAACAATATACTCCAACAAAAATGAGCATAACTCAACGGTATTTATTGCAATAATAATAATATCCCAACAATACAAGATCCGAAATCAAAACAATAATCCTGGGATAATAAGCCCAAATACAAGTCTCAAGACAATCCATGAAATAAATAGTTCAATGCAAAATAATAAACAGTAATTTTCCATTAAAGCAGCTCAAAACTTTTGCTCACCAACTCCAGGAGGCAAATGGTCAGCAAACCCTGCTCATATGGCAATTACAAGAGAAAATAGGAAAATATGGAAAACATATCGCCCGTTAGATGCAAGTTCCGGGCCGCAAGTAATACAAGTAGGAAAATGAAGGAAAAACTAAACTTAATCAGGTAATACTAACATGGAGAAGGTAGCAAATATAACAGTGTGCAGATGAAAGCAAACAGTGTAGTGACAACTGTGAGAGTATAGCAGTAACAGTATGTCTAATGTAATAGTAGTGATCAACAGTACAGTAACAGAATGTGACAGTGAAAAAGTTATTCTTATGTTTAATATTCATTACTAACTAGGTAGCACTTCATGCGTTGCAGATTTTTACCACATGGTTGCTACAACAAACAGTTTCGCTTTAAGATTTTGTAGTGGAACTTCTATAGAGCAATATATTCAGACAAACAGTAACAGTAACAGTAATAACAAACAGTAACAGTGTCATGGATCATGCCCTCATGCATCCAGAGATAAACAGTAGGTACCACAATAAACAGTGGGAAAACGAGTCCCTTCTGAATATGTATTTCTATATTGTCCACTACTCGATCTTGTCCCTTAGAAACTCTGGCCTGATTATTTTCATTATTAAAAATAGGTGTGAGCGAATATAAACAGTCTAAGAACATATCATGAACAAGTACAAGTCTAAGATGAATTAGGAATACAAATGGTTGATAAAAACAACTTATAACGGTTAAAACAACAAAACTTTCAGTTTTGGATAGCAAGACACTACTGTATCAAATCTGAGATTCCCACTGCTACAGAATAGAAAATTCAGATCCGTCAGAAAACCTAGAAACTAGACTCTCTTCCGATTCCAGTACATATATATAAGTCACATAGCATCCACAGAATTAGGGTCGAAAACAGTAATTAATACAGAAATTAGGTTCAGCCAGAAAATACAAAATCTTGTTTATAAGCATGAAAAGAGTTCAAAATCACCATAATTAAATCTGAGAAAAATCTGGAAGATTCCTTAATATATCTAGATTCAATGTATAAAATATCATGAATTTATATTACATACAGTATAGTCAAGAAAATTGGGAAAACAGAGTAATGCAACAAAATCTCAATTCTGAAAGTTCAAACACAACAGTACCAAAACAGCGATAATTCATAAAATATAAATCGAAATTAAGATTCATCAAAAGGATGATAAAATAGACAAATAAGGCTACATTTTATATTTACAAAGTTTTTATCAAAAATGAATAGAATCAGTTTGAAAACTTAGTTCTTTACTGAACATGTAGTTTGGAAAATATATCGATTATTTCATCAGTATGAAAAGAGATATAAATATCAGTAAATAATTCCAATAAAATTAGGGATTGTTCCTAGTCATATCTAAACATACTCAGCAAAATATAAAATTTAAATTCTACTTTTAATATCAGTTAAAATAAAATTCCAAACAGAATACATATAGTTCAGAATCTGGAAAATAAGATATATCTGCAGTAAAACAACAGTAACTCATGCATCAAAAATCAGAATTCAGATCCGTCGAAAGTTCTGGAAACTAGAAAATGTAGGCTACAATTCATGTTCACAAACTTATTTATTTTAGTGATGTTAACAGGGTCAAAATTACTGTACAAAAATAGGATAGTAGTAGACGAAAGTTCTTTTAGGCATTTTATCAAACAAGTTGACTACAAACAGTCCAATCTAAGATGTCATACAAAGCATGGTATATGTAGGTTACTCAAATCAGCATGGCATGTGAATAGCTGGTCCATAATAAGATAATACATCTAACATACATCTATGTAACAGTCAACCATAACATACGGGGTATCACAAACAACATACAATCAAGGTGTCCACTAATCTAATTGTTCTCATGCAACAGGTGTCAATTGTTGTAACTACTCATGATCAAGAGATGATGTCAACGGTTAAACTAACAAACAGGATCATTATGAGAGTACAATATTTTCATACTAGATTACTTACGGTATTTAACTTGTATGACCAAAAAAACACATAGAAGCTACTTGCCTGATAATGAAGACGAAGACGAAGAATAGAATAACAAGAACGGATTCCGAACAACGAACACACGAACATGAATAAGAAACGAGAGACTAGAACTCCAACGAACAAACACACGCGCACACAAAAGCGCATGCACTCAACCAAGCACAAAGAAACAGCAACCACCGAAAGCAAAGGCAGACAGCAGCACCACCAGTGAAGGCGACGACGGTCCAAGGTGTAATATCCCGGACGGATATTATGTTTGGATAATTATTATTTTTGAAATTAAAATATTTTAATTGGAATTTACTTGGTTTTTCAAATAAAAAGTTACCTGGACATATATACTAGTATGTATATACACGTATTGTATCAGTTTTGTGCACTTGTGTAAAATCTTGAAAAACGCATTTTTGTGAAAAAATATCTGGAAAATCCCGGGCAGATACTAAAAATTATTATTTTATTATTATTTACTTTTATTTTCAGAAATGAAATATTTTTGGTGGATATCATCCGGTTTTGTTAATAAACATTATATATGTATATATACTAGTCAGTATATATCTGTTTTGTATCAAATTGATACTGAAATTTTCCGAGCCTGTAATAAAATAAAATAAAATAAAATATATACTAGTCTGTATATATCTATTTTATTTTATTTCTCGGAATTAAATTATTTTTGTGTTGATTTGTTCGTTTCACGAACGAAAATTATCTGTATATTCAGATATATGCACGGATTTGAATTGTGTCGATTTCAGGCGATTATACAAATCATGTAGTATGTGATTTGGAAAAAATATCTCTTATTCTTGATCAATCTTGATGAGATGACGGATTAGAATTGGATTAAGGTTTGATTGCAAATTTATTTGGGTTTAATTACAATTTAAATTTGTAATTAGAACACAAATTGTTCTAGCCACAAATTGGAATGGACATGTGGCTTCATTTCCACCACACAAACTTAACCTTTCTCTTATAAAAAGACCCCCAAACCCTCCTCTTCCCATTTCCGACCTGAAATTTTTTGGGTTAAAAACCCTCTTGTGTGTTCTTCCCATCCCCCTTCTCAAATCTAATCTCATCTCATCTCTTCAATCTTCTTCTACTTCTACTTATCGTTCTTTTAGAAAAGATTGAGAAGAAAAGAAAGGAAAAGAAAGTGGTAATCAAAATCAAAAGAAAAGAGGGTGGATTTCATGGGTTCTTCATGGAGGTGGAGTTCTTGAGGAGCAAGAACAAGGAACAAGGAGAAGGAGGCAAAGGCAAGTTCTTCCAACCAAAATCAAGGTGGGGGTTTCTTAACTCATGTATTTTTTTAGCTATTTTAGGGTTGTATTGTTGTATGTTGTTGTAGATTAGATTAAAATCATGTTCTTATGTTTTTGTGTGGACTAGAACGAAGGGGGTGTAAAGATTCTAGTAGTAGAACACTAGAGGAAGCATAAAGATTCAACTTTTGTCGTTGTAGGGTTGATTTTGTTTACATGTGTTAAAAGTAAAATCTTGACCCGAAATTTATGTGGGAGGTTCTCTTATGTGTTGTTACCATGCTAGAATTTTTGTAGATTTTTCGGAGTAGTTTTGATGGGTGGAAGGAGTGTTTTCACCAAAACAGCGAGGTTCAAGCCGAAAAACACAGCTCACTGTTTTCGGGTTAAGTATCGCAGTAGGTTCAAGAGGCTTTTACTTGGGTTTCTTTGCAGAATTAGAGGTAGATACCCTGTAGAGAAGTTGTAGTAGACATTCTCCCCTTTCCGAATTGGCCTCTCGGGTTAAAATCCGATAAGAGACGCAAAAGTTATGGCCGTTTCAAATCAGGACAGCGAGCTCGGCTGAGAAACTCACTGTTCTGTTTGGTTGCCGTTTTAGAGCCTCTTACTGGTTGAATCTGAGGTTTGGACCAACTAGAGAGTTGTAGTAGACATCTTTCCCTTTCCGAATTGACCTCTTGGAATAAATTCTGATAAGCGGAGTAGGAGTTATGCCATTTGCAAAATACAACAACTAGCTGATTGACAGGTTGCTTGCTGTTTGGATTCTGTCATTTTTGAGGGTTTTACTTCTTGAATCTGAGGTTCGGACCAACTAGGGAGTTGTAGTAGAGACTCTCCCCTTTCCGAATTGACCTCTCAGGTTAAATTTTGATAAGCGGAGAAGAAGTTATGGCCTTTGAAAGTTTTCAGCTTGGCTGTGTATTTGGTGAGTTGGAATTGTATCTGTCTGCATTCCTTGTAGTTTTTTAGTGTATTACTCGCTGAATCTGAGGAGCCGACCAACTAGGAAGTTTTAGTAGATGTTCTCACCTTTCCGAATTGCCCTCTTGGGTTATATTCTGATAAGTGGAACAAAAGTTATAGTCTTTCAAAGTTTCAGCCGTTTTTGTCAAGTCTGCTGTTTTGTTAGCTTTTCAGTGTGTTCGATGGGTAGGAACTTTGAGTTCCTTACGGAATCTGAGAAATTGGTCAACTGGAAAGTTTTAGTAGATGTTCCCACCTTTTCAAATTATCTAGTTGCTTGATTCCGATAAGTAGAGCAAAAATTACAAGCTACAGAAGTTTCATCTTTTTATTGAAAATCTGTAGTTTGGAAATTGTTTGCATATGTTCAAAGTCAGGAATTTGGAATTCCTTCTTGAATCTGAGAAAGTGGCCAACTGGAAAATTTTAGTAGATGTTCCCACCTTTGCAAATTGCCTAGTTTCGTTAGATTCCAACGAGTAGAGCAAAAGTTACCAGCTTGCAAAGTTTCAGCTTTTATGCTGAAAATTTACAGTTTGGGTAATCTGTTTGCG
Source organism: Hemerocallis citrina (assembly GCA_017893485.1). Taxonomy (NCBI): domain Eukaryota; kingdom Viridiplantae; phylum Streptophyta; class Magnoliopsida; order Asparagales; family Asphodelaceae; genus Hemerocallis; species Hemerocallis citrina. The sequence continues at coordinate 50,788,833 of CM030368.1, forward strand.
TGTGTTCGATAGACCGAATTTTGGATTCCTTATAGAATCTGAAATAGTGTTCCACTAGAGAGTTGTGGTAGATGTTCTTACTTTTCTAAAAAGTATATTTCTGTCGAATTCCGACAGGCGCTGCACTGGTTGCTTCTAGGCTGTCGGAAGGTTTCTATGTCGCTTTTCGCGCTTTTCTCTGGTAGTATGTTTGTATTAGATTGTTTGTAGATTCTTCTGTTACTTCTAAGATCAAGAGTTTTTAGTAAGCACTTTCGGTTGCTTCTAGGTTGATACCTGTATGGTTGTTTTCATATGTAGGTTGTTGTCTCATACGTGGCTTGCCTGCCCCGTATGTAGCTGTTGGTCCCATACGTAGCTTATTTGGCTCGTATGTATATTGTTGTCTCGTAAAAAAGCTCATTGGGCTCGTTTGTAGGTATTATCTTAAATAAATAAGCTATGAGTGGATCCGATGAGATCTTGTAAAGTCTAGGTTAAGACTTGGTTAATTGTGTCGACAAATTGTTGCACTCTTTAGAAGAGGAACACGTACACTGTTTTTTCATGTCGAGTTGGAAGCACAGTGGCATGTCTCGCTTGTTTAGTTAGAAGAGGGACACGTACGGTGCTTTTTCATGTCGAGTTGGAAGCACAGTGGCATGTCTCACTTGTTTGGTTAGAAGAAGGACACGTACGGTGCTTTTTCATGTTTAGTTGGAAGCACAGTGGCATGTCTCGCTTGGTTAGTTAGAAGAGGGACACATACGGTGCTTTTTCATGTCTAGTTGGAAGCACAGTGGTATGTCTTGCTTGGTTGGTTAGGGTTAGTGACATCGTTAGGGTAGTAACAGTTACTTAACCATTTTTATCTATAAATTGCTAAAGGGTGAGAGTTGGTGTTAGGAGTGATACCCTATAATTCGACTTCTCCTGTAGGATGACACTAGTTGGTATTATTGGGATGTATCCCCCTGTCAAAGGGATACGGGCAGTGATTTTTCATGACAAGTTGGGAGTACGGGTTCCATATTAATTTCTGAATGTGCCATGATAAGAACGAGAGGATTTCCTAGGAAAATAGACCCTATGATTCTGTCAGGTTCTATGCCTTCTCATGACCAGTTGAGGGCACGGAAGAAGGTTGACAAGTATCTTGTAGTTCGTGTTGGTTTTTGAGTGAGGACGGGTACACAGTGGCAAACATGGACACCACTATTGTATTGCAGTAGCGGAACTAGACCGTACCTACAACCTCATCAGTCATGTGATATTGTATAAGGAATAGGATGGGTGCAAAGTAAAATTCATGGCGTGGGTTCAAATCCCTATATATAGAGAAACAGCATGAGAAGGGGCATATATAGTATGGGATGCATACTGTTCCGGAGACTTGCTTGCATTAGAATAAGAGCATCCTTGCATTAGTTATCTTATATTAGAGTCTAAGTCATAACACACACTGACACATCAACTATATATATATATATATATATATACACGCTTCTCTTTTCATCAATCTGTTTGCTATAGTTGAGATTCGCTGCTAGTTATCAGCCTTAAAGTGTCAGTGAATACCTGACGTCCTCACTTCAATAGGTACTGGATTGCAGAAGTATAGGTACAGGTATAGGATTCAGGAGGACTTAAGGCGAGAGAGCAAGGAGTCGACATTAAAGTTTTCTGCTGTAAATATGTTGTAATTTCATTTGTAATAATTGTTGTAAATTATTTATTTGTTGGAAAGCATCCAAGTGGAATACCAAGTGTTGTTCTTTAATCATTGTACTCTGATATAATATGTTGAAAGTTGTAACACTTGGGATTGTAAAGGTACTATTGTAACACTGTTGTAATGTATTGCAATTTTGTAACATTCGGAATTGTAATACATTTGTGTTTGATAAAAAGTTTTAAATTTTCCTGTTTTTCTGTGTATTGTGGCTAATTGAAGAAAAGATTTTGGCTTATGTCACGGTTTCCCAGTTACCGGAAAACGGGGCATTACACAAGGGGACGGCAGCGACGCCGACGGGGGGTCACGGTGCGGTGCTGGACTGCAGGCGACGGCCGAGCACAGGGAGCACGATAGGGGTCGGCCTGGGGTGTTGGGTCACGAAGGAGGAAGAAGGAGAGGAGATGCGGTAGGGGGGGTATCGTCGGCGATCGGAGACGACGATGGAAGAGGGACAGGTCGGGGGAGGGGGGGGTGATCAGGAGAGAAAGAGAGGGGATGATGGCTAGGAGAGAGGAAATAGGTATTAGGGTTTGGTAATTAGGGTTAGGGTTCAATTAGGATGTATAAATAGGAACAAAATGGGTTTGGATGAACTGTGTAGTATCAAATAGGGTGAAAGGGATCCAATAAGAGACAATTATGCCAAAAATAGGTTTAAACAATAGAAAAGATCAAGAACAAGTCGTAGATCAATCAAAAGAGAAAATAAAGGCTGTAACAAACTAAACGAATCTCAAGTAAACAACAACAACAAGCAATAAACAGAATCTAAAAATAAAATAAATAATTCAAAATTTTATTAAAATAATATAAAAAAAATACAAAAGTGAGCAATAGAGGTTACATGTTGAATGAAGCATTTCGTGAAATTAGTCTTCCAAATTCATCCTATGGAATAAAAACAATTCCTCAAACATTTTGATTTGGGGTATGAGAAGATAGTAGCACGTCGATATGATTGTATGTTAGTATCTTTTTATCATTTTCCATAAAAAACTTTAATGTTTATAATATCTTTCACTTACTAATATATAGGATGAGAAGCGTGGTGTTGGCAACTACGGCGATATAGATGTCTTTGATGCCACCTACATGAACTCAAACCACAAGTCTGCATCCTCGGTAGCGACAATATCGGCAATTTTATCCTAGATGAACTACACTTATTTGATTTTTAATTTGGCTTGAAATGAATAACATATCTCATTTTTTGACATTCTATCTTTTAACATAGTGCTACCAAAGCAAAGTATGTCGACCTCTCTTTCGCGACAGCCTCCGACTCTTCCACAGCTTCCGTCAACACAGTACAACTTCAGCACCAAGCTATGCTCGAACTTATGGGCCCAGAGCGCCATGGTCGAGTGCATGGATTAGGGTTAGGACCAACACCCACCCGAGTCTGCAGTTCTTCTTCATCTAGTCAGGCCGATCCAAGAGATGAGGAGATACGTGTTAGGGAATTATCACCTTTAGGATCTTGTTAAGTCTTTGACACGATCAATACAAACCACCAAAAAGATAATAGATCACACAAATCACACAGAGAAGACAATATTTGTCCCGGTTTGGGCAATCCCTAATCTGGGATAGGAAACTGAGATATTATTCAACTGAGAAGATACAAGAGTTACAACTCACCCTAACCCTCTCTTAAGCCTGACGGAAAATATTTGTTGTTTACAATGAAGAAATCACTCACCTCTCAGATGAAGTACTTTCTTATTCTATTGGTACTCAATAGAATCATATCATTCTATGGAGCCGTTACAATGAATATATAGATATATAGAGGAACCCTAGTTTGATATACTTGATACAATAATCATCTGATCATTCCTAAAGAGATAATCATACAATGAGAGTCGTTTGATTTAACTTGGTGAAGAAGTCGGACTCTAAACAGATCCCTCAGACCCAAATTCGAACACAAACATCAGGGGTGCGTGGTCAACTGCACAACTTGCAGTTGACTGACTTTTCCCGTCACCAATTCCCTAGGTGCGGATAGCCAACCGCACATGCTCTTTTGCGACTTCTATCGCTTCTCATCTTTGATCCAATTGTCTCTTCGATTCCTCTCTTTCAACATAGTCTTCTCTTCTCACCGGATTGAGTATGTAAGACATATAAACCCAACTATCTCCACCTTGGAGTGCATACGAATGAATCCACACCTGTATGATCAAACTCTTCTAGACTCTTTTCATCTCCACTTATAAATAACTCGGTTCAATGACTTCTTTTGCTAGTTGAATCTACATCCGCATGTTTTTTCTCCAATCGAATGCTCCTTTCAAGGACACACCCCAGTAGATGTTATCATGGAGGTGCCACCCACCACACATATGCCACCTACCCCAAGGCTCTCTCCACCTTCCGACGGTATTCGAACATCGCAATCTCGCTTTGGTGATTCTAGTAACGACTTACTAAATGATGATTTAGGAACAATGGCTTCCAAACAATCGACCGAGTTATTCTGCTTCCAAAAAGCTAGTAGAGGTTGGGTTGACCCTGCCCAATCCCCCTCTTACCCTTCATCACCTTACGATAACTATCCCAAACTGTCAAAACTCTACCTCGAGCTGTGTACCTACATCCCCAAGCATCCAAAGTCCCTAAAGATATTAAATTCTGTTTCATCAAAGGAATATGCATGACTTCTTCTAGTGTGAATCATCTACCATTTGGCATCTCCTACTCAACTATTCCCTCGCACTCTACTGTCGTTCTCACCTTACACCTGTTGTAGACTTGTAAGTAGAAAACATCTCCTCTCGGAGCAAATATGAGAAGAACTTCTAGAATCAAGATACTAGGCCAAATTCACATCTAAAGAACTTGAAACAAGAAGACAGCTTAAGTTATCACCTGAGTCAGATGCGTTGACGTTGACTATGTATGCACCATTTTGATTCAACCACTTGCGATGGTCCCTCTTGTAATGTCCAATCTCTCTGCAATGGTGACAACAAATCTTACCCTTGTGTGCTATATCTCTTCCAATTGAAATATCACCATCCACCGCCATACAACCTGGATCCTTCCTAAGTTCATCTTTCTTCAGACCTTGATCACCCGGCTACTATAAGTGTCTCATTGGCAGCTTTTTCGTGTAGTATAGTAGTTATCAAGTGAACATAGGAAACTGACAGTGATTATATCAAGTTGAAAACTTTATCCTTTCCACGTAGTTCATCTGTGTCAATCACATTCAGTTAATATATTACCTTATTGAACTCCACAATATGATCTTGAAGATGAGTACCTTCCTTCATTGAGAAATGAAACAAATTTCTCTTCTAGTACATCCGATCCGACAATGACGATCCCGAGTAGTCAGTTTTGAGTTCGTTCATAGACTCGCCGTGCTTTCCTCCTCAAGGATATCACACTTGACTTTGTCCACCAATTGCAGCAGGATTAAACTCAAGGCCTTCAAATAAATCTCATCTCACTTCTCATGCTTCATGTTAGTTGGCGTCTTTCTTCCCCATCTAAGGCAATATGCAAGTCCTTTTGGTTCAATGTGTCATACATGTCCACCTTTCAGAGATTGAAATTGATCTTACTGTCAAACTGCTTGATCTTCGTGTTCTGATCTACCATCTTCTTCGAGGAACTCAAACAAACTCACGAACATGATGCTCTGATACCACTTGTTAGAGATTAATGCCCTCTTGGATCATGTTGAGTCCTTGACATGATCAATACAAACCATCAAACAAATAATACATCACACCAATTACACAAAGCACACAATATTTGTCCCAGTTTGGGAAAACCCTAATCTGGGGAGGAAAACTGAGATATTATTCAACTAGAGAAGATACAAGAGTTGCAAGTACCCTCACCACGTCCCTCTCTTAAGCCTGACTAGAAATACTTGTTATTTATAATGGAGAATTCACTCACCTCTCAGATGAAGTAGTCTTTTCTTCTATTCGGCATTCAATAAAATCATATCGTGGAGTCGTTACATTGAATATATAGAGATCTATAGAAACCCTAGTTTGATATACTTGATACAATAACCATACGATGTTTCCTAAAGTGATAACCATACAATGAGAACCGTACAATTTAACTTGATGAAGAAGTCGGACTCCAAATGGAGCCCTAAGACCTAAACCTAAACACAAACATCAGCCGCGCACGATCAACAGCACAACTTGCAGGCAACCGTCTTGGCATGTCGCCAATTCTAGAGGGGTTGACAGTCGACTGCACAGTCAACCACCCCTGCTCTTTTGCTACTTCTATTGCTTCACATCTTCGATCCAGTTGTCACTTCAAATTCTCGCTTGCAACATCGTCTTCTTTTCTCGTCAGATTGAGTATGCAAGATATATAAACTCAACAATACATTATCTGAGGTCAGGGTTGTCAAAGCTACAGGAGGCATTTGTAGCTTTAGTGAGGCACCAAAATCTCGAAGGCTATGTTCCATTACCGACACGAGTTAGAATTGTAACTAAACCTGCCACTTGAATAGTTTAATTCACCCATTACAGAGACTTGAAAATCTTATGTATATATGTCACCCAATATACGTAGTCTTACTTAAATAGTTTAATTCTTTACTTGATATTTGAAAAAGAAAGCGAAGAGTGTGAAAAGCACACAAACGACATCCAAAAAATACGAAACTTTGCGATAGACTAGGATTCACCACACACAAGTTAACGTAGCTTGTAGAAGTGATTTTGACTAACGGTTTGCAAGATACGGTCATGTAACACTTGTAACTCGATATTATAACTAGAAGAGAGCGAATAGAGTGAAAAGCACACAAACGACATCCAAAATATAAGAAACATTGCGATAGGCAAGGATTTACCATACAAAAGTTAACACAACTTGTAGAAATGAATTTCGATTCACAGTTTTGTAAGATACAGCAATGTATCACTTGCAACTCGATATTTCAAATATTATAACCAGAAGAGAGCGAAGATAGTGAAAAGCGCACAAACGACTTTCAAAAAATGCAAAACTTTGCAATAGGTTACCATTCACCACAGAAAAGCTAACACAACATATAGAAGTGGGTTTCAATTCACGGTTTGAAAGATACGGCCATGTATTACTAGCAACTCGATATTTTAAATATTATAACTAGAAGAGAGCAAAGAGAGTTAAAAGAGCACAAATGATATACAAAAAATGCGAAACTTTGCGATAGGCTAGGAATCACCACACACAAGCTAACGCAACTTGTAGAAGTGAGTTTTGACTTACGGTTTGCGAGATACGACCATGTATCTCTTACAACTTGATATTTTTAATATTATAATTAGAAGAGAGCAAAGAGAGTGAAAAGCACACAAACGACATCCAAAAAATACAAAATTTTGTGATAGGCTAGGATTCACCACACATAAGCTAACACAACTTATAGAAGTGAGTTTCTACTCAATATGCAACTCAATATTTTGAATCTTATATAAATCTCATGTGTTATTTTAACTAGATACTTGATCGTGCCTTTGTATATGTTGACTAATTTTAAAAAAATTATGCTTTACATAGTCCAGCCAGAAAGTTCCTATAGGATCAAGCCAGGACAATCCAGAGGGAGAAGCCGAACGTGATGGAAGCAACTCGACTTGGCGAGAAATACGATGTAAATGACAATGTTGGTTTTAATGTTTGTGCTCTTGAACTCTTTTGGATTGTAAAACTTGTGTGTATTATTTTAGATTGGAGAACTTTTGTTGTAAGGTTTAAACTTCGTATGTATGTTCATTAAAATATTGTTATTATGAATTTCGATATTTTATGATTTTTATCATGCCCTGCTTTCCATTATAAAGAATTACGGAAACACAACTAAGGCCCAGTGAATGATATAAGTATTCACACTTACACCATCCATAAGTTGTACAGTCGTAATCTCAACAAGCATCTAAAACACATCCACGCATGTGATAATACTGATCACATGAACATGAATGCAATAAAATAACCAATATCTAAGATACGTAAACTTCGGGTCAAAATATCTGGGAATACAATGTACTAAAATAAAAGCAATACGATAAACTGTTCGCTACGGCAACTAGATAAAAGAGCAACTGAAAATAAAACAATATAAAGTAGCAATGATACAACAATTCCATCACGATCGTCTAGAAGGTTGGCTCGTCAATTTCCTTCGATATTTTACCATCAGTACATGCATAAACATCATATTAGAGGGAGGGGGGGTCCGTCAGAGCAATATTCAGAAAGCAAGTAGAAATAAGCAGTAAAACAATGAAGTATGATATAGCAAGAAGTAATGAACTGGAATGATATGATCAAGGACAATGCAATGAAATCAATAATTGGTAAGGTATAATCATGACTGTAAGTATAATCAATTAATAATCAGTGATGCAGTGGTCAGTAATCAATAATCAGGAATTAGAAATCATGAATCAGTAATGAATGGTCGGTAAATAGTATTGGTGTCAATGCTCAGTATCAATCTTAAGTTCATCAGTCTTTTATTAACTTATCTAATGCACTCAATCACGTGTCATATACCACAGGTTCCGATGCATCACAATCAAGTGATGTTTGGACTTAAATAGTGAAATCTACAGGATTATGTACTCGAGTCTCGTGACAGTAATCAGTGATCGGTAAACATGAACGGTAAAAATGATCGATAAATAGTAATACGGGAAATACGGACCCCCTTCCGAGTACACTTTTTTATATTATTCACTACTAAGTCGTACCCTTTATTATGCTGGCTTATTATTCTTTTACTATAATTAATCATGAACTTGCAGTCTGGGTAATCAGTGGGAACAGTGATTTCAAGAATCATTTCACTTCTTAGGATATTGGAATCTAGAGGTGGCCCCTACTGTTCTAAAGGTGACCCCCTTAGATTCTAGAGGTAGCCCCCGCCGCTACCTATGATGTTGATCTTAGTTCTACGTGGCACCTAATTCCGTCACCCAAGACAATAACAATGACTATAACAATAACGAAGCATATAATGGTAGGATCATGACGGTAATCAAGAAAGTAAAAAGGGTGTTAATCATGAGCATGTCAAGAGGTGAAAGCAAAAACATGTATCAAGGAAGAAAATCATGAAAGTATTAAGTGGTATTTGCAAAGCATGATATGAGGCAATCTATCGATCAACTGTATCAGTGCAATTTATTAAGCACCAATGTTGTAATGCCCCGATTTTCATTTATGAAAATTATTTATTTATTTTGCACGTAGTGTGCACGTGCAATTTTTTGTAGTATGATATCCTATTATTATTTTTATTATGGATGATGTGTGTTCTTTAATTATTTTTATAAAGGCTCATTTTTCTTCAAATAAACATAAGCCTTTTTTTTTAGCCCAAATCTAATTTATTTACTTTCCTTTATAAAACTATTATTTTGGCCCATAAACTAAAGCCCATGAGTGTACAACTTGTAATGTAGCACATCTTTTAAAAATTTATTTTTGTAGAAAATATAATGTACAACTTTTGTTAAATGGAGACAAGTGCATGCACGTGCATTGCACGTACACGTGCAAAGCACCTCATGTGAGGCCGGTTTTGACATGGAGGGAAATGAAAATTTTGAGTGGAGTGATGGGTGGTGGTTGCTTGATCATGGTTGGTTATTGTAACTCCTCCTTGAATCCTAGCCTTTTGTTTCTAACTCCTAGTTTAATCCTAGCCTTACATTTACCCAAATTTTTAGGATAAATACCCCCCCTAGCCTAGTTATTTTGTACTAATTAATTCTCCAAGACCTATAGTATAAAATACATTATTAGTAGTTTAGTAAGTGAGTTAAAAGATTGAGAGTTGTGTGTGGGGAGTTTGTGCTTGCATCAACAAGGAAGGCCGACATCAAAGGAGCTCGGGTTCGGCATCTTGGAGGCTTGTGTGCGCATCGACGAGAAGGAGGATCGCTCTCTTGGCAAGGATATTTGTTTAGGAGGTGTTGCAAATTGTGTTTCTTACCAATTAAGGTGGGTTATTTTCCGCATTTCTAATTAGTAAGCATCCTAGAATTGAATTGAAATGATGATGCATGAAAAAGATTAATAAGAGTACATTTTAATCACCAAAATGGCTTATTAATTGATTGGAATGTTAATAAATAGCTTGTATGCGTTTCCATTGTTTAATTTAAGTTGTGTATAGATTAATTATAGCTATGGATTGTTTGAAGAAAAATTCATTATTAGCATCAATAACTCTATGCAAAACTTAGTAGATGACAATATTGCCTTATATGCTTAAAGGGACTTTTGTGATAATGTTGTAATAGATGACGTAAAAAATATAATTTGTGTGTTTATGAAATGAATAAAAACAGAGAATTGATGTAGAGATTATTGAGATCATGATTGGATAAGAAATGTCGAAAAAGAAATGTGGTAGTAGTAGCTTACAATTTAACCAAATTGTATGGGAAATATATGTTTAATTATTGAAAAAAAATATTTTTTATATACTGGAGTATAAATTATTAGAGGAATAATTAATCTGGAAATTTACAGCAAGATTAGTAAGAGCAAAATCAAATGAGAGCTTTTTGAACATCGAAATGTTCTATTAACAGAAAGAATTGTTTTAAGTAGACTTCGAGTTGTATCTGAGACAACCTGAGCTTATAGCTCAAGTGGTCGGGATGCTCTTAATCGCTACAGTGCGCGGGGTTCCCCACAGATCGATGGTTCGATTCCCGTTAGCACCATATATTTGTTTTGTACATTTAAAAATAAATTAACTGCAGCCGAGAGCATGTATAGCTCTCAGCCCTCCTTTATACTGCTTGGCGCGATTGGCCTAGTGGTCTGTGCCTACGGCTTGTTTCCCTGTGGTTGTTGGTTCGAAACCCGGTCTCGGCCTGGGTTTAATTGTGGGAAAAAATATTTTTTGGGGGGATTTTTTGTGATTAAAAATTATGCAAAAAATATGATTATTATCCTAAAAATATGTGGGACTTATGAAAAATAATTTGGTAGTTATCAAAATAAAAATAGAGTATATTTTTTAGAACAAATGTATAAATAGAACTATGGTTTTACACTTGTATTTTGTGGAGGTTATAATTTGCAAAAGAATTTGAAATAAAGTGTTAGAAAGTAAATATGAATAAGAAGGAAATTATATGACGTGAAGTGATGTGTATTATTCTTATTGAAGAATAGTGTGACCATATTGAGTAGTGGATATTTATAAATCTTGATATGATTTTTAATGTGGAAATGATATGTGATATATTACTTGATGAATAATTAAATTCCATGTATGATTATGGACTCATGAATGATTTAGAAATCATGTTATTGGAAAAGAGAAATGTTATTGAGTATGAAAACTCAAGCATATGAATTATGAATTGAAATTGAAAATTAGAGTGTAGCCAAAACTCACACCGGCAGGTGAAAGTGATGAATAATTATGATTATTAAAATTGAAAAGATCAGTTTGGGTCATTGTGAAACGAAAGAAATAAAACCGGTAGAAGTGAGAGGGCTAACTCTAAGAAATTGATTTTATTCATGATTCAATTAAACTAAGGATTAGTTACATAGTGAAGATGTGATGAAAGTAAGAGAAAAACATTGAGTATAAGGGCCATTGGATTGGCGGCGAGAGAGTATCCCAGGATGTCCCATGATGAGTCATGATAGGGCGTGGATACTGCTCCAGAGTACCGTCCCGGTGGCGATGCTCGTGGGATGTTTGACGACTGCGGGTGGTGTCATGTTTATGGTAGGAGCTGAATTACCAAAGGATGCCTGCATGATGAGTCATGTGTCAGTGCGTTGGGATTCCCTCTAGGTCGCCTAGACATGAGTTCGTATGTCAGAAAACATCTAGGATACTTACCGTAGTTACAGTAGTAGATTAAGTCATGACGAGGGATTGAACCCTACAAGATGAAGAACGATTAAGGGCTTGCCCTCGGACCTATGTAGTATGGGATGCATAGAATCCGAAGAAGTGTGCATTAGTGTCATATAATATAAATAACTGCATTAAGGACTAAGTGCATAATCACAACACGACATCAATAGGGTATTCCCTTTAGTTTGATATGTGACAAGTTTGTGTTTGTTAAATATGGAAAATCAGTTATACTATTTCCGGCATAGAGAAGATGGCCGTGTATAATGTTCGTCGGTTGAATAAACTGACGTACCCACAGTTTTGCATGCAGGGTAAATGACATGATAAAGATTAAAGAAGCACAGATGCTTAGAGATTATTCAAATGTTGATGTACATTTATTTAAATGTTGTAAATTTGCTTCCGCTGTAAAATGTAAAGTGTAAAGTTTTCATGTAAACTCTGATGTAAAGTGAAAAGTTTTAAATTTCCTTGTAAAATTGTACGAAAGAAGTGTAAAGATCCTGTGGAATCTCGAATTCAGTGTATTTTGGAATTCGGGGCGTTACAGAATGGTATCAGAGCCACGCTTCACACTTGTACAAATTTATAAGGAACGACACCCTAGAAGTGGACATTAGAGTGTGTGTTTGAGTCTAGAGATTTAAATATAAGTGTCTTACATTTGTGTTGCTCTATGACTGATACTTCTTCCTCCCTATTTCTAAGATGGCTGATCACTTCGACCCTGCTGGAGACGACAACTGGCATATCATCTAGGAAGATTATTATCCTGGACAAGCAGATTCCGAGGAAGAGTACTACCCAGGACAAGCAGATTCTGACGGAGAAGAATGGCCTGAGTCCCGAGAGATCACCCCACCTCCGGATTCATCTGATGACTCTTCTGACGAAGAAGAAGAACCGGTTCCAAATAGTCTTGTGATATCTCTTCAGAGGCAGGTAGAAACACTGCGGGAGAGAGTCGGATTATTGGAGGCTCAATTGGCAATGTGCAAGGACGACTTTGCAGTTCTCAGTCATCGTGTATGGGAACTCGAGAAGAGGAAGAATATGACCGATGTGCTGAAGGAAGAAGTTGAAGAACTACGTGGGGAACTTCGAGAAGCGAAGAGGAACCGTAGGAGTTAGACTGCTGTAGCTTCTACTGTTTTTAATCTGATGTCAAGAAATGTTTTCAATTCGAATGTATAAAGTTTGGAATTCAATGAAATGCAAGTTGATTTAAAATTCATGTCCTATACTTCGAATTTAATGGATCTTTTGCATCAGAATATGGCTAGAAGAGGAGCTAGAAACAGGAAAGGTCTGGATTTAGAAACGGAACTTACGAGGGTCTATCAGACGCTCAACGCCGTGGCCATGAATCAGAACCAAGGAAGGGTACCTGCAAATCCGGTGCCCGAGGTGATCAAACTCGTGGAATCGTTCAAACGGATGAAACTAGCTGTGTTCGAAGGGAAGTCAGACCCTGATGCGGCTGACAACTGGATTTGTCAGGTAGAGACGATCTTCGAAGTGCTGGAGACCCCTGAGGGAAGCAAGGTGAAGTTGGCGACTCTGCAACTTGAGAAGGATGCGGCTGTTTGGTGGCAGTCGATGAAGCGGACAATGGGAGGCATTGTTCTTAGCTGGGAGGAATTTTTGGAAGAATTTCGCAGTCACTATTTCCCCTCCGACGTCCAGGAGAAGAAGGTTATGGAATTTCTGTCACTACAATAAGGTGGCATGTCAGTTAGAGAGTACGAGATCAAGTTTACTCAGCTCTCTAGGTATGCTCCTGAATTAGTAATGGATGAGGCGAAGAAGGCTTATAAGTTTGAGCATGGATTGAGGCCGAGCTTCAGGTCCCGGATGATACCTCTTGGTATCAGAAGATTTGACAAGTTGGTCAAGCACGCGGCAGCCACAGAAGCAGACATGGAGCAGTTTCATGTTGTTTAGAATCGGAGGAACAACTGGCAGTCTGGAAAGAGGCCCGCCAATTCTGGGAATTTCAAGGGTCAACCATCGGCACAAAGGTTCAAACCGACAGGTGCGAACGCTGTTCAAGTGGCAGGAAGACCCGGGAATACTCTGGCGAGACCTCCAGTGACTTGTTTCAACTGTGGAGAGACAGGCCACTACAAGTCTTATTGCCCCAAACTGCAGGATGTCGTCCGCAATGGACCAACTCAGCAGGCCGGGAAGAAGCCGTACCAACCAGGGCGAGTTTTTGCCTTGACGGAAGTTGATGCTGATGAGGTTGATCATGTCATCACTGGTACGAGGGTGGATGTTTAGAGGTTTATGTTGTTTCTTTTTTCCGTTTATTTAGTGAACTGTTACGTAATGAGTGTGTATTATGTAACAGAAGAACTTTATTTAAATGGAATGAAAGCTGTTGTGTTATTCGATACTGGATCCTCTCATACTTTTGTGTCTCCTAAATTTGCTAAAGTGTTGGGAGTTGAACCGAAGATTTTTCCAGGCAAGATCTTAGCAGTAGCTACTCCATCAGGGGAAACCTTAACCACTGATCGGTACTATGCGGATTGCGAGATTGTGATTGGGGACAGAATCTTCGTAATTGATTTGATCGTGCTGACTATCTTGGGAGTCAATGTTATCATTGGCATTGATTGGATGTCGGTGTACAGTGCAAGCATCGAGTGCAAGACCAAGACGGTAACAGTGAAGGCTCCAGGTGGACCTGAAGTCACTTTCCAAGGGAAGAAGAAGTGTTCTAGGCTGGCGGCAGCTATCCACAAGGAAGAGATTCCTGTGGAAGTGCAAAGGATCCCTGTGGTTCGGGACTATCCGACCGTGTTCTTGGATGATTTTCCTGGGTTACCCCCGCACGTGATGTAGAGTTCAGCATCACTGTTCAACCGGAAAGTGCACCCATTTCTAAGGCACCGTATAGGATGGCTCCAGTGGAACAGGATGAGGTAAAACGGCAGATTGAGGAACTGTTGGAGAAAGGCTTTATTCAACCTAGTGCGTCACCTTGGGGAGCACCAGTGCTTTTGGTAAAGAAGAAGGATGGATCGATGAGAATGTGTATCGATTACAGAGAGCTGAATAAGGTCACTGTTCAGAATAAGTATCCTATTTCCCGAATTGATGACTTGTTCGATCGTCTACAAGGAGCAGTTGTTTTCTCCAAAATAGATCTTCGATCAAGATATCACCAAGTTCGAGTGAAAGCTGAAGATGTGCACAAAACTGCATTTAGAACTCGACATGGGCATTACGAATTCTTAGTTATTCCATTTGGAGTGACGAATGCACCCGCAATCTTTATGGATTTGATGAACAGAGTTCTGAGGCCATTCATTGATTCTTTCGTCGTGGTGTTTATCGACGATATCCTCGTGTACTCTAAGTCAGAAGAGGAGCACACCGAGCATCTAGCAGCAGTTTTGAAGAAGCTGGAAGAACAGGAGTTGTACGCCAAGCTATCCAAGTGTGATTTCTGGAAATCTGAAGTAGCATTCCTAGGTCACATCCTTTCTAAGGAGGGAGTGTCAACTGACCCTCAGAAGATAAAGGCAGTGAGAGATTGGGCTAGGCCTACTACAGTGAAGGAAGTCAGAAGTTTTCTTGGAATGACTGGATACTACAGAAGATTCATTCAAGGTTATGCTCAGTTAGCTATACCGCTTACTAGTTTGACCAAGAAGAATTTGAACTTCAAGTGGACTGAGCAATGTGAGGCAAGCTTTCAGGAGTTGAAAGAGAAACTGACTACTGCACTTATTTTGGATTTGCCTAAAGCAGGTGTTGAGTATGATGTTTACAGCGATGCTTCACATCGTGGGCTTGGTTGTGTCTTAATGCAAGAAGGAAGAGTAATCGTTTATGGGTCTACGCAACTAAGACCGCATGAGAAGAATTACCCGACTCATGATCTGGAGTTGGCTGCGATTATCTTTGCCCTGAAGCAATGGAGAAACTACGTGTACGGTGAGAAATTGAACATGTACACGGACCACAAGAGTTTAAAGTACATATATCAGCAGAAGGATCTGAATTTGAGGCAGCGAAGATGGTTGGAAGTGCTTGAGGACATGCAACCTGAGATCAAGTATCATCCTGGAAAAGCTAATGTTGTTGCTGATGCACTTAGTCGCAAGAGTAATTTATCCAGTTTGATTACAACTCAGAAGCATCTGATTGAGTAATTGGATCGAGCAGGTATTGAAGTTGTCTTGCAAGGATTGGGAGCATCTTTAGCTCAGTTGAGGCTTCAGCCTACACTGAATGGAAGAATCATTGCAAGTCAGGAGGTTGAGGTAGATATTTTGGAGATGAAGGATCAGGTTGGTGCTGGCAGGTTGTCCGGATTTTAAATTAGGGATGAAGTGCTGTGGTTCGGAGATAGACTATTCGTTCCAAATCAGGCGGACCTGAAAGAGAGTATTCTTCAGGAGGCGCATGCTACTCTTTTGTCGGTACATCCTGGAAGTACTAAGATGTACAAAGACATCAAACCGCATTTTTGGTGGTCAGGTTTGAAGCGGGATGTGGCTAAATTTGTGCCGAAGTGTGAGGTCTGTCAGCAAGTCAAAGCCGAGAATCAGAGACCCGAAGGTCTATTACAGCCATTACCTATTCCGAAATGGAAGTGGGATAACATCAGTATGGATTTCATTACGAGATTGCCCAAGAGTCCTAAAGGCAATGACGTGATTTGGGTAATAGTCGATCGACTAACCAAGTCCGCTCACTTTTTGGCGATGAAACTCACTGCTTCGATGGACAAGTTAGCTGAGTTGTATGTTGGCAAGATGCCAGGCTTCATGGTGTTCCATCAACTATTGTGTCTGATCGAGATGCGCGGTTTACTTCGCATTTCTGGAGGAGTCTTCAGACAGCTTTGGGTACCAAGACAGATTTCAACACTGCTTTTCATCCGCAGACCGATGGGCAGACCGAGAGAGTCAACCGTATTCATGAGGATATGCTTCGGTGTTGTGTACTAGACTTTGGAGGTAGTTGGGAAAGGCATTTACCTTTGGTAGAGTTTGCCTACAACAACAGTTTTTAGACCAGTATTTGAATGGCGCCGTACGAAGCTCTATATGGCAAGAAGTGCAAAACACCTGTTTGTTAGTTTGAGGTTGGGGAGCGTCAATTGTTTGGGCCTGAGCTTGTGCAGCAAACCTCTGAAAAGATTGATCTGATCAGGAAAATGTTAGTAGAAGCTCAGATCAGGCAGAAAAGCTATGCAGACAACCGGAGAAGAGACCTTGAGTTTGAGGAAGGTGACTTCGTCTTTCTGAAAGTATCGCCCTGTAAAGGTGTGATTCGATTTGGCAAAGGCGGGAAATTAGCCCCGAGGTTTATAGGCCCGTACAAGATATTGAAAAGGATCGGAAAAACTGCTTACCGGCTTGAATTACCAGAAGAGTTATCTCAGGTGCACAATGTCTTTCATGTGTCTATGCTGAGAGGTTATATTCCAGGTTCGAGTCATCATTTGCCTGAAGTGCTGGAAGGTTTGCAGTTGGATCTGAATTACATCGAGTCTCTTGTCGAGATTGTTGATCGTCGAGAGAAAGTCTTAAGGAATAAGACGATACCGATGGTCAAGATAGTCTGGGGAAACCATTTGGTTGAAGAGGCTACTTGGGAGTCTGAGGAGAGGATGTTGAAGGATTATCCTAAGCTTTTTGCTTAATTTGTATTTTGTATTTTCTTGTGCATGTTGTGAGTATTTTTGTTTCTCGCTCTTGACTGTAGTTCCGGGGACGGAACTATTCTAAGGAAGGAGTGTTGTAATGCCCCGATTTTCATTTATGAAAATTATTTATTTATTTTGCACGTAGTGTGCACGTGCAATTTTTTGTAGTATGAAATCCTATAATTATTTTTATTATGGATGATGTGTGTTCTTTAATTATTTTTATAAAGGCCCATTTTTCTTCAAATAAACATAAGCCTTTTTTTTAAAGCCCAAATCTAATTTATTTACTTTCCTTTATAAAACTATTATTTTGGCCCATAAACTAAAGCCCATGAGTTATTACAACTTGTAATGTAGCCCATCTTTTAAAAATTTATTTTTGTAGAAAATATAATGTACAACTTTTGTTAAATGGAGACAAGTGCATGCACGTGCATTGCACGTACACGTGCAAAGCACCTCATGTGAGGCCGGTTTTGACATGGAGGGAAATGAAAATTTTGAGTGGAGTCATGGGTGGTGGTTGCTTGATCATGGTTGGTTATTGTAACTCCTCCTTGAATCCTAGCCTTTTGTTTCTAACTCCTAGTTTAATCCTAGCCTTACATTTACCCAAATTTTTAGGATAAATACCCCCCCTAGCCTAGTTATTTTGTACTAATTAATTCTCCAAGACCTATAGTATAAAATACATTATTAGTAGTTTAGTAAGTGAGTTAAAAGATTGAGAGTTGTGTGTGGGGAGTTTGTGCTTGCATCAACAAGGAAGGCCGGCATCAAAGGAGCTCGGGTTCGGCATCTTGGAGGCTTGTGTGCGCATCGACAAGAAGGAGGATCGCTCTCTTGGCAAGGACATTTGTTTAGGAGGTGTTGCAAATTGTGTTTCTCACCAATTAAGGTGGGTTATTTTCCGTATTTCTAATTAGTAAGCATCCTAGAATTGAATTGAAATGATGATGCATGAAAAAGATTAATAAGAGTACATTTTAATCACCAAAATGGCTTATTAATTGATTGGAATGTTAATAAATAGCTTGTATGCGTTTCCATTGTTTAATTTAAGTTGTGTATAGATTAATTATATCTATGGATTGTTTGAAGAAAAATTCATTATTAGCATCAATAACTCTATGCAAAACTTAGTAGATGACAATATTGCCTTATATGCTTAAAGGGACTTTTGTGATAATGTTGTAATAGATGACGTAAAAAATATAATTTGTGTGTTTATGAAATGAATAAAAACAGAGAATTGATATAGAGATTATTGAGATCATGATTGGATAAGAAATGTTGAAAAAGAAATGTGGTAGTAGTAGCTTACAATTTAACCAAATTGTATGGGAAATATATGTTTAATTATTGAAAAAAAATATTTTTTATATACTGGAGTATAAATTATTAGAGGAATAATTAATCTGGAAATTTACAGCAAGATTAGTAAGAGCAAAATCAAATGAGAGCTTTTTGAACATCGAAATGTTCTATTAACAGAAAGAATTGTTTTAAGTAGACTTCGAGTTGTATCTGAGACAACCTGAGCTTATAGCTCAAGTGGTCGGGATGCTCTTAATCGCTACAGTGCGCGGGGTTCCCCACAGATCGATGGTTCGATTCCCGTTAGCACCATATATTTGTTTTGTACATTTAAAAATAAATTAACTGCAGCCGAGAGCATGTATAGCTCTCAGCCCTCCTTTATACTGCTTGGCTAGAAGAGGATCTTTTGCATCAGAATATGGCTAGAAGAGGAGCTAGAAACAGGGAAGGTCTGGATTTAGAAACGGAACTTACGAGGGTCTATCAGACGCTCAACGCCGTGGCCATGAATCAGAACCAAGGAAGGGTACCTGCAAATCCGGTGCCCGAGGCGATCAAACTCGTGGAATCGTTCAAACGGATGAAACTACCTGTGTTCGAAGGGAAGTCAACCCTGATGCGGCTGACAACTGGATTCGTCAGGTAGAGACGATCTTCAAAGTGCTGGAGACCCCTGAGGGCAGCAAGGTGAAGTTGGCAACTCTACAACTTGAGAAGGATGCGGCTGTTTGGTGGCAGTCGATGAAGTGGACAATGGGAGGCATTGTTTGGTAACAGTGGCCGGATGTGACTGTGAAACAATTATTCTTATGTCTAATGTTCATTACTATGTAGGTAGAACTTCATGCATCCCGAATTATACCACATGGTTGCTACATCAAACAGTTTCATTTTAAGATTTCATAGTGGAACCTATAGGGTAGTATATTCAGACAAACAGTAACAGTAACAGTAATAACAAACAGTGTCATGGATCATGCCCTAATGCTTCCAGAGATAAATAGTGGGTATATACCACAATGAACAGTGGGAACGAGTTCCCTTCTGAATACACATTTCTATATTGTCCACTACTAGATCTTACCCTTAAAAACCCCAATTTGATTAGTTTTCATTATTATTAAATAGGCGTGAACGAATACAAACAGGACTAAAGACATGGTAAGAACAAAAGATAAGTCTAAGATGAATAGGAAACACAACGGATGACAAAAACAACTTATACAGTCAAAACAACGAAACTTCCAGTTTTGGACAGCAAGACACTACTGTACCAAATCTGAGATTTCCGTTGCTACAGAACTGCAAATCTAGATCCATCAGAAAATCCAGAAACTAAACTCTTCGCCAAATCCAGCGCATATATACAAGTCATACATCAGCCACAGAAATAGGGTTGAAACAGAATTTAATACAGAAGTTATGTTTAACCAGAAAATACAAAATCTTGTTTATAAGCATGAAAAGGATTTGAAAACATCATAATTAAATCTGAGATAAATCTAGAAGATTCTTTAAAATATCTAGTTTCAACATATAAAATATCATGAAATTATATTGTAGATAGTATAGTCAATAAAATTGGGAAAACAGGGTAATGCAACAAAATCTCAATTCTGGAGGTTCAGACACAGCAGTACAAAAACAGAGATAATTCATAAAATACAATTCGAAATCCATATCCATAAAAAGGGTGATAAAATAGACAAATCAGGCTACAGTTCATATTCACAAAGTTTTCATAAAAAACGAATATAATCAGGATGGAAACATAGTTCTTTACTGAACAGCATGCAGTTTGGAAATATATCGATTGGTTTTATAAGCATAAAATGAGATACAAAAGTTATTAATTAATTTCAAAAAAATTAGGGGTTGATCCCAGTCATGTCTAAACATACTCAGCAATATATAGAGTTCAAATTCTACTTTTAGTATCAGTTTTAAAATAATATTTCATACAGAATATATATAGTTCATAATCTGGAATATACGATATGACTGCAGTAAAATATCAATAACTCATGCATTCAAAATCGGAATTCAGATTCGTCAAAAGTTTTGAAAACTAGAAAACAAAGAATACAAATAATGTTCACAACTTTATTTATTTTACTGATGTTAACAAGTTTAAAATTGCTATACAAAAATAGGGCAGCAGTGAAACAAAGGTTCTTTTATGCATTTTATCGAATAGTTTAATTGCAAATGATCCAAACTAAGAAGGCATACAAAGCATGGCATATGGGTCACTCAAATCAGCATGGCATGCGTATAATGGTCTAAAATAAGATGGCACAATCAACGAGCATTCATGTAGCAATTTCTACAACATACGGTGTGTGTCACAAACAAGCATACAAATCAAGATGTATATCTAATCTAATTGTTTTCATGCAACAAGTGTCAACTACTATGAACTACTCATGATCAAGAGATGAAGGAACAGATCAAATAACAAATGTGGTCATCATGAGGGTACTGAACAATTTCATGCGAAACTACTTACGGTATTTAACTTATATGACAAAAAAATACATACAAGCTACTTGCCTAATAACGACGACGAAGACGAAGAACAAAATAACAAGAAAGGATCTCGACACACGAACACAAGAACAAGAGCGAGATCAACACCAACGGAAAACACATGCTGTATACGTGTACACACACACACAATAAGGTAGCATCAAACAACAGCAAGGGTGTTGACAGCACACCCGGAAGATGACAGCAGCTGGCTGCACAACGAGGCAGATGACAGCGACGGGCGGTGGCCTCGACAAGAGACGACGATGACAGTGACAGGAGACACAGCGGCGACCTGGGGTGTCACGGCTACTCGAGGGATCAAGACGACAGCAGTGAGCAAGGGAAGGGGCCTGGTTGCTGCGGCCTGAGCGGGGAACAGGGACAACAGGGGTGTGCAATGAAGAGGGGAAGAGGAGAGGGGGTGGTATGCCGGCGTCAGGTGTAGGACGACGACAACGACGAGGAGAGAGGTCGGAAGGTAGGGTAGATGATGGCTAGGAAGGAGAGAGATAATTAGGGTTTTTGTAATTAGGGTCAGGGGGTTTAGTGGGGTTATATAGAGTCAATATGGGTTTGGGTGAACTGGGTAGTATCCAATAGGAAGAAAAGTGTCCAATAAGAGATAAATAGGCCATGAAATAGGTTTAAACAATAAATAAGATCAAGAACAAATTTGTTGATCAAACAAATGAGAATAATAAGGTTGAATCAAACATAAATGAATCAAGGAAAACAACAACATACAATTCAAACGGACGAAAATCAACAAAATTAGAAATAAAATAAAATACCCATGAATTTAATTAAACACAAATAAAAATACAAAAATGAGTAACAGGGGTTACAACCAATAACAAAATATATACAATTCAAGAACAAAAAATACAAATCTGGACAACAATACGTGTTAGCACTAAAACTCACTATCCCACTGTTATAGGAAAGAAAAACCAATGACATCAGGGGCTTCAGAAAATAGACTCTCCTACAAATCCAACGCCTATTCACTCGACACATTCTATGTTCAGTGGCCATGCCTATAAGTATGTCTTCACAGGTCTAGTATTTAGGTAGCAACATAGGGTCAAATTCTCATGCTTATAATTCCACTGAAAAGTCATCCTCACAAAAATTGTAAACTAACTCCAAACAATGTCCATTAACAATCAGGTTAATCTCAAATTTTTATTCTATTAACAATCTGTTATTTCAATCAATTCACTGGGACGATACACCTCAATCAGTATTATGAAAATTTAGATGTTACAGCATTAAAACATCAATATCTCACAATTTATAAGTCTGTTTACAAAGCCGAAAGATGTTCTGGATTATACACTCAGAGGGCTACAACATACATACATAAAGTTATAAATTTGGTTACATGGAACTGGGTCAAATCTAGGTACAAAGTCAAGCAAAAGACAGGGTAGAAAATATAATGCTTTCGTTTTAAATTCTCGATTCACAAAAATAAATTTTTATGACCAAAAAAACGTTCATGCTCAGGTTCAGTGGTTAAATCAGAAATTAACATATCTAGAAAGTTATTACTTTCACAATATTAATCCAAAAATTCAATCATACTAATGCATAACAATACGACCAATGTAAATCTTGTAACATGACATATATATATATATATATATATATATATATATATATATATATATATATATATATATATATATATATATATATATATATATATATATCAAAGTGATGATTTTGAGTGGTGTATGCAATATGGTGTCATGACGATGAAATCACATGGGTTTTCCTACGAATATTGAATTGATGGAAGTCAAATAGGAACAGTTATTTATGGATATAACAAGTGATTCAAGATTCAAATAAAATAAGAAGAATTCATGAACAAAAGTCGATAATACGATAGATCAATAAGAATTAGAACTACTTCCACGATTTTAAGAAACTCTTGCCTTACAACGATGATTAAGAATGTGGACGAACAATGGGAAGAAGAGAAGCAATGATGGTAACAGGCAGTGACACAAATGCAGCAACAATAGCAGCAACAACGATAACAAGTGATGGCAGCAATGATGACAACAAGCAATGACTGCAAGAAGCGACAACAACGTCGATAACGAGCAATGACAGCGGCGACAATAGCAAGGGAGAGGGTGATGCTGATGCTATTTGGGGGTGCAGTGGAGTTAGGTCGCACCGTAGGAGGGCGAGAGGATGAGGCTATTTGTGGGGCTGATGGGTTTGACTGGTTAGGGAAGTTGGATGTTTTTTATGGTGAATGGCAGCAAGGTCGGGGTGAAGTTTGGATGAGGTGGAGATGATGGTCAGGAGTGTATGCCAGTGGAGGAGAGGTTGGGATCGGGTGTAGCAACGTCAGTGGGGTTGTTGTTGGTGGTACTGGAGGGCGGATCCATCAAGAGGAGGGAGAGGGCATGTCGGGTTGATGGCTTGGAGGTTGAAGGTAGCATGGAGGCAGTGGGTGGTCTAGTTGTGGCTTGGATAAGAGAGTTCGGGTTTGAAGTTGTTGATGGGTGGCTGGTTGGTGTTGATGGCATCAAGAAGGTGAGGGGGTCGGGGATGGTGGATGGAGGCAGCAAGGTGATGGAGGTCGGGGATGTATGGCGGCAGCAAGGGGAGGATTTGTTTGGAGGTGAAGATAAGATGGAGTAGTTTGGTTTGTAGCTAATTAGGGATTAGGGAAGGAGATTAGGGTTGGAGAAAATGATTAGGGGGGATAGATGGGTTAATGGGTTAGGGTTGGCAATTGGGTTTCAGATTCGGGTTTGAATTACAGTTTGAGCTTGGATTTTGGGTTTAAAAATGCAAATAAACATCCACAATAATAGAAAAAATTTGGGCTTTAATACTAATTAAAAAATAATTAAATAGTCTAGTGTTTGCAAATAAGTTCAAAAGAACGGGAAAATATTGATAATTGAAATTAAGAAAATACGTACAACTGAAATATGGAGTTACAATTTTTGTTGTGTTATTATTGATTATTGAAAATGACGTATCGGAAATTATTATGAATTGTACACAGGTTATTTTGTTTTATTGAATTATATACCCCTTTTTATATTCAAAAAATACAAAACGGGAAAAAGATAAAAAATAATAATGCATACCTACCCTAGCATTTTCGAAAATGCCGGAGTAAGTTTATGAATGACTTAGAATGCTTAAATACACTACCTGGCATTTTGAAAATGCTAGAGTAGCTATAAATGTCTAAAATTTTAATATTAAAAAAACCTGGGATTTAAAAATGCCGGGATATCTACACGCATACCGACATTTGAGGAAATGCCGAGATTGGTTGGTCATCAACCTCGGCGACGGTATACTCGGCATTTGCGGCGGTGTTTCGTAAAACGCCGAAAATATGAAGCTCGATGTTTTAAAAAATCTGGGTTTGGCATTGCGTTTTGTAGTGGCATACTGTGTTCTTTTCCCTACTTCCTTCAGCTATCCCTAACCTTATCACACTCATACTCAAATAACAATATAATTAACAGGTGGTGAATTTGTTAGGATTGTGTCTTGTATACTCGTTGTTCAGATTAGAAGAAGGTAATATGAAGTACGGAGGTCGAAGCGTCGAAGTGAGTAGAAGGGAAAAAGGAAGCAGCAAGGTGCAGGTATAGTTGCGGTTGACTGTCCCATGTTGCGGTCGACCGCACCCCCGGACCGCTCAAAGTACAATGAATGTCAGATAGTGGTACGATCGTCCGGTCTTGTTGGACGGTCGACCGATCGCGACATTATGTTTATTTTTGGGCACCGATTTATTAGGTCGTTTCAGCCCAATCTTCAATTCCAAGTTAGATCGTGCGGTTCCTATTTAGTTACTTCTTTTCAAGTTATATCGGCCGACTGAGAATCAAGATTAGACCTAGGTTTCTCTCTATTCTTCTATATATATTGTAAACTCCTCCAATATGAGAGGGAGTACTTCATAGATTATTTTCTCCATTACAAAGAGAGGCTCGAGAGAGAGATAGTTCTTGGTAAGTGAGTTTAATTCCTTGTATTGAGTGAATCAATAACTCCATGTAATCTATTCTAGTTGAATATCAGATCTCCCTATATTTTTCCCCGGATTAAGCAAAAGCTAACTGGGATAAGTCATCGGTGTGTTTGTGTTAGTTTGGTGGATCTACTTGCTTGCTCAATTTATTCGTCTCGTCTACTTCGACTTCCTCATTGCTCTATTAGTTCTGCTGCGACAACGGGCGTTGGTTGATGCCCCAATCCTAAAAACTTGTATCAGAGTTTCAGGTTGCTGAGTCCCTTGGTTAAGATGACAGGCCACAGGATTTTGAAGATCAAGCAGTTTGATGGAAAGATCACATTCAATCTTTGGAAGACTGACATGTATGATGTGCTTATTCAAGAACATTTGTAGTTAGCCGTTAAGAAGAAAGAAAATCCAACTAATATGAAGGATGACGGTTAGGAAGATATTCGTGAAAGAGCCATAAGTCTGATCCGACTATCCTTGGCGGACGAGGTCAAGTGCAGATTTCTTGAAGAAACTGATGCGGTGAGTTTGTGGAAAAAACTCATAGCTGACTACTCTGGTTCGTCGTTATAAGATCAAATGCATTGGAAGAGAAAATTATTCCGTTTATCTATGAAAGAAGGTGCCGATCTCCAAGACCACATTACAGAGTTCAATAAGGTATTATCTGAACTTAAGGTGATCAACGTAGATGTGTGTGAGGAAGATAAAGCTTTCAACTTGATATATTCACTGCCGGATTCGTATGAGTCTTTGATCACTACCATGCTACACGGTAGATCTGCCAAGGAGATTATTTCGATAGGTGGTGTAATCAAAATATTGAAGGAAAATCAACTTAGGAAGGAGACCCATAAATCATCATTGTCTATTCCTACAAGTTGTCTAGTAGTGGAAGGTCCTTCGGAGGGAAGAGAAAGTGCTCTGCAAAAGGATTCGATCCGTTGCCAATACTGCAAGAGGCCAGGTCATATCAAGAAAGATTGTTGAAATTGCAGAATCAGGAGAGCGCAAAGAGCGGGAGTTCAGCTGCTAATGTGGTTAGTGCCTTTGATTCAGGTGGTTCGTGTCTTCTTGTTTCAAATTCTTTAGAAGTGGATTCTAGTTGATTTCTTGACTCGTGGAGTTCTTATCATATTTGCTCCGAGTGGGATTTGTTTTCTACTTATAAGTCGACTACAGGGCGTTGTGTGACAATGAGAACTAAGGAGATTTGTGAAGTAGTGGGTGAGGGGACAGTTGAGTTGAAAATGCCATGTCTAAACATGTTCACTTAAAGAGATGTTTTGCATATTCTTCTGCTGAAACGGAATCTGATTTCCGGGAACTCTTGATGCACGGGACTGTAGGTACACAGCTCTTGGTGGAGTTCTATTTATTTTTTAAGGTCGTCGTGAAGTGATTAGGAGTATAAGAGTGGTTGGGCCAAGCCAACACAATCTCTACAAACTTTGGGGAATTCGAAAATCCTGCACAGGGGTTGATAGTTTTTTCCCATTATTCCTGCAAGCTCAGCTAGTTTGCCGCAACTAGAATCATCGAAACGAGACCACGACGTTCGAATATCGTCGAGAGGTGGAGAAAGCCTAAGGGTAGGTGGAGTTCGTGCGGTGTATGGTAACTTCGTGAGTACATCTACGGAGGTGTATCCTTGAAGTGGTATACTGGATTTGGTGAGATTGGGTAGAGATCATTTCAACTAGAGGAAGAAGCTATTGTTCTAAGTTTTCTTTGCAAGTGAAATTAATTAGAGTTTGGAGATGAGTAACACATCATGTGATAGCACTCGTATGAAATCCAAGGTGGAGCTTGTTAGGATTGTATCTTGTATACTCGTTGTTCAGATTTGAAGAAGGTAATATGAAGCACGGAGGTCGAGGCGTCGAAGTTAGTAGAAGAGAAAACAGCAGCAATAAGGTGCAGGTATAGTTGCGGTCGACTGTCCCATGTTGCGGTCAACCGCACCCCCCGATCGCTCAAAGTACAGGGAATGTCAGAGAGTGGTACGGTCGACCGGTCATGTTGGATGGTCGACCGATCGTGGCGCTGTGTTCGTTTTTGGGCTTCAATTTGTTAGGTCGTTCCAGCCCAATCTTCAACTCTAAGTTAGATCCTATTCAGTTACTTCTTTTCAGGTTATATCGGACGACTGAAAATCAAGATTAGACCTAGGTTTCTCTCTATTCTTCTATATATATTGTAAACTCCTCCAATATGAGAGAGAGTACTTAATAGATTATTTTCTCCATTGCAAAGAGAGGCTCGAGAGAGAGATAGTTCTTGGTGAGTGAGTTTAATTCCTTGTATTGAGTGAATCAATAACTCCATGTAATCTATTCTAGTTGAATATCAGATCTCCCTATATTTTTTCTCCGGATTAAGCAAAAGCTAACCGGGATAAGTCATCGGTGTGTTTGTGTTAGTTTGGTGGATCTACTTGCTTGCTCAATTTATTCGTCTCGTCTACTTCGACTTCCTCATTGCTCTATTAGTTCCGCTGCGATAACAGGTGTTGGTTGACGCCCCAATCCCAATAGAATTTGGTGTAGTCATAAGTTTGGCCTTGTGTTGCACACTTATATTCCTGGGGACTAGTGATTGTGAATTTGTGATTGTGGTCAGTTGGAAATCGACCTAGCAAGAACTTGTGTAGTACGGTGCTCATGGACTAGGCATGTCTCAGCAGAATTTCTATTAGACCATAATTCATCCTCTCATCGTCATCACTAAGGGGTTGGGTTGGTTTTAAAGTTTATCCAATCTAAGAAGATTATTATTTGGAAAAGAAATCTTTAAAAATGTTGTGAAACCTTGACCACCTATTAGGTGGATGCCCGCCTATTTAGGTGACGGCTCAAGTCCATTTACTTAGGAGGCGGCCCAAGGCCACCTATCAGATGCCGGCCCAACCACACAACCAACCCTAACCCTAACTTCCTATATATATATATATACACTAGATTTGTCCGTGTCCACGTGCCTACGGCACGTCTTGAGAACGATACATCATATGAAAAGTCTTGTAAACTGTAAATCAACAATTATGTAGCTGAAGTTTGAATACTATGACAATAATTAGTTGTAAATAAAAGTCCATGTTTTCATTAGTATATGGTGAAAAATAATTATAAATTGGGGTATAAAAGTCCATGTTTCCATATATATATATATATATATATATATATATATATATATATAGAGAGAGAGAGAGAGAGAGAGAGAGAGAGAGAGAGAGAGATAAGTAAATAAATACATGAGTTGTTTTGGGGAGGATTTTTTGAATTTGAGTTTTGGGGAGAAAATGTGTTTTGTGAGGTTAGATCTGGACCTTTGATTTTGAGGGGATTGAAGGATAGCCACTTCATAGCTTTCTTTGTGTTTTATTATATAAATATATGAGAAATGCTCTATTGAAAATGAGTCTGTTTTCACTGACCCGGGAAAACAGACCCGCTTTGGTATTGGGATTGGGGCGTCAACAAACGCCCTCTGGTCGCAGCGGAACTAATTAGAGCAATGAGAAAGTCGAAGTAGACAGGCGAATAAATTGAGCAAGAAGGTAGATCCACCAAACTAACACAAACACAACAACGAAGACTTATCCCGGTTAACTTTTGCTTAATCCGGGAGAAAATATAGGGAGATCTGATATTCAACTAGAAGAGATTACAAGGAGTTACTGATTCACTTGACACAATGAATTAAACTCACCCACCAAGAACTATCTCACTCTCGAGCCTCTGTTTGCAATGGAGAAAATAATCTATGAAGTACTCCCTCTCATATTGGAGGAGTTTACAATATGTATAGAAGAATAGAGAGAAAACCTAGGTCTAATCTTGATCCTTAGTCGTCCGATAAAATATGGAAAAGAAGTAACTGAATAGGAGCCGCACGATCTAACTTGAAGTTGAAGATTGGGCTGAAACGACCTAACAAATCGAAGCCCAAAACTGAACACAACGGTGCGGGCAGTCGACCGTCCACCAAGACCGGTCGACCGTACCGCTCTCTGACTTCCCAGTACAAATAGCGGTCGGGGATGCAGTCGGGGGGTGCGGTCGACTGTCACCCAGACTGGTCGACCGCAACTAGCTGCACCTGCTGCTGCTGCTGTTCTCCTTCTACTCGCTTCGATGCTTCGACCTCTGTGCTTCATATTACCTTCTTTTAATCTGAACGACGAGTATACATGACATAATCCTAACAAACTCCACCTTGGATTGCATACGAGTGCTATCACATAATTTGTTACTCATCTCCAAACTCTAACAAATTCCACTTGCAAAGAAAACTTAGAACAATAGCTTCTTCTTCTAGATGAAATGATCTCTACCCAATCTCATCAAATCCAGTGCAGCCCCTCAATGGCCCACCTCCACAGATGTACTCACGAAGTTGCCAAACTCCGCACGAACTCCACCTACCCTTAGGCTTTCTCCACCTCTCGACGATATTCGAACGTCGTGGTCTCCTCTCGATGAATCTAGTTGCAGCAAACTAGCTGAGCTTGAGGGAATACCGGGAAAAGGAGCAACACTTGCGCAAGTATTTTGAATTCCCCAAAGCTTGTAGAGATTGTTTTGGCTTGGCCCAACCATTCTCATACCTCTAATCACCTTACGACGACCCTAAAAAATATACAGAACTCCGCCTCGAGCTGTGTACCTGCAGCCCCGTGCATCAAGAGTTCTCAAGGAAATTAGATTCTGTTTCAGTAGAAGAATATGCAAAACATTCCTTAAAGTGAACATGTGTAGACCTGACATCTTCAACTCAACTGTCCCCTCACCCACTACTTCACAAATCTCTCCAGTTCCTGTTGTCACACAACGCCCCGTAGTATACTTATAAGTAGAAAACAACTCCCTCCTGGAGCAAATATGAGAAGAACTCCCTGAGTCAAGAAACCAACTAGAATCCACTTCTAAAGAATTTGAAATAAGAAGACACGAACTACCTGAATCAAAGGCACCAAAGGCACTAACTACATTAGCGGCTGAACTCCCATTCTTGGCACTCTCTTGATTCTGTAATCCAACAGTCTTTCTTCATATGCCATGACCTCTTGCAATATCGGCAACGGATCGAATCTTTTTGCAAAGCACTTTTTCTTCCCCCCGAAGGACCATCCACTTCTAGACAACTTGTAGGAATAGACGATGCAGATTTATGGGTCTCCTTCCTAAGTTGATTTTCCTTTAATGCTTTGATTACACCATCTACCGAAATACTTTCCTTGGCAGATCTACCATGTAGCATAGTCGTGATTAAAGGCTCGTACGAATCCGGCAGTGAATATATCAGGTTGAAAGCTTTATCTTCCTCACACACATCTGCGTTGATCCCCTTAAGTTTAGATAATACCTTATTGAACTCTGTAATGTTGTCTTGGAGATCGGTACCTTCCTTCATACATAAACGGAATAACTTCCTCTTCCAATGCATCCAATCTAATAACGACAAACTAGAGTAGTCAGTTATGAGACTTTTTTACAGACTCGCCGCGTCAGTTTCTTCAAGAAATCTGCACTTGACCTCATCCTCCAAGGATAGTCGGATTAGACTTATGGCTCTTTCAAGAATATCTTCCCAAACGTCATCCTTCATATCAGTTGGCTTTTCCTTCTTATTTACTACTGACTGCAACTGCTCTTGAATAAGAATATCATACATGTCAGTCTTCCAAAGATTGAAATTGATCTTACCATCGAACTGCTTGATCTTCAAAATACTGTGGCCTGTCATCTTAACCAAGAAACTCGGCAACCTGAAGCTCTGATACCAGTTATTGGGATTGTGGCGTCAACAAATGCCCTCTGGTCACAGTGAAACTAATTAGAGCAATGAGGAAGTCGAAGTAGACGAGGCGAATAAATTGAGCAAGCAAGTAGATCCACCAAACTAACATAAACACAACAACGATGATTTATTCCAGTTAGCTTTTGCTTAATTCGGAGGAAAATATAGGGAGATCTGATATTCAATTAGAAGAGATTACAAGGAATTACCGATTCACTTGACACAAGGAATTAAACTCACCCACCAAGAACTATCACTCTCTCGAACCTCTCTTTGCAATGGAGAAAAGAATTTATGAAGTACTCACTCTCATATTGGAGGAGTTTACAATATATATAGAAGAATAGAAAGAAATCCTAGGTCTAATCTTGATCCTCATTCGTCCGATAAAACCTGAAAAAAAAGTAACTGAATTGGAGCCGCACGATCTAACTTGGAGTTGAAGATTGGGCTGAAATGACCTAACAAATCGAGGCCCAAAACTGAACAAAGCGGCGCGGGCGGTCGACCGTCCACCAAGACCGGTCGACCGTACCCTCTCTAACTTTCCAGTGCAAATAGCGTTCGGGGGTGCAGTCGGGGGGTGCGGTCGATTGTCACCCAGACTGGTCGACCGCAACTAGCTGCACCTGCTGCTGCTGCTGTTCTCCTTCTACTCGCTTCGACACTTCGACCTCCGTGCTTCATATTACTGTCTTTTAATCTGAACAACGAGTATACAAGACACAATCCTAACATTTGGTTGTATGAACCTAGAGGTTATAAAAAATTGAATGAACCAAGGCCGTTGTTTGGAACAACGGCCTTTTATAACCTAGGTCGTTGTTCCCAACAACGGCCTAGGCTATAAAATTTTATAGCCTAGTTTGTTTGAAACAACGAAATTTTATAGCTTAGGTTCATTTAATTTTTATAACCTAGGCCTGAAACAATGGCCTAGGTTCATTCAAATTTTTAGAGCGAATGAGGTGAAGAGTTATTTGGGACGAAATTCCCAAATTACCCCTCCGCCACTTAAGTGAAATGGGTGATGGGCGGGCTCGATCTGATCCGTTGATCACGATCAAGAGTGATCCAACGGCCAGAATCGCTGTTTTCACGGGTCTGTGAAAACAGACACGTTTTCAATGGAGCATTTCTCTATATATATTGTGAATAAAGAGCCACAATACTTGGATTTCGGCTATCCCCCCACCCACCCCCCCTATCTTTTTCTCTTTTTGGAACACGTTATCAGCACGACTCATCGAAAAAAGGTATGCAGGCCTCCCAAGAAAGAATCATCTTAATCTTTTAATAAAAATAACATCTTTGTAATCTAGGCTTTATTATTGTATTAACATCTGATCTTTCTACCATGTTTGATTAATAAAGGGTTTGGACGAAAATCTAGGGCATGATTTGTTTATTTTGATTGTGTTGCTTTTGGTTGGTTCAAAGTGACTACTAGTTTATTTTTTAAAATTGGTCCTGTTTCAACCTCACGGTGAAATAAATTCACCACTAAAAACACCAATTTTTCGTTGGCACTTTAATGGATTTTGTTTTGCATTTTTGTTCTACAATCCTACGTTGTTCTCTTTTGCGTTACTTCAACTATTTCTGAATCTATGATATTGATGGTTTCAAATTTACACATTCTCTATTTTTTGTTGTTACACATTACTGTTAGTATTAATTCTGCAGGCTTCTCACTTATTTCTTAAAAAGTGAGGCTTTTGAGACTTGTCAATATTGATAATTGACGCCGAAAAACTTGCAAACTTGTTCATTGTGCTTTTATAAGTGACAAGAACTTTCTCTTTCTTATTCATAAAATCTTCCAAGTATTGGAGTTATCAATGGGCTAATTCACTTGGTAGACTATTTAAGAGTGCAATACACTACGAATAGTTGACTTAGTGGGCATTGATCAGAAATTTCTCCTATTAGGAATGAGTTTCTACATATTTTGAATGTTTGTGATTGAAAACTATGTATTTCCTCGTAACAACTAGCATTTGTAGATTTTGTCATTGACATAATTTCATGTTGCTGGTCAGGCATTTGTGCTTGCACTTAATCAGTACTCAGCCTCTCCTCCGCACAAATTGGTGCACACGTGCATTCTCGTTTTATTAGTATTTTGACACTTGAAGTGAATGAACAGTCCAGAGGATCATGTATTCACAACTTCTATCAGGATCCAAGCATGTAGTCTAGACAATTTGTAACTAAAAATCTAGACAAGGTTTTTTCAAGATGAACGGAGTCTGCACAACCAACCACGCATTTGGTGTTGTTTTGTCTCATTGATGGCTGTGTCTATCACCTTCTGATTCCTAGTGGATAATATTTTAGGGTGCCAACTGTTAGGAATGTGTCTTGAATACTCGTGGTTCAAATTAGAAAAATGTAAGATGAAGCACAGAGGTCGAAGCGTCGAAGATAGTAGAAGAAAACAATAGCAGCAAGGTGCAGGCATAGTTGCAGTTGACCGCAGTTGCACTGGGTTTGGTCGAGAGGTGGACGGTCGACGGGTCTTGTTGGACGGTTGACCGACCGCGGCGCTGTGTTCGTTTTAGATCTCGATTTGTTAGGTCGTTTCAGCCCAATCTTCAACTCCAAGTTAGATCATACGACTCCTATTCAGTTACTTCTTTTCCAGGTTATATCGGACGACTAAGAATCAAGATTAGACCTAGGTTTCTCTCTATTCTTCTATATTTATTGTAAACTCCTCATTTATGAAAGTAAAGTACTTCATAGATTATTTTCTTTATTGCAAAGAGAGGCTCGAGAGAAATATAGATTTTGGTAAGTGAGTTTAATTCCTTATATTGAGTAAATCAATAACTCCTTGTAATCTCTTCTAGTTGAATATCAGATCTCCGTATATTTCCCCCCGGATTAAGCAAAAGCTAACCGGGATAAGTCATCATTGTGTTTGTGTTAGTTTGGTGGATCTACTTGCTTGCTCAATTGATTCGTCTCATCTACTACGACTTTCTCATTGCTCTATTTAGTTCCGCTGCGACAACGGGCGTTGGTTGACGCCCCAATCCCAACAACTGGTATCAGAGCTTCAGGTTACCGAGTCCCTTGGTTAAGATGACAGGCCACAGTATTTTGAAGATCAAGCAGTTTGATGGAAAGATCAATTTCAATCTTTGAAAGACTGACATGTATGATGTTCTTGTTCAAGAAAGTTTGCAGTTAGCCGTTAAGAAGGAAAAAAATCCAACTGATATGAAGGATGACAGTTGGAAAGATATTCGTGAAAGAGCCATAAGTCTGATCTGACTATCCTTGGCAGACGAGGTCAAGTGCAGATTTCTTGAAAAAAATAATGCGGCGAGTTTGTGGGAAAAACTCATATCTGACTACTCTGGTTCGTTTTTATTAGATCGGATGCAATGGAAGAGAAAGTTATTCCATTTATCTATGAAAGAAGGTATCGATCTCCAAGACCATATTACAGAGTTCAATAAGGTATTATCTGAACTTAAGGCGATCAACGCAGATGTGTGTGGGGAAGATAGAGCTTTCAACGTGATATATTCACTGCCGGATTCGTATGAGCCTTTGATCACTATCATGTTACATGGTAGATCTGCCAAGGAAAGTATTTCGGTAGATGGTGTAATCAAAGCATTGAAGGAAAATCAACTTAAGAAGGAGACCCATAAATCATCATCGTCTATTCCTACAAGTTGTCTAGCAGTGGATGGTCTTTCGGGGGGAAGACAAAGTGCTTTGTAAAAGGATTCGATCCGTTGCCGATACTGCAAGAGGCCAGGGCATATCAAGAAAGACTGTTGGAAGTTGCAGAATAAGGAGAGCGCAAAGAACGGGAGTTTAGCCGTTAATGTGGTTAGTGCCTTTGATTTAGGTGATTCGTGTCTTCTTGTTTCAAATTCTTCAGAAATGGATTCTAGTTGGTTTTGTGACTCAGGGAGTTCTTCTCATATTTACTCCTAGAGGAAGTTGTTTTTTACTTATAAGTCTACTACAGGGCATTATGTGACAACGGGAACAGAGGAGATTTGTGAAGTAGTAGGCGAGGGGACAGTTGAGTTGAAGATGCCAAGTCTAAATATGTTCACTTTAAGGGATGTTTTGTATATTCCTCTACTGAAACGGAATCTAATTTCCTTGGGAACTCTTGATGCACGGAGTTGTAGACACACAGCTCGAGGTGAGGTTCTGTCTGTTTTTCAAGGTCGTTGTAAGGTGATTAGAGGTATGAGTTGGGCCAAGCCAAAACAATCTCTACAAGCTTTAGGGAATCTGAAATACTTGCACAAATGTTTCTTCTTTTCCTGTTATTACCGCAAGCTCAGCTAGTTTGCCGCAACTAGATTCATCGAGACGAGACCACGACGTTCAAATATCGTCGAGAGGTAGAGAAAGCCTAAGGATAGGTGGAGTTCGTCCGGAGTTTGGCAACTTCGTGAGTACATCTACAGAGGTGTACCCTTGAAGGGGTATACTGGATTCGGTAAGATTGGGTAGAGATCATTTCAACTAGAAGAAGAAGCTATTGTTCTAAGTCTTTTTGCATGTGGAGTTCATTAAAGTTTGGAGATGAATAACACATCATGTGATAGCACTTGTATGCAATCCAAAGTGGAGCTTGTTAGGATTGTGTCTGGTATACTCGTGGTTCAGATTAGAAGAAGGTAATATGAAGCACGGAGGTCGAAGCGTCGAAGAGAGTTGAAGAAAGCAGCAATAGTAAGGTGCAGGCATAGTTTCGGTCGACTGTCCTAAGTTGCGGTCGACTGCACCCCCCGACCGCAGTTGCACTGGGTTTAGCCGAGAGGTGGACGGTCGACCGGTCTTGTTGGACGGTCGACCGACTGCGGCACTGTATTCGTTTTAGGCCTCGATTTGTTAGGTTGTTTCAGCCCAATCTTCAACTCCAAGTTAGATCGTACGGCTCCTATTCAGTTACTTCTTTTTCAGGTTATATCGAACGACTGAGAATCAAGATTAGACCTAGGTTTCTCTCTATTCTTCTATATATTTTGTAAACTCCTCCTTTACGAGAGTAGAGTACTTCATAGATTATTTTCTCCATTGCAAAGAGAGGCTCGAGAGAGAGATAGTTCTTGGTGAGTGAGATTAATTCCTTGTATTGAGTGAATTAATAACTCTTTGTAATCTCTTCTAGTTGAATATTAGATCTCCCTATATTTCTCCCTGGATTAAGCAAAAGCTAACCGGGATAAGTCATCGTCATTGTTGTGCCTGTGTTAGTTTGGTAGATCTACTTGCTTGCTCAATTGATTCGTCTCATCTACTTCGACTTTCTCATTGCTCTATTTAGTTCCGCTGCGATAACGGGCGTTGGTTGATGCCCCAATCCCAACATCAACAACTTAATTCGCAATATGAATTATCTATTTAATTTGCCAAAACGCATTTTATTATTTTTGTAAATCATTAACATACCCTGAATGTATTATAGCTTTACTCCTTGTTTATGCATTTTGGTTTGCACACATCAAGTGTAAGGATATATGTACAGTTTCATTTGGGCTGCTGGTATGTCTAATTAAAAAAACCGTCTTTGTCCTTGATAACATCTCTTGGGTGCACAGTTTCCTGTAAAAGACTTTATTTTCAAACACAAGAAGCATATCTAGAAATTACGGCGATGCCAAAGGAGCTTCTTTATCCTTGATATATTCTTTTATTTGGGCCTCGAGTAGATGGATACTTTGTTTCTCTTTCCCTCTTCAAATGAATGATGCAGTGGACATCTTTTCTAGGACCACAATTGAATTAAAAATAAGAAAAAATTAAAAAATTAAAAAATAAAAAAATAAAAACACTAGTATGTAAGTGTTGCGGCTAATTTTTGTGTGGGAGCAAACAGATGTATTTGTGAATTTTTTTGGAAACAAATAAGGCAAATTTGTTGACGTTTGGCCAGCGTTTGACTGTTTCTTGCTACTGCCGTTAACCTACAAAAAGTTCGATATACCGGGATGTATCCCGGCGACAAACCCTCCGACGCTCAAGTCAGTAATCAGGAAGATTATGAAAGAGCGATTTGTGGAAAAATATTGATTACCTTTTTTATGGTGGGGGAGAGGGGTATTTATAGTCGCCTTTAGAGACAGTTTAGAGATAATCATTTATCACTATGTCCCAGTCTTTTTGGATAAGATATAGAGTTTAAATCATTTCATGATAAGAGATTTAGTTTAAACTGCTTCTTAAGAATAATCATGAATTTGAATTACTCTCTAATCATCCTGGGCTAGTCTGTGGCGGGCTGTAACCCTAATCTAGTAGGACATACCCGTTTTTGAGTTATTGGGCATGGAAAAGACTCAGTTCCCATTTTTGGACCCGTTTATAGGTGAAATTACCGTTTACCCCTTAGAGCTTTAGGATTCGTGCCCATTTGAACGGTCCCAATTTAGTTCTATTTTTACCCATATCACAAGCCTCCCACTCCTGAAGAGCGAGTTTCACAGCCTTTGAGGAGTAGTTCGCCTATTTTTAATGGTTTACAGAACTTTATCGGAGTTCTCGGGAGAGTTTGGATCCTGCTTAAGGTGTAACGGTGTTTTTCTGAGCATATAAAATACTCAAAATTATTTTTGGAATTTTCTGGATTTTTAGTGATTTTTTTCCTGATTTTTCTGTTTTTTTTTTTCTTTCAATTTTAAATCATTTTTGGATTTTTTTATTCAATTTCCGAATTTAAACAATTAATTTTCAAAAAATTTAATTAATTATTCTAACTTAATAATTATCTTTTCAGAATTTAAAATTATTTTCTAAATTAATAATTACTTTTAGAACTTAATTAATTTTTTCGATTTTTTAATTATTTTTTCGGATTTTTTACATAACTAATCCAAATTAATAATGAAATAAATAAATTAATATTTACCTGTACACATGACGCAATCAGCAATGATGATCACAATCAAGCGCAGATCGAGAGGAGGAATTTTTTCCTAATTTTAACGTTGGTTCCAAGAGCGATCAGATCGCGCCACCGACCTATGTGGCATCTCAGATCATTGACACGTGGTAATCAGCACTTGGTAGTTATTTTTTCCTTCGACTTCTTCCTTCGGCTTCATCTTCGAATTGAGCACGGTCGCCGGAGCTCGAATAGGGGAGCTTGGCGAGGGAGCTCTTCGAAGGTGGGGAGCTCGACGGAGATCATTGATAGAGGTGTTGGAGCTCGTGTAGCAGGGGAGCTCGGTGGAGCTCGTCGAGGTTGGCAAAGGAGATGGTGAGGTTGAGCTTGGCGAGGAGCTCAAAGCTCGGTGAAGGGGTTCAGATTTCATTGAAGGTGATGGTGGCGGAGTTCAGCGACGACGGAGTTTGGCATTGGAGCTCGACGAAGGGGGAACTTGAGCTCGGCATTGGAAATGCTCGGCGAGGAAGGAGAGCCCAGTGAAGCTACGATGGAGCTCGACACCAATGGTGGAGGTGTTGGATCTCAACACAGTGGAGGGGTTCGACGGAGCTCGACGACTAGTTGGAGGAGCTCGACGGCTTGAGGCGGTGAAGTAGTTGGCGATTAGTTGGAGGAGCTCAGCGGCTGAGTCCTCGAGCTCCGAAAGGGAGTTCTTGAACTCGAAGGCTGTGAGCTTTGGAGGTGAGAATGCAGCTCGGCGGTGCTCGAATGTCGAAGGAATGAGTTCGACATGCTTTGGAGGATGCGGGTGTTTGAAGAAGTAGGGTTTGCAGGTTTGGGTCCATACGGGTTCATATTCGACCTGTTAACCCCTTAAGAATTTTTTTGGCCAATCTTAGCCGTTGATCATTATCGAGCACGAATCTTGAGGCAGAGTGTTTTTCTCCCATTTCCTGCTCGGTTCCAAGAATGCTCGGATCGCATTTCCAAACCCAGGAGAGTCTTCGGCGGCTTGACACGTGGCGTTGACCGTTGACTCTTTTTTTTTAATCACAACCGTTAATCACGATCGATCGCGCATCGGGAGGCAGAGTTTTTTCCGCATTTCTACGTCGGTGACAAGAATGCTCGGCGAGAGCTACCGAGGTCTAGGAAGACTTAGAGAAGGCAACACATGGAGATTTTGACCCAGTTCGCATTTGACTTAGTCAACCCCTCGGTTAGCTTTGTGCAGCTGCATTGTAACTGGCTCTCCCGGTGCTATGGAGGTCGGATTGGGGCATTTGACCCCTTTTTTCGAACCTAACTCAAAGATCTACAATTTCTCTTCAGAAGTCAGTTGAAGAATCACCCTTCTTCATGGTCAAAATGGCCCCGCAACATCTTTGCCTTCATGAAGTTGAGAAGAGCTTTGTATGACTCTAGGGGAGAACCCTTCTGGGAGGCGAGTTTTAGGGGGCATCTCTAGGAGTGAGTTGTGCTCCGAATTCTCTTGGAAGAAGGTCGCATGGGAGGCGAGCGGAGCGAAGAACATCACCAGGCACTAGGAGAGAGCCGTTTGGGAGACGAGTTTGAAGAGAAACTCTAGGAGAGAGTTGAGCTCCGAACTCGTTGAGAAGAAGGCCGCTCGGGAGGCGAGCAGAGCGAAGAGAATCACTAGGCTCTAGGAGAGAGTCGTTCGGGAGACGAGTTTGAGGACCTACTCTAGGGGAGTAGTTGAGCTCCGAACTCGTTGAGAAGAAGGCCGCACGGGAGGTGAGCGGAGCGAAGAGAATCACCAGGATCTAGGAGAGAGCCGTTCGGGAGATGAGTTTGTGGAGCTACTCTAGGGGAGTAGTTGAACTCCGAACTCGTTGAAATGAAGGCTGCTCAGGAGGTGAGCAGAGCCAAGAGTATCACCAGGCTCTAGGAGAGAGCTGTTTGGGAAACAAGTTTGAGGAGCAACCCTAGGGGAGTAGTTGAACTCCAAACTCGTTGAGAAGAAGGCCGGTCGAAAGGTGAGCGGAGCAAATAGCATCACCAGGCTCTATGAAAGAGCCGTTTGGGAGACAAGTTTGAAGAGCAACACTAAGGGAGAGTTGAGTTCCGAACTCGTTGAGAAGAATGCCGCTCGGGAGGCGAGCGGTGCGAAAAGCATCACCAGGCTCTATGAGAGCCATTTAGGAGACAAGTTTGAAGAGAACTCTAGGGGAGAGCCGTACTTGCTTGTTGCAAAATTTAACCAGTAGTGGGAGTAGTATGAATGTTCGTTTTGAGCCCCGAAACCGCTTGCTTGCAAGCTGTGAGGGCAATTTCAAACCATGATTGTGAACTTCGAACTAGTTGTAACGGAGTTATCAACGAGTTGTAGGAGCAATTCCGAATGGTTAGCTGCTCCGCACTTGCTTGTTTGCAAGCGGCTCAAGCGGCGTCGAACCAAGTGTTGAACTCCAAACTTGTTGTTTGGGGGTTTCAACGAGTTTTAGGAGTAATTCCGAATGATGAGCTGCTCCGCACTTGCTTGTTTGTAAGCGACTAAAGCAGCGTCGAACTAAGTGTTAGACTCCAAACTTGTTGTTTGGGGGTTTATGAGTTGTAGGAGCAATTCCGAATGGTGAGCTGCTTGTTTACAAGCGGCTAAAGTAGCGTCTAACCAAGTGTCAAACCCATCTTTTGAGCTTAGTAAGTTGTAGGAGAAGCTGGACTCTAAACTTACCATTTAATGAGTCATAGATGTGACTCAGAGAGATAGAAATGAGGCAAATGCAATAATTTTCAATAGAAAAAAACTAAGTTTTATTGAAACAAAATAAGTGGCCGCTTCAATGGCGCGATCCATTATTACATGCTTTTGACCGTATTACAAACATCGGCCTTATTGAAAACTGAAATCCTACTTCTACGAGAAGGGGTTAGGCACCCTCGTGGTACTTCATTCGATGCTCAATATTCCAAGTCCGTCTTCCAAGAAGAGGGGAATCTCATTGAGTTCATCAACTAGTTCAGGAAGGACTTGATTGTTCTGTTGGGGGAGCTCTAATGCTTCAAGTGGGAGGACCGAGCCCCCCATTGTAGTGGTGTAACACTTCCGAGCAATCTCTTGGCTTTCTTTGACTTCTCCTACCCCCGCAGAGGTTGGAACTTCATTTTC
The DNA here is from genome assembly GCA_017893485.1 of Hemerocallis citrina. Lineage (NCBI taxonomy): Eukaryota > Viridiplantae > Streptophyta > Magnoliopsida > Asparagales > Asphodelaceae > Hemerocallis > Hemerocallis citrina. The sequence goes on from CM030368.1 coordinate 50,829,774, forward strand.
ATGTGAAAGGCTGAGGGTATGGCGTGGAGTACTGCTAGACCTGGTTCGCCCAGGATAGCATCGTAAGCGGCTTTCACATTGACGACCATGTAGTCCATTGCCTCTGTTCGGGTTTTCGGGGTTTTTCTTGCGATCACATCAAGAGTGACTATTCCTTTGATTAGGACTGGAACCCCAGAGAACCCATGGAGTGTGTATCCGGTAAGCTTGAAACGATCTCGAGAAATTTTGAGGCCTTAGAAGGCTTACAGGAATAGGATATTGAAGGAACTTCCATTGTCGACCAGGATTCGGTGCACCTCGTGGTTGGCCATGTGGAGACTAGTTACGAGCGCGTCACAGTCGGGCATTCGGACGCCTTCCAGGTTTTTCTCTGAGAATGTCACCGAGACCCTAGGGTTCTTGGCCAGAGGAAAGTTATGGGCTGAACTCACTTCTCGGATGAAGACCTTTCGAGAGAAGTTTGATTCTCCTCCCATTGGACCTCCATGGATAAGGTGGAGGATAGCCCCAAGTTCAGAGTCTTGGAACTCGATGGGCCTCTCGGTTCGCTTGTTGGCTCCTCGGGGTGGAGGATCGGCCCCGTCCTTTCTGACGAACTTGGCCAGGTGTCCCTGCTGTATGAATTCTTCGATCTTCTCCTTGAGAGCCCGATAATCATTTGTGTCGTGGCAGTGGTCCCTATGAAAGCGGCACCACTTATCCATTTCCTTTTCTTGTCAGGGGTATCATTCTAGGGGGACCGCGAAGTGGCCCTTCCTTATCCACCTCCAAAAGAACTGCTAATATACTAGCATTGAGGGGGGTGAACTTCTCAAAATAAGGAGCTAGGCGGTGCTGGCGATTGTCATCATTCTGGAATTTTGTGGGACCCTTCTTCGCTTGTATTCCTCCGTTTGTTCCCGGAAGATAAATCTTCTCGACTGAGGGGGTTGAGAGCCTCTTCTGCTCGAATGTACTTCTTACTCCTAAGTAGGTGTTCCAGAAGTCCCGAGAAGGCTTCTTGTCAAGGGACGCATTCAGGTCGACGTTAGTGACGTTGTGCCTGAATGCTGCAGAGGCTAATGATTGGTTGAGATAGACGATAGACCGGGCTACAATGGTAAAGCGCCTAACGTAATTGTAAAATCTTAAATTTTTAATTAATGTTTTTGAGATTAATAAATAAATTAAAATAATTTTTGGTGATTTAATAAATATTTTTCTGAAATTTATCATTTTACACGTGCAAATATTTTCTTGGGAATTAAAGTCAGAAATTATTTTGGGGAGGCCTAATATTTATTATAAGATATTATTTATAGATTTCTAGATTTGTCTTATATTTATTTGGCATATTTGCAAATATTACAAAAAAGATGGGCTTTTGTGCAAAATTACCACTTGGAGTAAAAACTCTAGATTTTTGGTTTTCTGGGTTGAGCATGATTGCTAACCAACTTAGAGGTAAAGAGTTTACTTTTTATTCGAATATATTTGGTTTATTTTGCAAATTTGTTAAAGAAGGTACTTTTTGCAAAATTGCCACTTAGAGGCCAAAATTACAAAATGGTTTTTCTGGGTTTAAAAACAGTGCCGGCCAGATCAGATTAGTTTTTTTTTTTTTTAATCTCAATTGAATTGGTTAATCTATTTTCCTAGTGTAAAGATTATATATGTAAAGATATATTCAAAAGGGATATTTTGCAAAATCTACTCAAAACCCTAATACCCTAATTTCCGGCCTAATATAAGAGAGGTGCAGCCGTCTCTTTGCTGCACTAAATAAAAGGTTTTCTTTATTATTAATTTCTTGGAGTTTCGAAGCGAGGATCTTGGATTTCTTGCGAAAGGAAAGGCTTTTCTTATACTCTTTATTATTTCGGTTGATTCTTCAATAAGGTGAGTGACATATGTTGTTTGTTTTTGTATTGTTCTATGCATGTTGTATGTGATGATTTGTCTATTATAAAGTATGTTAGAGGATTGTATGATCATATAATGAATTGTTGATAAATGGATGAATAAAGTAGACGACTTGAGATTGTTAAGAACCTAATACAAATCATGGGTAGGTTGTTCTCTTTCATAATCTTGCCATTTTGAACATATACTATGAGATTGTATGATGTTGACGCAGAAAAGTGAATAATGTTGAGTTCCTTACTATGTGCATATACACATTTTCTATTTTAGTACTTTGATGAAGAAAAACTTGATAAATGACCGTTATTGCATATATTTCATGGGCAAACTGACGTGAGTAATTGCGTATGTGTTTAATAATTTACAAGAGGGATTTTGGATCAAAAGGGATCAATTTTTGATGTTTTGAATTGGGGTTTGATTTCGGTCAGATGGTGTTTCAACTGTGATTGATTTTTTTGGTGTTTTGTGAAGTTTTCGATTGGGTTTTGATTTATTTTCATACTGAGAATGAAATAAAAATTGTACTAACCATATTTGATGGATTTTGATCAAGCTACTGATGCTTGAACACATATATACACATATATATACATCTTTACTGTTTTGAAGGAATTTTAATGAAAAATTGCTCTTTTATGAAATTAATGAGATTTTGATTTATTTTATAACTCCAGTATGTTAGACAAGTTGTATTTGTTCATCTTAGGAATTTTGTTTTGCAAATTTATGACTTTACAAAGATTAAACGAAGTATCAATTAAAAAGTGGACGAAATTTAAAGGGGCTGATTTTTGAACATGTCAGTCGCCGTTCAGGTTTTGTACACGAATTGATGGTCGACTGTCAATTAGTTGATTTTGGAATTTTTGAATGCTGGTTGACCGTCGCGTTTTGAACTAGTTTGACAGTCTACTGTCAGTTGCTTGGTTAAGTGTATAGATTGAGTTTTTTGTTGTTTTCTTGAACGGTTATTTCTTCAAACTTATGGATTATTGATCTACTGTTTTAGATGATGTTTTGCTACAGATTACAGTATTTTACACAGAGTTACATTTTGATTATAATAGAATTTAAATTGTATTTCTATGACTTTATAAAGTGAAATATATATGGTTTTCGAAGGAATTAATATTATGTGACTTTCTACGACTTCAAAATATGATTCTCAGTTATTTAATGGATTTAATATTTTATTTCAATTCTGGATTTGGTGAGTATATTGAATGAATTTGGTTTTGTTGATTAAACAAGTTTTCTTGATATAAACATTTTGATGATGGAATTTAGAGTTTGATTGAAAGATTTAGTGTTGATATTCATTTTGTGAATCTCTAGGAATTGAGTGGGATTCCTGTAAACCGGCAGATGACATTTTGTGGATTTTGACCAGCTGGGGTCTTGGGGTTGTTTTGTGGAATTAAGTCCGGCAGGATACACTAACTCTAGAGAGAGAGAATTTGTGTTTTATTAATAATAACCAACCTAAGGACAGACACTAGTGGAGAAGTGATTGGACTTGAGAAACGTTAGTATATGCTCTAGGGGTCTAGTCCAACGGATGCGTTCCAGGATTGTGTGTTATTATGTCACGAGAGAACATTGGTATGTTCGCGTATCGAGGGTCTGCAGGCCTATTCACGGAACATACAGGTGCATTCGCGTGTCGAGGGTCGACGGACCTATTCACGAGATGTACTAGTGTATCTGCACGTCGAGGGTCAGTGGGCCTATTCGTCGGGTACACATCAGGGAGGTGATTCTTCTTGGGGGTCAGAGCTATTCTTACATGATGCTTGCGCGTCGAGGGTTGTTAGGCCTATTCACGGAGTATTCTGAATCTTGTTTCTATCACCGTAGTAGGATTATCTGCATAACGAGGGATCTAACCCTATAAAGTCGAGAACGTTAAGGGCTTGCACCGGACCTATGTAGTATGGAATGCATAGATTTCGACAAGTATGCATTTGAGAGTCATCATATTGCATTTGTGTTTTTTTGACTTAGTTTTATGCATGTTTGTTGTCTGTTTTCCTAAACTTGACACTTAGTCTAGTTTCACTTGATGTTTTCATATTTTATTTATCGTTATTTCGTTGTCCATGTGTTACTATTATGGGAATGTGTTGATCATGACTTTATTCTTTATATTTTATCTATATTGTATTTCTTTTGATGTTACTCACACCGTTATGGCTGACCCCTGTAGTTTTGGGGGTTAGGATTATCTCTAGCCTCATGTTTTACAGATAGGTACCTATAGGTTAGGATTTGGATGCATGTGGTAGAATGATAATGTGGCTTATGCAAATTGTAAAAGAATGTGTTGTAAAAGAAAGAAATTGTAATTTATGGTGTTTGTTTTCTGCTATGCTTTGTAAAGAATTGGTGTAATAAAAGTTGAAAAAAATATGTGTTTGGCTATGTTTACTATTACATTGAGGTAGATGCTGGGAATTGTGCCACGTATTTCTGAGACATCATATTGGAAATTTGGGGCTCTACAGAGATTGGTATCAGAGTACGCATCAATAGTAATGATAAACATTGTATAAAAATAAACCTAGGTATTGGCATTAGAGCGTGAGTACCTAGATGTGGACATTAGAGTGTGAGTATCACATAGAATTAAAACAAGATGTTATGGTTTGGGGTATGATTGAGGTTTTGCCATGGGGTATTGGTGTGAATGTGAATTGTGTTCCTTCATTTTGCAGTAATCAATATAATGGAAGGACCCAGAATTAGAATCAGAATCAAGGGGCTGGACAAGTGCTTGTTAATGTTGATCCAATTGAGCTGGTCGAGTCCTTCAAGCGGATGAAGCCACCTATTTTTTAGGGGTAGTTTGATCCAAATGAGGTTGACGATTGGGTTATATAGATGGAAATGGTCTTCAAAATTTTGGAAACCCCAGCAGCCAATAAGGTGAAATTGGCTACAATGCAGTTAGAGAGGGACGCTGGCGTCTGGTGGCAGTCAATGAAAAGGACTTTTGGGGATCAACATGTGACTTGGGAGGATTTTCTGGAGGAGTTCAGGGATCGTTTCTTTCCTCTGGATATTCAGGAGATGAAGGCAACAGAATTTTTGAATCTGTAGCAAGATAGCATGTCAGTGCGCGAATATGAGACTAAGTTCGCCCAGCTGTCAAGGTATGTAACCGAAGCTGATTGTTGATGAAGCAAAGAAAGCCAAGAAATTCGAGCAGATCTTGAGGCCGAATTTGAGGTCACGGATGATACCGTTGGGCATCAGAAGGTTTAATAAGCTGGTTAGGAGAACAATAATGACAGAAGAAGATATGGATCAATTCCAAAAAAAAGCAGGAGACCTAGAACAGGAATAAGAGGTGAGCAGCTAGTCAGAGCGGGAAGAAGTTCCCAGTGAAGTAGGGCAGGTTCAGTAAGCCAGAGCAGAAGGCACCTGCAATTCAAGGCATGACTTGTTTCAACTGTGGAGAGGCATGCCACTATCAGTCAGCATGCACCAAGCCACTTAAGGTGCGGGCTTGTTATCAGTGTGGTCGTGAAGGGAATCTCAGACCAAACTGTCTGCAGTTGAAGAAGGAAGGTGCAGGTGAAGGAAAATTTTAGAGGCAGGGGCGAGTGTTTGGATTACCTGAGGAGGATACGGGTAACTTAAAGGATGTGATCCAGGGATTTGTCTTGATTAATGGAATAAAAGCAAAAGTTTTATTTGATACGGGTTCTTCGCATAATTTTGTGTCGCCCAATTTTGCTAAAGTTTTAGGTGTGGAACCTAAGGTATTTCCAAGCAGAGTCTTGTCCGTGGCAACACCATCAGGGGAGGAATTGATTGCTGATCGATATTAAGAGGGTTGTGATATCGAGATTCGTGGGAGATTATTTGGCATTGATTTCATTGAACTGCAAGTCATGGGTGTGGATGTGATCGTGGACATTGATTGGATGGCAATATATGATGTCACAATTGAATGCAAAAAGAAAGAGGTGTTGGTGAAAACACCAGGAGGTCCCGCAGTGACTTTTTAGGGGAGGAAGAAGGACCCGAAAGTGACTGCAATGGTATCTAAGTTGATGATTCCGAATGAAGTCAGAGGCATTCCAGTTGTCAGGGATTTTTTCTACGGTATTCTTGGAATAATTACCAGGATTGCCGCTGCAGCAAGATGTTGAGTTCTGTATTAATGTTCGGCCAAAAAGTGCTCCGATTTATAAAGCTCCGTACAGGATAGCACCTGTAGAGCAGGATGAAGTTAAGAAGCAGATTGAGGAATTGCTGGGTAATTAATTCATCGGGCCGAGTTCTTCACCATGGGCAGCACCAGTGTTGTTAGTGAAGAAGAAGGATGGGTCAATAAGCATGTGCATTGACTATCGGGAGTTGAACAGGATGACCATTCAGAACAAGTATCCGCTTCTACGGACTGATGATCTGTTTGATAGACTTCGGGGAGCATCTATATTTTCGAACATTGATCTACGGTCAGGGTATCATCAGGTTCAAGTTAAGGAGGAAGATGTGAGTAAAACGATTTTCAGAACTCGTCATGGCCTCTATGAGTTTCTGGTGATGCCATTTGGAGTGACAAATGCGCCGACATTGTTCATGGATATGATGAATCGGATTTTGCGACCATTTATTGATTCCTTCGTGGTGGTATTCATTGATGATATTTTGGTATATTCAAAGTCGGAGGAAGAGAACTCTAAGCAGTTGGCAGAGGTATTGAAGAAGTTGCAGGAGCATAACTTGTATGCCATGCTGTCGAAGTGTGAATTTTGGAAGTTTGAGGTAGCTTTCCTTGGTCATATCCTTTCTAAGGAGGGAGTGGCCACCGATCCTCAGAAGGTTGAATCAGTGAAAAGTTGGCCCAAGCCAACGACAGTGAAGGAAGTCAGAAGTTTCTTGGTTTTGGCTGGCTACTACAGAAGATTCATTCAGGGCTATGTGCAGATCGCAGTTTCTTTGACAGAGTTAACTCGGAAGAATGTGACATTCACTTGGACTGATAAGTGTGAGGCGAGTTTTCTTGAGTTAAAAGAGAGGTTGACGACTGCCCTATCTTAACTTTGCCACAAGCTGGGAAGGACTATGATATCTTCAGTGATGCGTCCCTCAGAGGTTTGGGGTGCGTCTTGATGCAAGAACAAAAGGTTATTGCATATGGTTCGAGGCAGTTGCGTCCGCATGAGAAGAACTATCCGATGCATGATTTGGAGTTGGCAACTATTATCTTTGCCTTGAAGCAATGGAGATATTATGTGTATGGAGAGAAGGTCAACATGTATACCGACCACAAGAGCCTTAAGTATATTTATCAGCAGAAGGATCTAAATCTTCAGCAGAGAAGGTGGTTAGAAGTGTTGGAAGACATTCGTCCTGAGATCAAGTATCATCCAGGCAAGGCGAATGTGGTGGCTGATGGGCTTAGTCGGAAGAGCAGTTTGTCGAGTTTGATCACTACTTAGAGAGAGTTGGCAGCAGAGTTTGATCAGGAAGGTATCGAGGTTGTACTGTAAAGTTTGGAAGCATCTTTGGCTCAGTTGAGGCTGCATCCTTCTTTGAGAGAGCAGATTATGGAAGGTCAGAAATCAGATACAGAGATTCGGAAGATGTTGCAGCAGGTTTTCGTAGGCAAGTTATCAAAATTGAGCAGCGGAAGCTACTTGGGAGCCAGTGGATCGCATGCAAAAGGATTTTCCTGAGATTTTTGTATGATTGTATTCTTGTGATTAAATTATATTCTCTTGTGTAATTGAATTCCTTAAACTATATTTCCATTTATGTGATTGCATTTTCTTTTGCTTATATTGTTTGGTCCCTATTAGTAGTAGTTCTGATGAACAGAACTATTCTAAGGGGGAGTGATGTAACACCCTAGATTTTTAAATAACGTTTTTGAGATTAATAAATGACTTAAAAAAAATCCGCATCATTGATGTCAGTTTAATATGCATGTGAAAGAAAAGGAACTCCTCCTCCTCTCTTTTTTTGGGCATCCTCCTCCCTCAGATCCGTCCGCTCTGAGCTCTAAGCCGGCCCCCCCCCCCCCCCCACCACACACACACACTCGCCTCATTAAAGTTGTAGATCTCTTGGAGATCTACAAACCCATCTCCGCTTTTCCGCTTCTGGCGTCTCCCTCCTTCCCCTCACTCCTCTCCGTCTTCATCGTCTGACTCTGCGGTTGTGGCTTAGCCCTTTAAGTGCTATCTCCTCTCTCATCGAGGTCCATCCTCTCTGCTATCCCGGTGCTTCGCCTCTAAGAGTGGGTTTCTCCCCTCTAAGCTTATTGCCAAGGTAGATCGCCTGCATCCATTTGCATGCAACCGCTCCCTTTCACTGTAAGAACTTTCTCTCCTTCTTCTGTCAGTTTGCTTCCCACTTTGCTGTGAGGGTTTAGTGCGTTTTTCTTATTTTGTTGGTAGCTTGTAGGTTTTTGATTTCCACTCTAAGTAGGTTCTGATTTTACGGTGTGATTTCTCCTCCTCTTATTTGTTATTCTGTGATTTCTTTGCTCCACCTGCAAGTGTGTGCAAGTGCGGCCTTTTGATCTGATTGTAGCATCGTCTTTGCCACAATCATCAGGACTGTGTTTTTTTTCTATTGTGTGAGTTAGCCTATTCTATGTCCTTCTCTCCTTTTCCGCTCCTACCTCTCTTGTTCTGTGTTTTGTGGGGATTGCCTAAGTCCCCTAGTATCGATTCCTACAGTAGCTGTTTCTCTCTCTCTTCTGCCCTTTTTTGTTTGTGGACCTTTTGATGGGCTCCTCATGGGTTGACGTTGTCAAAAGAAAAAAAAGTCTATTTTATCAATAAAAACAGTTATAATGGGCTGTCTGTTTCAGCCCAGGGCCCCCCTATGGAGAGGCCTGCTCCTGAGAACTTTCGAAAGCTACTTCTTTCCCATTCCCGCTCTCGTCGTACATATGTCTCATCACCTGCTCTTCGCTCTCCCTCTCATTCCTCCACAGTTCTTCATTGCTATCGGTGTCTTCAACCGGGGCATTTCAAAGCTTATTGCTCCTTCAATATGAAGTGTCTGTTTTGCCTCAAGCCGGGGTACTCTCGTAACCGTTGCTTCACCATTCAACAACTTATGGGTCTCTCGTTGGGGGTCCCTATCTCTGACCAAGTTATGGCGACTCTTGACCTTCCCTCTCTTCAGGCCAGGATCTCAGACGTTCACAAATCTAAGAGATCTAAACTCTTGGCTGCCTCCCCTCTCCTTCCTACCCCTCCTGTGTCTCATCGCATCTCTGCGGTGGTCCCCCCTCCTCTTCGGCTCCTTCTACCCTTGTTTCTCCTATCCCTCCAACTCCAATGCCGTCTGTGATGGCCCAGCCTTCTACTTCGGTTAAGCGCATTCAGTCTCAGGTGACTTTAGTGTATGTTCCCACTTCGGATATTTCTGCCAAAATTAGCAAGTTTGATTGTTATGGGGCAGTCTCATTCTCGGGAGGGTCTATATCCAACTTCGCTCTCGACTCTTTCCTTTCTAATATTTGCAACGCTACCGATTGGACGTGGGCAGTCAATTCTTGTTCAAATGGAGATGTTGTGATCAACTACCCTTCTTCTAAAGTTTTAGATGAGTTGGTGGCCATCAACTCCTTCTCCATTGGCGCTGTCAACATTTTTATCCGTAAATGGATTCTCCAGAGATCATCTTCTTCGACCCTTCTCTCCTCTCCCACCAAAGTAACCTTGCTTGGTCTGCCTTCATTCTGCGAATCTCCCCGTCTGGTTGCTGATATGGCAAAATGTGTTGGTGATCTGACCTGTACCTCGTTTACTTCGTTGCTTTCCTCTGGCTGCCTCCTCATCGAAGCTGAATTTCTCTGCCCCCTACGAGTGACAAAGTGTCTGCCTACAATCTGTGTATCGGCCAGTCCCTCTTCCCCATCACTATTAACTAATCCAACTCTCCCACTGGTTTTGAAACTCAACCTCCTTCTCTGTCTGGAATCCCTTTGGCTCCAGTTTCTGTAGAAGTTCCTTCTCTGAAGTTCACACCAGGTGCTTCCTCGACTCAGTTCCCTTCTTCGGCCAAGCCCAAGGGCAGCCAGAAATATGTTTCCAGGAAGTATTTCTCTTATCAGCGCAAAAGCCCTGCGTTCAACCCTCCCTCAAAAATTTTGCCTTCCAAGGCCCCGAACTTAGTTTGGATCAATCCCGACCTCCCTCCTTCTTCAACTGCGAAGATTCAGGCCCCTTCAGTAGGGTGCTCTGTAGGTCATCTTCCCTCTATCCTGCCTACCCCGACTACTAAAGCCATCCTCTCCTCAGCTCTCCTCGCTGTTGCTGGTCGCTCTACTACCCGTTCAGATGTTCAGCCGACCGACCCTGACTCTAAATGGCCTGACTGGGAAGTTAACCCCAAGTTCTCATCGGATTGGGATAACTTCACTAAAGGAGTTCGTGGTTCTTCTTCTACAACTCCCAGTTCTAAGCTCGTTCCCCTCAAATTCGCTGCCCTGTCTTCATTGAAGTCTAATTCATGGATTGATCAGGACGATCTTCTCTCCGAAGAGGCGGCGGAGCTTGCTAAGTCTTCTCCCCATCAAAAGTTGTCTTTTCCTAATTATTCTGTTGCTGTTTCGATTAGTTATTTGTCTGATTTTACTGTTATTTACTCCTGCGACTTTAGTGTTAATCATTTATTCGCTTTCCCTATTAAATTTGCTCTTAATTTCTGTCTCGATACCTTCTTATTTGTTAATTTTTGCGAGCGTTTACCGTATTTTCTCCCTCTGAATTGCAAGCATCCTTGTATTATAGAGGAGCAACATACCTCTACCACCTCTAGCTTTTCTATCTCTCCTCTTAACTCTGTTCCTATGCTCGTAGCTTCTTTTCCTCTCCATCAGGTTGTGCCTGTTTTGAGGGGGCCAACCCCTGTTCCAGTTATTCATTCTCCCCCTGCCTTCGGTGCTGATGCTTCTAGCTCAGATAGCCTGTTGGCTCTAGCTAATCATGCTTCGGCTGTTAGCGCTCTATCCCCCTGCGATTCTTTCAGATCTCCCTCGGAAACACAAATCGACTCCTATTATCATTCGTTCAAGTGCTCGTCTTAGGGCAAAAAATAACAAACACTTATCTTCTAACTCTAAAGCCTCCCTAGCTGCTCATATCCGTAACCTGGAAATCCCTCCCCCTATCTCTTTTGTTTCGCCCCCTTCTACCCTCGGTTCCGTCTACCAAGTGCACTTTGACTCTTTGTCCAATTCCGACATGATGGACCTAGCGTCTAGTATGGGGTTTGAGGTTGACTGTTCCCACATTGTAGATTTTGAGGCTATTCGCAAACGCAAAATCTCAAGAGCTTCGGAGTATAATCGTTCTCATGATTAATCTCTCCTAGAACATTAGGGGCCTTTGTTGCCCGTCCAAGCAACAAGCTATTTTTCACCTTATCTCTTCGTCCCATTGTGATGTGATCTCCATCCAGGAATCTAAGTTGGATTTGACTTCCCCCGCTCTTCTTCGTGCCATTGGTGAATCTCTGATCTCAAATTGGATTCCTCTAAATGCTATTGATAAGCGAGGTGGTATCCTTTTTGGTTTTAAGGAATCGCGGTTTTCCGTTATTACGGTCCATCGTCTTACATTTTTCCTTATTGTTTTCCTTCATTGGCATGAATACAACTGTAGTCTCACAGTAGTTTCTGTTTACGGTCCCTCCTCTGCCGAGCGGCGTAACCTTTTTTAGAACGAATTTAATTCCTTCCAGAACAACATTCAAGGGTTTTGGATCTTTTGTGGTGATTTTAATGTTACCAGATTCTCCCATGAACGATATGGGGCCATTTCGCATAGTCTGGATTCCTCCCATTTCAACGAGTGTATTCGTTCACTTAATTTATCCGATATCCCTCTTAACGGGATATCCTTCACTTGGTCTAACATGCATCTCACTCCGACTCTGGCCAAACTTGATCGTTTCCTGGTCTTTAACGACTGGATGTCCTTCTTCCACAATTCCTTTGCTTGTGCTATGCCTAATCCATCTTCAGACCACGTTCCCATCGCTTTACACTCTCATTATAACTTCTCTAAGCTGTTCAAATTTCGTTTTGAAAAATTTTGGTTGCAAGATCAGGTTTTTGTTAGTCTCATTTCCGATTGTCTTGCTTCTGTCACGGGATCTCACGGTTAAGGTTGTATTCTCCTTAAACTTCATGCAATCAAATATGGTTGCAAGATCTGGCGCAAAGAAAGATTTGCTTTTGCCAATGATCTAAAGCACATTTTCCTCTCCACTATAGAATCCATTGACAAGCTTGAAGAGCTTGGTCCGATCTCTGATTCTCTTCATAATGAAAGGAGCTCCTGTAAAAGGGAATTTGCTTCCATTCTTAATAATGACCACATCAAATGGGCGCAGTGGGCCAAATTTCGCGCGCTTTATGAAGGTGATGGCAACACCGCCTTCTTCCATAATTTCGCTTCTCACCGACAACGGTGCAATCACATTTCCTCTATCATTAATGAAGGTGTAGAACTTCACTCCGATTCTGACTTCCACTCGACCTTTCTCCAGTTCTATAAAAATCTTCTCGGTTCTTCTCAATCCCGTCACATTCATTTGGATTGGATGCAGCTCTACGGTCAGGAATCTCATGATTTGTCTTGTTTGGAGGCTCCTTTTTCTCTGGAGGAAATTAAATCGGCTGTGTTCTCTCTTAAAAGTGACTCGGCTCCGGGCCCTAATGGTTTTCCTTCTTTCTTCTTCCAAAAATTTTGAGATTTTCTTAAAGATGATCTCATTGAGATGTTCGCTGATCTCCACCAAGGATCCTTCTTTTATGATCGTATTAATTACGCTCACATCGTACTCATTCCCAAATTATCGGTACTAACTCTGTTCCTAATTTTAGACCGATCAGTCTCCTCAACACCACGTTCAAAATCATTATGAAAGTTCTAGCTTATCGCCTGAGACTAGTTATTTCCCCTCTTATTAATCTCGCCCAGTCGGGTTTTATTAAAGATCACTTCATTCTAGATAGTGTGGCTTCGGCCTAGGAAATCATTTCCCACTGCCATAAATCCAACTCTGAGGGGATTATGATTAAACTAGATTCTGAAAAGGCGTACGATAAGGTGAGTTGGGATTTTCTTTTCGACATTCTTCTTAATAGAGGTTTCGGTCCTAAGCGAATAACTTGGATGAAGTCCAGTCTCTTTGCTGGCACTTCATCCATTCGTATTAATGGCTCGGAAGGCAACAAATTCCAGTGTAAGTGCGGTCTTCGTCAGGGGAACCCTATCTCCTCTCTCCTGTTCACTCTTATGGCGGATGTCTTTAGTAAACTGTTGAAGCATGCCTAGAACGCCAATGTCATTGAAGGACTTGGTGGTTCCCACAGCTTCTGTGGAGTCCTCAACTTACAATATGCTGATGAAACCATCATCTTTACCAAACCCAATGGGTGCTCTCTTCGTAATCTCAAACTACTTCGCTATATCTTTGAAGGTGTGTCCGGCCTTTCGATCAATTTCCACAAATCTTCGGTTCTTTGGCTTGGTGGGTCTAACAACTGTCAGTTGGAGAGTGCCCAATTCTTCAATTGTAATGCCTCTTCATTCCTGGTTAAGTATCTTGGTATCCCATTGAGATGGGGCAAGCTGCATAAATCAGACTGGCATCCGATGATTGATAAAGTCGAGTCCAGACTTAACGTGTGGACGGGTAAAAACCTTTCTAGAGGCGGAAGATTAATTTTGGTTAACGCGGTTCTCTCTTCTATTCCTCTGTATATGATGTCCTTTTATTACGTTCCTTCCTAGGTGATCAATAGGATTGATCAAATCAGAAGGAATTTCTTCTGGCCCGGTTCTAACAGTTATAGAGCAGGTACCCACCTTTGTAATTAGAAGGTGGTTTGCACATCCAAGGTTGTCGGCGGTTTGGGTGTCCTTAACCTTCGTAACCAAAATTTAGCTCTCTTGGCTAAATGGTTATGGAAAATTCTTAAGAAGGATCACTTACCCTGGGCTCGCATGATTTCTTATACTTGTTTTCGACGTCAGAGGGTGTGGGATTTTAGCCCAACTCTCTCTTCTAGAGCATCGTCGTTTTGGAAATGGGTGTGGAAAGTGGTAGACCCTTTCATTGTACTATTATCCATGTTTGTGCCGATGGTTCTAAGACCAAGTTCTAGATGGACCTTTGGATTGGCAATCTGAAGCAGGCTTCGGCCTATCCGGTTCTCTATCATCTCGCTCTTAACCCTGCTTTCAAAGTGCCAGACTATCTGTCTATTCAGAACAACAACAAAGAGTGGAATATTCTATTCTCTTGTGATCTCCCCCCCCCCCCCTCTCTTCAATCGGAATTCTTTCACCTTATTTCGCTACTAAATAGTTACACTTGGCATCCTTATGAAGATTTCGTTTGGCGTTGGACCAGTTCTGGATCGTTTTCTGTTAAATCCTTTTACAACTTTCTCAATCACGGAGGTGTTATTTCTCCTTTCGCTAAAAGCATTTGGAGCTGCTGTGCTCCGCTTAAGGCAAAAATCCTTTCTTGGATCGCATAATAGACTCTTAACTGTAGACGTACTCAATAAGAGGAACCTAGCTATAGGTCAGATATGTTCCTTGTGTTCTCATTGTCACGAAGACATTGACCACCTGTTTTTTCTTTGGGAGTTTACCAGACCGTTATGGCAAATCTGCCATCTGGCTTGGCAGACTCCTTCCCTACCCTCCTTATTGCTAGCGACCTGGAACCTTCAGCTAGTTAGTAAAAGGTATCGCAAGTCTTGGATTCTCTCTACTATGGCCATCATCTGGGTTATTTGGAGAGAAAGAAATAATCGCATTTGTAATAATTTGGTTAAGCCTATTGATACTATTATCGATGAGTTTATATTCTTCTCTAAGCATTGGCCATCTTACCTTCCCTTCCACAAGGTTCAGTTGTTGTACACTTATAGACTTGACGAGGCTGCTTTTTATTTACGTTCTGCTTTCCCTACTACTACTCTTTTAAATGTTCTGAATACCTAATTGTTGCGGCTTGTTTTTGCTTTTGCAGGGGTGAGGCCTTTATCTATTACTCATGCTGTTCACTTGCATTTTTTGGGATGTTTTTGGAGGTGTACTCGCAGGTCCATTTGGACCTGTGTTTGGGATGACCAGTTTTGGTGGCACTCAGATCTTCTGTTCTTACTCCGAGGTGCTCGGGCACTGTTTGTATTTTGCTTCTAGTCTTTATTTTGTCTTTATTTTGTGCTTACAGTTGTTGGGCACTCCTTTATTATGTTCTTGTCGTTTCATCTGGTGATGTTATCTTCCATTTTACTCGCTTCTTGTGGTCTTCTGTTGTCCACTGTGTTATTTTGAGTGGCTGGCTGTGACTGCGTTGCCTTGTTGTATTAGATGAACTGCTCTGTTGTTCTTTTCGTTTTGTATGTTTGGGTTTAGGCCCACAACTGTTCTGATTGGATGGGGGTCGTGATGCCATGTCATAGCCATTTAGCTACCTTGTTGTATCTTTTCGTCTTCTGAGATTGGGGTTAGCCCAGATTTGGTTCGGATGGCTTGCGGTCTGTTGGTTTCGTTTGCTGTGTTGGATTCAGGTTGTTCAGTGTATTCGTCTGCTGCGGCTTTTGCTTCCTTTGCGAGGGTACTTCGAGGTCGGTGTTTGGGGTGGCCTCTCTTCGTTGCGCTTGTAGTTGGTGTTCTCGGGCACTGTTTGTCTTTGGCCCCTCTTATTTATTTTGTCTATCTTTTGAGATCTATGGTTGAGCTGTTTTCTTTATAGTGGTTGTCTGTGGCTGCGTTGCCATGTTATACTGGCCGAGCTGCTTTTCTTTTCTTATTGGGTGTTTGGGGCTAGACCCAGTGTTGTTCTGGTTATGTGGTGGCAGTGATGCCATGTGGAAGCATTTTAGCTTCTCTGTTGTTTCTTTTCGTTCTCTGAGTTTGGGGTTTTGCCCGAAGTTGGTTTGGATGGTTGGCGGCTTGACTGTTTCTCTTGCTGTGGTTGCTTCAGTTTGGTGGGCCTGTTTTTGGTGCGCGACCATCGGCGATGGTTGTCTTCGTATCGGATGTGTTCGGGTGGTCTTTTCGTCGGTTTGCATGGTCGTCGGATTGGCCGTGTTTGTCTTTGCTCTTCTCTTGGGGTCATCTTGGTTTGGTGCTTGTTCGTGATGGCTTTGGTCTATTTTTGGCCTTAGTTTTGGGCCATGTTGTTTAGTTGTTGTTTTGTTGTTCCTTAGTTTTACTCCTTGTAAAATGGATCGCTGTATGTTACTCTTTCTTTATTGCTATTTATTTGTTTGGCTGGAGTCACAAAGCTCTATCTGTGTTATCAAATAAATGAATTAAAATGATTTTTGGTGATTTAATAAACATTTTTCTGAAATATATTTTTTTACACGTGCAAATATTTTCTTAGGAAATTCAAAGTCAGAAATTATTTTGGGAAGCCTAATATTTATTAGTAGGTACTATTTATGTACTTTCTGGATTTTCCTGATATTTATTTGGCATATTTGCAAATATTACAAAAAAGAGGGGCTTTTGTACAAAATTACCACTTGGAGTAATAACTCCAGATTTTCGGTTTTCTGGGCTGAGCATGATTGCTAACCAACTCAAAGATAAAGAGTTTACTTTTTCTTAAAATAGATTTGGTTCATTTCGCAAATTTTTCAAAGAAGGTTCTTTTTGCAAAATTGCCACTTAGAGGCAAAAATTACAAAATTGTTTTTCTGGGTTTAAAAACAGTGCCGGCCATATCAGATTAGTTATTTTTGATTTTTGAATCTCAATTGAATTAGTGAATCTAATTTCCTAGTATAAAGATTTATATATGTATAGATATATTCAAAAGGGATATTTTGCAAAATCTACTCAAAACCCTAATACCCTAATTTCTGACCTAATATAAGAGAGGTGCAGTCGTCTCTTTGTTGCACTAAACAAAGGATTTTCTTTATTATTGATTTCTTGGAGTTTCGAAACGAGGATCTTGGATTTTTTGCAAAAGGAAGGGCTTTTCTTATTCTCTTTATTATTTCGGTTGATTCTTCAATAAGGTGAGTAACATATGTTGTTTATTTTTGTATTGTTCTATGCATGTTGTATGTGATAATTTTTCTATTAGAAAGCATGTTAGAGGATTGTATGATGATAGGATGAATAAAGATTTAATCTTTTCATGAAAACTATGCTATTGATGATTTAAATTCTATATAGACGACTTGAGATTATTAAGAACCTAATTGAAATCATGGGTAGGTTGTTCTCTTTCAGAATCTTGTTGTTTTGAACATATACTATGAGATTGTATGATGTTGACGCATAAAAGTGAATAATGTTGAGTTCCTTACTGTGTGCATATACACATTTTCTGTTTTAGTACTTTGATGAAGAAAAACTTGATGAATGACTGTTATAATTGCATATATTTCATGGGCAAACTGATGTGAGTAATTGTGTATGTGTTTAATAAATTACAAGAGGGGTTTTGGATCAAAAGGGATCAAGTTTTGATGTTTTGAATTGGGGTTTGATTTCGGTCCGATGGTGTTTCAGTCGAGATTGATTTTTTTGGTGTTTTGTGAAGTTTTTGATTGGGTTTTGAATTATTTTCATATTGAGAATGAAATAAAAATTATACTAACCATATTTGATGGATTTTGATCAAGCTACTGATGCTTGAACACACATATACACATATATATACATCTTTACTGTTTTGAAGGAATTTTAATGATAAATTGCTCTTTTATGAAATTAATGAGATTTTGATTTATTTTATAAACTCCAGTATGTTAGACAAGTTGTATTTGATCATCTTAGGAATTTTGTTTTGCAAATTTATGACTTTACAAAGATTAAACGAAGTATCAATTAAAAAGTGGACGAAATTTAAAGGGGCTGATTTTTGAACATGTCAGTCGCCATTCAGGTTTTGTACACGAATTGACGGTTGACTGTCAATTAGTTGATTTTGGAATTTTTGCATGCCGGACAGTCGACTGTCCGCTGCTTGGCTGTGTATGGATTGAGTTTTTGGTTGTTTTCTTGAACGATTATTTCTTCAAACTTATGGATTATTAATCTACTGTTTTAGATGATGTTTTGCTACAGATTACAGTATTTTACAGAGAGTTACATTTTGATTATAATAGAATTTAAATTATATTTCTATGACTTTATAAAGTGAAATATATATGGTTTTCGAAGGAATTGATATTATGTGAGTTTCTACGACTTCAAAATATGATTCTCAGTTATTTAATGGATTTAATATTTTATTTTAATTCTGGAATTAGTGATGTCACGCCCCACTTCCCAAAAAGAACACGGAATACGGATACGAGACAAAAGCCCAGCGAATGATTTTCATCATCCATAAGTTGTTCAAGAAATTTTTACAACATTCACAAGAATCATTAGAGTCGGAAGCAAAAGAATCAACCACATGTACATAATGAGCCAAAATACCAACAAGAATATTTGAAACCAAATATATAAATCTCAAATAGTCATGATCTGAATAAAACAAATATCTTGGGTCACATTGCCTAAATACAATAATAAATCCAAGTCTCAAATACAATATTGTTCAAGCAAGCTACAAGAAATAATATAATAAAATGCAGCACTAATACTTCATGTCTCCGATACCATCTAGAACCTGTTCTCCAAAATCTGCAATTCAACGAATGCAGGAAAGAAGAAAAGAGAAAAACAAGTACCTGTCAATTGCAAGTTACGGCCCACTTATAATGTAGGATACAAGCACATGGGGAAACTAACTAGCAACATGGTATAAGTGTGATGTCAACATAAACAACTAGCATGGTAAAATGATCAAGTATCATGTAGCATACATCAAGAGTCAAGTAAACAAGTGTCTTATAAATATGTGTCAAGTGTCAAGTATCATGTAATCATGTATCAAGTATGAGGTTTCAAGTCTCATGTATCATTCAGTCAAGTATCAAGCAAGCATGTATCATGTTCAAGTATCATGTTCAAGTAGCATGTATCAAGTATCATATTCAAGTATCATGTTCAAATCTTGTAGTGATTACTATCTAGATAGTACTTCATGCATCCCATACGGCATGGTTGCTACATCAAAACAGTTTCACTTTAGATTTCATTGTGGACCATAGATTTCATTGTATACTCAAGGACAAGTCAAGTAATCGAGCTCCAAGCTCCAAGTATCATGTATCATGTAATCACGTGTCAAGTTATGCAAGTGAAAAGTATCGTGTCTTGCGTGCAAGTATCAAGTAATCACGTGTCAAGTATCATGTCTCAAGTAATCACGCAGGATCAGTGGATCCCCTTCCGAGTACACATTTCTGAATTGTCCACTATTAGATCTGTCCCTTAAACCCTGGCTTGATTATTTATTATTATTGTCAAAAAAGCATGTATATGTGCAAAATATATCAAGAATAACCTGGCATGATCATGTGACAAGTGCAAGTTGCAAGGTAAACATGTACGAGTGCAAGATATCTCATAAAAGACTAAAATAGACAAATCTCAAATTCAGGACAGCAAGACCATACTGTAGTAAAACAGTGATTCCCAGTGTTACAAACATCCAAATCTGGATCCGTCGAAGGATCTGAAAAATAAACTTCTACACGAATCCGGCGAATTAAGTTATATATTAATTCACAAAATCTTAACTCAAAACTGATTTGAATACAGAAAATATGTTCAGCCAGAAATCAGGAAAACGAATTCAAGAACAGGAAAACAGCATGAAAACACATTAAATAAATCCACGAAAAATCTGGGGTATTCCCCTATATGTCTAGTATCTAAATATAAAGTTTCAGAATTTTCCAGTAAAAGTATATCAGTCATCAAAAATAAGAAAGTATCAAGAAACGGTAGTTTGGCAAATCTGGAATTTCCAACACTGCTGTTCGAAAACTATGATATCTCGCAACCAGTGAAACGAAATCCAATTCCGCCAAAGGGATATAAAAATAGATAAAATATACTAACTTTCATATTTCAAAAATATTTTTCATACAGTAAAAGGAATCATAGTGAAAATAAGGTTCTTTACAGAACAGCGAGCAAAATATAGCAAGTATAGATTTCATAAACGAGCATGAAACACACATAAAACTCATCAATAAAATTCACCAAAATTCTGGGTAGTCCCTAACTTGATAAAGAAATACTGAACAAAGTTTTGGATCAAAATAATATTTTTAGTATAGTTCTTTAAAATGATTTGTCATCAAAATTACCGAAAAACAGAATCTGGAGAATATCGATACCTCTGTAGTAAAACAGTCATAACTCACCCATACGAAATCAAAATCAAGCAAGGTCAAAGGGTTTTGAAAATAGACGAAATTCTCTAAAACTCATGTTTTATACCAAAATTAAGATACTGACTTCAAGACAGTACAAAACTGCAAACAAAACAGTTCAGCGATAAAATACAGATTTTTCCCTTTTACCACAACTCAATATATATCATACAAAACTTGTTCAAAACACAACCAAACATAAAATTGAGTCCACCAAGTGTCTAAACATCATAATTTAGGGTATCTAGCATGTTCACACCAAATATATCACATGGGTGTCAATCAAAACACGAATTCTCACAAAAGTCTCACATACATGATTAAAATCAAGAACGGGTAGAACCTAAGTTATTTCATATCCATATTGTGTCGTGAGTCGTCTATGGTCAAATTTTTACAATAGAGACAAAATCCATCAAGCATATCACAAACAAGAGTCGTCTCTAGATCCAACTACACTATAGGTGGTATTTTTGACTTGTATCAAACAAATGAATTGGAGTACAAATTACTTGTCTTAACCGAAGATGAAGAACAACGAAAACCAAGAGTAAAGAGAAAAACCCACGAACAAATCTACGAATCAAAGCAACCTCGAGCAAGAATCTTCACACGAACAAAACTCCACAAAGCGAGATGATCCAAGAGGGATGAACGGCGATAGTGGCTTGTGACCACAAGAGAACACCAAGAAAAGAGTCGAGGGATTATACGGTAGTGCGAGGTGGTCGGGATGGCCAAAGAGAGACTAGGCCGATCAGGAGATGTGGGCGAGGTAGGCTCGGGTGAAGAAGAAGGGGCTGTCGGCCTGGGGGCTGTGTGCGGGTGTGCAGCCGCATACAAGGAGAGGGAGAGAGAGAGAGACCGGGTTGCTAGGAGTTAGGGTTAGGGTTTGTGAGGGAGAGTATATATATAGGGTTTAGTTATGGGTTAATGGGTATTTGGGTTGTGGGTAATTAGGAGTAGCAATAGGATTTGTTTTAATGGGTTTCAAATAGGGTACAAATGTATAGGATAACAATTAGGATTGGAGATTTTAATTTGGCTTTGGTAGTCAAATAGGGATCAAACAAAAAGATTGGAAAATAGGACGACCAATCACCACCATCTCAAGCTCCCAAGAACAAAATAATGAGAACGAGACCAAAAATGAAGAAAGAACAAAATAATGAAGAACAAAACGAAAGGAACAACCAATCAAACACAAAGAGCTCAAAATGAAATAAGACATATATATATATATATATATATATATATATATATATATATTCCAATATACGATTTAGAAGAATACAAAAGAGAAAATACACCAAAACGAAAATTACACTTCAAAAATACAAAAAATGAAAAACAGGAGTTACAAGTGAGTATATTGAATGAATTTGGTTTTGTTGATTAAAGAAGTTTTCTTGATATAAATATTTTGATGATGGAATTAAGAGTTTTATTGAAAATTTTGGTGTTGATATTCGTTTTGTGAATCTCTACGAGTTGAGTGGGATTCTTTTGAACCGAAAGATGAGATTTTGTGGATTTTGACCAGTTTGGGTCTTAGGATTGTTTTGTGGAATTAATTCCGACAAGATACACTAACTCTAGAGAGGTTGAATTTGTGTTTTATTAATAATAACCAACCTAAGGATAGGCACTAGTGGAGATGCGATGGAACTTGGGAAAGGTAAGTATATGCTCTTGGGGTCTTGTAGAACCCCGTATTTTCAAATATTATTTTAAAAATTTGAAAATGAATTAAAATGATTTTCTGGAGATTTAATAAATATTTTCTAAAGAGTTATCTTTTTGCACGTGCAAAACACGTGCAAATATTTTCTTGAGAGGTTCGAAAGTCAAGTTTTCTTCATGAAAAATCATTATTTAATATTTGGGATTGATTTAGTATTTTTCCCGATTTTTCTGGAATTAATTGGAACTATTTGCAATTTTTGAGAAAAGAAGGACTATTTTGCAAATGCATTTCTAAACCCTAAAAACATTATTTCCGGCCTATAAAAGAGAGTGTGCAGCCATCTTTCGCTGCACAACTCAAGTTTCATATTATTATTAAATTCTTGGTGATTAAAGAGGAGGATTTTTGGATCTCGCAAGAAGAAGGCTTTTCGTTGGATCTTTGCAATTCAAAGGTGAGTGATATTGTTTTGTTTTGTTTTGTTTAGTGATATGAACTTTGTTTTGTTGATTGATTTATGTGAATGATTGTGTGTTGTTTTGTTACGACATCTTTGTTTATTTAGTGTATCTTGTATGTGAACGATGCAATAGTTGTTATTTATATTATGCATGTGAAATCTAGGAATGTTTAGTAGATCTTAGTTGACAAATTCTTTATTGCTTGAAAACATGTTAAGATTTGAGTATGGTCAATGATAATAAGGAATTGGGATGGTTGAATATCTGGATCTTGTGATTAGAAATCAGATCTGGGTTATGAGTTGTGAGAGACATTTAGTATTAAGAAACCCTAATGAAAGAATTTGGAATCTAGAACATGAGATCTGAGTTTTGAGATATTGGGTGATTGAGTACTGTATCCAATCTGAGCTACTTTGAGATTTGTCATTTTTACCTGAATACGAATTAATTTCATAAGCAATGAATCCTTGGAAAACTTCAGTTTTGATTATTGTATTCAGACTTAAATCATGAAAACTGTAGGCCGACAGTCGACTGGTCTACTATTCAGTCGACTGGTACGACCCTACTGCTGTGTCTTTAAATTCTTAAAAATACGATCTGGACAGTCGACCGAATCCCTTTTACAGTCGACTGGTATGCTTAAGATTTATTCTGCAAGTTTAGTTTCTTTCCTGGACAATCGACCTATGACTCCTTAAGTCGACTGTTAGTGCTTAGAATATTTTCGTGAGAATTATTGGAAATTGTCTCGGGTAAGTCGACTGATGGTTTCTTAAGTCGACTTATAGTACTTATTATAATCTCAGATATTGGTTCTCGGGGCAGTCGACTTACTACAGTATAAGTCGACTGGTGCTGATGAGTTTTTCATAATCTTGAATGTCCTTTCAAGTCTTTAGTGTTCGTAGATGGATATATTCTGCGATATTGGGAGTCATTGATCTCTGGGGTTGGGTATACTCTGCGGTGTTGGGAATCACTGTTAATGATTGATAACCGGGTATCCAATCTGCAGTGTTGTGAGTGACTGATAACCGAGTATCCGATCTATGGTATTGTTAGTGTTTGTAGATGGATATATTCTGCGGTATTGGGAGTCATTGATCTATGGGGTTGGGTATACTCTGCGGTGTTGGGAGTCATTGTTAGTGATTGATAACCGGGTATCCAATCTGCAGCGTTGTGAGTGACTGATAACTGGGTATCCGATCTATGGTATTGTTAGTGTTTGTAGATGGATATATTCTATGGTATTGGGAGTCATTGATCTCTGGGGTTGGGTATACTCTGCGGTGTTGGGAGTCACTGTTAGTAATTGATAACCGGGTATCCAATCTGCAGTGTTGTGAGTGACTGATAACCGGGTATCCGATCTATGATATTGTTAGTATTTGTAGATGGATATATTCTGCGGTATTGGGAGTCATTGATCTCTGGGGTTGGGTATACTCTGCGGTGTTGGGAGTCACTGTTAGTGATTGATAACCGGGTATCCAATCTGCAGTGTTGTAAGTGACTGATAACCGGGTATCCGATCTATGGTATTGTTGATCTTTGTGGTTGGGTATATTCTGCGGTGTTGGGAGTCATTGTGAGTGACTGATAACCGGGTATCCAATCTGTGGTATTGAGAATGACCGATAATCAGGTATTTGGCAGTGAACAGTCGACTGGTCCATTAATCAGTCGACTGTACAGTACAGTTGAGCTGTACTTGTTTGAGAATGATTCTTCTAACATTTGGTTAAGCTACACTTGATGTTTTCATGTTTTCCTGTCATTTCTTACTTCACAATAAATGTTTAGTATATGTTCACTCGTTCAGTACATGTTGTTTAAGAAACCATGCTTATTGTTTGATTATGTTGTTTGTTTGTTTATATCACTCACACCATTTATGGCTGACCCCTTTAGTTTTGGGGGTTAGGGATCATCTCTAGCCTCATGTGTTACAGGTTGTTGCCTAGTGCTTAGAGGTTGGATGCTTAAGATAGTTTTGAGATAAACTAATGTAATAGAGCCTTGTGTAAAAGAAGTGTTGTAAGAAGAATGTTGTAATTCAAGGTGTTGGTATTTCCGCTGCATTTGGAAAAGATTGTTGTAATAAAAGTTTGGAATAACATAATTTGTGTTTTTGGGTTATGTGTACTGTTACATTGAAGTTGATGCTGGGATTGTGCCATGTATTTTCTAAGTTATTATATTAGAAATTCGGGGCGCTACAGGTCTAGTCCAACGGATGCGTTCCAGGACTATGTGTTGTTCTGTCTTGAGAGAACATTGGTATGTTCGCGTATCGAGGGTCTGCAAGCCTATTCACGGAACATACAGGTGCATTCGCGTGTCGAGGGTCGATGGACCGATTCATGGGATGTACTAGTGTATCTGCAAGTCAAGGGTCAGCGGGCCTATTCGTGGGGTACACGTCAGGGAGGTGATTCTTCCTAGGGATCAGAGCTATTCTTACATGATGTTTGCGCATCGAGGGTTGTTAGGCCTATTTGCAAAGTATTCTGGATTTTGTTCTATTACCGTAGTAGGATTAGTTGCATAACAAGGGATCTAACCCTATAAAGTGGAGAACTTTAAGTGCTTGCACCGGACCTATGTAGTATGGAATGCATAGAATCTGAGAAGTATGCATTAGAGAGTCGTCATATTGCATTTGTGTTTTCTTGACCTGGTTTTATGCATGTTTGTTTTCTGTTTTCCTACACTTGACCCTTAGTCTAGTTTCACTTAATGTTTTCATGCTTTATTTATCGTTATTTCATTATCCATGTGTTACTACTGTAGGAATGTGTTGATCATGAATTTATTATTTATGTTTTATTTATATTGTATTTCTTTTGATGTCACACCGTTATGGCTGACCCCTGTAGTTTTGGGGGTTAGGGTTATCTCTAGCCTCTTGTTTTACAGGTAGACACCTATAGGTTAGGATTTGAATGCATGTGGTAGAATGATAATGAGGCTTTGTAAAGAATTGGTGTAATAAAAGTTGAAAATTTTTCTATGTTTGGTTATGTTTACTATTATAATGAGGTATATGCTGGGAATTTTACCACGTATTTGTGAGATATCATATTGAAAATTCGGGATGCTACAGTAATCTCTTAGGTGTTCACCCTTTCTTTGGCTAAGGGCTAGCAAAAGATGCATTTGTTTTCTCGGCTCGGCGACTGCTAACAAAGTGGGTGAGGAAGAGATCCTCAAACTGTTCGAATGAGAAGATGGAGGCTGGAGATAGATGGGAGTACCACTCTCGCGCTGGTCTCCTCAACGTTGTTGGGAAGGCCTTGCAGAGGAGAGCATCCGAGGCTTGATGAATCATCATGAGAGTTTTAAATCTCTCGATATGATCGGCCAGGTCTGACTCCCCAATGTAGGATTCAAAGCAGGGCGGCCTAAAGGTTTCGGGGATCAGAGCTTCCTTGATGGCCTTGGAAAGGGGGGTCTGCTTGGGCAGAACTTAGTGGTCCGTTATTGTTATTCAGGATGGATCTTGTTGAGGTACCTCTCCATCTCGTGGAGACAGTGATGGACCGAGTTGTCACTCCGGTCGGATCTAGTCGACCCTCGGGACTCTCCTTCATGAGTGGCGGTATGGCAAGGGCTGGGCGCACGCTGATCCTAACTCGTGGCAATATTAAGAGCTCGCAGGATATCTTCATTGAAGTTTTGAAAATCGGCTCGAGTGACTGGTGCCCCTCCAGCTCGGCAGTCCCCTGGTGCGGCTCGTCTTATTGGAGTATGACTTCTCCACCGACGATGTGGAGGGGACTCTCTTCGCCTCCTCGGGGGAGGGGATCTTCTGGTCCTTAGTCTGCAGGGAGTCTGAACTCTCGGGGACCCTGGGCGCTCGGGGTGAGGGACTTCCTCAAGGGCTCGCCTTTCATTGAAGCAAGTTTGGAAGTCGACCCCCTGCTGACGGTTAAAAGTTACTTGACGGAGATCCTGGGAGGGCTTTGAGAAGCCATACAGTCAGTTAAAGGATAGTGGACTGAGATGTGGTCATGGAGAGGGTGTTGCTTTAAACGACTTCGACGAGAGCCCCCGGGGGCAGTCCCCCGAGACCCTGGAGGGGCCTGCTGAGGACGAAGCTATTGAGAAAGGGATGTTCAGGCTGCGGTTGTGGAACATGTTGGTCGGTTGAAGAAGAATGTCATGGAGTGGAGGAGGGGGAGGAAAAGGAGTGGCTCTTCGGCTAGAAGCCGCTGCTTTTCCTTTCTCTTTCTGAGGCATGGCTTGGAAACTAACTTTGCCGGTGAAGTAAGGTTGGATTTCTTTTTTTGTTTCCCACAGACGGCGTCAATTTGTTGCTGCTGATTTTGGTGTGGGAGCAAATAGATATATTTATGGATTCTTTTCGAAACAAATAAGGCAAACCTGTTAACGTTTGGCCGACGTTTGACTGTTTCTTGCTGCTGCCGTTAACCTGCTAAAATTTTGATACACCGGGATGGATCCTGCAGACGAACCCTCCGGTGCTCAAGTCAATAATCAGAAAGATTATGAAAGAGCGATTTGTGGAAAAATATTAATTACCTTTTTTTGGGTGGGGGAGGGGTGTATTTATAGTCGCCTTTAGAGACAGTTTTGAAACAATAATTTATCTCTATGTCTCGGTGTTTTTGGATAAGATGTAGAGTTTAAATCATTTCATGATAAGAGATCTAGTTTAAACTGCCTCTTAAGGATAATCATGAATTTGAATTACTCTCTAATCATCCTGGGCTGGTCTGTGGCGAGCTGTAACCCTAACCCAATAGGACATACCCATTTTTGGGTTATTGGGATTGGAAAAGACCTAGTTCCCATTTTCAGATCCGTTTACAGGTGAAATTACCGTTTTACCCCTGAGAGCTTTAAGATTCGTGCCTGATTTGAACGGTCCCGATTTACTTCTATTTTTACCCATATCATTAAGCTAATGTACATACGCAAGGGATTGGATCAAATATTCTTCTTCTGGGTTTCTTAATCTTAAAGTAACTGAGTTTATCATGTGAGTAAAATGAGCTTAAATGAAGATTTATTGGACATTGATTATGTTCACTTATGAATTTGAGATCCTTATATATATATATATATATATATATATATATATAATTTTGTACTGTTTATTGATTCATGTTTTCACTAAGTGGTATAATTTGCAATACAGTACAGAATATTTAACATATTGCACACAACCTTGATTATATGTTAAACATAATTTAAGGATACATTTATGCTAAATTGTATGAATACTAGGTATGCCTGTGGGCACGTGCCTACGGCACGTGTTCGAAACGACACAACATTTGAAAAATCATGTAAACAGTAAGGGATGATTGATATATATGTTTATTTGCTAGTAAACGTTGATGTATTGATATACTTTGAAGTAGGATTATGAAGTAACCTTGATGTTTATTGGTTTGTATATTGCAGGATTATTTGTCAACAGCTCGGAATTCAAAAATAGTATTGTAAATTTACAACAGTAGTGAATCAGAAATTTCTTGCTATGTGTGACTCGAGCATAATAGATTTCTTTTTTGATTTGGATTCTAACATAAGTAGCAATTCATTTTCTAACTGCATGAGTTATGGTTAACGCCTCAAACTGCATGAGTAAGTTCCCCCCTGTTTGTTTTATGTAGTTAACCATGTATGAATTTAAAAGAGAAATTTTATTGTGATGTATACGTGAAGTGAAATTGCAGCAAACCATATCAAGATACAATTTTGCAGCTACAAAAAACCAAAATACAGGGATTAAGCATAGATTTATCTATAAAAGCACGATCAAGCGAGTCAATTAAAGAATTTGCAATGTTCTTTCAAAGTAGAATGCCCATATATTCAAAAAAATCATAATTCGAAATTGCATAATAAAAAAAAGCATTCTAATCAAAATTAACTCAGTGAAGCATTCTAATCTAAAAAAATTACTCAGTGAAGTATAATACAATCAGATCAAATATGGTAATTCAAAAGCAATTAAATCGAAGTGAATGTTATTCAGTTATGAAAGCATAATTCGAAGAAAAAAAACATAATTAAAATTTTGAAATTTAAAAAAAAAACATAATCCAAAATTGCATAACCAAAAAAAAACATTCAATGTTTTTTTTTTGTGACATACCTGGGTAAAAAAAAGAGAGAGATAAAGAATTATGAAAAATGAGAAAAGAGGGGGAAGAGAGAGGGAGAGAAAGCGAGTAATAAATGAAGGAGTTGTTTTGTTTGGGGAAAATTTTGAATTTTGGGGGAAAAACATTTGGGAGGGAAAATATCTTTTGGGAGCAAAAATCTAGACCATTTGATAGTTTTCTTTGTGTTTTATTATAGTTTGCAAAAATCTAGACCGTTCTTCCAAATAAATGAGAACCGCTTGATAGTTTTCTTTGTGTTTTATTATATAGATTTATGATGAATTTTTCCTTTTTTCTATAAATGTCTAGAATTCCTGAATAAATTGATCAAATATTGCATCATTAAGAGATGAAACGCATGCAAAAACTAGATAGAGACAACTCATATATGATTGACAGTGCTACTGCTCACACCATCCTTAAGAATATGATTTTTTCTCCAACATTAATTCAAGATTGAATGTAGTATCCACGATAGCTGGTCCAAATTTAATTTTATTGAATGGAACCCATCTACTTATTCAAAATGCTTTATACTCACAAAATTCCAGAAGAAATCTATTGAGCTTTAAGGACATAAGGGCAAACGGGTATCATATTGAAACCTTGAGTGATGAAAATAAAGAATACCTTTGTGTAACATCTAGTATAGGGAACCAGAAGTTCATCATAGAGAAATTCTCTAGTTTATCATTAGAAATCTACTTCATTCACATTGGCTAGTGAATTACGCAACACTATGAGCCAACAGCTAACTTCTAATCAAGGACAACAACCGCACCCTTTAAGTGATAGAGGATCAACTGATACATGCTTCAAGTGTGGGCGTGAAGGTCACTGGTCCCGTACCTGTCGTGCATCAAAGGAAGCGGTGGCCAAATATCAAAAAATTCAGAAGATTGAAGCAAATGTCATCATTGACATGGACAATGATGACCTTCTTGGCGAGGATCTTGAGGAACAAGAAAACAAAAACATAACATCTGCAGATATTTAATATCAGTAGCTTAGTTTTATTCATTTAACATTGCACTACTTGATATTGAGACCTCATGGCTTATGTTGGTATTTTTGGAACTATGTTTTTAGCACTTATAATTTGGGAACAATATTTCTTTAGAATTTATTGATGAATAATTTTTATTTGCCTCTACTGATTAAATATTTTATTTTTAGACACTTTATGATATTACTTGATACTTCAATTAGAGTACTTTTTTCTAGTCAATTGACTCAAATCATCCATTTCTCTGAATAAGCTATCAAATCAATAAGACTAGACAATACAGCTAAATTTACCTCACAAACCTTCAATGATTTTTGTATACCCTTAGGAATAGAGATTGAGCATCTTATTTCGATGAGTCAATATTTTCGCCGTTAGGGGGAGATGAAAATGACGATAAATGTCTTGTTCCAGAAGAACGTCGTGAATTATCGAAATACCCAAAGTACCAGATAAAGCAGCAAATGATACAGTTCAACATCAAAAAAATGTGGAAAACCTAAAGGTTCTAAAGGTTCAGCTCCCCCGAAGAAGAGATTGAATAATATAACATACCCTAATGCTCCTAAAGATGCAGCTCATGAAGTAGCATCTTCTATAGAGAGAGTTTATGATGTTCTTGAAGAAGTAGCTCCTAAAATAGCATGTCATGTAAAGAAAGTTCATGATACTCATGATAACTCCTGAAGTAGCATCTCCTGTAGAGAGAGTTCATGACGGTCTGGAAGATGTCATGAACCAAAGATTTAACTTCTCAAAATAAAGCATATCGCTCCAGTCGAGGATATGCCTTATATCCCAGAAGAGTCTAAAAAATAGGTATTAGTTGCCGATAATAATAAGAAATCTGTGTTTTACACATGCTCAAGAGGAACTTGAATTGAAAAGAATTTGTTATGGATGACATTTTCTTATATGCACTAGCAGATGAGATTAAAAAAGGTGATGAAAATGAGGATAACACGGAACCACGAACAATCTTTGAATGTCGAAAGAGACAAGATTCACTTAATGGAAGGATGTAATTCAAGTGGAATTAGATTCCCTCGCAAAACGTGGAGTGTTTAGTCCTATGGTACAAACCCCAAAAGGAATAAACACTATAGATTTTAAATTGGTGTTTGTAAGAAAAACAAATAAAAAGAATAAGATCCAATAGTATAAAGCACAATTAGTTACTTAAGGATTTTCACAAAGACCAGAAATAGATTATGAAGAAACTTATTCCCCGGTCATGGAAATCAATCACATTTAGATATCTAATAAATCTCATTGTTTCTGAAAAACTTGATATGAGACTCATGGATGTGATGACAGCATACCTATATGGTAACTTAGACAGTAAGATATATATGAAAATCCCCGAAAGATTTTAACAAAGTCTAGATATATGCACTGTGTTAGATTAAAATGAGCCCTATATGGACTAAAACAATCCAGAATAATGTGGTACAATAAGCTCAGTGAATATCTGTCGAGGTGAGGATATAAACTTGATCGGAATTCCTGAAGATATTGAAAAAGCTACTACCTATCTTAAGAATGGATTTGAGATGAAAGATATGGGTGAAACAAAATTTTGTCTCGGCCTGCAGATCGAGCATAGTAAAAATAAAATTTTACTACATCAAACCAAATATGCTGAAAATCTCTTGCAGAGATTCAATATGAGTGATTCTCATCTACGCAGTACACCTATGATGGTACGGTCACTAGAAGTTGACCAGGATCCATATCGGCTGAATGAACAAAATGAAGATATTTTGGATTCTGAAGTACCATATTTGAGTGCAATAAATGCACTCTTTTATTTAGCACAGTGCATTAGATCTTGGTTTACATTATTTATGTGAATGTTCTAACCTTGTTGGATATATATAAACGCATGTTATTTATCTGATCCCTATAAGGGGAGATAAAAAAACAGAATATATTTTTCTTAACAGTGATGCAGCTATTTCATGGAGATAATCAGTCAAATAAATAATTGCAGCAACATCGACCAATCATTCTGAGATACTGGATGTTCATGAAGAAAGTAGAGAATGTGTATGGTCAAGATCTCTAGATCAGCATATCAGGGGAGTTGCGAGCTCCCTGAAGTCACAAACACGCCTACAATCATTTATGAGGATAATGCAGCATGTACAAAGCAAATTCAAGAAGGCATCATCAATGGAGACATGACGAAGCACATCTCATAAAAAAACATAATAATAATAATAATAATAATAATAATAATAATAATAATAATAATAATAATAATGATAATAATAATAATAATAATAATTACCCACAAGCTTTAAGAAGAGAAGATGATTAATGTAAAACATATCAAGTCTTTGGAAAACTTTGCAGATCTCTTCACAAAATCTCTCCCAAAGTTCAGATTTCAGAAGTTAGTACAGCAGATTGGCATAACAAGAATTTAGGAGATATGCATATAAATGTATAGGCTGATATTTTGGGCTGGGATGTAATGACCAAATGTATTTTTTGGGTGATTTTTCATTCAAGTTGATGTAAGAACTGAATGTAATAGTTTTTAGTGTTTTGAGGGGGAGCATCCAACATAAGCAAGCATCCTGAAGATGCTAATGTAAATATCCTGAAGAATGTCTTTATGCATTGTACTCTTTTCCTTATGAGGTTTATTCACATTGGGTTTTTCCTTCAAAAGGTAATGTGGCAATGTAAGCCACACCCACTTATATTTCCGAAGAATCATATTCCTGAAAAATTAGCTGTACTATTTTCTTTCGCTAAGGATTTTCCTCGAATGTGGATTTTTCTTTAGGAAAGTTTTTAATGAGGCAATATTTTAAAAGTGCGCATTCAAGGTGGAGTGTTGTGAAACCATGACCACCTATTAGGTGGATACCCACCTATTCAAGTGACCACCCACGCCAACTTACATAGAAATCGGCCCAAGCTCACCTATTCAGATGGCACCCAACCACACTACCGAACCCTAACACTACCTTCCTCAGTATATTAATGTTATGAATAAAGAGCCACAATACTTGGATTTCGTCTCTCTCTCTCTCTCTCTCTCTCTCTCTTGTATAGGAAATGAGTTTTAAAAAAGTGGTTTGTTTGATATAGTTTTACTATAGTGTAGGACAGAGAGGAGAGAGAAAGAAATTTTAAAATAAAATTAAAAAATTAATGTAGAGGAGTAGATGGAGTTGTTTTATTGGATAAAGTGAAGAGAGATATGAGAGAGAAGAAGCCATGATGGAAATAAAATAATTAAAAATTAATGAATAATGGTGCATCTTAGTTTTCCTATATTTTTGCTGTAAAAAAATGGATGCTACAGTACCTGAAAGTGTTACAATACCCGAGCTCTCAAAGTGCTGCAACTGCACTTTTATATTGAAACCACACAGTGAACAGTGTTGCTGCACCTGAATTAGTTTCCAAAACCACCCCTAAATGTATAAATGAGGTCAACCCAGTTGTGGAAAGGACTTTGTTGTTATTATCTTTTGTATTATCAAAATAATTGTTAATTTATCGTACATTTAAAATACAACTGAACAAATTCTAACAATTCCTGGGGGAAAAAATCACGATCTTCATCTTACCATGTCCTAGATAAAAGCAACAAAATTGAAGATTCTTTAAAGGACTAAAGATAATGATATAGAATTTCTAGTAGTTTTAGAAATATTTTTTATTTCCGTATTTCAAAGTGCAAACGATGCAAGTATAATATGATTCTAAGGTTGCGTTGGCTCAGCTTAAAATTAGCTTCTCTTCTCCTTTAAAAGAAGAAACTGAGCCAAACGCAACCTTTAAAAAGCTCTATAGAAGAAGAAGTAGCTTAATTTTAGTGAAGAAAATGAGCTTTAATAGAAGCCTTCCAGAGCAACTTCTAGCTACTTCTTCTGGCTTCTCCTTCAAAACCTCATGACACAATTTTTTTTCCCTTCCCCTTCCACGCCGAACAGCCGCCGCCTCCCTCTCCTTTCTTCGCTGTCAAACGTTGTCCCGCCGCTGCCTCCCCTTGCCGCCCCACGCCTCCCTATCATTTCTTCACCGTCAAACGCCGTCGCGCCACCGCCTCTCCTTTCTTCGCCGTCAATAGCCTTTTTTTGTGCTTTAAATATCTTTATTAGTAATATAAAGATATTTTTGTAATTTGATAACTTATATTGTACTCTTAAATAAAATCAAACGCTTAAATTGAGTATAAAAGTAGCTTACAATTGATATCTTATGCCAAACAACTTCTAGCATAAAAGTATCTTTGAAGTTAAAAAAAAATAGACTTTCCCAACAGCTTCAGATTTTAATTTCAAAGCTCTACTTTCTGGTTTCTCCTTCTGAAGTAGCTTTAAAACCCAAAAAAATCTAGGCCAAACGCAACCTAAGAGTTCATTACTTTTTATATTTTCTTTTCCTTAGAAGGGAAGAAATTTTAAGTTTTTATACACCACTTTTTGTCTAGAATTTTCTCCTTTTTTCATTTTAAAAAAATGTAGGAGGCAATCCTCTACTCTTTCTCTAACCGAATTTTAAACTGGAAACCACAAAAATCGTGCACTATATATTATTAAATACTTTTTTCAAAAATCGTTTACTTATTTTTTCATTTTTGAAAAATTCTATATAATATATGCATATGATATACTAGCATCCCATTTAAGCAATCTCACATAGAAAATTTTTGCGTTCATTCTTGTCATCAAGATAAGTTGAAGAGTTTGTAACTAATATGAATACAATTAATGTATGATACAACACTAAATATTCAAATCTCATTAGAGAAATATGAGCCTCATATTTGTATAAAGTGATTCTCTCTTACAAAGTGATTGTAATCACTTGGCGGGGCCACCTATGGATTTTGCGGCATCGTGTGATCTTATACTAGCAAATACTTATTTTTGAAGAATGAAGAAACATTTAATAACCTTTAAAAGTATGGCAAATAGGAGCCAAATCGACTTTTTCAATACTAGAATGGTGGATTGTTTGATGTGTACAGATTGTAAAGTTATATCAGGAGTGATTAACCTCACAACATTGATTAACAATGTTGGATGTTAAGATTGGAAAACAAATGTGTGAGGAATGAGACTAGGGACCCAAGAACTAGGTGGGAGAACTTGAAGGGAGGGAAACTAGAGGCTTTTAAAAATCAAGTCCTTAAATGAGTAACATAAAATTGGGAAGTGGAGACAAATATGATGTAGAATAAAATGTCTTCGTGCATAAGAGAGATCTCTAATGAGTTACTTGGAGAATCTAAAGGGAGATGCTCAAAACTAAAGAAATATGATGGGGGCAAGAAAAAATTTGAAATGTTTGGAGATAAAAAGATCAACCTTCAAAATATGACAAAAGAGTATAAATGAGTTGGATTTGGAGAGATAAAGACCGCTAGAAAAGAATTCAAAAAGCGGTAAGAGATGCAAAAGAAAAATCATACGATAATTTATACAAAAAATTATGAACAAAAAAAGATAAAACAACATCTATAAGCTTGCGAAATAAAGGGATAAGAAAAAGATTTGGATAGGTGTTTTAAGAGCGAGGCTCCAAGTATCTTAGTAAAAAATGAGGAGATTAAGAAAAGATGGCGAAGTAACTTTGATAAGTTATTAAATGAAATGGTTGTGGGAAACTTAAATATAGAAGAATCGAGGGAGAGTCGAGAGCATAAATTTTTCCTTAGAATTAGGATCTCAGAGGTTTGAAATGCTCAAGAAATGATGAAAATATGAAAAGCTTTAGCACAGAATAATATACTCATGGACGTTTGGAAATATCTTGGGGATGTATGAGTGGATTGACTAACCAGATTGTTTAATAAGATTTTGAGGACCAAAAAAATGCCCGATGAATGGAGGAAGAATATTTTATTACATATATATATATAAATAAAGTAAATATAAAAAGTTGCTCATGTTAGGTTGCGATGGTAGTCTCAGATCAAATACACAGCGGAAAAATTACAAATAAATATCGAAACCTTGCCATGGATCCATGCGAAAACCATAAATCGTGTTTAGGAGTTATACCTTGAAGATTGATAAGTTGTCTCAAATGAATTTCGACCATAGCACTACAATATTGCTGTGCCTCTACGGTATCCACACGAACGGATCAGATCAAGCTTTCCCTCACGCCATGGTGCCAGCTGCAGGAAGGGGATGTTCCTCATGATCTCTCTCTCACACAATTTCTTTGACGGTTAGGGTTTTCTCATGTGACCCCTTTCTACAGATACGTATCATATATATAGCTGTAGAAAATCAACCCTAAAAGAGTATGAAGCTGTTGGACTCACAATCTGACCTGGTACAGATTCGTATGTGGGCCTTTGAACTTTAGTCAGCCCATTTAATCAAATTAAATGTCCAACCAAATTCAGGAGTCCAAGTCTTACTTGGATCCCTAATTAAATTCATCTTATGAATTTAATTCTCAATTTCGATCCATTCTAAGTGTGTGATCCTGTAGGTTCCCATTACGTTGACAGTAATACTAAATCATATTCTAGTATTACAAACAGTGAGCGGTATCAAGTAATACATCACTGCTACTTAAGTAACTGGAATGTCAGTGATTAGACATAACCTATCCATGACCAATCCTATCATGAAGTCTAGTCCATTTGTCAAGATATCTTAATAGACCACAAGGCATAGAGCGTGTCACCCTTGTATAGTTCAATCTTTGGTTTCTTGATGTCCGAGTAGACTTACTAAAACAAATGAGCTTAATATATCATATTGACTCATTTAAGCATGGCCATGCATTTTGCAGTATCACTCAATCAAGGGGCCCATAAATATCGCTTCTATTATGTAAGAGGGACAAATCCTATCTAAGTCACGCACATCCCTCCGCATGATTTGTAGTATATCCAATATTCGACTTTATAATCACCTTATTACAGGCAACGCTTGACGACATTAAAACATATAACTTCTCATGTAGGGAACCGTAGTGACTTCAAGATAAAGTACTACATACACCATGGTCACTGTGAGAACCGCTTATGACACTCATGTAACGATCCATACAGCGTTCTCATGGTGGGTCGGTCCAGTACATTATTAGTCTAATATGTACCCATGCGAAGACTTGATATCTGATATCCATGACCCGTGAGATATGGTCATCATTTTACGAACATACTAGTCTCTATGCATTATTGTTGTCTTAATTCACAATAATACTTGACTAGAGACATTTAAAATAGTGTTCTGATTACAACCAATAAGATCTCACAATCAAGTCATGCACCTGATATCCCATGGTATTGACTTTATTATGTTCATTTAATCACAATAAACAATACAATAAATAAAATACCTCATATATGAAATAAATATTATGATCCAATGTAAACTAGTAATTTCAATACACAACTACCTCTAGGGCATACACCAACAGCTCAAATTACCAAGGGATTAAATTAAAGAACCATATGATAAAACTTTGGGCGAGAGCGATCGAACATACACTGAGACTAAAAACAATAGTGTATGAATCAATTTGGATTTATGCCTGAGAGGTCATCAATGGAAGCAAGTTATGTATTGACAAGACTTATGAAAATATATAGGAAGAATAAGAAATTTTGACATATGATGATCATAGATTTAGAAGAAGAAAAACATATGATAAAGTCTCTAGAGACATAATATGGTGGATGTTAAATAACAAAAGAGTAACTATTAGGTATATTGAGGTGCTTAATGATAAGTATGAATGGGAAATGACCACAATTAGAACAACTACAGGAGAGAGTAACTATTGTAATGAATTTCCTATTACAATAGGTTTACACAAAGGTTTGGCTTTAAGCCCCTACCTCTATGCTTTGGTTATGGATGAATTGAGGCGATGAATACAATATAAGGTGCCTTGGTGTATGACTTTTGCCGATCACATTGTTTTAATGGACGAAATATGCACAAGAATCAATGCTAAATTAGAATTGTGGAGAGAAACTTTGGAAGCCAGATGCTTTAGAATAAGAACTAAAATATAGTATATGGAGTGTAATTTTAGTGATATTCGTACCACAAATGAGCAAGTAGTGAAGCTTGATGGTCAAAGGATACCTAAGTTAGTTTTTTATATTTAGGCTCGATTATAAAAAGAGATGAGAAGATTAGTGAAGATGTTATACATATGATTCAAGCAGGGTGGCAAAATGGAGAAGCACTAGTGGTATTTTGTGTGACAAATGTATACCCTTGAAGTTGAAGAAAAAAAAATTGGACAGTTCTTAGATCACCAGTGATTTACGGAGGAGAGTGTTGGGCAATAAAGAAACATGTCCAAAAAAATAAGTGTAGCGGAGATGAGAATGCTAAAATGGATGTGTGGTAAACCATGAAGGAAAGAATTAGAGACGAGCATATACGAGACATGGTAAAGGTAGATCATATACAAGATAAATTAAGAGTGAATCACCTCGGGTGGTTTGGATATGTCACACGTAGATCTAGAAGTGCTCCTAATAGAAAGAGTGTTTTGATAAGTATTGTAGGTAGAGTTAGGGGTAAAGGAACTTACTTGGGTGGAAACAGAAGAAAATATATGATAGCTTGTTGGAAAGAATATATTTCACTAAACCAAGCAGAATGAAAAACCAGGATTTATGTAGCCGACCCCAACTAGTAGGAAAAAATACTTTGTTGTTGTTGTAGAATCACCTCATACAAATAAGATGCTCACATTTCTTGTGTCCTTAAATAATACATTGCACCATACCGAGCAAAATGGAAAACCATGATTTATTTAACCAACCTCAACTATTTGGAAAAAATGCTTTTTTTAGGTTTCATTGGTAGTCTCAGATCAAATACACAATGGAAAAGTTACAAAGAAATATCGAAACCTAGACATGGATCCATGCAAAAATCATAAATCGTGTTTAGGATTTATACCTTGCTGTCTCCAATGAATGTCGATCACAGTACTGCAATATTGTTGTGCCTCTACGGTATCCACACGAATGAATCAAATCAAGCTTTTCCTCATGTCGTGGTGCTAGCTGCGGGAAGGGGATGTTCCTCACGATCTCTCTCTCTCAAAATTTCTGTGACAGCTAGGGTTTTCTCATGTAACATTTTTCCATTGATATGTATCATATATATAGCTGCAAAAAATCAACCCTAAGAGAGTAATGAGGCTGTTGGACTCACAATCTGACCTGGTTCAGATTCATGTGTGGGACTTTGAACTTTAGTCGGCTCATTTAATCTAATTAAATATCCAACCAATGTCAGGAGTCCAAGTCTTACTTGGATCCCCAGTTAAATTCATCTTATGAATTCAAATCTCAATTCGATCCGTTCTAAGTGTGTGACCCTGTAGGTTCTTGTTATGTTGACAGTAATACTAAAATCATATTCTAGTATTACAAACAGTGAGCAGTATCTAGCAATACATCACTGCTACTCAAGTAACGGGAATGTCAGTGATTAGACATAACCTATCCGTGACCAATGTTACCATGTAGTATAGTTCCTTTGTCCAGAGATCTTAATTGACCACAAGCCATAGAGCGTGTCACCCTTGTATAGTTCAATCTTTGGTTTCTTGATGTCTGAGTATACTTACTAAAACAAATGAGCTCAATATGTCATATTGACTCATTTGAGGATAGCCATGTATTTTGCAGTCTCACTGAATCAAGCGGCCCATAGATATCGCTCTTGTTATATAAAAGGGACAAATCCTATCTAAGTCACGCACATCCCTCCGCATGATTTGTAGTATATCCAATAGTCGACTTTATAATCACCTTATTACTGGCAATGTTTGACGACATTAAAACATATAACTTCTCATGTAGAAAACCGTAGTGACTTCAAGTCAAAGGACTACATACACCATGGTCACTGTGAGAACCGCTTATGACACTCACGTAATGATCCCTGCAGCGTTCTCATGTTGCGTCAGTCTAGTACATTATTACTCTAATATGTACCCATGTGAAGACTTGATATCTCATATCCATTGTAATATCCTAAAATTTCATTTTATAAAAATATTGCTTTTCACGTGTGGTGCACGTGCAAATTTCATGTGTATATTATTTATTTATTTTATGTATAAGATCTCATTTTAGTATGAACAATTATTTTCCTTTATTTTTTCTAAAAGCCTATTTCTAAAGCCTAAAACACTATTTATTTGTTTTAGCCCACTTTAATTAATTATTAAATTGTTGTCTTAGCCCACAAGCCTAAGCCCACTAATTATGAAGCCCGCCAATTTAATAAATCTATTAAATGGCCACACTTGTCATGTAGAGACAAATGGTGAACATTTTGATTAATTAAATTGTACAAACTTCTAAATAGGAGTACTAGGTGGCACGTGCGATGCACATAGTGTGCAATGCACACTATTATGGTGGCTGGTTTGTGCATGGGTGATGGGAGAGTGGGTTTGTGTGCATGGGTAGTTTATTTGTGTGTGGGTGGTTGCTACAACTTCCTATCCTATCCTAGCCCTCCATTCTACAACTATCCAGCAAATCCTAACCCTCTAATCTACTCTAAAAATAGTATAAATACCCCTCCCTTCATACTTGTATTCTACACTAAAGCAAATATTAAAAGGAGACATTATATAGGAGATATATACATATTAGTGTGTGAGTGTGAGTGTATGTGTGTACACCCCCATTGGAGGCCGGCCATCCCTACATTGGTGCTCTCGGTTTTTGGCAAGGAGCAAGGAGAAGAGTTCGTGCATTGCAATCTAGGAGGAGAAGGCACTCGCTCGCAATCTAGGAGGCTCTAGGGGATTTTCTTAATTGGTTTTCTTCAAAAGGTGGGTGTTTCTCATGACTTCTAGACTAGAAAATCATGCTAGAAAATGAAATTGAATTATTATTTTAAGCTACTAGTTGAAATGAAATACATGCTTGTCTAATTAGAAGAAGATTGTTAATTAGCAAATGTGTGTTGATTGATTACTAGAGTTATTGCCTATGAGTAAAAATGTATGTTTCTCATTGTTATAAACATTAGAATGCATGTTGATTATGTTAAATTACAATTATGTGACATTCGCTAGTAAGAAATTGAATCATGCTTATTGATTAAAAATGCCAAAGTAGAATAGTGTGTTAAAATTGAATTGATCGAATTGTTTGTTAATAGATGTAATGAATTTCCCTATTGTGATATTTATTATGTGGAAGATTTGAATAAATGAAAAAGAATGTCTTTTTGCATACCAATAATTAAATGTATCATGTGTAGATTAATTAATAATAATAAAAGTGGAAGTCTTTACTCACTTATAAAGTTAATTTTGTGCTAAAAAAATATTTTAGTTATCAATGTAAGCAAACATCATTGTATTGAATTTTGTGCAAAAATCATCTTTGATTATGAATAATTATGTAATAGTTTTCAAATGTCGAAATAGTGTTCATAATATGCAATCTAAGGCTAAATACATGTTTTAAAAGAGGGGGAAATAGCTTTAAATATACTGGTTATGGTTAATAAATGTAGGTTTATTCTGGACATTATTGTTTTCAAAAGAGGAGAAAAAGAGACAAATTCGTTTTGAAAATTTTGAAATTTAGTTTTGAACAGAGAGTTGAGTCAAAACCTATTTTATTTATTATCAAATCAATATGTTCACTTAGACCAACTGGTCGGAAGAGATTTGGGTCGCTACAATATCGGAGGTCTCGGGTTCGATACCGCGGCTCTGTTTCATTTTTTGGTAAAAATCCAAATCGCCGAGAACAGAAACATAGGGCTTTTAATCCCTAATTAAATCACCTTGCGGCTGTGGCGCTTTGGTCTTGTGCGCTGTTTGCCTCACCGCTGGTCGCTGGTTCGAATCTTGGTGAGTTTGGAGTTTCGAAAAAAATATTTTTTTTGGAATTTTTGAAATAAAAATGGACTTTAAAAATAGAATAAAAATCAAGAAATTATGGATTAAATTCTGAAAAATTATTGGAACTTATTAGGAAATATTTATATAACTTTTGGTGAAGTGTGAATAAGAAATTGGAGTTTTGCAAGAAATGACTCATTTTTGAAATTAAATTATTTTTTTTAAACAAAGGAAAATAAACGAAAATTTTTTGGGTATAAAAGATGAATTTTGAAAAGTTGTAACTCATGTGATTAAATGGAATTATAAAAGAAAATGCGTTTGTAGTAAGATTTGATTTTTGAATAATAGATGTGTGGAACACACAAATTATTGGTGATTATTAATTGAAATTGACCCTTGCATCTGGATTGCTCGTGAAATTGAATTATTGATTGTGATGAATTATAAAAGATATGAATACATGAATACTATGCTTTTGGAAATATGAATTATGATTAATCATGAAAATATCTTATGAGTATGACATTGTAATTATGAGTTGAAATTGAGAATTAGGGTATAGCCAAGCCTTATACCGGCAATGAAAGAAATGAGAAAATGATATTTTGAAATGAGAAGACCAAGGTTGGGTCATGTGAAATTAAATGAATAAGACCGGTATAGTGGAAGTGCTACATTCTAAGAGATTGATTTTATTCATGATTCAATTAAATTAAGGATTAGATATATACTGAAGATGTGATGAAAGTAAGAGAAAAATATTGAGTATGAGGGCCATTGGATTGGCGGCGTGAGAGTATTCACAGATGTCCCATGATGAGTCATGATAGGGTGTGGATACTGCTCCAGAGTACCGTCTCGGTGGCGACGCTCGTGGGGTGTTTGACGACTGCGGGTGGTGTCATGTCTATGGTAGGAGCTGAATTACCACAGGATGCCTGCATGATGAGTCATGTGTCAGTGCGTTGGGATTTCCTCCAGGGCGCCTAGACATGAGTTCGTAGGTCAAAAAACATCTAGGATACTTACCGTAGTTACAGTAGTAGATTAACTCATGGCGAGGGATTGAACCCTACAAGATGAAGAACAGTTAAGGGCTTGCCCTCGGACCTATGTAGTATGGGTTGTATAGACTCTGAACAAGTGCGCATTAGTGTCATATAATATAAATAATTGCATTAAGGATTAAGTGCACATTCACAACACGACATCAATAGGATAGTCCCTTTAGTTTTGTTTGTGACAAGTTTGTGGTTTGCTAAGAAATGAGAATCATTATACTCTTTCCGGCATAGAGATGATGGCCGTGTATAATATTTCGTCAGTTGAATGAACTGACGCGCCCACAGTTTTATATGCAAGTTAAAGATACTTGACAATTGAAGTATACATGCTGCGCAGGATTAATTTAAATGTTGTTTCATGTAAATTGATTGTAATATTGCTTCCGCTGTAATAATGTACAAGTGTAATGTAACTCTGATGAAAGAAAAGTTTTTTTTCCCTTGTAAAATTGTACGAAAGAAGTGTAAAGATCCTGTGGAACTTGAATTCAGTTGCATTGTGGAATTCGAGGTGTTACATCCATGACCCGTGAGATATGGTCATCAGTCAACGCACATCTAGTCTTTGTACATTATTGTTGTCCTAATTCACAATAATACTTGAATAGGGACATGAAAGAATAGTGTTCTGATTACAACCAATAGGATCTCATAATCAAGTCATGTACCTGATATCTCATGGTATTGAACCTACTATTCTAAGGACTTTATTATATTCATTTAATCACAATAAACAACACAATAAATGAAATGCCTCATATACGAAATAAATATCATGATACAATGTAAACTAGTAATGTTAATACACAACTGGCCTTTAGGGCATACACCAACAGCTTTTTTGTTGTTGTTTTTGTTGTAGAATCACCGCATACAAATACGATGCTCACATTCCTCTTTGCCTTATAGAATATATTGCGCTAAACCGAGTAGAATCGAAAACCAGGATTTACATAGCCGATCCCAAATAGTTGGAAAAAATGCTTTGAATGAAAAACCATGATTTATGTAGCCAACCCTAACTAGCTGGAAAAAAAACTTTGTTGTTGTTGTTGTTGTTGTAGAATCCCTCGTACAAATACGATGCTCATAATTCTTTTCAAATTATTATTAAAATTTAGCTGAACCATGATTAAACAAATACGTACAAATACGATGCTCATAACTAAAGAATTACCAAAACCATGATCAAACATTAGCTGAAGTTTTTCTCTATATAAATCCACTTGTATCATTAAGAAATTGCCAACAACAAACAAAAATCCAACATGACATCAGGCAACAAATTGTCAAACTCCGAAAAGCGAGAGAGTCAATGACGAGTAGTCTGGAGATTGGAGGTACCTCTGAGAAGAGCTTAGATGAGCGGATCTAGATCTGAGCTGATCAAGGCCTTGAAAATGGATCGTCCACTTCTTCATCTGGTTAACACTTCTTTTATCAGTTCTCTAATTGACGATGGTAAAAATCGCAGCAAATTAGGGTCGTGTGATTCCTGCACTAATCTCAAAGCTTCCACAGGTAGATCAACCATCACATGCCTCTTTAACAGGTCTGGCCTTCTCCAAGATATGGGATTCTTTCAAGCCTATAAAAAGTGACTAGGCCCACTAAGAGAGACACTCAGCCCATGCAGGCTATGAGTCAAATCTCTTATCCCCTAACAAGAAGATCTTATCTTTTAAGGAGGAGAGACATGAAAGAGATAAGGTATTCAAATCGATCCAACGGACAGAAATCAATCTCTTGACATGTCTCTCAGGCCTATAAATACCTTTCCCCCTCTACAGTCAGAAGGTAATCAACAATTTGCCAGTTTTCTCTCTCATACTCTCTCTCTCTTGTTATGGTTCTGACTTAAGCGTCGAAGGGTCTGTCACTGGGGCCATCCCCCGGTATTTCAGGCTTTTTTGCAGGTCCATCAGCCGCATTAGCAACCGTCGAATTCAGATCATGGTGGTCAATCAACGATCCAAATTCAATCTCAGGAGCTTTAACCGCTTGTAACGGCTAAGTTCAAAGGTCAGATTTTTAGTACTTTCCAACATTTATTAACTCACTATCTGTTTGCTCCCACACCGAAATAAGCAGCAACAGATTGGCATCGTCTGTGAGAAAACTACACAAGTAAGACTTGTCGTCA
The DNA here is from genome assembly GCA_017893485.1 of Hemerocallis citrina. Classification (NCBI taxonomy): domain Eukaryota; kingdom Viridiplantae; phylum Streptophyta; class Magnoliopsida; order Asparagales; family Asphodelaceae; genus Hemerocallis; species Hemerocallis citrina. Next base: position 50,874,337 of record CM030368.1, read on the forward strand.
TGCCACCAAGACTAAGAGGTAAAGGGGCGGTCTCAAGCCGTCGAACCCACTCTCTTCATCAACCAGCTCTTCCTATGGAAGATCTGATTCCTCCCCAACAGTCACCCCGACAGCCTAGTCATGCTCCTTCCAACGAAAAGGCACCGGGGGACTCCCAACAAAACCAACATGAACAACATCCTCAGCATGACCGCATCTCAATCCATAATGCTTCAACTGATTTAATAGCCTCGTGAGGCCCACGGGGGTCTAGAGATCTCCGCCAGATCATCAGTAACAGGCAATAAGAAACCGACCTACGAATTCAGTTGGACTAAAGGCACACCCGATCTGAGGCCTCCGGCTCGGGACATCAAGCAAACCAGAGAACACATTTTCCTAGATAGAGATCAAGGCAATCCTCCTCTCACAAGGGGTGCCCAATAATGAGGAGCCCGACTCATGAGAGTTGAAGGCTTCCTGTGCAAAACAGAGGGCAAAACGCCCCAGTCACTAGGGCCGAATTGGATAAGTTCAAGCTCGACATACTCTATGCTATCTAAGGAAGTCAAGATCTAGGGGGATCCGCTGACTCAACTGGATCCCAAAAGAAGGACGACCAAGTCCTTTGCCATATCCAAGAAGTAGAGAATCTTCTGGAACAGATGAAGAATGAGAGAAACCGCTTCAGCAGGGCCTATCAGCCAAGTCAACCTCCTTTCAGCAGAGCCATCCTCGATGCACCCATCCCAAGGGGATTCAAGGCTCCTCAATTCGAATCCTAGAATGGAGAATCAGACTCGACTGACCATATCGAGAGTTTCAAAACACTCATGATGGTTTATAACGACACTAATGCACTCATGTGTCAGACATTTCCCGTAACACTGAAAGGATAAGCAAGGGAATGGTATTCGCACCTGACTCCGGAATCAATATTTTCTTTCGATCAGCTCGAAGAACTTTTCGTTGCGCACTTCGTTACTAGCCGCGGGGCTGAAAAGACAAGTGTCTCCCTGTTATAACTGAAGCAGAGAGATGGAGAACTACTAAAGGACTTCATCAAACGTTTTACAGCAGAAGCAAGGTTAATTTCCTCCTTGGACTCTCCAGTGGCGGCTGCAGCTTTCCGTCACAACGTCATGCATAAAGAACTAAAAGCATCCCTCACCAAGAGGCCACCTCAAGATTTCACTGAGCTCCTAGAAAGGAGTAAAAAGTACATCAGGATCGAGGATGTTCTCAATCCACAAGTCAAGAAAGATTCACTTTCGGGAACAAACGGAAGAACGCAAGTAAGGAAACACCCAAGAAGTTTCTGAAAAACGGTGCAAGTCAATGTCGTCCTCCTCCTACACCCCGCTTCGAAAAATTTACTCCTTTGAACAAGAGTGTGTCTGGCATCCTTATGACGGTTGAAAAAAATGAGATAGTTTGTCCTCCACCCAGAATGACAATGGCCGGCAAGAGAAGAGACAAGGGCCTGTGGTGAGCATTTCACAGAGGCCATAGACATACTACCAATAATTGCAAAGCCCTAAAACAAGAAATTGAATACCTGATTCAGCAGGGCTATCTCTCTCAATTTTTCCAACGAAATAATAACGCCGAAAACCCTCCGCCATGGGGGGCTAATAAGCATCCAGAAAGGCCTTATGAATCACGGGACTCTAAGCACATGGCCATTCTACACACCATCCATGGAGGACCTATGGGGGGAGATTCTAACTCCACTCGCAAAGCCTTTGTAAGGAAAGTTAATTCGGTTCATAACACTCCACCCCCATAGGGTTTGGGCCTCTCTGTATCCTTCTCTGATAAAGATCTCAAGGGCGTCAAAACACCTCATTGCGATGCACTGGTTATCATTCTACGCATGGCAAACCATGAGGTGCGACGTATTCTCGTAGACAATGGTAGTTCCGTGAACATCCTTTTCATTGCCAAATTTGATGCGCTAAAGCTCTCTCGAGATCGACTTAAGCCAGTCAGCTATACACTTCACGGCTTCTCAGGTGCACCTGTCAAAGTCGAGGAAATTGTCACATTCGACGTGACGGCAGGGAAAGCCCCACCAACATGAACGAAAGCCTTAGACTTTCTGGTAGTCAACGTCAAATCCGCATACAATGCTATATTTGGCAGCCCCGAACTAGCTGCTTTCCATACAGTCGCCTCTGCATTCCACATGAAAATCAAATTTCTAATAACAGCGGGCGTAGGCCAGGTAGTGGGAAGCCAACAGGAATCACAGGTATGCTACACAGCTTCCATGGGGGGCTCAGTTCTTCCCCTCCATGCTGAAGAACTATTACAAGAAAACAATCATAGTATCCCATAGCATGCAAACGAGGTCGAAGCTGCTACACTGGGCAGTCAAATTGAGAATTTTCAAAATTTTCAAAGTTATTTCCTCCCAATTCCAAGTATGTCCTCATCAGAACCCGACAGTACCCCCAAAGCCACCCCACTTATTCAACGGGAGCAAATAATCTTTCCTAAATTCATTGGCGCATCAGAAGATTTATCTTTCTCTATGCAAAACACCGGGGGGCTCCCTCCAAAGCAGGCAAGTCCAGACAAGGTCTACCAAGTTGTTCGCTTGACAACTCATCAACTTGAAGACCCGGGGGGCAGGTGTAATACCCTGATTTTCAAATATATGAAAGATTATTTATTTTCACATGTGGTATGCATGTGTAGCATGTTGACTATTATTTCTCAACATGATGATTAAAGAGTATTGTTTTCTATAAAGCATTTTCTTAAAGCCCAATGATTAGTTTGCTTATTTTCTTTTGAAATAATTATTTTGGCCCAAATTAATTTAAGCCCATGGTTTAATCCTTTTATTTTTACAACTTGTTTTGTGTAACATTTTTTTATAAGACTTGTCATGAGTGTACAAGTTTTATTAGTGTGGTTTGTGCATGCACATGCATTTCGCATACACATACATTGAGCACTCTTTCTTGGCCGATTTTTGGGTGGAGTAATGGATTGGAATCATGGGTAGTTGTGTAGAGGTGTGGGTAGTTATTTCAACCCCCTAGTGCATCCTAACCCTTGATCCTATAACCATCTACTAAATCTTAGCCCTCCATTCCACTTATTTTCTAGTATAAATACCCCCTCTCATTCCCTATCTCTTTTACACTAAGATTATTATTGCAAGAGAGGTATTTTGTGAGTTGTGTGTGGGTGCTTTTCTGTGGAGGCCGAGCAGTATTCTGAAGAGTTCGGTGTGGAGCAAAGGAGCAAGGAGCGAAGAGTCGTTCACTACATTAAGGAACTTTTGCTGGATTTCGATTATTTCTTCAAATAAGGTGGGTGTTTCTCAGGACTTCTAATGTAGGAATTATACCATGATTATTATAATTGCTACCATGTTATGAAAAGTAAATTCAATGTATTAGAAATTGCCTGAGCATGCTGATGATAATAAGAACAAAAGGGTCGATACAGTCGACGGTCGCATGAACCAGTCGACTGGTACGAGACAATTATTTTCATGATGTGGTAATAAACATGTATGCAAAACAGACGTAATAGTGCGATTACTAAGTTCATATTCCCCCATGACACATATGATGGAGGGAAGGTGAATGGATAAAAAGAACTAGCGATGATTAACAAAACTAAGAACGGTCAGTGCAGTCGACTGACGATGTGTTCAGCCGACTGGTGCATCGATTTAATTATGATTATTCGGCAACTCCATGAAATGAGATATTCCATTATGTTGACCTAGTATAATGACTTGAGATTCATATCTTCATCTTCGTAAGAAAGTTATGAATAAGTGTGAATGCATGTTGTATTTTCCTTAAAGAAAAGACAACATTAGTAACTTGAAATTCCATGCTGCGATTTTACTGAACAAATAAGAAGGGTGGTGTTTAAGAAACATGAAAATATGTATACTGTGATGAAAGTGCATATGTGAACGGTTGGAAAGATAATTCCTGATTTTGAATTCTGAAACTGTCCAGTCGACTTAGTGCGTGTAGCAAGTCGACTGAGCTGAACATAGAAATGTACTATTAAAAATCCCAGGACAGACGACTGATGGATGAACAGTCGACTGTCACGTGGATAACATTTTTGAACATGAAAAGTTGCGGGATAGCCGACTGGCCATGTGCAGCAGTCGACTCTCCCGAGTGTTTATGATGAACTTGTATTGACTGTACGAGTCGACTGGTATACTTCCAAGTCGACTGTACAGAGTGGATTTTGATATTTCAGAGATTCTAGTTTTGCTTATTGCTGAAAGTTGTGAACTTTATGATTGATGTCAATGAACTCTTTTATGGTTGTATGAATATACATGAAAAGAATCATAGATGTGAGTTGAGAACTAAATGAACATGAAAAGGCTAAGATCATGATAAGAAAGTCTGTGAGACTCTAAATTGAATTATGAGCTGAAAGTGCTCAATTGGAAGTTGTGAATTGTAAATTGAAACCAAGAGTAGCTAAGTCTCCCCCGGCAATGGAAATGAAATGAAATTGAAAAGAAGACCAAGGTTGGTCATGTGTAAATGAAATGAATAAGTCCGGTTTGGTGGAGAGGCTAACTCTAGAGCTTTGATTTGTATTCATGATTCTAATATTTAGTACATAGTGAAGAGGTGATGAAAGTGAGAGAAAAACATAAGTATGAGAACTAGAGTTTACGGTGCGGGTGTGTGAGCCGCAGAATGCATGCTTGATGAGTCAAGACATGGCGCGGGCACAACTCAGAATGATCGGACTTTAGTCACGCTTGTGGGATGTTTGGTGACTGCAAGAGGATCGTGTTCAGGGAGGAGGCTGAATTGCCGCAGAATGCATGCTTAATGAGTCAAGACATGGCGCGGAATTCTACTCCAGGGGCCAGGATACGTGCTTGTACTCATAGATCATCTAAGATACTCACTGTAATTACAGAAGTAGATTAAGTCATGGCGAGGGATTGAACCCTACAAAAATGAAGAACGGTTAAGAGGCTTGCCCTCGGACCTATGTAGTATGGGATGCATAGAATCCGAACAAGTGCGCATTAGTGTCATGTAAATTAAGTAATTGCATTAAGGATTAAGTGCACGATCATGACACGACATCATTAAGATTTTTCCCCCTTTACTTTAATTGTTATGTGAACAAGTTTGTGATCTGTTAAGAAATGAGAATCGTTATACTGCTTCTGGCATAGAGGGCATGGCCATGTATAATTATCGTCGGTTGAATAAACTGACGTACCCACAGTTTTGTATGCAGGATACATTACATGTTAAAGAGGAATGGATGCATAAAGATTTACCATGTTGTTGTACATTTATGTAAATGTTGTATATTCTTACTTCCACTGTACAAAATGAAAAGTGTAATATGATGTAAACTCTGATGTAAAGTGAAAAGTTTAAATTCCTTGTAAAATTGTACTGAAGAAAGTGAAAAGATCCTGTAGAACATCTCGAATTCAGTGTTTTTGGGATTCGGGGCGTTACAGCAGGGATATATCAGTAGGTACTTTGAATGAGCGACACCTCAAGAAGTACAACGAGAGCGTCTGAAACGCCCTCTCCTAATTTCCACTAGAGCAGCCATTTAGTTTTTCCTTTTAATAAAGATTGCTTCCACCAACGGTTAAGCATGTAATAAGGGCCAGCCATTAGAGTAGCCTCGTAGTTTATTTTTCAATAAATGCCTCTTCTTACTGCTGTATTTATGTTAATGCACTTCCCAATGATACTTAAGCAAGGTATTTCGGATCCGTTATAACTTTGGAGAGTTTAAAAGTATAAAGAATAGAGAAGATGGATCACATTGTAATTTATCATATAGCATATCGGGGATGACGAATAGTATTCAGTTCTGCTAGAGCAAATAATGAGCTAAACACCCAACTTACACATATAGCGGTGCTAAACACTGGTTACAAGCTTTCCACACAACGGGCTCGGAGTCCATACACATGGCTCAAAACAGACTCTGTCAATTTGCAAAGAAGCAAGTTCAGAGTGCGTTTTTCCATTCGATCTGCTCCTACAACCAGTTAATACTTAAACTAACAAGTTTGGAATCCAGATCCATGGTTCAGAGTTACTCTTGCAACCTGCAATTACACATGTTCAGAGTTCAACTAGCCAGTCGATCTGTTCCTGAAACTAGTTGAAATTCCTCGAAGACTTACACAATGAGTTGAGTGTCAAACTTATACACATAAGCGGTACCAAAAACTCGTTACAAGTCTTCCCATAAGATGGGTTCGGAGTCCATACCCATGGCTTGAAGGGACTAACAATTTTCAATAAAGCAAGTTCAGAGTGTGATTCGTCATTCGATCTGCTCCTGCAATCCGTTAACACCTCCACAACCAGTTCGGATTCCATACCCATGACTCAAAAGAGACTCTGTCAATTTACAAAGAAGCAAGTTCAGAGTGCGCTTTACCATTCGATCTGCTCCTACAACCAGTTAATACTTAAACTAACAAGTTCGGAATCCATACCTATAGCTCAGAGTTACTCTCGCAACATGTAATCACACACGTTCAGAGTTCAACTCGCCATTCGATCTGTTTCTGAAACTAGTTAAAATCCCTCAAAGACAGATTAAGATGTCCAAAATCGTTGATCAAAGTCACTCTAGCAACACTTGTAAAAAGCAACACTTAGAGTTCAACTATCCACTCGATGTGACTCTCACAATTTGTCAGCGGACCCATACAGTAAGTTTGGAAAATAACTCTCCCTCAGAGTTGCTCCACAACTAGCAGTGTTCAAAACGGAGGAGTTCAAAACTCCATCATACACCATCGACAATTCTTTAGCTATACGCAACAGACTTAAGGCCCTGTTATTTAGCTACAAAGAACCCAGTCAATGGCACTTTAACCATGACAGCAAGGACCAAGCATATAAAAAGAGTTCATCAAATCACAGAATTATCACAAATCCACATGTTCAGATGCAGTAGTACTATAGATTTTTACAAGTACAAAATCATCAATCATACAACTCAATCTACAACATTGTTCCTAAGAGACACAAGCCTCCTTGTGGATCGCCTGACGCCCACCTCCTTCCCTTGACCACCAGCATCTTTGACAGAAAATGTCGATCCCATAGATTGAGATTGTTGGCCGGCACACGAAGCACGTGACTCCCCACCAACCAAATCCAAACTCAACAAAGCCGACGCGCCACTCTGGGCGCCGCAGGATGTCAAGGGGGTACTCGCGCTATTGGCATCGTTCTCCTAACAATCGACTCGACTCCTCCAACCATTGCACTTTCTTTCGCATTAGTCGTGGTGTCTTTCTTCCCTTCAACCATTGATTTCTTTTTCACACTGACGACTTACGAGGTGCTTATTATCCATAACCCACCAAGCCTCTCTTGAAGGCGATATAGCTCCATGTCTTTCTCGACGACTATTTCTCTGAGTAGAGCACACTCTCCAGTACTGTCCTTCGACACTTTCGGAGGCAGTGGCAAGTGAACTAGACGATCGGAATACTAGAGTGCTAACTCGCAATTCCTCTCAACGAGCGCCGACTTAAGGCGAACAGAATCCAACCATTCATCCTCTGACTGAACACGCAAACGGCCAACTACCAATTCCGTTACGCGCAGTCGCTTGCGAAGGTGCTCAGCCTCGTCACTACGGGGATTCTCCCCAGATCCAGCGATCATCTTTCAACAATTCCAGAAGCATGGTCAAACAAAGAGAAAAAAATACTAGGTGTCACGAGTAAGCTTCGCTTCAAAGCACATCAACAAAGTACGACAAGTGATAACAAATCTAGAAGATAGTTTTTCAAACACCAAAGGGAAGATACATGAATGCGGTGGCCAGTCCGCAATTAGGCATCCCAGAAAGTAAACTTCAAGTTCCAAACAAAACAAAACAATAATAGCCTGAAAGATAAATGACGTATCAAGGTGAATCAAGCATCCACCTGCTTCGGTGCCACCACGGACAAGGAACCCCCAGCTTTCCTTTCCCTTATCCTTCTTTCCAGAGCCACTCCTCGTGCCACCCGCAGAAGTGCCGATCCCACCATCGTCCTTCCTGCCCGTATCAAGGGGCTCACCAGATCGAAGGGTCACATGGAGCCTTTCCTGTCAAAACTGGGAACACGCTCCACCACGTGTGAAATCGCTGCGGCATAAGACTTCAACATCACCCCTTGCAGCTTGGATTTGCACTCCACATGAACTTTGGCCACCTCGACCTTCAGCTCCGAGGCCGCATCAATGCGAGCCTTCTCTAATTCCAGTAGAAGATCGGCATTCTTCCTCTCTAATGCCTTCTTTCTTCCCTTGGACACCTCCAGCTCAAGGCGCATCTCCTCCTTACTCGCTGCCAACGCCTCCAACTCATGGTGCATCACCTCCTTACTCGCCGCCAATGCCTCCAACTCAAGGCCTGCCTCATTTTCCTTCTTCTTCATCCCTTTCAACTCCACCTTGGACTAATTGACGACCTTTTTCTTGTCCTTCCCAATGCGAGAGATACAGACCCTCGTGTTCTTCTCCTCGACAGCATAAAAGTCCACTAATGCCCGAAGTAGCTCATCGCCTGAAATAAGGAGAAAACGGTTAAAACATAACGATATAAGGGAAGAAAGCGCAACCTAGGCAACAAAGGAGACTAGATCATACTGTCACATGTGCCCTCACAATCTCCAAGACCGATCTCTCGAGGGGTTCCATCTTCAACCTCTTTCTGTCAGCAGGAGTAGGAATGTGGCGACATGCCCCAAGGCAAGCAACGGAATTCCCTAAAAAGTTCTCTTAAGGCTTCACGTTTTAATCAGGAGTATAGACCACGTCCCCTCGAGTACTGTGGCCGCCATAGCAGTCAGTGGGGCTGACGCGGCACTCGCCATGATCGCAGCGAAGGAAGAGCCTACCTCGGCAGCAGGAGGTACCTCGGCAAGGTGTCCAGTCCGCGCAGAAAGAGCCCAGGGCGGCAAGTCCTGGCAGATGCGCAGCCGACCTCTTCCGCTACTTCGGCTCATCTTCCATCTAGGTACGCAGCACGTCCAAATCTGCCTTCCTACAACAAGATCTTCATAATCCATATCTGTCCTTCCTACAACAAAATCGTAAGATTAAACACGAAGAAGTTAAAAATCGTAAGATTAAACGAAAACAACAAAGGCATGGATAAAACGACCAGAAAGCAACAAAAGCATAGATAACATGGCTTGAAAACAACGACATTAAAATCTTACTAGGAACAACCGGTCCAAGACCGTCTACAAAGAGTACTTCGTTAGTAATGTCTTGTCATGCTAGGACCTTCAGTCCAAGAAGGGCATCGCTAATGCTCTTCTCTTCCAAGGTTATTACCGGCTCCGTTCGCACCGCCGAGGAAACCGTTCCTCTCCAAGTAGTGGGAATCCCCCACGGCTCGGCACTGCGAACAAAGTGAAATTTCTCCTTCCAACATCTTATCGATTGAGGAGTATCGACCAACCCCCTATTCTTACGAGAACTAAGGTACCAACACTCCTCCATTTTGCTGAGTTGGGCAAGTTTGAAATGACGTCGGAACACCGCAAGACTCGGCTCAGCTCCGAGCTGGCGGCTCTGTAAGACAAATCCAACAGTGTGCCTCTACGTGTTCGGCATCAGCTGCACCGGACACAGCCGATACCAGTTGAGCACCTCCTTAATGAAGGGGTGGAGGGGCAAGCAAAGGCCCGCAAAGAAGGCATCGCACAGAAAGAAACAGTACTCCTCAGACATGGAGTAACATGCTCTAACTCCAGGTCTTGGCAAGAGTAAGCTGTGCTCACAAGGAATTCCAAAGCTCATTCTAATCAAGGCAAGCTCATCTCGTGTGAGAATGGTGGTGGCATAATTAGCCTCAGTAGTATGGACGGGCTCTGGCTCATCATATTCCATGTCGCTCCTAAGAAATTGTTGGTTAACTACCGGATACTCTTTAATCAGTTCTAGAAGAAGGAACAACGAGGTCTTAAGCATACACCCACTATCTCTCTCGAGTTTGACGATCGATTCCACAACGGTGGAACGATCGGCTTCACCATGCACACTTTTCTCTCTGAGAAAGTGGTCGAACAAAACACCCTCTTCTCCATCTAGACCAACTAATCTAGTGGAAGCACAGATCGACGGAATGCTAGACATGATAAACAGCGATCGCAAGAATGTTACCTAGCCAAAGTGGTAGAAACTCCGAACCAACAACTGAAGCTAGCACCCCCGTCGAACACCAGGCAAGCCACTAGCACCACCCAGTAAAACACCACGATTTTCTAGAGAGAGAAAGTGAAGGTGGTAAATGAAGGAGTGGGAGGTGGAATCAACCCCTATTTATAGAACACAAGAGATCAAACCGCCACGTGGCAGCCTGGCAAGATCTGAGCCCTTCACAAGATTCAACGATCAGATCACACTACACCAGGTCCAATAAAAATAGTAACTTATCAACAAGACAGTCGACCAAAAAAATGAGCGAACATCACCGTGCTCGGCCGATGAAAAAAGCAGTCTGATGGGGTGAACAATTTCACAAACACTTGGTGGACGTGACAGGGTAAGCAATTTCACAAACACTTGAAAGACGTTATGGGACGAGCAATTTTACAAACACTTGGCGGGCGCCATGTTCATTACCAATAGAAGAAAACCCATCATTAATCAAGCTCCTTTGTGACAAAGCCTACTAACCCCGCGGAGTTTCCAAGTCCGTTCAAACTCTCTCGACCAAAATCAACTCAAACTCTGAAGAGACGATTAAATTCAAAAACCCAAGCAAACTAGTGCTCCTACCTCGATGTAAAAAGGAACTCCACCAAAGATGACTCAACTCCAAACAAGGAAAGCTTCTTGCGAGATCAAGACTTCAAAAATCTCCGCAAATCTCCTAAAACTCCATAGATTTGCAAAAAGATGAAAAATTTCCAAACAAAGTGATCACAGTTTCGTAAGAGGTAGAAGGATGTGAGTGGCAACGGGTCAAGTCGAATTTTCGAATCAAACCCACACGCTAAATCCAAGGGAAAATAGTGAAGGGGTATAAACGGGTACGAGTTTCGTACCCGCTATCCAAACCCGTTCGACCAAAACCCAGCTCCGCTTCCCCTTCTCCCTCTTCTTCTTTCTTCTTCAAACCTGGGCGCCAAAACAAAACCCCACTTCTTCTCCCTCGAAACCTTCCTTCGTCGCTTTGACTCTGAGCTCATCTAACCCAAGCACCAAGCTCTCAACTCGACTAATCCTCCGCCCAAACTCCTAGTTGACGGAGGGGCCTTGTAGCTCGGCTAAATCCGCCATAGTTCGTGAGCTTCGGTTGACAAAGAGCCTCATGCTTTGAGGGCTTTGCTCACTTTGCCACATCCACTCCATAGCTCGGCAAGATGATCGTAGCTCGGCAAAGCTCAACTTCACTAGCTCGGTGAAGCATCGACTCCATAGCTCAATAAGACGGCCATAGCTCGGCAAAAGCTCAACTCCCATAGCTCAGCGAAGCATCGTCTTCGTAGCTCGGCAAGACGACCATAGCTCTCTGAAGCTCAACTCATATAGCTCGGCGAAGCATCATCTCCACAACTCGGCCAAGACTCGGAAGCTACATAGCTTGGCCATGAGGAATAGCTCGGTGAAAACAAAGCTCGATTTTGTAGCTCGGCGAAACTCAATGATCACAGCTCGGCAAGTTCCAAGGCCATAGCTCGGCCAAATCACGGTCCCGTAGCTTGACCAAAAACAGAGCCCCATAGATCGACGAAGCGGAAGAGTCGACGAAGAGATGGTTCAACATTGTGGTAACTCGACGAAGATGAAAACTCGTAGCTCTGTGAAGAAACGGACTCCTTGTAGCTCAGCAAAGTCCAAAAAATCGGGGGAAATGGCCATAGCTCGGCCAAACGGTCAGCCGAGCTAGGGGGTCCTTGCGTCAATTCCTGACCCTTCGATACCTCCAAAAATTGAGCTAAAGTGTGATAAGCAGCTCAGATGCGTCCACGTCGCGCTCTTCGTCTTCTCCAATTCTATGCGCTCTCCTTAGCCTTCTGATCCTACTCAGCAGATGAGCTGGAGTGTGATGGACGTCCCAGATGCCGCCACGTTGCCTCCCTAGAAAATCTTCGCTCCACCGCTTGATTTCACTCAGCGGGTGAACCGATCTCTGATGGACGCTCTTGATTTGTCCATGTCGCCATCCATCACAGCGAATGAACCACGACCGTCTGATCTCTCTCAGTGCGCGAGCTCTCCCTGGTCAGCAATTCAGATCGCACCAAATTCACGTCATATCACCAGAATCACCACGGTTGAATCATAGCCGTTCAATCCTCTCAGCGCGCGAGTCTGGCACTGATCGACGTTGCTGACTGCTTTAAAAAGCGTGCCGAGGTCTGATAATTCACAAAAAATCCCCAAAAAATCATTAAAAAATCAAAATTAATTTAAAAAATCAATAAAATTTATTTAACTTTAGAAAATTAATTTAAAATTTTGAAAAATAATTAAAATTGGATTTATTAATTATAAGATTCGAACAAGTGATTTTAAATTGGGAAAAATTCCAGAAATTCGAAAAAATCTGAAGAAATATGGAAAAATTCAGGAAAATATTCACTACCTTCAGAAGCCACAGATCAATTCCAGGTATCTCCGAACACCCTAACTACTAAGATTATACTCCAGAGTCAAAAGGTAAGACGTACTACTCCCCGAAAGCCAAGAAAATTGCCTTCTGGAAGTGGGGGCTTATGATGATGATAAAAATTGCGGCAAATTAGGGCAGTGCGATTCTGACTTGAATTTTTCTGTTTGAACCAATTAAAGCCGTTATTTCAAACAACGACCTAAAATAACCTAGGTCCTGTTTTAAACAACGGCTTAAGGTTAGTTGAAATTTGAACAAAAACTCTTGCTCTTTGACTTGAATTTGTCTATTTGAACCAACTGAAACTGTTGTTTCAAACAACGATCTATTATAACCTAAGTTGTTGATGGAAATAATGGCTTAAGGTTAGGTCAAATTTGAGCAAAGAATATTGCTCTCTGACTTGAATTGGTCTATTTGAAGTTTTGAACCAACTAAAGTCGTCGTTTCAAACAACAACCTATTCTACCATATGTCGACAAAGGCTTCAGGTTATAATATTTTGGGCAAAGATCCTTGCTTTCTAGCTTGAACTTGCCATTTGTGTGTGTGTGTGTGTGTGTGTGTGTTGGGGGGGGGGGGGGGGGGGGGGGGTATTTATGAAGAGGGTGAAGAATTATTTTTTTTTAAATCAAAAGGACAAAAGTTACCATGTTGTTGGTGAAGTTATCCTGATCCAACATAACCCTGTAAGGATAGAAGTTACCATGCTATTTTTTAATTCTCTTTCTCTCTATCTTACTCACTCTCTCTCCCCTATATCTCCATTAATGAGAAGAAGAAAAATTAAAAATGACCTTGGTTATAGATTGCTAGGGGTTAAGGGCAGGGTTATGGTTAGGGTAGGGTTAGACTAAGTCGTTGTTTAACCTAAAGTCGTTGTTTCAAACAACGACCGAGGTGAGACTAAGTTGTTGTTGGTAACCAAGGCTTAAGTCATTTAATTTTTTTAACTTTTTTTCCCTTTAGACTTTATTTTACTTTTTTTTGTTGTTTCTGTAACATCCTAGAAATTTTAAATATGTTTTTGGAATTAATAAATAATTTGTGATGATTTTTTTTGATTTATTAAGCATTTTTCTGAAATTTATCATTTTTGCACGTGCAGATATTTTTCTTGGGAAATAAAAAGTCAGAGAATTTATTTGAAAAATATAATCTTTATTAGTAAGTAACAATTCTAAATTTTCTGGATTTTTATAAATTATTTGTGGCATGTTTGCAATTATTCAAAAGTGAAGATGTAACACCCCCGATTTCAAAATATACTGAATTCGAGTTCCACAGGATCTTTTCACTTCTCTTCGTACAATTTTACAAGAAAATTAAACTTTACTTTACATCAGAGTTACATATACATTTAAACTTTAAACAACGGAAGCAATGTTACAACTATTACATGAATGAAATACAATAACACTTGAATAATCTTTAAGCATCAATTCCTCCTTAGTCTTTTTTATGTATTTTATCCTGCATAGAAAACTGTGGGCACGTCAGTTCATTCAACTGACGAAATATTATACACGGCCATCCTCTCTATGCTGGAAACAGTATAACGATTATCAAAGCTTAACAAACCACAAAATTTTTCACAAACAAAGCTAAGGGGACTATCCTATTGATGTTGTATTGTGAACGTACACTTAGTCCTTAATGCAATTATTTATACTATATGACACTAATGTGCACTTGTTCAGAGTCTGTGCAGCCCATACTACATAGGTCCAAGGGCAAGCCCTTAATTGTTCTTCATCTTGTAGGGTTCAATCCCTCGCCATGACTTAATCTAGTTCTGTAACTACGGTAAGTGTCCTAGATGTTCTACGAACTACGAACTCATGTCTAAGCTCCCTGGAGAGAATCCCACTGCACTGACACATGACTCATCATGTAGGCATCCTGTGGTAATTCACCTCCTACCATAGACATGACACCACCTGCAGTCGCCAAACACCCCACGAGCGTCGCCACCGGGATGGTACTCTGGAGCAGTATCCACGTCGTACTCATGATGCATCATGGGACATCCTGTGAATACTCTCACGCCGCCAATCAATGGCCCTCATACTCATGTTTTTCTCTTACTTTCATCACATATTCACTATGTATCTAGTCCTTATTTTAATTGAATCATGAACAAAATCAATCCCTTAGGGTTAGCACTTCCACTATACCGGTCTTATTCATTCATTTCACATGACCCAAATCTTGGTCTTTTCATTTCAAATATCAATTCAACATTTTTTTTATTTGCCGGTATAAGGCTTAGCTACACCCTAGATCTTAATTTCAACTCATAATTACAACATCGAGTTTTCATACTCATAAGTCCTCTTTCATGATTAATCATAATTCACATTTCATATTCATAATGCTCTTCATAACTCATCGTGTCATCAAATTTTAATTTTCAAGTACAATATCATGCGTAAATAATTAAAATTCAATTCTGCTGACATGTCACATTCACTAGTTCATATTTTCACATAATTCTCTTAATCTTTATTTTAATCCATACTAATTTCACAATTCACAATTTCACTTAGTTTCCCAATTCACACTTTTCAAATTTCTCATTACAAAATCTCATTTCTAAATTCCTTAAAACAATCCATTTAATTTTCTTTATCTAAAACACAATTTAAGTCAATAATTTAAATAAGTTCTTTCTTGCAAAAGTAGTCTCAAATTCTCATTTATACTAGGCCACAGGACAAAGAAAATTAACTCACAAAAATCCAGATATTATTTGAAACTTCAGGGCAGTCGACTGTTAAACATGGCCAGTCGATTGTTCTGCGTTGATTTAAAAAACTCAAAAATGAAACGATCAGGGCAGTCGACTGTTAAACATGGCCAGTCGGTTGTTCTGTGATGATTTAAAACTCGAAAATAAAATGATCAGGGCAGTCGACTGTTACAAATATAATCGGTCGACTGTTCTGTAAAGATTTAAAACTCAAAAATAAATAATCAGGGCACTCGACTGTTATAATATAGTCTGTCAATTGTTTTGTAACTAAAATCCAAAATTTATTACCTGACAGTTGAGTGTCGACTCTAATCCGGTCGACTGTCGATTGCACCGGGTTACAATTTAGAGTAGATCATGGATATATTTTTGACATTGAAAATAAGATCACCATTCTCATATTATTTATAATCAAGGTTTCCCCAAAATAATACTTTTAGAACACAAGTTTTCATCTTTCTACAATAATGAAACTTCATTTTTGACAATCAACTACACATGATGCATTTAATCCACTATTTGTCTCATACGCACGAATTTCAACATAGAACTCAATTCAAAACATATAGCATGACATCATGATAATTTTTAGCACTTTAATTTACCATTTATCATCTAGCAATCATCTTATCAATCATTCTCTAAATTACCACCATCTCTAATTTATCAAACATGAGACTAGAATTTCTTGATTTCTCTTTAACTATTTTATCAAATCATTCCTACCATAGCATCTAAATTTAGAAGCATGAGAAACACCCCCTTATTGGAGAAAAAACGAATTGAAAGTTCCTAGAGTGCAAGAAAGTAGCCTTCTCCTCCTAGAATGTATTTGCAATTTGCCTTCTCCTCCTTGAATTGCTTGAAACCCGAACCCATCTTGTGCTCCTTGGATGGTTGGCCGGCCTCCTCTTGGTTGGAACACACACAAAATTTCACACTCTAATCTTTTACTCCCTATTACTACTCAATCTTTTCCTCTCTTAATCTTTTTCTCTCTTAATGAATTGTTTAGTGAACTAATGAGAAGAAATATAGGGGTATTTATACATTTTTAGGATGAGAATAGATGGCTAGGATTCAATCAAGGAGTTACAGATCAAGGATCAAGATGGATTGGGAAGTTGTAGCAACTTCCATGATCACATAACTACCCCCCACAACTTCATCCACTCTTCCTCTCTCTTTTGCTCAAATCTGGCCACCTCTAGAAAGGGTGCACAATGCTCACTCTAGTGCTTGCACATGCTTCCTAGTGTCCCCCACTATTAAGTTGTACAAAACTAATTAATCAATTGTCTACTAATTGTGTCTAAATGACAAGTTATGACAATTAAAAGATTAATTAGTTTGTGGGCTTCAAAATAGTGGACTTTAGACTCATGGGTCAAATAATAAAATATTTAATTATGGTGGGCTTGAATTAGAAAAAACAAGTTTAGGTTTTTAAAAATAGGCTTAAAAATAAAGAGAAGGAAAGAAAATAATTATTTGTTCATGTTATTGAAAATCATTTTATATATAAAAATATTTATACAATAATTTATACGTGCACAACACGTAAAATCAACAGTTTCTCATTTAATAAAAATTCATGGTATTACAGAAGGACTCTTGTGTAAAATTGCCACTTGGAGGCAAATTTTTGAAAAAATATTTTTCTAGGCTGCACATGAGGACTGGCCAGATAAGAGGAGTTAGGGGATTATATTTTTACTCTAATTGATTTGATTTGAATTAACTAATTGATTTGGAAAGATCCATATATGTAATGATTTATTTTCTTAAGGGATATTTTTTGTAAAATCTTTGTAAAACCCTAAAAGCTAGACCCCGTCATATATTAGAACCGCAGCAGCCGTTCTTTTCCTTTGTTCACAAAATATTATCTCGTTTATTATTTCTTGGAGTTTTGGAGGCTTGGATCTTTCAAATTTTCGCAAGGAGGAAGAGGAGCTTTTCTTTCTTATTGTTATTATCCTTCAATTGGTCTTCTTTAAGGTGGGTGGTACTTCTTATTTCTTGATTTGTTATATACTTGTAGAATATGATGATTGATCAAGTAGGACATATGATTAGGATTTTGTATGATTATAAAACTTGATGTAGATCTATTAGAGAATGAATCTCAAAGAATGGGTAGCCAAAATAACATCTTTCAAGAATAAGAACATAAATTGATGAGTGACCTTTCATGTATAGATGGTTGAAGAATGTTAGAGATTAGTGATGCACAAAGATTCTTACTTTTCCTATATTATGCTTGAGTAATCACATATGCACGAGAATGGGTATTTTCCCAGTTTCATGTCAGTCGATAGAGTCGGTCGATCGCAACTTTTCGAACTTGCTGCAGTGGTCGACTGTCACGACTGAGTTTTCACCATCTGTTTTACCAAATTTTGCGTGAATATTTCTCCAAATTTATATGAGACTTGTATGAGTCATTGTCTAAATTAGAAAATATCTAAAGCTTGTTTTTATGAAAGTTGATTGCTTTATTGCAATTATATCATGTGTGAACTAGGATGTGATTAAGTAATGGGTTCACATATGCACAAGAATGGGTAAAGAATTAGCGGTTACTGTTTTCCTGATATTGTACATTGTTTGGTTTTGAATGAGAGGATTGATCATCGACTTGGGGTTGGATTTAATAAGTAATGGAAGATTTTGAGTTTAGTTAAGTTGTGACTAGGAATATAACGAGTAATGTATGCCCATTGCATGATAGATTTTAGTATGGACATATATGTATACCCAATTCTCTGTATGTGAAAGAATCATAACTGCATTATTAATATTCACAGTGTTCATATGAAGAGTTTTCTTTATAATATCGCTATTCAATATTATGATTTTGGGTTTCAATCTATATGTATGGATTTCTCAGTGTTTCGTCAAAGCAATACAGTGCACACATATACATGCATTTGCTTGGATTTGTATCATTTACTTACATTCGTGCACTAGTTGACTGGCTGCTGCAGACTGCATGTCAGTCGACCCCGTAGTTGAATGTAGCCGATCGACTGTAGTGTTGCACTACTGGCTTGTCGGTCGACTGCAGCGATTGGCTGTCTTCCATTCGGCTGTAGTCGGTCGACCGCAGCCTTTTGTACCGCTGCAGTCGGTCGACTGTCATGGTTGAGTTGTTCACTACTTTTTTTACTGCATTTTCCTTTTCTTGGAACAAATGTTTATTCGAATTTGCAAACGATGATTTTCAATTTTCCAAAGTCATTAGTTTCAGGCTTTCTACTTTCAGAAAGTGTGTACTTTCTATTTTAATAGAATTTAGCTCAGATTTTTGCGGTTTTAGTAAGTAGATATTCTCAAATTCCAGGAGTATCACATTTCAGATTTTTCTATTGTACCGAAGATGTAAATCCCAGTTTAATTGATGTTTAGTTTCAGTTTCTTAACTAATTATGTGGATACGGTATGTATATGGAGGTATTTTGGTTAACTTTTTGTTTGAGGGGTGAGTTAGTCGATTTTGAATTTATGTGACTAAAAGAAATGATTGAGATGGTATCTTGAGTTGTGAGACTCTAGAAGTTGAGTGGGACCCTAGTGTGCCGGCAAATTGAGATTTTAGGGAAGTGGACCAGTAGGGCCTTCATTCCTGGTTTGTAGAGTTATGTCCGGTTGGGTACATTAACTCTAGGGGAAACTGTGAAATAATTAACATAAGGACAGGCGCTAGTTGGAGTTGTGATGAAATAAAAGCAGACTTGGGTAGGGGGACCTCATATGATTCACAGTGGGAGATGATCTCAAGAATGATCGAGGTGTAATCACTTGCGGTGTGGGATACATTATCAGATTTATCGGGATCGAGGCGACGCTCCTGGGATGCTTGTGTGATGAGGTGCCATTTGGCTTGTAGTGTGGGTTTCGATTTCCAGAATTATCAGGGTGTGAGGGAGTGTACCCAAAATCACTTGCGGTGAGAAGTTGTCGGGGCATGGCACTAGATACTTACAGAATAATCTAAATCTTAAAATAATTACCGTAATAGGTAAGTGCATAACGAGGGATTAAACTCTATAAAGTGGAGAACGATAAGGGCTTGCACCGGACCTATGTATTATGGGATGCATAGAATCCGACAAGTATGCATTAGAAATCATCATATGCATTTGTGTTTCTTGACTTGTTTTATGCATGCTTGCTTTCGGTTTTTATCTCATACACTTGACACTTAGCCTAGCTTCACTTGTTGTTCTATGTTCCATTTATTATTGTTTATATATCATTTTATTATTGTTTTATTAATATGTATCAAGTTGTGATTGTGAGATTTAGAGGTATCACTATTACTATAGTTGACTTCAGTTACATTTAACTGACATGCCCACTTTCAATAGACTTTTGCAGGTTTTCAGTTATGAATAACATTGATGCAAATAAAGCTTGGAGTATAAATACAAACTGAAGATTCTATTTGTTGTAAAGATTTGTAAATAATGTATTTAATCCTGTTGTGTTTTGTAAGAAGAGAAGATGTAATAAAAAGTTTTTATTTTCCCTGTATTTAATACTGTGTTTATGATTGCAATTGAAGTTGATTCTGAAAATTGTGCCGCTTATTTCAAATTTTATTTATTGGAAATTGGGGCGCTACAATTTCTAATAAGAAACTTTTTATTTAATTTTACATTGGTTTTGGTTTTAATACATGATGTGATCGTATGACTCCGCTTTAGGAATTTATTTTCATACGTGAGATGAAATTATCTTTGTATTGACCATGTTGTGGCTTTACCGTACATTGGGATCTGATGACTCTCCACTTTGAAGTGCACTGAATTTCTTGCCTAATTGCTTTCTTCTTATCTATATATCTTTCTTCTTCTTTTTTTTTTTTTTGAAATTTTTTTCGGAATTGTGAGATGCAAAAAACTTATCTTCCTTCTCTGTTTATGGCCTAAGTTATTAATAAAAAATGACTCTGGTTTATTGGAAACAACGAAACAACGGGTTAAGTAACTCCAACACCCATTATTGACGACTGCAATAAGTAAAGATAAGTACAGTGAAGAGAGAGTTAACTGAAAATTAATAAAATAAGATGTCATCACATTTTGAAAAATATAAAAAAGACACAAAAAAGCCTTTCTTCACAAAAAAAAATTCGTACTGACCCATTTTTTCAAAATATTGACCAATCTGACCCACATTCAAAAATATCTATCCAACTGACCCAGTTTTGGACATGTCGGCATTAACTGCTATTGGAAATAACGATATATATTATTTATATGTCGTTATTTCTAATAGCGGCATCTCTAAAAAAAGTTTCACATGCCGCTATTTGAAATAACGGCACCAGTTAACTTCTTCCCAATCATGTACTCTCTGACTTGAAAAAAAAAATTCAAGTGTGAGAAAATCTTATAGCTGATGTCGATATCTCCAACAACGGCATTCGCATTACTGCATTGTTAGAGATAGCAGCATCATCTATAATAGTAGTTTTCATATAAATAGTGTCCCCCTCTTCTCTTTTTCCTTTTAATTCAACTAGTTGAAATTTTCCGTACACCAAGTGTACGTGGCTTGGTGAACGTTCTAGGTGAATAAGAGAGATTGAAAGAGATAGCGTTTTTTTTTCTTTTTTTGTTACTTGAACAAAGAAGAAGATGGCGAAAGCAGCGATGAGAAGAAAGAAAAAGTTAAGATTCTCTGAGACAGAAGAGCATATTTGGGATTTGGCATTTTAAATAAATAAATAATCCTGAAATTGATAACCAATGTTGATTAAATAGATCAGAAAAATAAATGAACTCAAATGAATATATAGATCACTATATATTAAAAATTTTAATATTAAAGACTCTAAATATTATATCTAGTATTGAATAAATACAAAATAAAATGTAAATAATCGTCTCATCTAAAGCATAAACGATATAAATAGAAGATATTGAAAATAAATTAGTAAATTCTAAACTCATATCATCGTATTTTTCACAATATCAATCATCATCTTCGACTTTAACTTTCTTGAACTTAAAACTGTTGTTAACTTCTTGTTCATCCTTTTTATTTTGCATCCAAATAATGTTCTTGTAGTTATTCTTCAATTCGTGACATCTTGTGATTTGATCAAAAGAAGTACACTCATGCCAATGCATTTTTTGGTCCTTCGATTAGACTCTTCAACATTTTCTTCCTATATATAGAATTAAGTAATTAGCTCTTGATTATTTTGAACACTATAAGAATAACATATTATACCTTATCTATAATACGTTATAGGGCTTAATATACTATACCTTCAAATCAACAGGTTGAGCAACATGTGTTCAGCCCCACAGTTTCATATTGTACTATACGAATATTACTCTACTATATATATATATATATATCCTAGTAACATATTTTTCCATACCCAAGCAACAAATCCGATATATAACTTGGCGATATGAATTATGCAACCCAATTTATCCATGAAAGTTTAGAGCACAGAACATGCTATGAGAAACTGAGGGATACATCAATATCATCGAGCTCTTTTGTTGCCAAATAGCTTTCTATGCACTATTTAATTAACTCCTCCATGTTCACATGATTTGTAAATATCGTGAATACAGAGACTCAATTGTTGTATCAGATTAACACTTTTCGACAAATAAATTCCAAATAACATTCCCCAAACAATAGTGCAATAGGAAAAATTGGGAATGAAAAATATCACTGAGCACTTGCACTTTTCAAGTACACCTTGCAATATGTAATCTAGTAACAGTCCCCTTGTACTGATTAGCATATTTAAGCAATTCTAGCAAATAAAGATCAATAATATGGAAGGCTTTAAACAAGTGAAGTTCATGGCTCACCTTAACTGATCCAAGGAACTTGATTAAATCTACAAAAAGAACTGACCGCACATACCGAAATTGAAGATCCACAACCGGCCGGAAAAATGGCCCGCACCAAATTCACATGGATACAAGAACATCTTCCATGTCCGCATTGCATATTTGATATAATGGCAAGACGTTAATGCCCCTCATAGCTGAGAAACACTTTGTGGCGACACCTTTAAGGAAAATCTTCCAAAGCTAAACACATGATTTCAAAACCACATTCAACTTCTACAAGCTTAGTGGAGCAAGACAAGAAACCTCTCAGCATGTGTATACAAAGAATTTGAGGGGAACCTGATTGATGCAAAGGGCGAATCCCTCCATACATGACGTACACAATATCAATATGTTAAATACTTCAAATACTAAGATAGAGCCCTGGTGGTGTATATCATTAAAGCTCAACAAATCCTGCTTAGGATTAGGGTTTTTTATAGGCTTTGTGCTGATGTATTTGTTTGTGTTCTTTTGCTGTGATGTAACTAGCTTATGTGTGTTGTACTTCTGGATTGTGTATTAGCTTGTCAAGACCTTTGCAAGATAGATTTGAACTTTGTACTAACCAAAAGGAAAGATGGAGAAGTTAGAATTTTTAGTTGCACCCTATGAGTCGTAATGTTCATACCTAAAAATATGATCAACGAATTTTACTGGATGAGAAACAAGAAAAGAAAAGGAAACTGAGTATGTATTGAATACATACACATTACCGGCATTAATCAATATTAAAGTTCAGAAACTGATAAAAATTAAATTAAAATGAAGTGGATATGACTTGCATAAAGATTCTAGTTGTAAAAGAAAATACTAAAAATATGGCAACTTAATACAAGAGAACAGACATTCATATACGAATTTTGATTGCAATTTTTTTTTATGCAGAGCTTGGTTACTTTAATTAAAATTTCATATGGTCTATCTCTGCAAACAAAGAAAATTTTTAAAAAGTGGTTCTCAAAGATAAATCTCTAAAAATACAGAAGAAATAAGCATTATAACAAATTTTAAAATGCAAACACAATAGATTAGACATGATATGTTCAAAAAAGAAAATTATAAAATAGTGAGAATAAAGTTTGTATATTAATAAGAGGAAGGGAGCCAGGGGATCACCGTTGAGGAATCCATTGGTTGGAGAGATATATAGTGGGCGAAGAGCACCCTTCCACCAAAAATATTGTATTGTATTTCATTGATTTAACTCCAAATACTCAAGTAAATTTCCTCGCATGAGAATCCCATTTTAGAGAGAAGATAGTGCAGAAGTATCCACTTACCATCAAATGCTTTCACATCCAACGTAAGTAGGAAAATGTAGAGATTATTCTACTTGGGAGGAAATGACATGCCACATATATTTGACTTCTAGAATACGATTAACAATATGCATGTACTTATCACAATGTAATCAACAAAATATATTAGAATAGACGAGCACAAAACTTCCTCCATGTGAATAATTGATGGAGAGGAGTGTTACCTTTGTCATATTCCTATACATGCATAGACTAGAACAAAATCTCTATTATAGTAGAAAATAAGTCAGCATGAACGGCACATGTCGTAGCATATAAATTGTAATTTTGGCTGAGTATGAGAGTGTTGATTCGTATCTTTCCCACATGTAGGGAAGAGGTTGAGAGACCATCACAGATGATAAAAGAAAAATAATGCATTAGCATAATTAATTTCCCATCAAGTTGTTCAGGAAATAAAATAGATCGTACATAATAAAATGAATATTTTTTTTACCTTAGAACCAAGGAGGTCGATAGTAACTGACATGGAACATTATCAGTAAAATAACCTGCTTAACCTCTTTGTACTACTTCTGTCCAAACCCAGAGAACCCTGATATGTCATCCGTATAAACTTACCACTCACATTGCACAACTGGGCTTCAGTATAAAATATCATTCAAGTCCTCTCATCTTTGTCATGAATTACCTGTATCATATAAGCAAAGCTGATAAAGGTAAAAATTTAGTCAGAGTATCAATCAAAGAGAAGCTGTCAGGATCTGAAGCTTCCCCAAAGCAATGCAGTATATAAATTCGAATTTAAATCTTTATCTAACATTTCTTCAAAAAGAGCTGAAGCATTAGCTACATCCCTTCGAACACAATATCCATGTATTAGAGCAGTGTATGGAAAGAAATCAAGCACCAAACCCCTTCTTATCATCCTCATCACGGAGCTTACTTTCCTCACAACTCCTTGCCTTTGATAATCTATAAAAGAGTGTAAGCTTCTTTAGTTAAACCGGACATAAGGTACCCGGGAATCATAGCACAGTAAACATATATATTGTTGTATTCCTCTTTTCTCCAATTGACAAAAAAAAATTGTGCATGCCTAAGTTAGCCTTCCCAGCACATACCCTCAATGAGAAAGCTACAGGTAAGAGCATTAGGAACCAAGTGCATAGAATCGATGAAAGTGGATGCTGCTTTAAAAAAAACCATTCCTGCTGATATGGCTTAAAATAGGGTTAAATCGGAACCGTTCAAATCGGGCACGAATCTTAAAGTTCAGGAGTAAAATGGTAATTTCACATATAAACAAGTCTGAAATGGGAACTGGGTCTTTCTTCAAAAGCCCAATAACCCATAAACGGATCTGTCTTACTGGGTACGGGTTCCAGTCCGTAAGAAGCCCAGTCTGACAGGATAGGAGAGAATTCAGATTTATGATTATCCTTAAATAGTGATCTTAACCACTTCTATCCATTTACATCGGGAAGTAGGGATTTGATCTTATCCTGAAACTGACTTCTAAGGCGGCTATAAATACCCCCCTCCCCCCACTATTACCAAGTAATCAATCTTTTGCCAATTAAAGCTCTTTCTTAATCATTCAGATTACTGACAAGAGCGTCGGAGGGTGCGTCGCCGGGATCAACCCCGGTGTCTCGCACTTTTTGCAGGAAAACGGCGAAAGGAACTCGATCAAAACTCCGGTGAAGTCGTTCAGGTTTGACTATTCACATTCCCTCGAATCCACAAATCTGTCTGTTTGCCCTCACACCGATTTTAGCGGCAACAGATTGGCGTCATCTGTGGGAACGTCGAATAGCAGTCCAACCTCTTCCATCGGCCAAGACCGCCTCCAGCCATGCCTCCGAGGAAAGTAAGATCTACAGCCTCCAACCGTAGACCCGCTTCCATTCCTCCTCAACCGCCACGGGAGGCTCCCCTCGAACCCGTCCAGCAACAGGGGCAGCTCCCTCCTCAACCTGGTCAGCTGCTACAGCAGGGGTAGCCTCCTCTTCAAAACCCTCAACCCCAGCAGGCTCAGCTCGGGCCCCAGAACGCTGGTGCAGGGACCTCTCGTCCTAATCCTCAGAAGCAACTTCTTCACCGCAATCATATCTCGGTACATAACCCTTCCACCGACTCCATGGCATCCCATAACCCACGGCCTTCAAAAGATCTCCGCAACATCAAAATCAATCGGCAGGAGGAGGAAGACCTTCGTCACCATTTGGATGAGAGGCGCACCTGAGAGGGAGCCTCCCGCTCAGAATGTCCAAATGCGCGATCTACTTACCGCCGCGATCACAGGAGGTTCCCTCCTCCTAGGAGGCGGAGGGAGTCCCCTGAGTACCGTCGAAGGGAGAACCGTTCTCCCCCTGGTCAACAGGCCCAGAGGGACCAGAACGGACCCATCACCAGAGCTGAATTCCAAGACTTTTAGGCAACAGTCTTGCGGGCCCTTAATGTCCTACCAAACAACAACAATAATATCCCGAGGGTCCCCACTCCTGAGCCAGTTCGAAGCCCTCACCATCGATCCCAAACTCCTCCTCAAGCTCCGAGCCACCGCCCTCACATCCCCAGTCCTCACCAGTCTCTGAGCTACCGTCGTCATAGCCCACGTTCCCCTTCATATGAAGACGAGTCCAGAGGCTCACCAAGATACCGTCGAAGGAAGGATGCTGTCTACCGTCGTCTCCACGAGATGGAGAGGCACCTCGGTCAACTCGATAAGGACGAAGAACTAAGAGAGAGGACCCTTCGTCCAAGCAGACCTCTGTTCTCTCATACCATCATGGAGGCCCCCCTTCCGGCAAATTTCAAGCCTCCACAATTCGAGACATACACGGGAGAATCAGATCCCATGGATCACATCGAGAGTTTCAAAACTCTCATGATGATCCATCAGGCCTCCGATGCCCTCCTATGCAAGACCTTTCCGGCCACTCTCAAAGGCCCGACTCGGGAATGTTACTCCCACCTCGCCCTGTCCTCCATCTTCTCTTACGACCAGTTCGAGACCCTTTTCATAACCCATTTTGTGAGCAACCACCGCTCCAAAAAGACGAGTATTTTCCTACTCTTCCTTAGTCAGAAGAAGGGCGAGAAACAGAGGGACTATGTCAAGCGGTTTACCGCGAAGGCCAGGTCCATTGCCTCCCTCGATCAGTCGGTCGCCACGGCCGCCTTTCAATCCAATGTCCTCAACTCTGACCTCCGGTCGTCCCTAGCCATGAAGCCCCTGCGGGATTTCTCCGATCTTCTTCTCAGAAGCGAGAAGTACATCCGGGCGGAGGAAGCTGCGCACCGCCCCACATTCGAGGGATCCTCTTCTGGAAGTAAGAAGAAGGCCACTGAAGACGAGGGAGCTAAAAAGCTCCAAAAGGACAACGGGGGTCAGCGTCGTCCACCTCCCAGATTTGAGAAATTCACCCCTCTCAACGCCAATGTCTCAGCCATTCTGATGGAGGTTGGGAAAGAAGAAATTCTACCTCCTGCCCCAAAAATGAATACTCCTGGGAAGAAGAGGGATAAGGAGAAGTGGTGCCGCTACATCGAGACCACGAGCACGGTTGGATCCTGTAGGCAAGGCAAGAAACACTAAAGGGGGGTGAATAGTGTTTTATAAAAAAATAAAATGCGGAATAAAACTTTTCTTCTGCTCAGTCGACCTGAATAGATAACCTAATCGACTGAAGCGACAATTAAGAAGAGTATTTTTTAAAGCGAGTCTGAGGAGTCGACTTATCACACAAGTTTTTCAGAAAGATTAGTACAAGCCTGACCAGTCGACTTACAAAAGTACACAGTCGTCTTGCCAGACAAGTTTTACAGAAAAACTATAAAGTAAGAAAATGATATGCAAGTTCAAAGAGATACAACCACAGAGTACACACGATGTATCCTGGTTCGGTCCTCCCGACCTACATTCAGTCCCCAAGCAACCCATTTGAGATTTTCCACTATTCTTGAAATAATTACAAGAACACCCTACGGCGTTAGACAACAACCTTGTCCAATCCGTAGTCCTTTCTCACAACTAGAGAAAGCAACCCACTCTTCCACCAAAAGTGACAAACCTGACTCTACACCCTAGAGCCCTACTCTCCAACCGAGAGGAAACCACTCTCACAACCCGAGAGTGAAGAATACAATCAACCTATAGCCTTGTTTTGTGATTGTGATTTTTGTATAGTGGCTAATAGGTCACTTCTGAGATCAGTCCAAAACGAAATTAATGTTATATTGGACTGAAATTCAGAGAACCAAAGACTTAGAGAATCTGAAAGCTTTTGCAACTCTTATTTCTCTTTTTGAAAAACTGAAGACTTGAAAGATTGTAGAAGAGAATGTGTAACATTTACCAAGTGATTTCTACACTCTATTTATAGAGTTAGAGTCACTAGACGTTGAGAAACAGTTGTACCAACTGTCAACCAACGGAAATAAAGATTTGATTTTGAAAAACAAGTTTTAAAAACAGAAAACTGCCAAAACAACTTGAACAGTCGACTGAGTTGCCATAATGAGTCGACTGGTCAAAGTTTGAAAAAGTTCATACAGTTTCGTACTGATACAGCCGACTGGTCCCATAGAGGAGTCGACTGGTACTTAACAGCTGATCTAATTCAAACTGTTTTGACCTTTAATCTTTTGAAAAACACTCATTTATAAAAATATATGAGTGTGTGTGTGTGACAAGGCTGTTACATTAATCTAAGACTCAAAAAAAGGAAAATTACAATTATTTTACAAGACATGTAATATAACACATTGGAGTATATGTCTTGTCTTGAGTCTTGGCTTGAGTCTTGAGTTGGAGCTTTAGCCTTTGTCTTTGACTATGAAGCTTGCTGGATTTAAGCTTTTAGAGCCTTGTAGCTTTCTTCAACAATTTGTTGTGAGAGCTTTGATTGAACATTTTGTCAACCTGCAATGTATAAGATGTAGCATAACAAATTTGCATTGTGTTGTAATTATCAAAATCAAGAATCAACATTCCCCCCCTTTTTGATGATGACAACACAATAGCTTATAATAAAAAAATAGAACATACAAATGCTCCCATGCTCCCCCTATCAGATGTACATCATGCATAGGTGAAAGTTCTAAAAAAATACAACATGCATATATTCTCACAACAGCAATATACATACAAAGCTTGCATTCATATAAAAAGAAGCTGATATATATTGTCTCCCCCTTTGTCATCAACAAAAAAAATGGGAAGAAGGAATACTTCTCACAAACAAATAACACAAAATGCATTCATAGAAACTTAGTCTTTAGTTCAAACTAGTACATAAGAGGGGAAAAAATGCAACAACAGGTAAAAAATACATAGAAAATAAGAAAAAAATAGGAACTCATTAATCTTCGTCTTCTTCATCTTGATCATCATGAGAGGGAGGAGAAAATTGAGCAGTGAACAGATGAGTAAGATGGAAAATTTGTGACTCAAGAGCATCTTGACGATCCATGATATAATTGACGGCATTATAAATACTGCGCGGATCATCAAAATCTACTCGAGGACGAGCCGAACTAGAAGTAGAAGACGGACGAGCTGAAGTAGCTAAAGGAACTTGAGGGGAAGTCCTAGAGGTAGACCTAGGTGGAGAAGTAAGAAACTTCATGCGTGCTAAACTTGCACGATCAAAGCATTCATAGTGCTTTACTACATTGGTCTCTGAATCGAGATCGATATCATAAGCACAAAAGACACGAGTAAGAATGGCACCAAAAGGAAGAAAAGAAGTATGAGACTTATGAAGCCTAGAAAAAATGATACGACCCCAATTTAGATTGATTTTGCCGAATATTGCATAAACGGCTTGTTGTAATTCCATGGAATACTGATCATAACTCCCTATTTTGGGAATGATATTGTATGATAGTATCCGTGCAACAAGTTTTGCAACAGGGGTAATGGACCTATTTGTCATAGGGGGTTCATGATTCGGCAAATAAATTCTAGATAGAATGGTGGCATCAAGATTTTTCCTAAGTCAAGTCCTTCATCGTCTATACCCAAAATAAGGTTGATTCTTTCAGAGGTGAGTTTCATCTTCTTATTTTTGACAGAAGAATAAATGAGTACCTCACCATCATCCGATTGAACAACCCTCATATTTGTATAAAACAAATAAATGAGCTGAGGGTAGTAGTACGATTGATTTTCTAAAGACAAGAATTCATAAAAACTACAATGTTGAAACAAAGATACAAGATTAAATCTATCAAGATCGGAAAAATTGACAAACCGACCGGGAAAAACTATCATTGAACAAATGATGAACCATTTTTTAACAAGATCAGGACTTCTAAGATATTGAATGTAATCTCTAGATGAGGAACCCTTCTCTACATGAGATGTTTTAGATCTCTTAGAAGCCATAATAAGAAAGAAAAAAGAGTAAAGGAAGTATACCAACAAGGAGACTCTAAAACTTCAAGGGAACTTGAAATCTACAAGAAATCAACCGGATTGGATCCTCACAATGCTGAAATTGACAGCAGCAGCACTGTTGCAGTCGACTTCTCTTCTTTCTTCTTCAGATCTGGGAAAAGAAAGGTTGGGCAAAAGTGAAAGGAAGGGGGTAGGTTTTAGGGTTTTTACAAGGATATCAACGGCTGAGATCAAAGGATAAGGATATCAACGGCTTTAGAATGGTCAAAGGAGAGTAAAAAGATGAACAGTCGCCTCAAAAAAATGTACCAAGATTCGAATCTGAAGAAAAATGATTCGCGACAGTCGACTGGTATTAGTAGGCAGTCGACTTAGTCGAGAGTTTTTTTAAAAATTGAACATACTATTAATACAACTGGTCAGTCGACTGGGTGCGAATCTCAGTCGACTGGCCAGAGCATAAAAACTGCAGACAAAATTTAAAACAGTACTTGGCAGTCGACTGAACAATGTGTGTAAGTCGACTTACCAAAAAAAATTCAAGAAATGTTATGAAAATTACAAATACCTAGTTCTTTTCTTAAGGATATAAAGGTGTCTTCTTTAAGGGGTTTGGTAAAAATATCAGCCACTTGTTTATTAGTAGAAATAAAGTCTAAAGAAATGTCTCCCTTTATAACATGATCACGTAGAAAATGATGTCGATTATCAATATGTTTTGTATGTGAGTGTTGAATCGGATTCTTAGATAAGTTAATGGCACTGGTATTATCACACATTATTGAAGGTTTTTCAAAAGAAATACCATAGTCTAATAAGGTTTGTTTCATCCACAAAATTTGGGCACAAGCCAAACTTGCAGCGATATATTCAGCTTCTGTAGTAGATAGGGATACTGAATTTTGCTTCTTACTGCACCAAGAAACTAGGGAATGTCCCAAAAAATGACATGTCCCACTAGTGCTTTTACGGTCAGTTTTACTGCTAGCAAAATCCGCATCACTATACGACAAAAATTGAAAATTGTCGGTGCGTGGATAAAATAAACCATAATCAGATGTGCCTTTAATATATTTTAAAATACGTTTCACAGCTTTTAAGTGAGATTCTTAGGACTTGACTGATATCTAGCACACAAACATACACTAAACATAATGTTCGGTCTACTAGCAGTTATATATAAGAGTGAGCCAATCATACCTCGATAGAGTTTCTGATCGACACTCTTACCTAATACATCTTTGTCAAGGGTAGTGGTAGTAGCCATAGGTGTGGTCTTACTACTTGTGCTATCCATGTTAAATCGTTTGAGTAATTCCTTGGCATATTTTCCTTGATTAATGAATATGCCATTTTGTGACTGCTTAATTTGTAGTCCAAGGAATTAATTGAGTTCACCTATATGACTCATTTCAAACTCATTTTTCATGGTGTTAGCAAACTTTTGACATAGATTGCTATTAGTAGAACCAAAAATTATATCGTCAACATATATTTGTATGATTAAAATATCATTCTTAATTCTTCTAATAAACAAAGTAGTATCTACTTTACCTATTTCAAAACCTGTTTCTAAAAGAAAAGTCTTCAGTCGATCATACCAAGCACGAGGTGCTTGTTTAAGACTGTATAAAGCCTTTTCAATTTAAAAACGTGGTTTGGGAATTGTTCATGTTCAAAACCTAGTGGTTGTTTAACATAAACATTTTCCTTTATAAACCCATTAAGGAATGCACTTTTAACATCCATTTGATAGTGTAAAATTCATAAAATAAGTAAAAGATAATAAGATACGAATTGATTCTAATCTAGCAACAGGAGCATATGTTTCATCAAAATCTATGCCTTCTTCTTGATTATATCCTTGAGCAACTAGTCTAGCTTTGTTCCTAACAACTTGTCCTGATTTATCTAACTTATTCTTGAATATCCATTTAGTACCAATTATAGTATGATCAGGAGGTCGTGGAACTAAATTCCATACATCATTCCTTATGAATTGGTTTAACTCATCTTGCATGGCATTCATCCAAAATTTATTCTCACATGCTTCTTGTATATTCTTTGGTTCAAAATCCGACAAGAAGGCTGTGTGAGATATCATATTAACATGTGATCTCGTCTGAATATCATGTGAAATGTCACCAATTATTAAGTCATGCGGATGATCTCTAACTACAACAAAAGATTTTGGTAAAGTTGGAGACATCACAACAGGATCAGTCGACTTGACAAGTTCCTCAGTCGACTGTTTCACATCAGTCGACTTGACTTCCTTATCGGTCGACTTATCTGCAAGACTAGTTTGTTCTAACGATGTAATTACTTTATTTAAAGGTGATGAATTAGTTTCAACATCTTCAATTAAAGTCGATGAAGACAGAGATTCATCAAATGCAACATGCATGGATTCTTCAATAGTCATTGTTGACTTGTTGAAAATTCTATATGCTTTACTCCTATTTGAGTATCCTATAAAGATACCCTCATTAGATCTAGGATCAAATTTATCTAAATTATCCTTAGTGTTCAGAATAAAACACTTACATCTAAATATTTTAAAGTAAGAGACCTTAGGAATTCTATTAAAAAATAACTCATAACATGTTTTCTTTAGCTTAGGCCTAATCAAAATTCTATTTAAAACATAACAAGCTGTAGCAACAGTTTCAGCCCAAAAATACTTAGGTAAATTGCTTTCAACAAGCATGGTACGTGCACATTCTTGCAAAGTCTTATTCTTCCTTTCAACCACTCCATTTTGTGGTGAAGCTCAAAATGCAAATGAATGAGTTATACCATTCTTGTTGCAATATTCTGCAAATGTTTCATTTTCAAATTCTCCACCATGATCACTTCTAATAGTGACTATGGTTAGAGACTTTTGATTTTGAATTCGTTTACAAAAATTTGCAAATTCTTCAAAAGCATCATTTTTATGTTTTAAAAAGAAAGTCCAAGTGAATCGTGAAAAATCATCTACTAAAACAAATAAATACCTACTTTTATTCAAAGAAGCAACTCTAGTAGGGCCAAATAAATCTATGTGAATTAATTCGAGCGGCCTACTAGTAGAAATTACTTCTTTTGTTTTAAAAGTAGATTTAATTTGTTTACCTAGTTGACATGCATCACATAACTTATCCTTTTTAAAGGATAGTCTTGGCAGCCCTTTAACTAGGTTGTACTTAGACAATTTAGAGAGATTTTTTATATTCACATGACCAAAACGTCTATGCCAAAGCCAAGAATCATTATTAGAAGCTACTAAGTAAAAATCATTCGGAAACTCATATGCTTTCAAACACAATTCATAAATGTTATTTTTACTAAATCCTTGAAAAATTATATTTTGCATGGTAGAATCATAAATTAAACAAGCATCTTTTTCAAACATGATTTTATAACCTTCATCACAAAGTTGACTAATACTTAATAGGTTATGCTTAAGTCCACTAACTAATAAAACATCTTCTATAGAGGGGTTAGTGTCCTTACCGACCATACCAATTCCTATGACTTTTCCTTTATTGTTGTCGCCAAATGTAACTGTTCCTCCATCAATATTTTGTATGGAAGATATAAGGTTGGCATGACCAGTCATATGCTTCGAACATCCGTTGTCAAGTATCCAACGATCTTTCTTAGGTACCTATAAAATATTCAATGTGAATATGGTACCCTTTTCATTGGGTCCAAAAAATATTAGTTTGTGGGAAACCAAACCCATGAAGAGTTTGATTTTCCACCATAAGCAGAAATGAAATTAGCAGAATTACATACATTCAGCATATATGAATTAATATAAGCAATTCTATCTTTCGGACTCAGGTTGACTGGAACCCATACATATTTGCTCTGTCCAGTCGACTTTGCAACACCTTTCAGTCGACTTTTACTATCGACTGGGAGGTAGTATAGGTTGACTTATATGAGGTTTTAGTCTTGTTGAATAAGACTCAGTACCTCTGGACAGGCGACTGGTGGATGGGTGCAGTCAACTTGGTTGAATTTTAGATTTGCTTTTATCAGGAGAACTTATAATTTTAGGCTTTTCAAAGAACTCATAAAGTTTATGCTTAATACTAGAAATAGATATAGGTTTATTTAAACTAGTGTTCTTAGAAGAATGAGGTTTTTCAAGTGATTTTTTAAAACCAAGTCCAAACTTTTGACTAGATTTTACTTGATTTTGAAGAACATCATTTAAATTCTCTTTTCCTTTATTAAACTTAGATACGTTCTTGGATATCTCTTCATAATTCTTCTTTAGAGATTCAAGATCCATATCTAAACTAGAAATACGAGAATTTAAAGATTTTACTTCTTTATCAAGGTTAAGATTCTCTTGAGAAAATGTTTGATTAACTTTCTATAAGTTCTTAACTCTAATCTTTTCCTTTTTAAGTTCTTGAAAAATTTCTTTGAAGGCATCAAGTAAATCATTAGAATCATACTCATTACTTACTTGATTTTGAGACGCCATAAAGCACACGTTTGCAACCTTGTTTGTCTCATCAATTTCTTCTTCCGATGAAGAATCGCTGTCATCCCAAGTTGCTTGGTTTGCCTTTTTGTTTTTCATAAACTTTTTCCTTGTGTACTTATCCTTCTTGAAGTTGGATGTCTTTCCCTTTGATTTTGCGTTCTCTAGTGGACAATCCTTCTTCATATGGCCTGCCTTGTTACACCTGAAACAAGTTGGAGGTTCATTAGAATTCTTATTTTTTGAATTAAACTTATCTTTTCTTAGAAACTTTTTGAATCTCCTCGTGAACATGGCAATCTCTTCCTCATCTTCTTCTTCATCCTCGGAGTCTGACACGGCTTTGAATGCTAATGTCTTCTTCTTTGATTGTTGTGGTTCGGCATCCTTCTTGCGCTCTTCAAGTTGTATCTCGTAAGCCATAAGATTTCCCACAAGATTCTCAAGAGAAAGTTGTGTTAAATTATTGGCCTCTTCTATGGCGGTGGTCTTCTTCTCCCATTCGGGGGTTAGTGCACGAAGTACTTTTCTTACCATCTCGGCTTGAGTATATGTCTTCCAAAGTGCCACAAGTGAGTTTGTAATGTCTGTGAACCTAGTAATCATCTCGGACACATTCTCATTCTCCTTCATGCGGAACATTTCAAACCTGTGAACAAGAACAAATATTTTAGACTCTTTCACTTTGTTTGTTCCTTCATGAGTTACCTCGAATGTGTGCCAAATTTGATGTGCGGTTGTTGCATTAGATACACGGTTGAACTCCTCTTTTGTAAGGGCACAAAATAGCGCATTCATCGCCTTTGCATTGTTCATTGTTTGGTTCTTCATGTCGTCGTTCCATTGTGCATATGGAATGGTAGGAGCGGTGTACTCTGTTTCCATAATGTTCCATATTTCTTAGTTGATGGGCTGTAGGTAGATCTTCATTCTACACTTCCAATAGTTGTAATTTGTTCCATCGAAGAGGGGTGGCCTTTGTGTAGATTGGCCTTCATGGTACTGATTTGCATTTGAAGTGGTTGCCATTGCAATCAACCAGGCTCTGATACCAAGTGTTGGATCCTATAGGTAAGGCAAGAAATGCTAGAGGGGGGGTGAATAGTGTTTTATAAAAAATAAAATGCGGAATAAAACTTTTCTTCTGCTCAGTCGACTTGAATAGATAACCCAGTCGACTGAAGCGACAATTAAGAAGAGTATTTTTTAAAGCGAGTCTGAGGAGTCGACTTATAGAAAAGTCAGTCGACTTATCACACAAGTTTTTCAGAAATATTAGTACAAGTCTGACTAGTCGACTTACAAAAGTACACTGTCGTCTTGCCAGACAAGTTTCACAGAAAAATTATAAAGTAAGAAAATGATATGCAAGTTCAAAGAGATACAACCACAGAGTACACACGATGTATCCTGGTTCGGTCCTCCTGACCTACATCCAGTCCCCAAGCAACCCAGTTGAGATTTTCCACTATTCTTGAAATAATTACAAGAACACCCTACGGCGTTAGACAACAACCTTGTCCAATCCGTAGTCCTTTCTCACATCTAGTGAAAGCAACCCACTCTTCCACCAAAAGTGACGAACGTGACTCTACACCCAAGAGCCCTACTCTCCAACCGAGAGGAAACCACTCTCACAACCCGAGAGTGAAGAACAACAACAAAAGAGTTACAATCAACCTATAGCCTTGTTTTGTGATTGTGATTTTTGTATAGTGGCTAATAGGTCACTTCTGAGATCAATCCAAAACGAAATCAATGTTATATTGGACTGAAATTCAGAGAACCAAAGACTTAGAGAATCTGAAAGCTTTTGAAACTCTTATTTTTCTTTTTGAAAAACTAAAGACTTGAAAGCTTGTAGAAGAGAATGTGTAACATTTACCAAGTGATTTCTACACTCTATTTATAGAGTTAGAGTCACTAGACGTTGAGAAACAGTTGTACCAACTGTCAGCCAACGGAAATAAAGATTTGATTTTGAAAAACGAGTTTTAAAAACAGAAAACTGCCAAAACAACTTGAACAGTCGACTGGGTTGCCATAATGAGTCGACTGGTCAGAGTTTGAAAAAGTTCAGACAGTTTCGTACTGATACAGTCGACTGGTCCCATAGGGGAGTCGACTGGTACTTAATAGCTGATCTAATTCAAACTGTTTTGACCTTTAATCTTTTGAAAAACACTCATTTATAAAAATGTATGAGTGTGTGTGTGTGTGACAAGGCTGTTACATCAATCTAAGACTCAAAAAAGGAAAATTACAATTGTTTTACAAGACATGTAATATAACACATTGGAGTATAGGTCTTGTCTTAAGTCTTGGCTTGAGTCTTGAGTTGGAGCTTTAGCCTTTGTCTTTGACTATGAAGCTTGCTAGATTTAAGCTTTTAGAGCCTTGTAGCTTTCTTGAACAATTTGCTGTGAGAGCTTTAATTGAACATTTTTTCAATCTGCAATGTATAAGATATAGCATAACAAATTTGCATTGTGTTGTAATCATCAAAATCAAGAATCAGCAGGCACGACACCAATGACTGTCGGGCTCTGAAAATGAGATCGAAGCTCTCATTCAGAGAGGACAGCTTGCCAAATTTGTAAAGAAAGACTGAGCCGATCTTCCTCCACCCCAAGGAGGGCTAACAAGCGGCCCGAGAGGCGCAAGGAGACTCCCGACTCCGAGGAAGAGCATATCTTGCACCTCATCCACGGAGGTCCAATGGAAGGAACCTCTAACTCCTCCCGAAAGGCCTTCGTCAGGAAAATCAATTCGGTGCATAGCCTCCCCCTCTCAAAGGTCTTGGAGTCCCAGTTACTTTCTCGAATGACAATCTAAACGAACCCCCCACTGTGATGCATTGGTGATCAACCTCCACCTGGCCAACTTCAAGGTAGAAAGGATTCTAGTGGATAATGGCAGTTCTGTCAACATCCTCTTTCTAGAGGCCTTTCGAGGGCTCCAATTATCGAGGGACAGGCTCAAGCCCGCCGGTTACACTCTCCATGGGTTTACGGGAGTACCAGTGACAATCGAGGGTGTTATAACCCTCGACGTAACCACTGGCAAAGCTCCTACTACCCGAATGGAGCCAATGGACTTCATGGTTGTTGACGCCCCAGCTGCTTATAATGTGATCCTAAGTCGACCGGGCCTAGCTGCTTTAGAAGCCGTCCCATCAGCTTACCATCTAAAGATGAAGTTTCCCACCAAGGTGGGCGTGGGAGAAGTAAGGGAAAGTCAGGAAACGGCCCGCAAATGCTATATGACCTCAATTAGAGGACCCGTCCTTTCCCTCGAGGCCCTTGAAATTCCCCAAGGGAACACCCAGCCTACGTCGCAACCGGTAGACGGGCTGGAGGAAGTGCTCTTCTCGGAGGAAGATCCGACCCGGAAATTCTTAATCAACAAAACCCTCCCTTCTGCCCTCTACTCCGACATAGTCCAGTGCATAAAGAAAAACCGTGACCTCTTCGCATGGACAGCAGCCGACATGCCGGGGATTTCCGAAGAGATTCTCATCCACCATCTAAGTGTCGCTCCGGGGGCTAGATTGGTCAAGCAGAAGAGGCGTAAGTTTGCCCCCGAGCGCCAGCAGGCCATAAAGGAGGAAGTGGAGAAGCTCCTCAAAGCCCAGTTCATACAGGAGGTCAACTATCCAGAGTGGCTCTCCAACATTGTGATGGTCAAAAAGGCCAATGGAAGTTGGAGGATCTATATCGACTTCACAGATTTAAACAAGGCATGCCCCAAGGATCCCTTCCCACTCCCTAGCATCGATACCTTGATTGACGCCACTTCGGACCATGAGCTGCTGAGCTTCATGGACGCATTCTCCGGATATAACCAAATCTGAATGTTCCTCCCTGATACCCCGAACACGGATCAAGGCCTCTACTGCTATAGAGTGATACCCTTCGGGCTTAAAAATACTGGTGCCACCTACCAACGTCTCGTCAATAAGGTATTCAAAAATCAGATCGGGCGGAACATGGAGGTTTACGTCAACAATATGTTGGTAAAAAGCATCAATGGGTTTGACCATGTCGCCGACCTCCAAAAGGCCTTTGACGTGCTAAGAAGGCATAACATGAGACTAAACCCGAATAAATGTGCATTCGGGGTCTCATCAGGTAAATTCTTGGGTTTTATGGTCACCCAGAGGGGGATTGAAGCCAACCCTGAGAAGATAAAGGCCATATTGAATATGGCTCCCCCCTCAAACGTGAAAGAAGTGCAAAAGCTCACCGGGTGCCTCGCGGCTATAGGAGCTTCCTTTCTAAGTCCGGGGAAAAGTGTCACCCCTTCTTCAAAGCCCTCAGGGGGGCTAAGGGCTTCGAGTGGGGCCAGCAGCAGTAAGAGTCGTTCGACCAACTCAAAGCCTACTTGGTCAACCCCCCACTCCTCAGCAAGCCGAAACCCGGGGAAACCCTTTACCTCTACCTCGCCGCCTCTGAACAGAGGGGGATTGAAGCCAACCCTGAGATGATAAAGGCCATATTGAATATGGCTCCCCCCTCAAACGTGAAAGAAGTGCAAAAGCTCACCGGGCGCCTCGCGGCTATAGGGCGCTTCCTCTCTAAGTCCGGAGAAAAGTGTCTCCCCTTCTTCAAAGCCCTCAGGGGGGCTAAGGGCTTCGAGTGGGGCCAGCAGCAGCAAGAGTCGTTCGACCAACTCAAAGCCTATTTCCCGGGGAAACCCTTTACCTCTACCTCGCCGCCTCCGAACGGACCCTCAGTGTTTTCCTAGTGAGGGAAGAAGACAAGGCACAGAAGCCTATCTACTACGTGAGCAAGGTCCTTAGAGATGCCGAGCTCCGTTATCCGAGGTTGGAGAAGATAGTCTACGCCCT
Organism: Hemerocallis citrina; assembly: GCA_017893485.1. Taxonomy (NCBI): domain Eukaryota; kingdom Viridiplantae; phylum Streptophyta; class Magnoliopsida; order Asparagales; family Asphodelaceae; genus Hemerocallis; species Hemerocallis citrina. The sequence goes on from CM030368.1 coordinate 50,913,585, forward strand.
GGTTATGGTAGCCCGAAAGCTTTGTCCCTATTTCCAATCCCATTCGGTGGTTGTCCTTACTAACCAACTGCTCAAGCAGGTCCTCTATAAGCCCAAGACCTCCAGACGTCTAATGAAGTGGTCAATTGAGCTGAGTCAACACCATATATCCTATCAGCCTCGGACCTTTATTAAAGCTCAAGTGCTAGCCGAGTTCATAGTGGAAAGCACAATCCCTGATGTCAGTCAAGCGGCAAATGAGCCACTAATCTGGACGGTGTATGTGGATGGGTCTTCTTGTGCATAAGGGAGCGGAGCCGGAGTTATCCTGGCAGGCCCAGATGACTTCATCCTCCAATACTCCCTCCGCATCAATTTCAAGGCTTCCAACAACGAGGCCGAGTACGAAGCCCTAATAGCGGGCCTGGGCATGGCTCATAAGGCAGGGGCTATGCGTGTTCGAATATTCAGCGACTCTCAGCTTGTGGTGAATCAGGTCTTGGGAGAATACGAGGCACGAGACGACCGTATGGCCAAGTACCTAGCCAAGGTCAAAAGTCTCTTGGCTTCATTCGAGGAAGCACAACTCCAACGTATCCCCCGGGAGGAGAACGCCCAGAAAGATGCCCTCTTGAAACTAGCCTCCTCCCTCCTCCAAGGCCTCGAGCAGGCCATCTTGATCGAAGTTCTACTAAGGCCCAGCTTCGAAGAAGCCCCTGACTCAATGGAGTCGCTACCAGTCCAACTCGAAGATAACTGGATGAGGCCTTTAGTTGAGTTCCTCAGAGACGGGAGCCTCCCCCAAAATCCCAAAGAAGCTTGCCGAATCCGAACAAGAGCGGAGTGGTACACCCTCTTTGAGAGAGTCTTGTACAAATGCTCCTACACCCAAGTAGATGGCCAACCCTACTTGAGATGCCTCTCTCCAGAAGAAGCCCTGTATGCTCTGAAAGAACTCCAAGAAGGGATAGGCGGAGCCCAATCGGGATCCAGGTCCCTCTCCCGAAAAGTCTTGTATTATGGGTACTTCTGGCCTACCATCCTTCGAGATGCCGAGCGACATGTCCGACAATGTGGTCCCTGTCAACAATTCTCCACTATCTGTCGCCTACCGCAAACTCAACTCTCTTCCCTCTCAAGTCCAATCCCCTTTGCAATGTGGGGAATGGACCTGCTAGGTCCGTCCCACAGGCTCCAGGCCAGCTCAAATTCCTAGTCGTGGCGATCGACTACTTCTCCAAATGGATTGAGGCCGAACCGCTAGAAACTATTACTGAGAATAGGGTGCAACAGTTATTCTGGAAGAACTTGATCTGCAGGTTTGGCATACCTCGAGTCTTGGTGATAGACAACGGAATACAATTCGCAGGGGCAACATTCCGCTCCTTTTGTGAAGACCTCGACATTCAGCATCGGTTCTCCTCCGTCTACCACCCTCAATCTAATGGCCAAGTAGAGAACGCCAACAGGCAAATCCTCTCGGGCATTAAGAAAAGACTAAATAAATTGGTTAAAGGACTGTGGGCCGAGCAACTTCCTAACGTACTGTGGAACTACTGCACTACAAAGAGAACCCCCACAGGAGAGTCGCTCTTCAACCTCACCTACGGTTCCGATGCTGTAATCCCCTTAAAGGTTGGTTTGTCGTCCCCCTGCCTAATTGCATATAATGAAGAGCAGAATGTAAGGGAGCTCCGAGACAATCTGGACCTTATCGATGAATTTCACGAGAGAGCCTCGATTCGCCAAGAGAATTATTGAAGAAGGATCGAGCAATCCTACAACAGGAGAGTCCATCCCACAGATCTTAAGGAAGGGGACCTAGTCCTCAGGAAGCTAGCCATCTCGTTCCCCAGCCAAAAGAGCAAGCTAGCCCCAACTTGGGAAGGACCATACAAGGTCTCCGAAGCATACCAATTTGAAGACCTCGAAGGTAGGAAGATACCAAGAACATGGGACGCCGATCATTTACTGGAGTACCAAGAGGGTGTCTGAACACCTTTCCAAGCACCATCAGTTTTTAGGCTATTCTATTTGTTTTTCCATTGTAATAACAGCCAGCAACTTAGAAGCGGCCGATTAGTAATAATTAATAAAAAGTTTCTTTTGAATAATAATTCTCTTGCGATCAGTTTATCTCTGTTTAATACCCCAATTGTATTGTCTTAAACGACGAGTTGGAGTCCAACACTTGGTTTGATTCCGCTTCGCCAACTTGCTCTTAAGCAAGTTAGAAGTGGTTTTCCATTCGGAACTGCTCCCACAACCGTTGAATCTCTCTTAAACGACGAGTTCGAAGTCCAACACTTAGCTCGATTCTGCTTCGCCAACTTGCTCTTAAGCGAGTTAGAAGTGATTCGTCATTCGGAACTGCTCCTACAACTGTTGAATCTCTCTTAAATGACAAGTTCGAAGTCCAACACTTGGCTCGATTCCGCTTCGCCAACTTGCTCTTAAGTGAGTTAAAAGTGGTTCGCCATTCGGAACTGCTCCCACAACTGTTGAATCTCTCTTAAACGACGAGTTCGGAGTCCAACACTTAGTTCGATTCCGCTTCGCCAACTTGCTCTTAAGCGATTTAGAAGTGGTTCGCCATTCAGAACTGCTCTCACAATCGTTGAATCTCTTTTAAATGACGAGATTGGAGTCTAACACTTGGCTGGATTCCGCTTTGCCAACTTGCTCTTAAGCGAGTTAGAAGTGGTTCGCCATTCAGAACTACTCCCACGGCCGTTGAATCTCTCTTAAACGACGAGTTCAGAGTCCAACACTTGGCTTGATTCCGCTTCGCCAACTTGCTTTTAAGCGAGTTAGAAGTGGTTCACCATTCGGAACTGCTCCCACAGCTATTGAATCTCTCTTAAACGACGAGTTCGGAGTCCAACACTTGGCTCGACTCCGCTTCTGCTACTCGCTCATAAGCAAGTAACAAGTGGTCTGCCATTCAGGGGTGCTCCTACAACTATCTACAACCATAGGTGCTAACAAAACACACATGTGCTAAAACAAATATCATTTCTGAAAAGTTTGAGGAACAAGTCAAGTTACAAAGCCAACTACTCATCTTTACGACGAGTTACAAAACTTGAAGCACAAAAAGTACACAGAGCTACTTTAACGCCTCCTGGGAGCGGGGATACTTCGGTTTAGAGACACCTGGGAACGACGAACGCTGTATTGCCGACGTCTCACCTCGGCGCTCGTCTCTAGGCCGGCAAGCTGAGATGCTTCTTTTACACTGCTTCTAACGGTAGCCCCAACGGACGCTCTGCTCGACGAAGCAGCAACCCCACTTTGTGCGTTACCAGGGCTCCGATGAGTAACGGGCGAACAAGTCGCAAGCTCGTAAAAAGAAATTCCTCTATTACTCTCTTCCCGTGTGCAAGAGGTGCTCCTAACGTTGATGCGCTCGGGTTGGGGCTTAAAACGAGCGACCTCCTCCTCAAGCTCAACTAATCGTTCCGTCAGTGAATCGTCCTTCATAGTTATCTTCAAACGAGGCAGCCGTGTCGAGCCCGCACCACCAGAGTTGTCAGTGACAATCCGACGAAGATGAGTAACCCCAATGCTCTTTTCGACAGTCACCCTCTTCAGCTCGTCTCTCTCCATCATCAGCTTGTCCATCGCTGCTATCAGCTCATCTCTTTCCACCATAAGTTTGTTCCTCGCTATCATCAATTCGTCTCTCTCAGCTGCCAGTTCATCTCTCTCCGCCATCATTTTGGTCAGAAAATGACGGAGTCGCTTAAGCCTCAGGCCTTGGTTAACGACTTTCGACAAACCATAATCATCACCTTCGGGGGTCGTCTCCCTAAGCCGCTCTTCTAACAGCCGAATCTCGAGGTCTCGACGGCCTAAGACTAGCCGCAGATGATTTCGCTCACGTTCGGCTCTGCAAAGATCCCACTCAACTTCGTAAAGCCGCTCTTGGCTCCTAGCGAGGCACAATTTCATCGCCCCTAGCCCGACCTCAGGACGAGTCACCTCGGTCACATAAGGCACTTTGGCAAGCTGCGTCACTTCGGTGATCGGAAAATTTCAAAGTGAAACCACGGTGAACACTTAGCCAAAACTTCAAGCAAAGGTGACCTCAACACTTAGCCAAATTTCGAAAGTTTTTGCAAACACATAGCCAAAATTTTCGAGGCTCAAGGGTTAGATAACCAAGGAATTCAAAATATCCCCAACACAGTCAAAATAAGAAGTTATCATTCATACAAAAAGCGGTGGCCAGTCCGCTATAGGCAGTACACGAAAAAAGAAAATGAAAATACAAGACAACTAAAGTCAAGGGTCCACCTTGGGTGGTAGCTCGGTGACAGGCTCCTCAGTGGTCGCCTCCCCTTCCTCCGCTGCCCCGGCTTGGGGGTCGGCCACAGCCTTGTCACCCCCTTTCTCTACCACCACGGCTTCGGGATCGACCAGAGCATCGTCGCCTGCTTGCTCCTCCCCTTCCTCGTCCTCGGCATCTTGATCGGCTTCGGGGTCCTCCTCGTCAGCCGGACCCCACAGCCCGTATCCCGACCTGTCGAAGCCAGGGACTCGAGCCTCGACGTTCTCGAGCACAGTGGTGTAGGACTTCTCCATATTGGCCATCATATGCTTCTTCTCCTCGGCCTCTATCTCCGCCCTCGTCGCCTCCATAGACTCGTCCTTTTTCCGCATCACCTCCTCCAGGGCCTTCTTCGCCTTTGCCCTCTCCTCGTCTGCCCTGGCCGCCTCCGAGGTGACCTTCTCGTTCGCCTGCGCCTAGGCCACCTCCAAGTCCGCGACCTGTGCTGCCAAAGAGTCCGAGCGGCGTTGCTCCGCCTCGTACAGCTTCGCGACCCTCGCCCTCTCCGCTCAGTCCCTGTCGCATATGAGCTTCAGCTCCTTCTCCTGCTCGGAATGTTACTCGAGGAGGTGGCTGAAGTGGCACGTGATCTAAACAAAAGAGGAAAAGAAGCGATGAAAACCAAGCAAAAGACTTAGAAAATTTTTGAGTTATCAAAATCGACTAAGAGACTTACTGACATGGTCGCCCGAGCTATCTCGAGAGCGTTGTCGCCCATCGTCCCCGCCTTCATCGCTGCTTTGTCCTTCAGGGTCGGAAGATGGCGCAAGGCCTGCATGCTCATGGCCGAGTCCCCCAAGAAGCTGTCGTGGTTCATCACCGGCCAGTCGGGGACGAAGAGTTTCTTGTGCCCCTCGGTCAAAATTGCCTCGGCCTACTCGGTGAGGAGCAGGGCCTCGAGCGCCAACGCTGCCGAGACAGAGAAGCCTTCGGCTGATGGATCAGACGGGGTCGGCTGAGGAAGAGCAACAGCCGAGGCAGATCGCTGAAGAGATGCCAGGTCGACGGTCTCGACCACGGCGGAGGACATTTTGGCAAGTCGGCCAGACGAGGGTCTCGCGCTCGTCCTCTTCCTCTTCTTGGCATCAGAAGCCTTGTTTCGCTCGGCCATGATCGCCCTAAAATCCATGTTCGGAGCCTCTGTCAAATAAAGAAAACAAAGTTAAGACAAAAATACATAAGGTACAGAAAGTAAACAGAAGAACAAGATGTCCGGAGCGTACTCGGGTCGATCGGACTGAGGCCCGACCTGTGGAGCACCTCCTCGGTCATGTCCCTCAAACTCAGGGTCGGGAGGTTGACTAGCTTCGCCACGACTTCTACCTCGACCGGGGTCAACACCGGCTCGGCCTTTGCCCACTTCGGCACATCTTCCTTCCGCCGGGTCGGAAAGTCCCACGCCGATGGGGCTCGGATCAGAAAATACTTGCCCTTCCACGACTTGTGAGAGTCTGAATTCTCTATCAAATTGATGTCTTTCCATGGCGACAAGTAGTATCGGTGTTCGGTCTTGCTCATCCGGTTGATCCGATACAGGCTTCGGAGAACGACGAGCTGAGGCTCCACTTTCGCCGTTCGATACTGGAGTAGAAACCCGAGCATGTGTCGCCACATGTTCGGCATAAACTAGATCGGGCTCAGTCCATACCACCGAAGCACATCGGCCACGAAGGGGTGAAGGGGAAGGCGCAGGCCTGCATTTAGCGCGTCATAGGCAAAGACGCACGTTTCAGGCGTGAACGACATGCACGCTCGCACCCCGGGTCCGGGGAGGATTAGAGTGTACTCCGAGGGAATCACGAAGCTCTTCCGTATCCAAAGTAGGTCCCTCTCCGTCAGAACCAAGGCGATGTCGTCTACCTCGGTAACCTCCTTCGGCTCGTTCTCCTCGTACGTCTTCGATCTCCCGTAAATGGCCTTTGTCAGCAGGTCACCACTATACTTCCTGATCCCCCCGTGGCCTGATATCTCCGTCGGCAGCCGACCCATTTCTCATCCTCGTCTGACGGGCTCTACCACCGTTTCGACAATCACAGACCAAGCCACCTCCTTCCCCTTTTCCTTGATGAGCGAAGCAACCGGCTCGACCATGGACGACCCTACTATATACATCCCCCTCTCTCGGCTCAGCACTTCTGCCCCCTCCTCTTGAATGGTCGGAGCTACTAACCGCTGCTCACTCTGCCCTCCCGAGGAAGAAGCCTCGCTACCCGAGGACGCTCTAGACATCTTGAACAGTATATATATATAATTGAAAATGTATATATTTACCTTGATGTGATGTTCTCGGTCAAAATAGTTTGTCGGAAATCGCCTTGCCACGCCGCGACAGCTAGCACAACCACCCAAGTGAGAAAATCACTGCTAGCGGAGCGACTCGAGAGCAAAATATTTTTGAGAGCAAATAGTGAGAGTGGGAGAAATGGTGAGGGGGGAGACTTATAGTAAAAAAGAAGGAGACTCTTGGGCTTCTAACGTATTGGGCCCCACTTAAGCCCGTTAAGAAGGCTAAACGACAGAATGTAGAAGGGCGGGAACACCTCAGGAACCGACCATATAGCTCGGCAGCCATAGAAGCGTCGAGCTACCGAGGAAGAGCTACCAAGCTACTCTGCCCTACCGAGCCACCGAGGCACTCTGCCGAGCTACCGGGGCACCGACCTCCACATTTGGAGAAAAATGCCGCCGAACTCCTTAGGCCGTCAGATTGTCCCAAGATTCGCGCCAAAAGCTGATGGACGGCTCAGATTTTGCCACGTCCACAAAAGAACAAAAATACGTTTTCTCGTGATCTGAGCCTCGTACATCGTGATCCGCGCCATGATGGACGCTCCAGATCTCGCCACGTAGCTCGGCAGCCGACGAAGCGCCGAGCCACCGAGGCACTCTGCCGAGCTACCGGGGCACCGACCTCCACATTTGAAGAAAAATGCCATCGAGCTCTTTGGGCTGTCAGATTGTCCCAAGATTCGCACCAAAAGCTAATGAACGGCTCAAATTTCACCACGACCACAAAACGACAAAAATACGTTTCCTCGTGATCTGAGCCTCGTGCATCGTGATTCGCACCCTGATGGATACTCCAGATCTCACCACGTAGCTCGGCAGCCCACGAAGCGCCGAGCCACCGAGGCACTCTGCCGAGCTACCGAGCTACCGAGCTACCGAGCTGTCCATACGGAGAAAAGCACTTCCGAGCTACTCGAACCGTCAGATCTCTCAGATATTCACGCTCCTAGCTGATGGATGGTCTAGATCTTGCCACATCATAAATGGGTTTTAAAAATCTATTTTTTATTTATTAATTCAAATTATTTATTTAAAAATTACGAAAAAATGATTACAATTCAGAAAAATTAATTAAAAATTCTAAAAAATAATTATAAATTCGGGAAAATATTTTTGAGCCCCTGGATAAATAATTATTGCTTAGAATAATTAATTAATGCTCTCGAAAAATAAATCACCGCTTTGCAAAATTAAATAAATGATCCAGAAAATAATTAAAAAATCAAGGAACATCACCAAAAATCCAGAAAAGCTCAAGAACAATCTTGAGTGCGCTACCAACTCAAAAAAATATCATCATGCCTCGTATAAAATCCGAAGCCCCTCATTTGGACTCCGATACAACCCCGCAAGCCATTAAATCAGTAAAACTACTCCTCAAAGACTGATCAAACAATCTTCGGGAGTGGGGGACTTCTGATATGGCTAAAAATAGGGTTAAATTCGAACCGTTCAAATCAGGCACGAATCTTAATGTTCAGGGGTAAAATAGTAATTTCACCTATAAATGGGTCTGAAATGGAAAATGGATTTTTCTTCAAAAGCCCAATAACCCATAAACGGATTATCTTACTGGGTACGGGTTCCAGCCCATAAGAAGCCCAGTCTGACTGGATAGGAGAGGATTCAGATTTATGATTATCCTTAAATAGCGCTCTTAACCAATTCTATCCATTTACATCGGGTAGTAGGAATTTGATCTTATCCTGAAAATGACTCTTAAGGCTGCTATAAATACCCCCTCCCCCCACTGTTACCAGGTAATCAATCTTTTGCCAATTAAATTTCTTTCTTAATCATTCAGATTACTGACAAGAGCGTCGAAGGGTGCGTCGTCGGGATCAACCCCGGTGTCTCGCACTTTTTGCAGGAAAACGGCGAAAGGATCTCGGTCAAAACTCTGGTGAAGTCGTTCAGGTTTGACTATTTACATTCCCTCGAATCCACAAATCTATCTGTTTACCCCACACCGATTTCAGCGGCAACACCTGCCAAAGCCTCTGATGAGTATGTTATATGTCATAAGGTCGGGCTCCACATTATTTCCTAACATTTCCTCGAACACCTTGCAAGCATTATAAATTTTACCCAAGTTACAAAACCCACTGATCAAAGTAATGAAGTGCATCTTATCTGGGGCCAAATTCTCACTATTCATTTCTTCAAACAAATCTATTGCTTCTCTCATATTCCCAATTTTGCAAAATACATTGATAGCAATACTGTAAAGAACTTTGTCATTGTAATGTCCTGAAGCCTTAAAGTTGTGGAAATGTTCCAAGGCTTTTGAGTTCATCTCCATATTGCTAGGTAACTGTATGAGAAAGTTCAAAATGATATGATTTGTTTCCTTCCTTCGATACCATTTAATTTCATCTCATTGTATAGATCTATGGCTCTAAAAACATATCCTTTCTCGCAATAACATTTAATAAGTAAACCAGAACTATATGCATCAAGCTCCAAAACAAGCTTCCACATGTTGTCTTGCTCGTAGCCAATCACTTTTGCCTGAATGAACTCGAGACAGAAGAAAATCTTGTGGGCATAGCGTAACAGGCTGATGGACCTATCCTGTTAGACTTCTTCTGGTTGCAATTTCTCTAGGGATTAAAAGCGGTTGTCTAGTCAGACATGGGCTAGAAGGAATTATCCATATCATATCTAATAATAGTATTCCAGTAATCTTTCAGAAATTCTGCACCAAAACCATAGGGGTCAGAGGCTTACCTAATGGGAAGCAAATTAATAACTTCAGTGAGTTCCGAATATTGTTTTGGGACATCGATGCTACATTATCTTAAAAGGGAGGCCACCAGATCAATGTATAAAGAAATATAGTTTCAGTGGAAGAAACAAAATAAAATCTTAGATCTTTGAGAATAACCCCAGAATTATTTATGCACTGATCATCAATTTCACAGGCTTATAAAGTTTTGCAGCTTCGCATTGACGATATATTGGTTCTTGATCTAATTAATAGAGAGTTTTAGAATGGTTCATTACTATTAATTTAGTAATTACCTTCATCATCACCGAAGAAACGGTGCTTGATTTTCTCTTCAGCAGTCGATTGACCGCCTGAAAATTCCTTTTAGATTCGTCTTCATCAGAAACCCAGACCTTTCCCCAACCTCATCCCTTCCTGCCTTCTTTAGTCTCTTGAATTTGCTACCCGACAACGACTTTTCCAAGCAATTACAAGAAGAAGAAAAACCAATAAACACCCAACATCCAAAATAGAGGAATTCACACAAAGAAAATCAATTTTCAACCGAGGTTAACTATGAAATCCTAATGCTAGATTACTATAAATACCATCATTACCAATCAATTAAGATTCAAAGAAACTTACTGGTTTGGCCTATGAAAGCTAGTGATGTTGTTATCCTGAAGAAAGAACTATGACCGAAGATTCGGAATAGGTACAGAGGAGCGATCGAGAGAGAGAGAGAGATGAGAGAAGAAAGTAGAAGAGTACGACCGGGTCAGAAGGATGGGTATGAAAGAAGAAGAAAGGCGGCAACAAACTGGAGGGTTTTGAAGGGGTTTTCTTTTTCCTCATTAATATGAGCCCTACACTATTTAGAGGAATGATGAGATCAATCTATATTTTATATATTTACTTTTATATAATTGATATTTAAATGAATGGTTAATCTCGAGTTATTGAAATCGATGGCTGAGATCTTCTATGAATAGATTTATTCTTCCTTTTATAATAGAAATAGATATCAAAAAATCCAACTTATATATGTAGATGGTCAAAATTTTATATCAAAGAATCTGACTCATACAAGCATAATAATATAGCTTATTAGAGGTCTCACTTGGATCACGACCTCCAACATTTTATTTTTCAAGTATCTATAAATGTGTTTTCTCCTTATCTCCCTATATATAATGGGAGAGTTGGAGTTGTAATTTGTCAACATACAAACTCGTGCATTGTCCGTGCAACTCCAACTCTCCCATCAATTACAACAAAAACAAACAAACAAACAAACAAACAAAATTTCACATATTTAAAACGTGCAACGCACGTACAAAATAAAATTTCAATATTTTTTAGGATTTTTCTCACATGGGTCACTAACGAATGTTTTGATTCCATATATATCACTCAAAAATACCTAATTCCATATAACTCACTTACAATATCAAATCAGTTCCAAACAACCACTTTTCTTACCAAAATTTAATTCCACATAACTCACTCAAAAGTACTTATATGGAATTAAATATTTGTGAGTGAGGTATATGAAATTAGAATATTTTTTGGTGACCCATATGGGGAAAACCCTATTTTTTAAACACCACACATACACTTATGTTGCACGTATACTCCAATTCCACTTATAAACACGTGCATTGCACGTACAAATCGTAGTTTTTTCTTCAAAATATTTTTTCCAATTACGTGCAACGCATGCCAACTCCAACACTATTTCTAAACACGTATATTGCACTCTTATCAAAACATGCATCGCACGTGAAAAATACTAGTAGTACTAGTCATTTTCTCCTTATAGTACTAGTCGTTAGGAACCTTATATATTCCCCAGCTCAATAAGAGCATCCACTGTCGTTGGCTAAAAACTCAAAAATTAGAAATAGCTTTAGAAAAAAGCCTTGTAGTCGCTTGCTAAAAACTCAAAATTTAGAATAGGAGCGCACAGTACCCTGCTAAAGTTAGGAGAGGCTTTAGAGAATTGCTAAATATAGGAGACGGTAAATGTTCATCCGTTTGACAATAGGGACGGATGAAGATCATCCGTCTCGTTCGATTTTAAATAAAAATTTGAAAGACGGTTGAAGTTGTTCCGTCTATTCGTCGATTTTATTTTTAATATATAAAATAAATTTATTAAATAGGTAAAGTTTTTTTTTTTTTTAATTTGGAAAGTGAGAGACGGATGAACTTCATCCATCCCTCACTTTTGCTAAACAATATTTACCTCACACATTTACCCTTTTACCTCCTACAAGTTTAACGTCATTTGATTTGTCTGTTTTAAAATCCAAGGGTATTAACGTCATTTGCGGCTAGGTGACAAAAAAAAAATCAAGCAAACATGCCAGACAGATGAAGAACATCCGTCTGGCACTGTTCACTTGATTTTTCTTTTTTTTGTAAATGAAATAAAATAAAAAAAATTTAATATAGCGATGGAGGAAGAAGCACCGTCCTTTCTCAAAATCGGAGGAAGAAGCACCGTCTACTCATTTTTTAATAAAAAAAATTAAAAAACCTTAGACGAATGAACAAGATCTGTTCAATACAATAATTTTTTAAAAACTAAAAATTACGATAGCAGCGACCTTTCGTAAAAGCTAAAATCTCATTGTTAAAATTAGAATAGCTTTAGCAAACGACAATGGATGCTCTAAGTATTGTTAATTTTCAATGTTGCCCATGACCAGTATTTCTGACTATCAAAAAAGAGAAACGGTACGGTGAGACCTCAAAAAATCGATTTTTTTCCAAAATGACCCACTTTTTAAAAGTATTTACGAAATGGACCCACTTTCGAAACTATTTACCAAATTGACATACTGCTATCTGAGATAGCGAGTCTAGTTAAATGAACTTGCTATCTCAGATAGCGAGTATAGTTATACTCATTTTTCAAAGTAATTTTGAACATTCAATTTCTATCTGAAATGTATATAATTACATTCGTTATCTCTGTAACACCCCGAATTTCAAATAAGGATAAATTCGAGATTTCACAGGATCTTTACTTCACTTCGTACAATTTTACAAGGAAAATTTAAAACTTTTCATTCACAATACATCAGAGTTCAATTACAACTTGGTTTTACACAGCGGAAGAATGAAATTTACAATAAAACATTTACAACATCTTTAAAATAAAACAGCACCAGCATATCCACTTTATAGCTTCATGAATAGTCCATTACCTGCATGTCAATCTGTGGGCACGTCAGTTACTTACAACTGACGAAATGTTATACACGGCTATCCTCTCTATGCCGGGAATAGTATAACGATCTCATACTTTAACAAATCACAAAAAGATTGAATGAACAAGTAAAGTGTCAAAAGTGATTATTCTAAACATAAGTGTATGTCATGTCTTAATGCCTAATGCACACCATATCTACACTAGGATGACACTAATGCACACTTGTTCGGATTCTATGCATCTCATACTACATAGGTCCGAGGGCAAGCGCCTACGTACTCCACCATAAAGGGCTCGATCCCTCGCCATGAAAACTACCCGGTAGCAAAACAAAGTTCAGACTATTCCACGAATGTGAATCCCAGCCTTGGAGTCCACCGCCGGCTGTTATAACAGATTCCACATCGTGCGAACCGTCCCGTATGTGACCCTCTAGCCCAGTATATATATATATATATACATTTGAGACGGTAAACACAAAAAATCCATCCGTCCGACTACTCAAGATCTTGGAGTCCACCGCCGACCCGTCCTCATAGTCCCAGATTAAAATATAATAATCCGTCTCACACAGGGCAACCTCAGTCCACCAACTGGGTCTATAGTCTTGGAGTCCACCGCCGACTATATAGAGCACCCCACTTACGTTTTCCTAAGTTTACTACATCTTCACTTATGTGCCTAAATTTTCTTAAGTTCAAGACATGAATAATTTCCATTCAAGAATTAGTTTTTCCTCCTACCGGACTTAATCAACAAATGCGAGATAGCCCCATGGCCATATCTCCAAATCATATCTCAAGTATTTCTTTCAATAATGCCGGTATCGAGGTCTTACTAACTCTAAATCATAAACTTTCATGTACAAGAAGCATGGGTACACATACCCTTTAATAATCATGTCTTAAACTTAAATAACTTCATCTTTCGAATCGTCACAAAATAAACATAGTCTCGACACTATTCATGTTCTAGTTGTTCTTCCATATCCTTTATAAACAACAATCTTTTCGAGAATATAATTCCATCACATGAAATGTCATGACCAATCTAAACTATCACAATGTCTCAATTAATTAACAAACATTCCTTAATCAACATACAAGTATGGTTGCTTTAAAGTATTTACTTCACAAAAAAATTCTTTTCTTTTCTTTACTACAAGTTTTACTCTCAAAGAGATTTAATCAAAATATTCTTTAACAATTTCTCCTACATATCACACATTTGACAAATCACAAATTTGCAAACACTCTAACATGGTTCATAGAACTAATCCTTTAGTTGCACTCTTCTTTTCAACTAACATGGTAACAATCAAACAAGTATATACATTATTATATACTCCGAATGAGAGTAGCAAAATTTGTGAAAATGCAATATAACTCCGAATATTTCGAGAATACATACATAGTGTGAATTCACAACTGGGTCTATAGTTAGGGTTTTTATTTTAATATTATATTTACTGAGGTTGCCCTGTTTACCATACTATATACTATTGAAGAATATTTTGAGATGTTAACAAATGCAAAATGTACAGATTGAACACCACTTACGTTTTTATAAGTGGATATGCTTCCATCATGATCGGTAATGATTTATTCTCTTTAACTATAGTTTTATTCGAGTTATGCAACGTTTCGGGCAGAATAAACTTTTTTTAAAAAATTGCAACAGAGCAGAAACGCCTGTTATCCCAAGCATCTATCTCCATGTTCCAGGTGCCTAATATCAGCAAAAGAATGTATTCCCAATATTTTTTATACAATCAATTTTATCTTCATTCATGCATACTAATTCATGACAAAATAAATCAACATTTCTTTTCTCATTACTAATTAACATAAGTTGGGTTTGTTTACTCAATAAAGCAATATTTCATTACACCCAATGCATAGGTTTGTCCTATTTTATCAAATCAAATTCTATATTACTCATTCATTTATATTAACATGCACATTCAAAAAAATTAGAAAGTAGGAGACACCCACCTTTTGTGAAGCTTGACAATGAAAGAAAGAACACCACTTCTAGCTTTAAGAACTCCTACCTCTTCTCCTAGCAATAGTCTCCAAGCACAAGAACACTACTTCGCTTACTCTCTTTTCTTTTTCTTTTCTTTTTTTTCTCTTTTCTTTCTTTCTTGCTTCTCTTTTCTTTTTTTCTCTTTCTCTTATTTTTCCTTTGTTTTTGGTGTGAAAAAAAAATGAGAAATGAGTTGCTATTTATAGGACAATGCTAGGGACTATATTGCAAAATCTCCCACCTAATAACTCACTCAAATTAATTTTTTAACCTCTCATTTTCCTAACTCTCAAAAACCCCCAACTCTTCAACTCACCACATCTCTCACATTAACTCACTCATTACTCAAAAACCCCAACTCCTTCAACCGGCCTCACACACCCAACCGACCAACTTTCCTACACCATCAGCACAAAAGTTGTGCAGCCTACTACCGTGGGCCCCTTCCCATCCTAGCTCACTCTAATACATTTTTTTTTACATATGCTCTTATATATGCCATCAGCCCATTAGCCAACATTACCGTGGGCCCATCACCACTACCCAATTCATTTACCAACCTGAACCTAATAAAGACTATATACTTTACATCAAAAAGACTATATATACTATACTATACATCATATATTATGTCCTTAAGTAAAAATTAGTTTAACTAAAATTTATAATGCAAAAATAGATGTGCATACATTTTATGAAATTTATTTTGAGAAAGGATACGCTCAAACGCGTTCGCCGAAAACAAACACGTGTGTCGCACGTAAAATATCAAAATGCGAAAATCGACTTTATTGATGAAAAATTATTAAATATAGTCGAAAACAATATAAGAAAAATTATATTTACTAGTTTATATATATTTCATGATGAAATCACAACACGTAGAAAGCACGTGCATTATACGTGCAGAAAGTCGAAAAATGCATTTTAATCAAAACAAGGGGAAAATAAATTTTCATTTTATAAAATAGATTTAAGTACATAAAAATAAATAATTTAAACCTAAAGAAAACATTGTACGTAGTGGTGGAAACACGTGCATCAAAACACGTAAAAAGCACGTAAATCCCAGGGATTGAAATATTATATTTTAGTTGACTGAAATCAATACGGAAAATGTATAAATAGTACGAATCCAAAATATGTAGTGAAACACATTACAAAAATATACGTGCGTAACACCCAGGGGCAAAATTGTAATTTCCAATTTTGCGGGGTGTTACAATCTCAAATAGAGAATCTAATTCATCTGACCTCGCTATCTCAGATAGTGAGTGTAGTTGTACCATTTTTAGAGAAATTTTAAACATGCAATTTCTACCTGAAATGTATAGATCTACACTCGCTATCTAAGATAGCGAGTTCATTTGAAATAGACTCGCAATCTGAGATATGTAGTTGTATACATTTCATGTTCAAATTTTCTCTGAAAAAATGAGTACAACTACACTCGCTATCAAAGATAGCGAGTTCATTTGAACTAGACTCGCTATCTGTGATAGCGAGTGTAGTTTTATACATTTCATGTTCAAATTTTTACTGAAAAAGTGAGTGCAACTACACTTGCTATTTGAATTAGACTTGCTATCTCACATAGCAAGTGTAGTTGTATACATTTCATGTTCAAAATTTCTCTGAGAAAATGAGTACAACTACACTCACTATCTGTGAGATAGCGAGTTCATTTGAACTACTCACTATCTCAGATAGCGTGTATAGTTGTATACATTTTATGTTTAAAATTTCTCTGAAAAAATGAGTACATCTACACTCACTATCTGAGATACCGAGCCTAGTTCAAATGAACACGCTATCTCAGATAGCTAGTGTAGTTGTATATATTTTAGGAAGAAATTGTATGTTCAAAATTTCTCCAAGTGTTGGAGAAAATCATAAAACTACACTCGCTTTCTGAGATAGCGAGTTCATTTGAACTAATAAATAGTTTTGAGTGGGTCAATTTGGTAAATACTTCAAAAAAGTGCCATTTCGGAAAAAAATCAAAAAACCTAATAGGAGACTTTTCCCCGAGTATCTAATTTTATAGATTTATCTGTTGACACAATATACATTGTTGAACAATTACGACAATGATCATAGTAATCACTACCGTATGCATGAATTGAAGATTTAAACATATGATTAAGATTCAAATACTCTGTTAAATGTGTGGCTAAAAAGTTGTAGTAGGCTATTGACTGAATATAGATCTGAACTGATGGTTGATACATAGGATTGATCCAGATCGAAGTTTTAAATGTACGATTCAAATTTATAGTGTTACATGAGTAAATACGAATTTTTTCCAATTTTTTTCCGTACTGACCAACTTTTTGAAAATATTGATCAAACCGATACACTTTCAAATAATATTTACCAAACTGACACAGTTTTGGACACGTCAGCATAAAACTCTATTGGCAATAACGGCATCTATTATTTTGATGTCGTTGTTGCCAATAGCAGCACCTGTATTAAAAAAGATCATTGTCGTTATTGGAAGTAACGGCATCAATACATATCGCATTCACTTAGGAGTTATATGACTTGAGAAAAAAATATAAATGAAAATTATTTACAATTGATGCCGCTATTCCCAATAACGGCATAATTAGCTTGATGCCGCTATGTAGATTCCTGATTTTGATGACTATAACACAATACACAATTGTTCAATATTACATATTTTTTGCAGTGTGTATCAAAAGTGTTCAAGGCCAACACAATGTGATGAAGCTTTCAAAAGTATTTGCTCAAACCACAAAGACTCATGTTCAAGTTCAAGACTTTCAAGAGCTTTCATGTTTCAAGTTCAAGACTTTCAAGAGCTTCAAGTGATTAAGCTACATTTGAACCAATGTCTTGTAATATTATTTGTATTATTTGTGAGTCTTAGAATCTTGTAAAAGCCTTGTCACACACACACTCACACATTCCTTAAATAAAAAAAATATTTTATAAAATCAAAATGTCAAAATAAAGCTTGTATAAGTTCAGCTGATTGAGTATCAGTCGACTTACTCTTGGAGGCAGTCGACTGTTAGAGTACGAAACTGACTGAACTCACCAAGCTCTGACCAGTCGACTCTTATGGCAACCCAGTCGACTGTACAAGCCGTTTTCGACAGTTTTCTGAATTTAAAACTTGTTTTTCAAATTCAAACTTGTTTAACTACCGTTGTATGGCAGTTGAGATACGATTTCTCAACGTTCACGAGTTTTTAACTCTATAAATAAAGTATAGTTTTCAATTGAGAAAGGCTCCCTAACTCCTTAACTTTCATTTTCAAGTCTTTTGCTTTTGAGAAGAATAAGAACAAGCATATACTTTCTTTAAAACTTGGTTCTCTGATTTTCAGTCTAGTATAACATTGAATTCGTTTTAGACTGAAGTCAAAAGTCGACCTATAGCCAATATACAAAAAGCACTTCCACATACAAGGCTTTAGGTTGTTGTAAATCTCTTTCTATTGTTGTTTCACTCTCGGGTTGTGAGAGTGGTCCTCTCGGTTGGAGAGTAGGACTCTTGGGTTAGAGTTGGTTTCACTCTAGGGTGTAGAGTGGGTTTTGCTCTCTAGTGGTGAGAGAGGTCTACGGATTTGATATAGTTGTTGTCAAAGGCCGTAGAGTATTCTTGTACTTTTTTCAAGAATAGTGGAAAATCTCAAGTGGGTTATTTGGGGACTGGATGTAGGTCGAGAGGATCGAACCAGAATACATCGTGGTGTTTGCAGTGTTGACTCTTTGTGGTTGTATTCTCTAAACTTGCATTTTCAATTTCTCTGAGTTTCTTGTGTAAATCGAGTCTGGTCAGTCGACTGCGTTACTCTCTAAGTTGACTTAACAGACTTGTAACTCTTCAGTCAAATTACTCTTCTAATTGACGCTTCAGTCGACTGCCTTCTATTTTCTTTCGACTTAACAGTGCAAAAAGTTTAATTTATTGATAAATTTTATACAACACTATTCACCCCCCCCCCCCTTCTAGTGTTATTTGTCTTGCATACAGGATCCAATACTTGGTATCAAAGCTTGGTTGAGTGCAATGGCATCTACTTCAAATGCAAGTCAATACCATGAAGGCCAATTCACACAAAGGCCACCTCTCTTTGATGGAACAAACTACAACTATTGGAAGTGTAGAATGAATATCTACCTATAGTCGATCAACTATGAGATTTGGAACATGACCGAGACAGAATATACCATACCTACAATTCCCTATACACGATGGAACAATGACATGAAGAACAACACAATGAACAATGCAAAGGTGATGAATGCTCTCTTTTGTGCACATACCAAAGAAGAGTTTAATTGTGTGTCAAACACAACAATGGCTAATCAAATATGGCACACTCTTGAGGTAACGCATGAAGGTACAAATAAGGTCAAAGAATCTAAAATCTTTGTTTTTGTTCACAGGTTCGAGATGTTCCGTATGAAGGAGAACGAAAAATGTGTCGGACATGATAACAAGGTTCACGGATATCACAAACTCTCTTGTGGCTCTTCGAAAGACATATTCGCAAGCAGAGATGGCTAGGATGGTCCTACGTGCCCTAACCCCCAAATGGGAGAAGATGACCACCGCTATAGAAGAAGCCAACGATTCAACACAACTCTCTCTTAAAAATCTTGTGGGAAATCTAATGGCATATGAAGTACAACTAGAAGAACGCAAGAAGGATCTAGAACCTCAACAAGCCAAGAAGAAGACTCTTGCTTTCAAGGCCATGTCTGATTCAGAAGATGAAGAAGAAGATGAAGAAGAAATAGCCATGTTCACTAGAAAATTCAAGAAATTTCTTCGAATGGATAAATTCAATTCTAAGTTTAAATATACTAATGATCTTCCCACTTGTTTCAAGTGTAACAAGACAGGTCACATGAAGAAGGATTGTCCGTTAGAAAATGCAAAATCAAAAGGAAAAGTTCCTAACTTCAAGAAGGACAAGTACACAAAGAACAAGTACATGAAGAACAAGAAGGCATATCAAGCAACTTGGGATGATAGCGACTCATCATCCGAAGAAGAGAATGAAGAATCAAATGAAGTCGTAAATGTGTGCTTCATGGCTACTCAAATGATGTAAGTGAAAATTTTGATTCAAATGATTTATTAGACGCATTTAATGAAGTTCTTCATGAACTAAAAAAGGAGAAGATAAGAGTTTAAAATCTAGAGAAAGTTAATCAAACACTTTCTCAAGAAAATATTGACTTTAATGTTGAAGTCAAGTCTTTAAATTCTCGAATTTCAAACTTAGATGTAGATCTTATATCTCTTAAGAAAAATTATGAAAAGATATCCAATAATGTAACTAAGTTCAACAAAGGAGAAGAGAATTTAAATGAAGTTCTCCAAAACCAAGTTCAATCTAATAAAAAGTTTGGACTAGGTTTTCAAAAAACTCTTGAAAAACATCATTCTTCTAATAATACTAGTAGTAATAAGATTGATTCTGTTTCTAGTATGAAAAAGAAGTTATATGATTATTTTGAAAAACCAAAAATTATTTTTGATCATGAAAAAAGTAATCCTTCTGTTCAGACCAGTCGACTGACCCAAAAATTTGATCGTCTGCCCAGAGGTTTGGAGTCTCATTCAAAAAGACGACAACCTCATATAGGTCAACTTGTTTCACCTCCCAGTCGACTGACTTCACAATACAGTCAACTGAATGGTACTATAAAGTCGACTGGACAAACTAAAAACATTTGGGTTCCAATCAACCTAAGTCTAAATGATAGGATTACTTATATAAATTCTTTTATTCATAATGTATGTAATTCTGTAAATTATATACCTGCTTTTGGTGGTAAATCAAACTCACTTTGGGTTTGGTTTCCCAAACACTAATCTCTTTCGGACCCAATGAAAAGGGTACCATATTCACAGTTCTTATTTTATAGGTACCTAAAAGGGAACGTTGGATACTTAACAGCGGATGTTCTAAGCATATGACTGGCCATGCAAACCTACTTTCTTCCATACAAGAGATAGATGGAGGAACTGTTACGTTCGGTGACAATAACAAAGGAAAGGTCATTGGAATAGGCATGATTGGTAAGAACACTACCCCTACTATTGAAGAGGTATTTCTAGTTAGTGGTTTAAAGCATAATCTGTTAAGTATTATTCAACTTTGTGATATGGGTTATAAAATTGTCTTTGAAAAATATGCATGCTTAATCTATGATTCATCTATGCAAAATGTGATCTTTCAAGATTTTAGGAAAAATAATATATATGAATCATGTTTAAAATCAAATGAGTTTCTAATGATTTTTGCATAGTTGCTTCTAAGAATGATTCTTGGCTTTGGCATAAGAGATTTGGCCATGTAAATATGAAAAATATTGTTAAATTATCTAAGAATAACCTAGTTAAAGGATTGCCAAAATTATTTTTTAAGAAAGATAAAATGTGTGATGCATGTCAACTAGGAAAACAAGTAAAATCTACTTTTAAAACAAAAGAAATGATTTCTACTAGTAGGCCTCTCAAATTAATCCATATGGATTTATTTAGTCCTACTAGAGTTGCTTCTTTAAATAAAAGTAGATATGTATTTGTTTTAGTAGATGATTTTTCAAGATTTACATGGGTATTCTTTTTAAAACATAAAAATGAAGTCTTTGAAGAATTTGTAAATTTTTGCAAACGTATTCAAAATCAAAAATCTCTAACCATAGTCACTATTAGAAGTGATTATGGTGGAGAATTTGAGAATGAAACGTTTTCAGAATATTGCAACAAAAATGGTATAACACATTCATTTGCATTTCCTAGAGCTTCACCCTAAAATGGAGTGGTTGAAAGAAAGAATAGGACTTTGTAAGAATGTGCACATACTATGCTTGTTGAAAGCAATTTGCCTAAATACTTCTGGGCTGAAGCTGTTTCTACAGCATGCTATATTTCAAATAGAATATTGATTAGGCCAAAGCTTAAGAAAATTTGTTATGAACTTTTTTTATGAACGAATTCCTAAAGTATCATATTTTAAAGTATTTGGTTGTAAGTGTTTCATGTTAAACACAAAAGATAATCTAGATAAATTTGATGCTAGATCTAATGAAGGTATCTTCATTGGATGCTCAAATAGGAGTAAGGCATATAGAATTTTCAATAAGTTAACTTTGACTATTGAAGAATCTATGCATGTTTCATTTGATGAATCTTTACCTTCGTCTAATGTTATTAAAGATGAAGAAATTGAATCATCACCACTAGATAACGTTATTAAATCACTAGAGCAAACTACCGTAGACAAGTCGACTGATAAGATTCCTAAGTCGACTGATGTGAATCAATCGGCTGATGGACTTGTTAAGTCGACTGATCCTGTTGTAATAACTCAAACTTTACCAAAGTTATTTGTTGAAGTTCGAGATCATCCTCATGACTTAATGATTAGTGACATTTCACATGGTATTCAAACAAAATCTCATTTTAACATGATTTCTCATACTGCTTTCTTGTCGATTTTGAACCGAAAAATATACAAGAAGCATGTGAGAATGAATTTTGGTTGAATGCCATGCAAGATGAACTTAACCAATTTATAAGAAATGATTTATGGGATTTAGTTCCACGACCTCCTGATCATACTATAATTGGTACCAAATGGATATTTAAAAATAAGTTAGATAAATCAGGACAAGTTGTTAGGAACAAGGCTAGATTAGTTGCTCAAGGATAAAATCAAGAAGTAGCAATTGATTTTGATGAAACATATGCTCATGTTGCTAGAATAGAATCAATTAGGATTTTATTATCTTTTGCGTGTTTTATGAATTTCACACTCTTCCAATGGATGTTAAAAGTACTTTTTTGAATGGTTTTATTAAGGAAGATGTTTATGTTAAGCAACCACCCGGTTTCGAACATGAACAATTTTCGAACCACGTTTTTAAATTGAAAAAGGCTTTATATGGTCTTAAACAAACACCTTGTGCTTGGTATGATCGCTTAAAAACTTTTCTTTTAGAAACTGGTTTTGAAATTGGTAAAGTAGATACTACCTTGTTTATTAGGAAAATAAAGACCAATATTTTAATCATACAAATATATGTAGATGACATAATTTTTGGATCTACTAATAGTAATCTATGTCAAGAGTTTGCTATTACCATGAAAATGAGTTTGAGATGAGTCACATGGGTGAAATCAATTATTTCCTTGGACTACAAATAAAACAGTCTCAAAATGGCATATTTATTAATCAAGGAAAATATGCTAAGGAATTACTCAAACAATTTGGCATGGATAGCACTAGTAGTAAGACCAAACTTATGGCTACTACTACTACACTTGACAAAGATGAATTAGGTAAGAGTGTCGATCAAAAGCTCTATCGAGGTATGATTGGCTCACTCTTATATATAACTGCTAGTAGACCAGATATTATGTTTAGCATATATTTGTGTGCTAGATATCAGTCTAATCCAAAAGAATCTCACTTAAAAGCAGTGAAACGTATTTTAAGATACATTAAAGGCACATCTGAATATGGTTTGTTCCATCCATGCACCAATAACTTTCAACTTTTGTCGTATAGTGACACTGATTTTGCTAGTAGTAAAACTGATCGTAAAAGTACTAGTAAAACTTGTCACTTTTTGGGACATTCACTAGTATCTTGGTATAGTAAAAAGCAAAATTTGGTATCCCTATCTACTACAGAAGCTGAATATATTGCGGAAAGTTTGGCTTGTGCACAAATTTTATGGATGAAACAAACTTTAGTAGATTACGATATTTCTTTTTCAAGACCCGCTATAATGTGTGATAATACCAGTGCTATTAATTTATCTAAAAATCCGGTTCAACATTCACGTACGAAACATATTGATATTTGACATCATTTTCTACGTGATCATGTGTTAAAGGGAGATATTATATTGGATTTTATTTTACTGATAAACAAGTAGCAGATATATTTACCAAACCTCTTAAAGAAGACACTTTTATCAACTTTAGAAGAGAACTACGCATTGGCTCATTTCATGACATTTCTTGAAATTTTTTATGTTTAAGTCGACTTATAATTGATTTCCAGTCGACTGATACAATATTTTCATTGTCTATATTTCTGACTGACTTTTGTGTTCTGCCCAGTCGACTGTCTTCCAACCTCAGTCGACTAAAAGTAGCTTAATTTTAGTTTGGTTTTATTTGCTCTTGACTTAGTCGACTAATATAAAACCTAGTCGACTGTCGCGGCATCAAATTGTCTTTCTGACTCTGAATTGTCACAGTATGAGGCTTCTATCTCTCTCTTTCTTTTACCCTCTTTTCAATCTTGACCCTTCACTCAAACCTTCTTTCAATCACATCCGTTTACTTCTAGTAAAAACCCTAAACTCTTCTTCCATCTTTTCACTTTTTACTCTTGCTAATTCGGCTACTCCTGGCGTTGAGTTCTCTGCCCAAACCTAAGTCGGCTGTTCTTGAAGACCTCATCGTTGTTCCTCCTGTCGTTGAGTTCTCAGTCCAGATTTAAATCCATTCGGAGTTTCTTGGGTCTTTTGTTTCTCTCTAGTTGTGGGTAATCTTCTTTCAATCTCTCCTTTCAAAATTTTCTTGCTTCTCAATATGCCTAAATTCAAAAGATCTAGAGGTTCAAATGTTGAAGAAGAGCAATCTTCACACAATTATCTACAGTACTTAAGGCACCCTTCTCTTGTTGAGAACTATTTTATCATTTGCCAAATTATGATCTTTCCGGGTAGATTTGTTAATTTTACCAACTTAGATAGATTTCTGATTGCCCCATTGTTTGAACAATGTGGTTTATTTGAATTTCTATCCTTAGTCAATCAACCCTATTACTATCCCCAACTCATATTTTTTTTATATACAAATATAAAGGTTGCAACATCCGAGGATGGTAATGAAATATTTTTCACTACAATGGTGAAAAATGTTCGAATGAAAATAATTGCTGAAAAATTAGGGAATATTTTGAATATCTCTAATGAAAGGTTGAATTTAGGGGAAATTGAAATAGATGATCAATCTATTTTGTCAAAAAAAAAAAAAATTGCCTAATCGAGGTCCTCCAATGACCCACAAATTAATTACTCCTCTAGCCAAGCTTGTTGCCCGCATATTTTCGTATAACATAATTCCTAAAATGGGTAGCTACGACCAATTTTCATTTGAATTGCAACAAGCCGTGTATGCCATCTTCGGTAACATCCAAATAAATTGGAGTAGAGTAATTTTTAATTGTCTCCATAAGGCTTATTCCTCTTTTCTTCCTTTTGGTGCTTTACTTACCCGTGTCTTTAACTACATAACATTGATCTTGAATCCGAGTTGAGTGTTGTTACTCGTTATGAATCTTTTGATCGTGCAAGTCTAGCATGTATGAAAATTCTTAACTCACCTCCTCGGTCTTCTCAAAGGAATGCACCTCCTATTCCTTTAGCCACTTCAATTCCTCCTCGGTCTTCTGCTTTTAGTTCGTCCTCCAGTTCTCATCCTAGAGCTAGTTTTTCTGATCCTGAGAGTCTTTACACTTCTGTCAATTATCTCCTGGATCGTACTAATCTCATCTTAGGTCGATAGGATTCTCTTAAGGCTAGCATGGCTAACCTCCTTCAAATGTTGGTTAGGCAGTTATAACCCCCGTTTTCCTAAATATGTATTTTCTGTGTATTTTCGAATTTTTGAATTTTATAAATTATTTTTCTGCTCTTAAACTCTTTTTTTTTAAATTTGTTTTTGAATCTTCTATTAAAATCTATTCATAATCAAAAGTTTTATTTGTAGTTATTTTTCCAATGATTTATACATTGTAATACTAACCCTATTATTCTCGTTATTATTATTATTATTATCGTTATTTTTACTACTATTAGTATTATTATTTTTATTGGTTTTACCTTTTGATTTTATATTAAAAATTCTATATATTTTTATTTATGTATTTTTCCCCTCTTATTGGATTTTTAAACCTACTATTACCCAATACCCTATCTTCTATTTGACCCATACCCTGTTATAAAAACCCAATATCCATTTAAATACCCAAACCCAACTACCCAATATCTGTTTACACCCTAACCCAATACCCACATCCATTAAATACCCTAACTCGTTAACCCTACCCGTTTACCCACACCCGAAACCCTGATCAGCATAAACCATAAACTTTTCACCTGCCTATATATTAACCCCCCCCCATGTTGTTCTTCATCCTCCTCATCCTCGAACCCATCCCCCCCCATCCTCCCGATCGTCCCCATGTTCCTTCAGCTCCACCGTCTCCCTTGTCTCCCCCTCGTCCCTGTGTCGCTCCGCCCAAGCATCGATGACACAGCCAGTCGCCAACGGCCTCCTCCCGTCGCTTCGTCACAGCGTCGACGCGCCACCTCAGCACTTGCGCCACGCTGCTCCCCCGCTCTGCAGTGCCACAGCAACATCACCTCTCCTTTACTCGTCTCTTGCAGCAACACCAGACATTCCCTGTGTGTTGTTTCCCTTTGGCAGACAGCTAGCAACCGCGAGCAGTGCTCCGTCACTGTGCCGACGTGCAGCCATCCACCGTCTAAGTCGCCAAGCCAGTGCACCATTGATGGGTGTGCCATTTATAAAGGTGTGATCATCTTCGAATGTGGGTCGTTGATCATCATCATCATGTTTGATTGGATGTGGACCATCCGATTTCCTCTTGATCATCACGATCATGATGATCATCAAGATTTCTTTGATCGCAGCCGTTCGATCGATCGATCGATCGATCGATCTTAGTCATCATCATCTTCTTCATCATCAAGGAGATCTGGTCGTCCGATCTGATCCGATCATCTTCGATCTCAGTCGTCCGATTGATTTTGATCATCTTGATCATCGAGATCTGTGCTTGGGGTTCATGATTTTGATCGTGATCGTGTGTTTGTGATTGGTTCGTGATCCGTTCGTTCGCTTGTGTTCGTGCTCGGAAATTCATTCCCGTTATTCTTGTTCTTGCTTCGTATTCGTCGTCGTCTCTCAAGCAAGTAACTTGTATTAAATTTTTTTGCAAATACATGTACTAAATATCGCTTGTAGTGCAGTTGGGTTCTAGAGACAATTTGTGTGTGAATCCCTTTGTTGATATTGTCTCTATTGTGATGATTAACCGTAGTTGCCTCACGACATATATGACATGAATTAACCTAGGGTTGACCACTTTTGATGTATATGTTCATACTATCTTGTGATATCTGTGCTTGATGTGTTACTCGTGTTATACTTGTCGAACACTTGTGAAATACCCTATATCATGTTGTTTGGACATCTTGTACACCATTTTTCATATTTGGGTTGATTTGGATGAATTTCGTGTGATTTGTGTTGATTCGTGTATGAAGAACAAATCTGTATTTTTCTACTACCCTGATGTTGATCAGTATTTTAGACCCTATTAAGGTCAGTATTTGAAAATATTTTGTGAACATGAACTGTAGAGGATTCTGTCTAGTTTCAAATGTTTTTTGACGGATCTCAGTTTTGATTTAAGGTTTGTGAGTTATACCTATTTTACTGCTGATGTGTAGGAAGATTTCCAGACTGCGTTTTCTATGAATTCTGAAGAGTAATCTATTTTTATTATGGTGTTAAAATTATTATTTTGATCTGAAATTTTGCTCAGTATTTCCTGACTTGATTGAGGTTTATCCAGAATTTTGGTGGATGTATTTGAAGAGTTTTACAAACTTTTTCATGCTTGCAAATAAAAATTTTACCTGCAGAATTTTACTACTGTTCAGTAAAGAACCTGATTTTGGATCGAATTCTACTTGCTGTCTCTAAAATATTTCTTAATATGAAAGTTAGCTTACTGTATCTATTTTATTACCCTTTTGGTGGATTTGGATTTCGATTTATGGTTTGTGAGATATTGTTGTTTTCGTACTGTAGTGTTTACGATTCCAGATTTACAAAACTACCGCATCTTGATGTTTTCTGATTTTTATTGACTAAACTATTTATACTGGAAAATTATGATATTTTATATTCTGCTACTACACATAGAGGAATACCCCAGATTTTTCGTGGATTTGATTAATGAGTTTTCATGCTGTATTCCTGACTGTGAATACAAAATACTGATTTCTGACTGAACGTGTCTTCTGGATTCAAACCTGTTTTGAGATTTGTTTTTGTGAAATACTATATGACTTATATATGTTTGCTGGATTTGGAAGGGAGTCTATTTTCCAGATTCTTCGACGGATCTAGATTTGTATTTTTGTAGCAACGAGAATCCCTGTTTTAGTACCATACTGTCTAGTTGTCATGAATTAGAACTTACACTGTTTCACTCTTTTATATGACTGTCTACCATCTATGAATGTTTATCTGTTACCCTGAATATGTTATTTGTTATACCATGCTAGTTTTGCACTATTTCATACACATTCATGCCTTTTTGATAATTATAATAAAATGACCAAGCCAGGGTTAAGGGAAAGATCTAGTAGTGGGAAATTATATAAATGTGTAATTGGAAGGGGGCCTGTGTTTTCCATACTGAGCATCTGTTATACGGTTATACTAATTACCTGACTGCACACTTACCTATAGGAAGGTGTACTCGGAGGACGACCAATAGGTTCTGACTATCTGATTACTGTTACTGATTACCTGACTGCACACTTCCCTATAGGAAGATGGACTCGGAGGAGGACCACTAAGTTCTGACTGTTACTGTTAATGTTACTGATACCTGAGTACACGGCCCTATATGATCTCCTACGAAATCTAAACGAAACTGTTTGAATGTAGCAACCATGTAGTAAAAGGATGGATGCATGAAGTGCTACCTAAATAGTAATAAACACAAGACTGTAAGAACTGACATCTGTTACACTGTTATCTGTTACATGCTACTGGACACTGTTATCTGTTACTGTCTGAGTGTTATCTGATACCGTTATCCGATACTTCTATCTGTATACCTGTCTGCATACTGTTGACACTTGACACATGTTACCTATCCCTGTTAGTATACCATGCTATCTGATTTGTTTTCCTGATTCATGTTAGATATTATATTCTGTTGATATGTCTATACCATGCTATATTTGTTCTGTTGTTATTTTATATTTGTTATTTATCCCATGTACTTGTATCCTGAATTACAAGCGGCTCGTAACTTGCATTAACAGGAGTTTGTTTTCTTTTTCCTCTTCCTACAATTTGCTAAATTGCATATTTTGAAGATCGGCTACCAGATGGAATAGGCGAGATGAGATACTAGATGCTGAAGTTTTGTTATCATGATTTTCCTACTATTATTATTATTTCTTGTTGCTTATTTTGAACAATTGTATGTTGTACTTGGATTTATTTGTATTCGGACAATGTGATCCAGGATATTGACTTATTCAGATCTGGTTTATTTAAGATTAATAAATTTTGTTTCAAGTAAATTTCTGTTGGTATATTTGAT
Source organism: Hemerocallis citrina (assembly GCA_017893485.1). NCBI lineage: Eukaryota > Viridiplantae > Streptophyta > Magnoliopsida > Asparagales > Asphodelaceae > Hemerocallis > Hemerocallis citrina. Next base: position 50,942,597 of record CM030368.1, read on the forward strand.
TCGATTATGCATACTTGGTTGATTCTTTTGCTTACGACTCTGATTATTTCTGTGAGATGTTGTAAAGATTCTTAACAGCTTATGGATGATGAAAATCATTTGCTGGGCTTAGTCACGTATCCGTATTCCATATTTCCTTTTTGGGAAGCGGGGCATGACAAGGTTTTTAGTAGTATCAGAGTCCAGGTTTGGCTAATATATTAGTTGCCTAATATATTAGACAAGCTTGGCTCGATGTGGGATCGACTCAATATTTTACCAACCATGCACGCATAAATGAATTATTATCGACATTGATCTGGATACTAGTCTTGTTCCATTCTTTTATATCCCTTCTTATTCAGTCCCTTGATTCCTTGTTCTTCCGTCTCTTTTTCAGTCATCCTCTTTGATTGATTTCTTCTTGGGTATGAATTTATTTTTTCGCACTCATATCTTTTTCATTCTGGTGTTATCCATTCTTTTCTTCCTGCTTAGTTCTTTGGTCGGCATCGCTGGATGCCATTGGCAGAGTCTTTCCCGATCAGAGTGGCGCAGCGGAAGCATTGTGTAACATCCCGTATTTTTATTTTAATTAAAAATACATTTTTTAATTTTTGCACATATAATGCACGTGCTAATTTTTCCATCTTCATTTTTCTTACTCTCATTTATTATTTAGCATGCATGAGTTTTTTTTAGCCTTTTATTAAACCCATAGACCTAAGAATGGATTCTAGCCCACTAGACTAATTAATTAATTGATTAAAAAGCAAGCCCACAAGACAAGCCCATTAATTTTTGGTTGTACATGGACTCACACATGACATGTAACAACTTTTAATACGCATATTAGAATTATAGGATTTGTATTTAATTTTGTGTGTGTGTGTGCACTAGTGCACAACACGTGCACGTGTTCTATGAGAGAGAGTGTCCGGTTTGGGATAGGAAAGGTTGGGGGTTAGGGTAGTGAAGAGGTGGAGTAGTGGGGAGGTGAATAGTAGAGTGGGTAATTATTAGGTGGTTGAAATTTGCATTTTAGCTCTTCTTTTGTCCTATAAATACACCCTTTTCTTTCTTCTCATTTCACACTTAAACAAAACAAATTAGAGAGAGGAAAAAGAAAGAGAGTTAGAGAGTGTTCTTGTTGCATTGGAGGCTTTTTGGAGTGCTCTTGCTAGGAGGAGAAGGACTAGGTGTTGCTTGTTGGAGCTAGGAGTTGTGTCTCATCATCTTTGTTTGCTTCATAAGAGGTAGGTGATCTTGTGCTTTCTAAATATAGGAAATGCATGCTAATATATTAAATGAGTAGTATAGATAAATTTGATGTGATAAATGTTGAACAAATCCATGCTATTGTATATGCTATGAATTGTAGAAATTTTTTTATGATTAAGAAACTAATTGTCATCATGTTAGTAGAAATGAGAAAAAGAAACAACAAGTATTTGCCATGAACAAATATGCATGTTAATTTACAAAATATATAATTGTATGAAAATTGTAGAAGTAATGTTGTATTCAATATATGCCTAGATACTATGATGATTGGAAAGAGGAAAGAAAGTAAAACAAAATAAATTGTTGTCATGAAATGTGTTAGTTTATGCATATTGCCATGTAATGTTAAAATTATAATTTTTGCATAAAAGAGCTTTTGAGATCATCATGGACAATTAAGAGGCATGGTTGGTTCTATTACTAAACTTTAATTAGTATAAATGAGTGCATGAACTAGTTATAATGAATACAATTTTTAATTTCAAGTTTTGAGAAAAATGAAAATTTATGTGTGAAATTGAGAGAAAAACTATTTGAAAAAAATAGAGATATGTTTGTAAAATGGATTAGAAATTCGTTGGCTACTGTTTTAAAATTAATCTCAGTCAAAGAAAAAGCTATTTCAGTATACTAAAAGATTGAATCGATTGAATAAACGAGTTTTGTGAAAAATAACTAATTTCATAACAGTATGAACAAAACCACATTAATGTAATTCCTAATCAGTAGTCGCACTTGGGCTTACTGGCTAGCTGGTGCACCACAGTACCGTTACTGTAGCATGCGGTTGGTTCTGGGTTCGAAACTTGGCACTCCCTTTTTATTTTGTTTGAATTTTCTAAATAAATCCAGAACCGAAAGGCAATATGTATCACTCTCGGCCTACTTTTATGACACTAAGTCCACTTGGACTTATTGGCTAGTGGAGTGGGCCTTGGACGCTTACTGTAGCTGGCGACTGAGCTTGGGTTCGAAACCCGGTGGCCTTCTTTTGGTTTTTTTGTGTTTTTAATAGTTTTGAAGGGATTTTTATGCAAATAAAATTTGGAAAAAATTCTAATATTCCTATAAAAAAGATATAGAATTTATTTAAAATAGATTTAGAAATTTTCATGTATATTTTGAGAAATAAAAAGAGAAATTGAGATAGAAAATGAGTTTTTGACTTTAAAATTATTTATTTGAGTATATTTATTTTAGAAGAAGAATAAAATATTCATGTGAATTGAATTCTCTTGAAGAGTTTATACACTCATTTGGTTTGAGAAATACTTGATGTGGTTGACATATATTATATGTGCTTAAATTGCTAATGAGATTTAGAGTGGATGAATCTATATTCATGAAATGAAATGTTGCTTTTAAAGATTATGAATGAATAAATGAATCATGAGTAATGTTAAGACAAGACATTGATTAAATTGTGAATAAGTTAAAGATAAGAATACATTGAGTTTAATACATGATTATTGAAGGGTATGAGCACGCGTAGATTCTTGTACATGAAAGGTTGTGATCTAGAGTTTAGTTAGACCTCGGGTACCGGCATTGTTGAAATAAAAGATTTGAGTTATATTTTTGAGATATGGCCATAGAGCTATCTCGGTATTTGTGATTAAGTCCGATAGGGGGTAAAACTAACTCTAGGTATGATAATTTAATCATGTCTTGAACTTAAGAACTAGGCACCAAGAGAAGATGTAGTAAACCTGGGCAAACGTAAGTGAGGCACTCTATATAGTTGGGCGATGTACTTCGAGACTATAGATCCAGTCGGGCGGTGTACTCCGGAACTGAGGTTGCTTCGATGGAGACAAGTTTTTATTTTAAATCCAGAACTATGCGTAGTCGGGCGGATAGTTTGTCGTACTCCAGTGTATATACATATACCGGGGCTAGAGGGGCACTTACAAGATGTTAACACGGCGAGGAGTCTGTATAACAGTCGGGCGGTGTACTCCGGGACTGTAATCTGTACTCGTGGAAGGTCTAAACCTTGCTTTTATTACTGGATAGTTTTCATGGCGAGGGATCGAACCCTTTAATGTGGAGTAAGTAAGTGCTTGCCCTCGGACCTATGTAGTATGGGATGCATAGAATCCGAACAAGTATGCATTAGTGTCATCTTAGTGTAAAATATCTGCATTAGGCATCAAGGCATTGCATACACTTACATATTTAGTGTAGTCACATTTAACACTTTATTTGCATTCAAATTTGTGGTTTGTTAAAGTATTAAGATCGTTATAATTTTGGCATAGAAAGGATGGTCGTGTATAACATTTTCATTGGTTGTAAGCAACTGACGTGCCCATAGTTTTATATGCAGGAATTGGACTTTCATGAAGATATAAAGTTGATATGATGTTGTTGATTAATTACATGTTAAAGATGTTGCAATTTTATTATTTCCATGGTTGTACTTCATTTTATCTTCTGCTGTGTAAATAAATGTAAAGAACTCTGTTGTATTATAAAAATTTTAAATTTCCTTGTAAAATTGTACGAAGTGAAGTGTAAAGATCCTGTGGAACTTCGAATTCGGTCTTATTTGGAATTCGGGGCGTTACACGTTGTGGGCCCATAACCCACAGGTCCCAGGATTCTCTTGTTGTTTCTCCGTCCTTGCACTGTTTGCTTCTCTATCCCTTATATTCATCTTCATCCGTTGACCTATTGCTTGGTTCATCTCTTCCTTATCCATCATTTCTTTGATTCCAGCTCTATCTATTTCTTCACCTCTTTGCTTTGCTATCTTGCATGTCTTGTGTTGTTTCTTCTTCATTTTTAATACCGGTTACTTCTTTCTTGCATTCTATTTTGCCATCATGCACCCACTTATTATTTGATTCAATTCTTCCCAGTCTATTCTCTCTTTGATTCCAGTTCTACCTGCTCCTTATCTTGCTTTGTTATCTTGTATTGTTTCTTTCTTTTTGATACTGTCTATTTTCTTTCATGCATGCCTTTGACATTATTGTTATCCACTTCCTTCTTTTTCTGGTGTTGCCACTGCTTTTTTCCTTTCCCTTTAATCCTCTATTTTGTTGCCCTACCCCACAATTTGTTTTTGTCTTGTCCTATGTACCGCCTAAGCAAATTTTGCGGACGGAATGTTGTTGTAAGGTGGGTAGGATTTGTAACCCCTGTTTTCCTCAATAAGTATTTTCTGTGTATTTTCGGATTTTTGATTTTTGGACATTATTTTTCCGCTCTTAAACTCCTTTTTTTTAATTTGTTTTTGGATCTTCTATTAAAATCTATTTATAATCAAAAGTTTTATTTGTAGTTATTTTTCCAATGATTTTTACATTGTAATACTAACCCTACTATTCTTGTTATTATTATTATTATTATCGTTATTTTTACTACTATTAGTATTATTATTTTTATTGGTTTTACCTTTTGATTTTATATTAAAAATTCTATATATTTTTATTTATATATTTTTCCCCTCTTATTAGATTTTTAAACCCACTATTACCCAATACCCTATTTTCTATTTAACCCATACCCTGTTATAAACACCCAATACCCATTTAAATACCCAAACCCAACTACCCAATATCTGTTTGCACCCTAACCCAATACCCACATCCATTAAATACCTTACCCATTAACCCTACTCGTTTATACACACAGAAACCCCTATCAGCCTAAACCCTAAACTTTTCCCTTGCTTATATATTAACCCCCCCCCCCTATATTGTTCTTCATCCTATCACCGATCAGCCGCCTTATACTCTGCTTCCCTTTGTCTCCTTCCTCGCTCACACTCCCGCCTTCCTTATCCTTGAACCCATCCTCCCGATCGTCCCCATGTTCCCTTAGCTTCGCCGTCTCCCCTGTCTCCCCTGTCTCCCCCTCGTCCCTGTGTCGCTCTGCCCAAGCACCGATAACACAGCCAGTTGCCAATAACCTCCTCCCGTCGCTTCGTCACAGCGTCAACGTGCCACCTCAGCACCTGCGCCACCCTGCTCCCCCGCTCTGCAGTGCCGCGACAACATCTCCTCTCCTTTCCTTATCTCTTGCAGTAGCACCAGACCTTCACTGTGTGTTGTTTCGCCGTAGCAGACAGCTAGCAACCGCGAGCAGCGCTCCGTCCCTGCCGCCAACGTGCCGCCATCCGCCGTCTGAGTCGCCAAGCCAGTGCACCATTGATGGGTGTGCCATTGGTCAAGATGTAATCATCTTCGAATGTGGGCCGTCGATCATCACAATCATCATCATCATGTTTGATTGGATGAGGACCATCCGATTTCCTCTTGATCATCACGATCATGATGATCATCAAGATTCCTTTGATCGCAGTCGTTCGATCGATCGATCTTGGTCATCATCATCATCTTCATCATCAAGGAGATCTGGCCGTCCGATCTGATCCGATCATCTTGATCTTGATCTTCGATCTCAGCTATCCGATTGATTTTGATCATCTTGATCATCGAGATCCGTGGTTGGGGTTCGTGATTTTGATCATGATCGTGTGTCGTGATTGGTTCGTGATCCGTTCGTTTGCTTGTATTCGTGCCCGGAAATCCGTTCCCGTTATTCTTGTTCTTGCTTCGTATTCGTCGTCGTCTCTCAAGCAAGTAACTTGTATTAAATTTTTTTGCAAATACATGTACTAAATATCGCTTGTAGTGCAGTTGGGTTCTAGAGACAATTTGTGTGTGAATCCCTTTGTTGATATTGTCTCTATTGTGATGATTAACCGTAGTTGCCTCACGACATATATGACATGAATTAACCTAGGGTTGACCACTTTTGATGTATATGTTCATACTATCTTGTGATATCTGTGCTTGATGTGTTACTCGTGTTATACTTGTCGAACACTTGTGAAATACCCTATATCATGTTGTTTGGACATCTTGTACACCATTTTTCATGTTTGGGTTGATTTGGATGAATTTCGTGTAATTTGTGTTGATTCGTGTATGAAGAACAAATCTGTATTTTTCTGCTACCCTGATGTTGATCAGTATTTTAGACCCTATTAAGGTCAGTATTTGAAAATATTTTGTGAACATGAACTGTAGAGGATTCTGTCTAGTTTCAAATGTTTTTTGACGGATCTCAGTTTTGATTTAAGGTTTGTGAGTTATACCTATTTTACTGCTGATGTGTAGGAAGATTTCCAGACTGCATTTTCTATGAATTCTGAAGAGTAATCTATTTTTATTATGGTGTTAAAATTATTATTTTGATCTGAAATTTGCTCAGTATTTCCTGACTTGATTGAGGTTTATCCAGAATTTTGGTGGATTTATTTGAAGAGTTTTACAAACTTTTTCATGCTTGCAAATAAAGATTTTACCTGCAGAATTTTACTACTGTTCAGTAAAGAACCTGATTTTGGACCGAATTCTACTTGTTGTCTCTAAAATATTTCTTAATATGAAAGTTAGCTTACTATATCTATTATATTACCCTTTTGGTGGATTTGGATTTCGATTTATGGTTTGTGAGATATTGTTGTTTTCGTACTGTAGTGTTTATGATTCCAGATTTACAAAACTACCGCATCTTGATGTTTTCTGATTTTTATTGACTAAACTATTTATACTGGAAAATTATGATATTTTATATTCTGCTACTACACATAGAGGAATACCCCAGATTTTTTGTGGACTTGATTAATGAGTTTTCATGCTGTATTCCTGACTGTGAATACAAAATACTGATTTCTGACTGAACGTGTCTTCTGGATTCAAACCTGTTTTGAGATTTGTTTTTTTGAAATACTATATGACTTATATATGTTTGCTGGATTTGGAAGGGGGTCTATTTTCCAGATTCTTCGACGGATCTAGATTTGTATTTTTGTAGCAACGGAAATCCCTGTTTTAGTACCATACTGTCTAGTTGTCCTGAATTAGAACTTACATTGTTTCACTCTTTTATATGACTATCTACCATATATGCATGTTTATCTGTTACTTTGAATCTGTTATTTGTTATACCATGCTAGTTTTGCACTGTTTCATACACATTCATGCTTGTTTGATAATTATAATAAAATGACCAAGCTGGGGTTAAGGGAAAGATCTAGTAGTGGAAAATTATGGAAATATGTACTTGGAAGGGGGCCCGTGTTTCCCATACTGAGCATCTGTTATACTGTTATACTGATTACCTGACTGCACACTTCCCTATAGAAAGGTGTACTCGGAGGAGGACCAATAGGTTCTGACTGTCTGATTACTGTTACTGATTACCTGACTGCACACTTCCCTATAAGAAGGTGTACTCGGAGGAGGACCACTAGATTCTGACTGTTACTGTTACTATTACTGTTACTGATACCTGAGTATACGGCCCTATATGATCCCCTACGAAATCTAAACGAAACTGTATGAATGTAGCAACCATGTAGTAAAAGGATGGATGCATGAAGTGCTACCTAGATAGTAATAAACACAAGACTGTAAGAACTAATATCAGTTACACTGTTTGTCTGTAACTGTCTGACTGTTATCTGATACTGTTATCCGATACTGCTATCTGTATACCTATTTGCATACTGTTGACACTTGACACATGTTACCTATACCTGTTAGTATACCATACTATCTGATTTGTTTACCTGATTCATGTTAGATATTATATTCTGTTGATATGTCTATACCATGCTATGTTTGTTCTGTTGTTATTTTATTTTTGTTATTTATCCCATGTGCTTGTATTCTGAACTACAAGCGGCCCGTAACTTGCATTGACGGGAGTTTGTTTTCTTTTTCCTCTTCCTGCAATTTGCTAAATTGTAGATTTTGGAGATCAGCTGCCAGATGGAATAGGCGAGATGAGATACTAGATGCTGAGGTTTTGCTATCATGATTTTCCTGCTATTATTATTATTTCTTGTTGCTTATTTTGAATAATTGTATCTTGTACTTGGATTTATTTGTATTTGGGCAATGTGACCCAGGATATTGACTTATTCAGATCTGGTTTATTTAAGATTAATTTATCTTGTTTCAGGTAAATTTCTGTTGGTATATTTGATTCGATTATGCATACTTGGTTGATTCTTTTGCTTACGACTCTGATTATTTCTGTGAGATGTTGTAAGGATTCTGAACAACTTATGGATGATGAAAATCATTCGCTGGACTTAGTCATATATCCGTATTCAATATTTCCTTTTTGGGAAACGAGGCGTGACAGCAGTTTTTACAACTAACTCCTGCCTCAAACAGTGCTGATGAAGACGAAGAAGACGTTGATGTATTTTTTTTGTTTTGTTTTTTTTTCATTTTGCAATTATGTTTTATGTTCTCATGTTGTTCTATCTTCAATTTAAGTAATTGACTTATGTTTTATCTTTATGAACTGTTGGTTTTTTATCTATGGTTTGTCTTTCCTCCTTATGTTTTTGTTGATGACAAAAGGGGGAGAAATATGGTGTTATGTTATGCATGTTCTGTTATGCATGTTATGTTATGTTTTTTTTTTGTTTTAACCTCTTTTGTGTGCATATTGTACTTTATTTAGGGGGAGCTTGTAACAATTGTATATTTTTTCAAATTTTGTGTAAGTATCATGATATGTAAATTTAATGTCTATATTATCTTAAGTTATTGTGTTGTCATATCAAAAAGGGGGAGAATGTGGATTCTTGATTTTGATGACTACAACACATCTATATTACATATTTTTTTGCAGTGTATCAAAAGTGTTCAAGGCCAATACAATGTGATGAAGCTTTCAAAAGTATTTTTTCAAACCATAAAGGCAAGATCAAGTCACAAAGACTCAAGTTCAAGTTCAAGACTTTCAAGAGCTTCAAGTGATTAAGCTACATTTGAACAAATGTCTTGTAATATTGTTTGTATTATTTGTGAGTCTTAGAATCTTGTAAAAGCCTTGTCACACACACACACTCACACATTCCCTAAATAAAGAAAATGTTCTACAAAATCAAAATGTCAAAACAAAGCTTGTATAAGTTCAGCTGATTGAGTACCAGTCAACTTACTCTTGGAGGTAGTCTACTGTTAGAGTACGAAACTGACTGAACTCACTCAAGCTTTAACCAATCGACTCTTATGGCAACCCAGTTGACTATTCAAGCCGCTTTTGACAGTTTTCTGAATTTAAAACTTGTTTTTAAAATTCAAACCTATCTTGCTGCCGTTGTATGGCACTTGAGATACGATTTCTCAACGTTCAAGAGTTTCTAACTCTATAAATAAAGTATAGTTTCCAATTGGGAGAGGCTCCCTAACTCCTTAACTTTCATTTTCAAGTATTTTACTTTTGAGAAGAAGAAGAACAAGTATATACTTTCTTTAAGACTTGGTTCTCTGATTTTCAGTTTAGTATAACATTAAATTTGTTCTAGACTGAAGTCAGAAGTCGACCTATAGCCAATATACAAAAAGCACTTCCACATACAAGGATTTAGTTTATTGTAAATCTCGTTTTCTTGTTGTTTAACTCTCGGGTTGTGAGGGTGGTTCTCTCGGTTGGAGAGTAGGACTCTTGGTTTAGATTCGGTTTCACTCTAGGGTGTAGAGTGGGTTTTGCTCTCTCTAGTGGTGAGAGACGTCTAAGGATTTGACATAGTTGTTGTCAAAGGCCGTAGAGTATTCTTTTACTTTTTTCAAGAATAGTGGAAAATCTCAAGTGGGTTGCTTGGGGACTGGATGTAAGTCGGGAGAACCAAACCAGGATACATCGTGGTGTTTGCAGTGTTGACTCTCTGTGGTTGTATTCTCTAAACTTGCATTTTCAATTTCTCTGAGTTTCTTATGTAAATCGAGTCTAGTCAGTCGACTGCGTTACTCTCTAAATCGACTTAACAGACTTGTAACTCTTCAGTCAAATTACTCTTCTAATCTGATACTTCAATCGACTGCCTTCTATTTTCAGTCGACTTAACAGTGCAAAAAGTTTAATTTATCGATAACTTTTATACAACACTATTCATCCCCCCCCCCCTCTAGTGTTATTTGCCTTGCATACAGGATCCAACACGCTATTAAGAATAGCGGCATCTGTATAATCCACAGTGTACTCCAAATTTTGTGCAGGTGCATCAACTTCAAACTCGTTTTTGACCTTGATGCAAACAGTAGCTCTCAATACTCAAAACATAAATGTTATAGAGCTTTGTCTTGGTGTTCCATAGCATTTTGAATCATCTCAATCAGAGTTCGAATGATAAAGTTATGCCCAAATTATGTAGCAATTTTGAAACTGTCTAGAAATTTGCAGTACACTATGGATTATACTGATGTCGTTATTGCCAATAACGGCATCAGGCTAATTATGCCGTTTTTGGGAACAACGGCATCAGTATAATCAATTTTCACTTACAATTTTTCTGGATAGTTTCGACATCGTTACGTAATATGAGCATAACTTTATCATCCGAACTCCAATTGAGATGATTCAAAATGCTATGGAACGCCAAGAAAAACATCTACAACTTTCATATTTTGGTTTGAGAGATACTAGTAATATCAAGGTTGAAATCGAATTTCAAGTTGATGCACCTGCACAAAATTTGGAGTACAGTGTGGATTATACTAATGTCGTTATTGCTAATAGCAACATCAGGCTAATTATTCCTTTATTGGGAATAGAGGCATCAATTATAAGCGGTTTTCACTTATAATTTTTTCCTCAAGTTATAGAACTCCTAAGTGAATACAAGATATATTGATGTTGTTAGACCCAATAACGATAACGATTTTTTTTTTAATACAGGTGTCGTTATTGACAACAACGACATCAAAATAACATATGCCACTATTGCCAATAGCGTATTCTGTTGACGTGTCCAAAACTGGATCAGCTGGATAATATTTTTGAAAGTGGGTCAGTTTGGTCAATATTTTTGAAAGGTGGGTCAGTACAGAAACAAATTCATTTTCTCCGTACTGACCCACTTTTTGAAAATAGTTACCAAACTGACCCACTTTCAAAAATAATTACAAAACTGACTCACTTTTGGACATGTCCGTATAAAATGCTATTGACAATAATAGCATATGTTATTTTAATGCCGATGTTTTCAAAGCAGCATCTGTAAAAAAATTCATATGCCGCTTTTGGGAGTAACGACATTAGTACATTTCGCATTTGAATGCTCCGATTTGAGGACAAAAATTTTAGTGTGAAAACATCTTATAAATGATGTCGTTATCCCCAATAACGGCAACCTTATGCAATATGTTGTCGTTGAAGATAACGACATCAGTGTAGGAGTACATACATATAACTTGTGGTTCCCTCTTCTCCTTCCCCTTTCACTTTATCTCTCTCTCCCTCCACTGCTGAACCCAAAACCCTAAAATCCTAGATCACAAATCCCACACTTCTCCTTAAATGTGTCCACTTTCATATCCCCAAAAATTCATAAAATCTTAATCCATAAACCCGAATCCCCATCTCCTCTGATTCCCTCATCTCTTCCTCCACTTAGAGCTTGGCATCGTATCTTGTACATCTCAAAAGAAATCCGAAATTTTCGAGCAAATATCAGCGCTTATCAAGCAACTTCCTAACCATCACCACCAACATCTACGCCCCTTAACTCCGAATTGTGCAAGGTAGTCAAAAACCCTTAATTTCTTTAAATGTACGTATGCATGCATATAAGTAGTGTTTTGAGATGTTGCGGAGATTGATATGAGTAGTAATATTATACGAGTAGTGTATTCCCAATGCCTGGAAATTTTTATATAATTGAGTTACTTTATTTTTCAAACTTCCGAAGATTAATGTGTATGTATGATTGGATGTACGTAGTGTATGAAGACGATGTCCATACTGATTTTAGTAGGATATTGATATGATTAGTGTAGTGATACGAGTATACAATATTCATATTTTTTATATATGATAATTGGTATAATATTCAAAATTTGAAAGATTTATGTGAATGTATGAATTGATATACATAGTGTATCGAGATGTTGTCGATATTGATATGAGTAGTGTATTTAATCGAGCAGTATCACTACAAACCGCAACGTCTATCCCGGCGTATTTTTCCTGGCGTTTATACGAAACGTCGGGAAAGAATAGTCTTATTTTCAGCCCATTTTATCCCGTTGTTTTTTACTGGCGTTTATATTAAACGCCAGTATAGGGGGGGTCTATCTCGGCGTTTTTACAAAAAAAAAACGCTTGGAAAGGACCCAAAACAAAAAAACTCACCCCCCCCCCCCCCCCCCCCAAATATATATATATATATATATATATATATATATATATAATAGATAAATAAATAATATCTACTTCTCTTTCTCCCCCATAAAACTTCTCTCTACTTCTCTCACCAAACCCGATCTCAAAATCTCCCTCCTCCCACCACCGTGCCCCCTAGCTATATCTCAAACCCTAGCTTGATCTCCATCGTCTTCCTCCCTCTCTCAAATTCTAGCTCTAATCTAGGTCTCTCTCTCTCTCTCTCTCTCTCTCTCTCTCTCTCTCTCCAAACTTGTGTTTCTCTCTCTACTTTTCTGAGTTAGATAATGAACAATCTTTGCTTTTCTTTTCAAACTTTGAATTCGACATTCATCTCTAACCTTTAAATCCCCTTTTCTGAGTTAGATAATGGACGATCTTCACTTGAATGCAGCTGTGGAATCTAACTTAATTAGATACTGGTTAGGATTTTGGGATGGAGGATATCAAGTGTTAGAGCAGATTGGGAAAGGAGCGTTTGGTTCTGTGCTTCTTGTAAGGCACAAAGTTGAGAAGAAGAGGTGAGTAATAGCCGAGAACTGCTTAAAGGTCACTTTTTTATTTTTTACTCTAGTTGCTTATTATTGGTTGATTTTTTAGATATGTTTTGAAAAATATTCGTCTTGCTAGGCATACTGATCAATGTCGAAGATCGGTTCACCAAGAGGTAGTAACTTACAATATCATTTTTTTAATGTTGTGAGATTTTTAAGGTTAATTTAGACTAAAATTGTTTCCTTCAAAAATAATAATAATAATAATAATACGGTACTAAAATGTTGCTATCTTGTTTGAATTTGGAACAAATGGAGAATGTTAACTTGATTTAGTCACTTAATTGCCATCTTTGTTTGGCTGAAAGTATTGAATGCATGATAATTAAAGTTTTTGTCATGAATGTGACATTGTTTAGAACAATCAAGTGGTTTTTCAACGCATCTAGTGTGTGTTAATTGCATAATGCTTGTTTAAATTTCTAAATTAGTCTCATTGAGGATGAAATTATAACCTACATTTAGCTCGTTATATTTGTCATTAGGTTTACAAAGTTTTTTGCTTACCATAGATGAATAATACCAAAAACAATTCAAAAATGTTTGTCACTGTTAAAGGGGGAAATTTAGTGCCTACAAATATATTATTTTGGTAGTTTCTCGTAATTGGTTTCAACTCCATAAGAAACCAATAAGGTTTTCGTCTGCAATTTAAGAAGAATGGAAGGATTGCAATTAAAGGGGGATGGCTGTGGGGAAATCTAGCCGAACCTGGTTTGAAGCAGTTAAGTATGACAGAGGAGATGCCCCTTAACAAAGCTGAATTGAGAGAAAGGATTCAAGGGGCCAACTCCCGAAAGATTTTGAATTATTGTTGTTATTGAGTATGTGCAATACATATATTCTCCTACCTTTGAAAGTTATCCTCTTTACACACATTTTTCTTATGATACCTTCTACTACTCATGTATGGGGCAATTTTTTGACACCGTCTTCTTCAATATTTCATTTTTACCCCCAATCTATCCTTATGACAAATATTTCTCAACTTGTCTATTATTTTACCCTAATTTGTCTTCAATATCTGAAGTGAGTTACAGACTCCATTCCATAAGCTTGTTAGGTAGATTTTTTTGTAATACATGATATAAAATTTGGCTTTACTTATGGGTTATTTTATAGATATCTTTGGCTTTGATTTCTTCCTCTGGCATTTCAACTTCAGTTATTTCTCTTAGGCTGTCTGTAACTCACTCAGATATCAGTCATATCCTTCAAATTAAATTTACCAAATTTTTTTGGATACACTAACTGTAATAATTCCTTTATTTAGCTCAATTGTTATAGGAACTATTAAAGAAATAATTATATGGCTAGGAGGAGAATGCTTGAACACATCCTCAGGAATGAGGACATTATCACACTGTTTAGGGTTTTTTTGCTAATAAATCATTACTGCTTGTACAGTTGTTTCTGATTCAGATGTTTGTTCTGTGGACCTAGCATTAATCAAACTCTACATTTCTGGCATATAATAGTAGCTACATTTTGATTCCAATGTTTTAAAAATGGTTGTTTCAGGAAAATCTAGAGAGAAGCTCTAAAAAAAACCCCAAAAAGAAGTAAACCCTTGTTCTGAACAAAGAGGGGGTGGCGGCTAGGGTTTCGCCGCCCCCTTCCTGTCCTTTGCCCCGTCCTCTCCTCCCTCTCTCTCTCGACCTCCTCCTCCTCTTTCCCTAGTTGTCTCTCTCCCTTTTCCTACCTATCCACTACCATTGAACGTTATTAATGGGGGTTTCCTTAGCTCTCCGAGACTCCGACCATACAACATAGCCGAGCTCGGGGGGTTCGAGATAGTGCTTGCATCTAGGTGGCAGATTAGACAGCGGCGTCGATGGGGCATCGCCGATCACGATCACCGATGGGGGTCGACTTCGGGTGCGGTTTAGGGCATCTCGAAGTTGGTCATGGTTTAGAGGCGGCGAAGGCTGCAAGCGGCGACATCGTAGGCGCCAGATGGCCCTTCGGCGGAGTCAAAGTGGTCGAGGTTAGCGCGTGGTCAGCGACGGTTGCCCGTGTAGTCAGGTGGTCGGGGTGGGGGGGGTGGCCTGACGTTGGGGCAAGTGCGACGGGTGTGGGAGTTGGCGACGGTGGTTGCTCGCGGGTGTGATAGGGAATGGCAGGGCAGTGATAGTTTCTCAGGGGATTAGATTTGGGAGTATAGTGGCAGTGGGGGGCATTTTTGAATTTCAAATTTATTTTTGAAATTCGAATCTGTGTTAAGTTCGGTGGCACTCCCTTATATTCAAATGAGTTTTCTCTCTAAATATCCAAATTGCAAGCAATCTACAAGTAGCAAGAAAATGAATCATAGTTGGTGTGGGGCGACGGTAGTCGAGCGAGTTTATAGTTTGTGCTAAACTTCGATCTATTCAGAACAAAGTGAGGGGTGTCTAGGGTCTCTCTCTCATGTTAGAGGGCTTGGAGGCATTTGTGGAGCTGTGGGGGCGACGACAGCCTCCGTTACGAGGTGGCGGTGATAGTCAACAGTGGTCAAGTGAGGGGATGAAAACGAGGCCATTGGTGGGTACCTGTGGTATCTCTCGTATGGTGCTTGATGTTGACGTAGGGGACACTGTTGGGGGCGACGGTGAGGCGGTTGCAGGTAACGGGAATGAGAGAGAATGAGCTCAAACTTGCACGAGAAACTTGTTGTGGCAGGATCGGCCGACCAGTAGGATTAGGTTTTGCTGTGTTTTTGTTTATTAGTTAGGGTGTATGAGTTCCAGGACCCAGCTTGTTGGGTTTTCTGAACTGCATAAATCTTATTTTTGGTTGTATGTTTTATTAAATTCTTTTTAATAAAATGTGGGGGGCTTTAATCCACTGTCTAACGATATTTTTAAAATGGTTGTTTTAGTAGTTATTTTTTGGTAATTGATCATTATAGTAGTTCATTATATCATGGTTAATTTCAGTCTCTTTCAATTTATATTTTTTCTTCTCAGACTCAGCAGTGCGAAAGAATGTTCTGGCGAAATGTTTTGTGGAGGTGATGTTACTAGACAGAAGAAACTTCTAGAGAAGCAGAAGGAAGGAAAGAAGCGCATGAAGCGTGTTGGATCTGTTGATGTTCCACCAGAAGCATTCAATGAGAGCTTCTAAAGATCTCTTAGAAGGCAAACTAGGTAAATAAGAGTCCTGGTCCCTGGAACCTTTGTTTCTTTCCTTTAAGACATGCTTTTTAGTAAAATAAAGAGAAGTACTCACTCTTTCAACTTTATTTTCCTCACTACAAGTGTTATTTTGTAGGGTTTATAATTGGTTGACTAGCAGTCAATATTGTTTCTAATTGTTAGTATATAGCTTCATGAGCATTAATTTATTGATTTTTTTCCCAAACCGACCTACTTTTTGAAAGTTTTTCCCAAACCGACCTACATTTTTTTTAATTCCCAAAACGACACACTCGGTCTTTGAAAGACCGAGTTTAGCACAAAATAAGTCGGTTTTTCAAAGACCGAGTGTTGGAATTCGATTTTTCGAATTCCAACACTCGGTCTTTGAAAAACCGAGTTATTTTGTGCTAAACTCGGTCTTTCAAAGACCGAGTGTGTTATTTTGGTAAATACTTTCAAAAGTGGGTTAGTTTGGTAAATACTTTCAAAAGTGGGTCGTTTTGGTAATAAGTTCTGCATTCACAGTAACTTCTCATTACCTATCCTCCTATCACATCTGGTTCATGCTGCACAATGTTATCTTGTGCTAGCCCCATGGGGCTAAGCATCAGCTCATGCTTTTCAATATATGTACGTAGTTATTTGCCTATTCAGCTTATGTTTGTATTTGCTTGTTCTCCATGATTGACCCCTCCTATATGTATTAGGGCTTAAGGTAAGTGGTTGTTTCTTGAATTTCTTAATTGTTTCCCAATCAGCTGGAACTAATTTTGTTATCCTTCAGTACAATCTTGGGAAAAAAATGACATGTTTAAGATGAAATCTAATGCTTTGACTTAGAGGTCCCCTGTCTCAAATCGTGCAGTCATTTGTGCTCGTACATCCTAAATAAATGAAAAGAACGCAAAAATCGATAAGTACTTGGTCAGAATTCAGTTTACTTCGTATGCAATCTTATTTACGCATTCCTACTCAGATTTGAAGTGTATTCTTGAATACTGAACAAAATGTGTATTTGCAAGGTGAATATTTATTCTCTTCCCTTTTGATTAGAAAGATCAAGTTAAATTCAACTCTTAGTTTAGCATGCTCGCATCTTACCTATTTCCACTTGACTCACAACTCACTCCATGGAAATAGGTAAGATGCGAGCATGCTAAACTAAGAGTTGAATTTAACTTGATCTTTCTAATCAAAAGGGAAGAGAATAAATATTCACCTTGCAAATACACATTTTGTTCAGTAATCAAGAATACACTTCAAAATCTGAGTAGGGAAATCGGTAGATTTTAAGTGTGGTATCTGGAATCAATATAGCAAATACATATAATTATTGGCCAATATCGAAATTCACAAACTTTTCTATTGAATATATACTGAACTTCTTACAGTTGGAACTATTGCCTGTGATATTAACCAATAATCTACCCTCCTATAGTGTGGAGACAACAGATTTTACTGCATTATCTATGGAATTCCATTTATCAGACTCGTAAAACTAGGTAACATAGATAATAATACCACACAACGTATAAATAAGATTGCATACGAAGTAAACTGAATTCTGACCAAGTACTTATCGATTTTTGCGTTCTTTTTATTTATTTAGGATGTACGAGCACAAATGACTGCACGATTTGAGACATGAGACCTCTAAGTCAAAGCATTAGATTTCAGCTTAAACATGTCATTTTTTTCTTCCCAAGATTGTACTGAAGGATAACAAAATTAGTTCCAGCTGATTGGAAAACAATTAAGAAATTCAAGAAACAACCACTTACCTTAAGCCCTAATACATATAGGAGGGGTCAATCATGCAGAACAAGCAAATACAAACATAAGCTGAATAGGCAAATAACTACGTACATATATTGAAAAGCATGAGCTGATGCTTAGCCCCATGGGGCTAGCACAAGATAACATTGTGCAGCATGAACCAGATGTGATAGGAGGATAGGTAATGAGAAGTTACTGTGAATGCAGAACTTATTACCAAAATGACCCACCTTTTGAAAGTATTTACCAAACTGACCCACTTTTGAAAGTATTTATCAAAATAACATACTCGGTCTTTGAAAGACCGAGTTTAGCCCAAAATAAGTCGGTTTTTCAAAGATTCGAATTCTAACACTCGGTCTTTGAAAAACCGAGTTAGTTTGTGCTAAACTCGGTCTTTCAAAGACCGAGTGTGTCGTTTTGGGAATTTAAAAAAAAAGTAGGTCGGTTTGGGAAAAACTTTCAAAAAGTAGGTTGGTTTGGGGAAAAAATCCTAATTTATTAGACATGAACATTGAAGCATTCAGCAATTATCACCGAGTTTATGCCCCCTCCTAATCTGACAACAACTTACTTCCATCTGTAGTGACATTTGGCCCAAAATGACCTCGTTAATGAGTCAAATGACTGATGCATACGTGCCTAAGACATCAGAAGTAATGAATAGACTAAAGAAACGATAATGTCTATGTGCATTTCTCTTCGCTAAACTTATCTGTACTGATGTGCATCTATAAATACTAGTAGTTTACACGTGCGTCTTAATACATATAGTTTTTTTTTAAGTAAAAATTCAGACGTAGTATGGATTTGATCTAAAACCTCATTTACAATAGTTATGCACGTGCGTTGCACGGATTGGTAGATGGACAAATTACACTAGGACCTTCTCCCATTATAGTAGTAGAGATATTCAGAAATTTTGTATATCTATAAATAAATCAGTGTAGATGTACTTTAATTTAAAATGAAATTAAGATTAAAGAAAAAGATAAATTGATAAAGATATGTGAACACAACAATAGACTATTCCTATTCTAGAATCTTAACATTTTCAATACCGAACAACTGACTCTTCCTATTCTTAACCCCTATTCTAATCTTAATCTTCCTATTATAAACTGTATTAGAAGTAGATTAGATACCTTTCACCATCCCGTATGTATATATATTTCAAGTTGATTCAATTGATGTGAGAATGTACATAATTCTCTAATTCTATCATTCTCTTTATGGAATCATTCTCTTTATAATTTCTATAAATATATCATTCTCTACATGGAATCAGAGCGTAGATCCTAGATCATATCAGAGCTTCCCATTTGAAAAATTCAAATCCTATCTTACAGCCATGAAAAGAAAAAAAATCCAAATCAGATCTCAATCAAACTCAAAGCCAAATTTGATATCAAATCCAAACCAAATCTCAATCAAAATCCAAATCCAACAACAAATCCCAAACAAATAAAAAAGCATACCTTCTGTCGTTGCCAGTCGACGCCACCACCGTCGGCCTCTATTGTTGTCTTCAAACCACTAGGCCATCAAAGATCCCAAATGCATTCTTCCAGCCTACTCTATCCATTCTTTCAGTTGGGAAAAAAAAGGAATATAAACTATTTATTTTTGGGTTTCTTTGATCTCTTTGATTTCTTTCCCCTCAAGTCCTTGTCCTCTCAAGTCCAGAGAAGATGGAGAAGAGAAGTGGGTTTGCTTGGTTATTTTTTTCCTTATATATTAAAACCAGCCCAAGCCCACAAAAAAAAAATCCTTCTTTCAAAGCCCATAAGCATCACAGCCCACGGGATTTTCTATTTAATTTTTGATTATTTCCCGACCACATTGTTTTTGACTGTTATAGTCGTCATCATAGATCTCAACAACATCCTAATTCTTGACGTCCACCCCGAATTACTACTTCTTAGAAAGGGGGTGAGATCCCAACGTACTACTTTCCATGCGCCGTCACTGAGCACCACTACTTCAAAGATCCAAGAGCCAGATCTTTTCTGCGCCATCGAGCGCCGTCCTTGCATCATCATGGGTAGTTCCCTGCGGCATCGTGCACCGTCATTGAGCGCCACTACTTCAAAGATCCGATAACCAAATCTTCCCTGTGCAATCGTGCGCCGACCCTGCGCCATCGAGCATCGTCCTTGCTCCATTGTGCGTCGTCCCTTGAGCCATCGTGAGTCGTCCTTTGTGCCATCGAGCATCGTCCCTTATGCCATATAGCGTCATCCCATGCTCCATCACTAAGCATCACTACTTTTACTACTTCTTGCTGAAGAGAACTACTTCTACTACTTCTCATATGCCGTCACTGAACACCACTACTTCTACACTTCCCAGATCCAAGAGCCGGAACATCTTTGTGCCTTTGAGCGCCGTCCCAACATCACCGTTCTCGCTTCCAACAATGGGCGAACAAGATTGGAATCACCTCACGGTTTTCCATCCTGCAGGGGCATGATAAAGATATGTGTACACAACAACAAACTCTTCCTATTTTAGATTCCCAACCTTTCCAATACCCAACAACTGACTCTTCCTATTCTTGACTCCTCCTATTCTAACTCTTAATCTTCCTGTTCTAAACTGTATTAGAAGTAGATTAGGGACCTTCCACCTTCAGGTATGTCTATATATTTCAAGTTGAATCAATTGATGTAAGAATGTACATAATTCTCTAATTCTATCATTCTTTTTATGGTATCATTCTCTTTATAATTTCTATAATTCTATCATTCTCAAGATACATTCCTTTATATAGTAGTGTAGTTAAGATGATTTCCCGACAAAGGTGCCCTCCCATTTCCCTCATATCTGTTCCTTTGTTTTCTCCCAGAAATGTGGCTTATATGGAGACAGCATGTCAATATTTTGTTAATTTTGTTGCAAACATTAATGACAACATCTTTTTCTACTATCTATGTTGTTGTTGCATAGGTGTAACTCTATTTTAGCCATGTGTGATATGTTAACAAATACTCATATTGGTATTTCATTTTGTTTCACATCATCCTGTTAGTTGGACCATCCATGCTTCTCATGCGTGCATTCACCACCTGAAGTAACCATAATTGTGAAGTGCAGAAAAGAGGCATTTATAGTGAGTGCTGCAAGTAACCTGTCCTATTTAGGCCATATTGCATTCTAACTGCACTCATCATGGAAGATAACAGTTAACATTCTTTGGAAATACTGTCATTCTGTAAAATAGTAGAAGTGTTAGGTTCTTATGTGCACTTGGGATGGACCACTTGTCGTGATTAGGGCGTCAACAAACGCCCGTTGTCGCAGCGGAACTTAATAGAGCAATGAGAAGTCGAAGTAAATGAGACAAATCAATTGAGCAAGCAAGTAAATCCACAAATCCAAACACAATGAGGATTTATCCTGGTTAGCTTTCGCTTAATCCAGAAGGAAATATAGGGAGATCTGATATTCAACTAGAAAAGATTACAATGAGTTAATGATTCACTCAATACAAGAAATTAAACTCGCTCACCATGAACTATTTCTCTCAAGGCTCTCTTTCCAATGGAGAAAATATCAATGAAGTACTCTACTCTTGTATTGAAGGAGTTTACAATATATATAGAAGAATAGAGAGAACCCTAGATTTAATCTTGATTCTCAGTCGTCCGATATAACCTGGAGAAGAAGTAACTGAATAGAAGCCGTACGATCTAACTTGGAGTTGAAGATTGAGCTGAAACGACCTAACAAATCGAGGCCCAGAAAATACACAACGTCGTGGGCGGTCGACCATCCTCCTCTCGGCCAAACCTTATACAACTGTGGTCGGGTGTGCCGTCGGGGGTGCGATCGACCGTCTCCCAGGATAGTCGACCCGTCACTCTGCTGCACCTTGCTGCTGTTGTTTTTCCTTCTACTATCTTCGACACTTCGACCTCCGTGCTTCATCTTACCTTCTTTTAATCTGAACAACGAGTATTCAAGACACATTCTTAACACCACTTATGATCTAGGACCACTTCAGATATAAGTGCACAAACCTTTCATTTATATGATTAATATGCTGTTAACATATATGGTTAAGATCAATGAAGGATGTCTGATGAAAACAAAATTTATGTTAGAGTACAGTTTAGAGCGTATTGTTCTTAATTTTGAGGAAGAATTAAGCATATTGTTTTGGCAAGCTAAAAGAGATTTAATCTTTGTTTCATGAGGTGCATATGCTTTGAATGATGCCATTTCAATTTTTTTTTTTTTAACTTGAACCCATATAAGATGAGTATCAGTTGCCACTACAGGTAAGAAGAAAGTATTCCAGTTGTTGACTATATATTGTAACCTCTGTTTCCGATTATACGGATTTTCATGTATTCTTGTATTTCAAATTCCGTATAATCATTCCAATGCACTTAAAATCGTTTTGAATCTCCTATTGAAATCCAAATTTATATCCCAAGTTAGAATTTGTCTCTCTTCTTTTATTTATCTCATTTAGAGCTCATTGATCTTGGTACATGTTATATTATTTAATTGAAGCCCAACAATTCCTATTTATTATATTCATTTGAAGCCCAAATTCAAGCCCACCTCCTATTGAACTCTACCCTAAACCCAAACCCACAAATCTATACACACATCCCTATACAATTTCTCCACTTTTCTCCACTCCTCCCACATCTCCGTAACTGCACCCCTCTATCTCCATTTAATTAATTTTTAATTATTATTATTCTAATACCAAACCCCCACTCTCTCTCTCCCCATTATACTCTCAATCCGTTACTCCCTCTCCATATCTTTTCTGTTTTCCCCAACAGAAAACCCAAACAAACTGAGAACAGAACACCCCACTCCCATCGTCTCCTTCCTCTCATTCCGCCATCACTCCGCACTCCGCCTGCAGCCTCGATTTCGATTCCCGAACTCCGTCACCCACAAGCCCCTCACCGAAGTGCCGCCATCTCAATCTCCGAGCTCTGCCTTGTCGCCGCCATTGTTCCACAGTCGAACTCCACAATCGAGCGCCTCCTTCCCTGACATTGCCGCAGCCGCTCTCCGCCATTGCCGCAGCCGCTCTCCGCCATTGCCAACCCCCTCGGAGCTCTGCCTCCGTCGAAGAACCAGCGCTGCGAGCGCTTCCCGCTCATCCAGTGCCGCCGTCTTCATCGCCCTCGACACTCCTCATCAACCTCCGGAGAACCCAACTCCGCCACCCTTGAGCTCCACTGTCCTCATCGTCGACTGCGAGATCCCCCGCCGTTCACTTCGCTCCTCCCGCAGTCGTCCACCATTGCCGCACACCGCTCGAAGCTCAACCCCCGTTCGCCCCGCCGCCTGCGCCCCTCGACCGTAGACATCGCCGCCTGTGTCCGCCCTGTTCACCGTCATCATCTCATTGCCGTCCAAGCCCCGTCGAAGTCATCGCCGTCCTCCCTGTTTTCGAGTGCGAAACAGAGTTCGCATCGCCGTTGAAGCCATCGCCGCTGCGTCGCTTCCCGACCAGCCGCTCGCCGCCTGCCGTCCTCCTCCAGTCGCGCCGCTCCGTCGTCTTCGAGAGTCACATCTCAGTTGCTGACTCCTTTCCCGCCGTCGCGCGCTCTCTCTCCCCCTGTCGATGCTAAGGAAGAAGAAGATCCGTGAATGGTGGCTTCGGCTGTTTGGTGTTGTGTAGGGGGGATCGGTGTTCCGCGTATGCTGTTTTGCTTAAGATCCAGTGTGGAGTAAAGTTCTGATTGGTCCGTTTGGGTGTTTGGTGTTCTGACTTACTGGATCTAAACTTAGTGCTTGCTGTTGTGCCGATCCGGTGTGGGAGATTCTTTGGCCAGTTGCTGTTGCTTACTGTTTGATTGGATTTTCTTCGCTCGTATCTCGCACGTGCCTCTTGGGATTGTTCCCCGGGATACTGATCCCGTTATTCTTAATTATTATCGAATCGACTACTACAAAAAGGCAAGTCCACTTGAACTCTCTTATTTATTCTAGTTCAAGCTTATTGATCTCCTGCAAGTAGTTCCATTTTTAATCATCTTAAATTGCCTTGTGTCCCGTCTCGTTAGGAGTATTGAGGGTTTACACGAGCTAACCCGACATACTCTTGACCTCTTATAATTGTCCATTGACTCAAACCTAAGCCCGTATAGATATAATCGAAATGAATAAAATGAATAGAATTGTGTACAAAGGAAATGAATGGTAATTGTATACATTGATTGAATGAGACAATTGTGATTGGATTAATGACTTCATAAATTGAATTGTACACAGTAATGGACATTCTAATCGTTATATGACATCGTAATGGGTTCCATAATTTGTAGTAGCACATTAATTGGCATTTTAATGAACATATATGTGATGACCTTTTATAATAACTGCTGCATTGTCTGTCTTGTACGGAGGTTTCGACCCAGTTATAATTGGAATCGGTTTAAATAATATAGAGAGAATTGTTGTATTAAATTTATTACTTCATGTTTATTATTTAGTAATGCATCATGTTGCTGCATTGTCATCGTCTCCTTGACATTATTATATACACACTTGCATGAGCATGAATGATTTAACAATAAGATACTAAACAAGCCGGGGTTTATAAGGGTTGACCTAGTAGTGGGAAATCTCAGAAAATGTACTCGAGGGCCTATATTGAAATGGTATTGAAATGGAAGGAGAAGTAATGAATGTGAATGAATGAATGAAAATGGTAAATGATTGTTATTGAAACCGAGTACACGCTCTGTAGACCCCACCACTATGTCTCAAACGTACACTGTTTTGCGTGCACCGAATCTGTAGTATGGGATGCAGTAGTACGTGCACTAGATAGGAGAAATGACACTCTAATGAACATAAATTGACATATATGTATACTTTATTAAGACCATTGTTATTACTGTCATTATTGTCATCGTATATTTGATCTTGATTCATATTCCTTCATGTACCATGTTTCCTTTACTCTCTGCTTTTCACTACTTGCTGTCCGTACTTGCTCTAAGGACAAATTTTCCTTCTTTTTAGATAATCAAGCACAGGTGCATAAAGAGAATTTCCAGAAGGCATTGATGAGCAGATATTTCATAATTGGAACATGAGTCTCTCGAGTTATTTGGTAAGTCTTTATATTCCAGAATTGGTTATTGAATTTCATTCTCGTTTATGTGATTATTATGTTTCTGCGTGGTTGTGATTCATTTTTCTTATATTGCTGAGCTAAGACTGATACAGCTTATGGATGATATGAGTTGGCGTACTTATATCATTCGCTGGGCCTCAGTTACGTTCCTGTGTTCCTGTATTCCGGAAAGCGGGGCGTGACATATATATTTATCAAATAGATTAACTATCTATTTTCAGGATCTCAAATGAAGTCTAAATAACTTATTGCTTCATTATTCTATATATGATACAATTAACAATGGCAAATTGTGATGCAGGCGAAGGTTATCATCCATTCAGAAGCTTTACAAATTTTCAGTTGAAGGAAGCAATGACTTACATTGAATATTGTCATATTCATGGTTATTTTAATTGGTTGTATTGAATTTTAATTGGTTGTATTGAATGAAATTGTGGAGTTTTATGTTGTTTTATAACAAATGGGATTTGTTACCGCTGATTTTGGTGTGGGGGTAAACAGATGAATTTGTGGGTTCGCGAGAAACCTGAATAGCAGATCCGAACCTGTTCGCCGGAGTTGGGCCGCTGACTCCCGCCGTTCACCTGCAAGGAAGTGCGAGACACCGGGTTTGATCCCGGCGACGCACCCTCCGACGCTCTTGTCAGTAACCAGTGATATGATTAAGAAAGAGCTTTTTATTGAAAAGTATTGATTACCTCTTAATGGAGATGGGTGGGGGGTATTTATAGTCGCCATGGGAGTAAAACTAGGGGCTTGATTTCCTGTCTAACTGTTAGGAGCAAAATCCTCACAACTAGTTTAGGAAACTAATCCCTAATTCCCCGGTGAGAGGATAATTGCAAATCAGGCCCTTTGATTTAGTCAAATCAGTGACCCTGATTTCCTCTTGTTGGACTGGGTTTGTATCGGGTCGGGACCCGTACCCAGTTGAGGTGGATCCGTTCGCGGGTTATTGGATCTGTGAGAAGGAGACCCAGCACCCGCTTCAGACCCATTTGTATGCGAAATTACCGTTTTACCCCTGAGCTTTAAGATTCGTGTCCGATGTGAACGGTCCCGATTTAATCCCATTTTTAGCCATATCACGAGCCCCCCACTCCTAGAGACTGAGTTTTTTCAGTCTTTGAGGAGTAGTTTTACTGTTCTAATGACGTACGGGATTTATCGGTGTTCTTAAGGGAGTTTGGATCTTGCTAGGAGTGTAACGGTGTTATTCCGGGCTTGTAAAATGCTCAAAAATATTCTCAGAATTTTCTGGATTTTTGGTGATTTTTCCAGATTTTTCTGAATTTTTTCTCATTTTTTTGAATTTTTTATTCATTTTCCGAATAAAATAATTAATTATCGAAAATATTAAATAATTATTCTAATTAAATAGTTATATTTTTCAGAATTTTAAAATAATTTTTCTGAATTTATAATTATTTTTAGAATTTTTATTTATTTTTTTTCGATTTTTAAACATTTTTTCGGATTTTTGAATAATTAAAACAAATAAATAAATAAATAAATAAATTAAATATTACCTGGACACGTGGCGCGATCGTGTGCGTTGATCACGATCAAGCGAGCGCGCATCAGGAGGAGAAAGAGGAGGCCATTTTTTGGTGTAATAGGGTCGATGCCATGAATCGCTTCGGCAAAAAGTGGCCGAAGTCCACGTGGACGCCACGTGGCAAGTCAAAAGTTGACCCCCTTTTTTTTTCGCGCCAGCTCTTTTCTTTCTCTTCTGTCTCTTCTCCTTTGTTTCTTCGTTTCGTTTTTTTCTCCTCTGATTCGACATTGGCCACGCCGCCTTGCCCCCGACCATGCACCCTCTCCGACCTCGTCTGGTGCGGTGGAGAGGTCGAGCTTGGAGGGAGAGGGGCTCGTTGGCGAATAGCGCGAGCTCGGCGAGCGAAAGACGAGGGGGTGCTCGACGAGCTAGGGAGAGCTTTGGTCGAGGAGTTTGGAGGTAGGTTCTGTTCTCAGAAGAAGCTGACGAAGCTCTTCGCTGGAGCCCGCAGCGGAGGCGAGCTCGCCGTCGGAGCTTGGCACAGTGGTGAGCGTTCGAGCTCGTCGATGTGTTGGGTTTTGGAGCTCGACATTGCGGATGTCGACGCTTCGGAGCTTGGTGACGGAGCCCGTCGGAGGTAGAGCTC
Organism: Hemerocallis citrina; assembly: GCA_017893485.1. NCBI lineage: Eukaryota > Viridiplantae > Streptophyta > Magnoliopsida > Asparagales > Asphodelaceae > Hemerocallis > Hemerocallis citrina. Next base: position 50,969,778 of record CM030368.1, read on the forward strand.
GATGTAGGTGAGCTCGGCGTCTTGGAGCTGAGCTGTTGGAGGAGGAGTTCGGCGAGGGAGAAGGAGGTCTCCGCAATGGTGAGGTTGAGCCTGCGAGAAGTTGGGTTCGGAGATTTGTGATGACAGAGCTTGAGGAGATGTCGGAGCTCGGCATCGTGGTCAGCCATGGCGAAGCTCGAAGAGGGAGCTGATGGCGAGTGGAGACGAGCTTGGCGACGAAGCGAGCTCGGCAGATGAGCTTGGCGACGAAGCGAGCTCGGCAGATGGGCTCGGCGACGAAGCTTCGTGATGGGTTCGAAGCTCTTGCAGGTGGCGGAGACTTTGTGAGCTCGGCGATGGGGGCTGTTCTTGAAGATGGAGGTGCGGGTTCGTTCGAAGAAGAAGTTGGGCTCTTCATTTCTGGGGTTTTGGTGCCAAACGTAGGAGGAGAAAGAAGGAGGGTGACGTGGCGGTTTGGTTTGGGTTCGGGTCCTCTTAATGGGTTCGAACCCGGCCCCTTGTGCTCCCCTTGTCTTTTTTTTTGTTGTTCGTGGGTCTTGTGCTGAGAGGTTTGGCGGCTGGTGCCGAACTCAATCTGGTGCCGAACTCAAGCCCGTAAAACGGTCGGTGTCAGGAACGCTCGGCAGCTGGTGCCGAACTCAACTGTGCCGAACTCAAGCCCGTAAAACGGTCGGTGGCAGGAACGCTCGGCAGCTGGTGCCGAACTCAACTGTGCGGAACTCAAGCCCGTAAAACGGTCGGTGGCAAGAACGCTCGGCAAAAATTGGCCGAAGTCTACGTGGACGCCACGTGGCAAGTCAACCTGTTGACTTTTTTTTTTCGCGCTGGCTTTCTCCTCTTCTTCGTTCTTTCTTTCTTCCTCGTCTTCGAAGAACCTCGGCGAGGGGAGCTCGAAGGAGAGGAGCTCGATAGTGGCGATCGTGAGTAGAGGGGGAGCTCGATAGCAGCTCGAGCTAGGCGAAGACTCGGAGCTCGGCAAGTGGTGATGATGGCGGAGCTCAGCTGCGACGGCGTCGGAATGGAGCTTGGAGGAATGGAGCTCGGCTATTGATTAGATGGAGACGGAGCTCGCGTAGTTCGGAGCTCGTCAAGGCGGTGATGGAGCTCGGTTGTGGGAGAGTTCGGCGCAGTGGTGAGCTCGAGGTCGGCGACGGAGGATGGGAGCTTGGAGTTATGTTCGGCGAGGGGCGACAAGCGGAGTGGGGCTCGTCGGAGGTGTTGCTCGGCGCTGTAGTGGAGCTTCGACGGTGTGGAGACGAAGATGGAGCTCAGCTATGTTCTCAGAAGAAGTTGACGCAGAGGTCGCTCGATGGGTTCGATGGAGACGGAAGTGAGAGCTCGGCGTCGGGGGCAGTCGGCGACGGAGGGGGAAGCTCCGCGATGGTGAGGTTGAGCTCGCGAGAAGGTGGGTTCGGAGCTCGACGACGGAGTGAGCTCGTTGGAAGTGGAGCTCGTCATGTTGGAGCTCGGTGAAGTTCGGCGTAGAGTTTTGTGATGACGGAGCTCGACGACTGAATGAGCTCGTCGGAAGTGGAGCTCGACGTGTTGGAGCTCGGCGACGGCGATGATGGAGCTCGTGGTTCGGCCATGGCGGTTGGTGTGTTGCTCTTGGCGAACGCCGTCGAGCTCGAAGGTGACGAGCTGTTTTGTGAAGCTCGGAACATGGCCATGGAGGTGGTCGAAGCTCGAAGCTTCGTTGATGAGGTCGACGAGTGGGTTCGGCGTCGGAGGCAGGCGACGATGGAGGGGGGAGCTCGAAGGTGACGAGCTGTCTTTGTAAGATGGAACTTCTCTCGATTTTGCTTGCTTGTTTTTGGCAGGATGATGGGGAAGAAGAGGGTGACGTGGCGGTTGGGTTCGGGTATGGATCCTTAATGGATCCGAACCCTAACTGCCGGCCCGTTTCCCTTCCTTTTTTTTTGTTTTGTGCGTTGTGCTGAGGGCGTTCGGCGGCTGGTGCCGAACTCAACTGGTGCCGAACTCAAGCCCGTAAAACGGTCGGTGTCAGGAACGCTCGGCAGCTGGTGCCGAACTCAACTGTGCCGAACTCAAGCCCGTAAAACGGTTGGTGGCAAGAACGCTCGGCAGCGGGTGCCGAACTCAACTGGAGCCGAACTCAAGCCCGTAAAACGGTCGGTGGCAGGAACGTTCGGCAGCTGGTGCCGAACTCAACTGTGCCGAACTCAAGCCCGTAAAACGGTTGGTGGCAGGATCGCTCGGCAGCTGGTGCCGAACTCAACTGTGCCGAACTCACGCCCGTAAAACGGTCGGTGGCAAGAACGCTCGGCAGCTGGTGCCGAACTCAACTGTGCCGAACTCAAGCCCATAAAATGGTCGGTGGCAAGAACGCTCGGCAGCGGGTGCTGAACTCCAATTTTCCCTGCAGAGTTCTTCTTGATATTCCCGGTGCTACGGAGGTCGGCTCGGGGCGTGCGACCCCTTGTTTCGAAGCTAATTCGAAGATCTACAACTTCTCTTTAGGAGTGGGATGAAGATTCACCCTCCTTCATGGTAAAAATAGCCCCGCAACATCCTGGTCTTCATGAAGTTGGGGAATGTTTTTGGTTTTGGGGATTTTGGAAGAGGAGCTCCACTCCTAGGGACGGAGAAGCTACGCTAGGAAGACCCTTGTGCTAGGAAGACCCGTCCTGTGAGCAGAGCGAAGAACTAGGCTCTAGAAGAGAGCTGTTTGTGAGACGAGTGTGAGGAGGAACTCTAGGAGAAAGTTGCGAGCTCCGAACTCGTTGAGAAGAGGTCCGCTTCGGAGGCGGGCGGAGCGAAGGGCTTTGATTCTGGGAGAGAGCCATTCGGGAGACGAGTGTGAGGAGGAACCCTAGGAGAGAGTTGCGAGCTCCGAACTCGTTGTCAAGAATGCTCGGCAGCTGGTGCCGAAGTTTGAGACTTGTTGGTGGTCTTGACTGCCGAACTCAAGCCCGTAATACGGTCAGTGGCAAGAACGCTCGGTGCGGGTGCCGAACTCAAGCCCGTAATACGGTCGGTGCCAAGAACGCTCGGCAGCTTGTGCCGAGATTTGAGACTTGTTGATTTTTTGGTGGTCTTGATTGCCGAACTCAAGCCCGTAATACGGTCGGTGGCAAGAACGCTCGGCGCGGGTGCCGAACTCAAGCCCGTAATACAGTCGGTGCCAAGAACGCTCGGCAGCTTGTGCCGAGGTTTGAGACTTGTTGATTTTTTGGTGGTCTTGACTGCCGAACTCAAGCCCGTAATACGGTCGGTGGCAAGAACGCTCGGCGCGGGTGCCGAACTCAAGCCCGTAATACGGTCGGTGCCAAGAACGCTCGGCAGCTTGTGCCGAGGTTTGAGACTTGTTGATTTTTTGGTGGTCTTGACTGCCGAACTCAAGCCCGTAATACGGTCGGTGGCAAGAACGCTCGATGCGGGTGCCGAACTCAAATTCTTCCTGCAGAATTCTTCTTGATGTTCCCGGTGCTACGGATGTCGGCTCGGGGCGTGCGACCCCTTGTTTCGAAGCTAATTCAAAGATCTACAACTTCTCTTTAGGAGTGGGATGAAGATTCACCCTCCTTCATGGTTAAAATAGCCCCGCAACATCCTTGTATTCATGAGGTTAAGGAGAGTTTTGGTTTTTGGGGATTTTTGAAGAAGGGCTCCACTCCTAGGGGCGGAGAAGATGTGCTGGGAAGACCCACGTAAGAGTCATGGGAAGACCCACTCTTTGAGGTTAGCAGAGCGAAGAGCTTGAGTGTGGGAGAGCCGTTTGGGAGATGAGTTTGAGGAGCAACTCTAGGGGAGAGTTGTGAGCTCTGAACTCGTTAAGGAGGGGTCCGCGTCGAAGGCAAGCGGAGTGAAGAGCTCGGCTCTGGAGGAGAGTCGTTTGTGAGGCGAGTTTGAGGAGCAACTCTAGGAGAGAGTTGTGAGCTCCGAACTCGCTGTTTAAGTGAGGGAATCAACAGTTGTGGGAGCAGTTCCGAATGGTGAACTACTTCTAGCTCGCTTAAGAGCGAACTTGCGAAGTAGACTCGAACCAAGTGTTGGACTCCGAAACCATCGTTAGAGCAGTTCAACGGCTGTGGGAGCAATTCCGAATGGCGAACCACTTCTAACCCGCTTAAGAGCGAGTTATTCGAAGCAGAATCGAGTCAAGTGTTGGACTCCGAACCATCGGTAGAGTTGTTCAACGGCTGTGGGAGCAATTCCGAATGGCGAACCACTTCTAACTCGCTTAAGAGTGAGCTTGCGAAGCAGAATCGAACCAAGTGTTGGACTCCGAACCATCGTTTGGTTTATTCAACGGTTGTGGGAGCAATTCCGAATGGCGAACCACTTCTAACTCACTTAAGAGCGAGCTTGCGAAGCAGAATCGAACCAAGTGTTGGACCCCGAACCATCGGTAGAGGTGTACAACGGTTGTGGGAGCAGCCATGTAGAAGAAGCTGGACTCCGAACCCACCATTTAAGAGAGTCGTGACTCGAAGAGATAGAGAGGCAAGAGAAATAACTTTCAATGAAAAGATGTAGAGTTTGAAATAAACTAAGTGGTCGCTTCAATAGGGCGAGCCATTATTACATGCTATTGGCCGGATTAATAGCATCGGCCTTATTGAAAATGAAGTTCCTACTTCTACAACGAGGTGAAGACCTCTGGGGAGGAGCTGAATCTTGAAGCTCGGCGGGCCTTTCAGTTCGTTTGGAAGAGGTGATGATCAGGGGGGAGCTCGGCCCCCTCTTTTTGGACGAACTTGATCAGGTGCCCCCGCTGTATGAGTTCTTCGATCTCCTCTTTGAGAGCCCGACAATCATCCGTGTCGTGGCCGTGATCCCTGTGAAAGCGACACCACTTATCCTTGTTCCTCCTCTTGCCAGGCGTATTCATTCTCAGAGGAGCACGGAGTAGCCCTTCCTTGTCCACTTCCATAAGAACTTCTGATATATTGGCAACAAGGGGGGTGAACTTCTCAAACCGAGGAGTCGGGCGGCACTGGCCATTGCCGTCCTTCTGAAGCTTCTTAGCCTCTTCTTCTTCGGTCGGCTTTCGTTTCGTCCCTGAGGTAGATTCTCCGAAGCTTGGAAGGTAGGCGGCCTCTTCGGCGCGAATGTACTTGTCACACCTGAGAAGGAGGTCGGCAAAGTTCTGTGGAGGCTTCTTAGCAAGAGAGGAGCGGAGGCTGGAATTGAAGACGTTGGACTGGAAGGCGGCTGTCGCGATGGATTGGTCGAGGGAAGCTATGGACCTGACTTCCGCGGTGAACCTCTTCACATAGTCTCTCAATTTCTCACCTTTCTCTTGCCTGAGTCGGAGGAGGGAGATGCTGGTCTTCTCCGTGTGCCTACTGCTCACGAAGTAGGTGATGAAGAGCGTTTCGAACTGCTCGAAGGAAAAGATGGAAGAGGGAGCAAGGCAGGAGTACCATTCCCGCGCCGAACCCCTGAAGGTGGCGGGGAAGGTCTTGCAAAGTAAGGCGTCCGAAGCCTGGTGGATGAGCATGAGGGTTTTGAAGCTCTCAATGTGGTCGACGGGGTCCGACTCCCCCGAATAGGTTTCAAACTGCGGAGGCTTGAATCCCCTCGGGATGGGAGCCTCCATGATGGTCCGGGAGAAAGGGGGTCTGCTCGGACGGATGGTTCTGCTGTTCGACCCCTCCCCCTCGTGCATCCGACCGATTCGCCTCTCCACCTCATGGAGACGGCGGTGTAGGGCATCATCCCTCCCGCGGTAGTCGAACGAGCCTCTGGACTCGTCTTCGTAGGAGGGAGAGCCGGGGCTACGACGTCGGTCGTCCCGGGAGCGGCGAGGGCTAAGATCATGCTCCTGGTGGTTAGGAGCCGGCGGAGGAGAGGCGGACCTTCGGCGAGGACTGGAAACCCGTTGGGGCGAAGGGACCCTTTGGGCATCATTGTTGTTGGGTCGGAGGTTAAGAGCCTGCAACACCGTGGCTTGGAACTGCAGGAACTCGGCACGCGTGATGGGTGCCTCGTCGTTCCTCGGCTGATGCCGACAGGTTGGGGAGGGACGCATCCTTCTGTGTCGCTCGGGGGATCCTCTCCGTCCTCTTTGGTCTGGAGGCCTCCTGCCGTCTCGGCGATGAGGAGATCGCTCACCTTAATGTTGGCGGGAGGCTCCCTCTCGGGCCCGCTTCTCATCTAGGCGGTTGCGAAGGTCCTCATCTTTCTGCCGATTTAGGACAGTGTTTCGGAGGTCAGGGTGATGGGAAGCCATCGAATCCGAGGAGGCATTGTGGACCGAGAAATGGTCCTGGTGGAAAGGTTGCTTCTGCTTCCGGCCATTCTGGCCGCTGGGACCATCAGGTGGTTGCTGGTTCGGAAGAGGAGGTTGGTCCTGCTAGACACGGTCCTCGGCGGGCGGAGGGAGTCCCCCCAGTTGTTGAAAGGGCTGGACATGCACTTCTTGCTGGTCCGCGGGGTTGGGTGCACGATTGGACCCTTTAGATCTGACCTTTTTGGGAGGCATGGCTGGAGAAGAGCTAGTCGACGGGAAGAGGAGAGGCAGCTATTCGTATGGGTTCCCACAGACGGCGCCAATCTGCTACTGCTGATTTCGGTGTGGGGGTAAACAGATGAATTTGTGGGTTCGCGAGAAACCTGAATAGCAGATCCGAACCTGTTCGCCGGAGTTGGGCCGCTGACTCCCGCCGTTCACCTGCAAGGAAGTGCGAGACACCGGGTTTGATCCCGGCGACGCACCCTCCGACGCTCTTGTCAGTAACCAGTGATATGATTAAGAAAGAGCTTTTTATTGAAAAGTATTGATTACCTCTTAATGGAGATGGGTGGGGGGTATTTATAGTCGCCATGGGAGTAAAACTAGGGGCTTGATTTCCTGTCTAACTGTTAGGAGCAAAATCCTCACAACTAGTTTAGGAAACTAATCCCTAATTCCCCGGTGAGAGGATAATTGCAAATCAGGCCCTTTGATTTAGTCAAATCAGTGACCCTGATTTCCTCTTGTTGGACTGGGTTTGTATCGGGTCGGGACCCGTACCCAGTTGAGGTGGATCCGTTCGCGGGTTATTGGATCTGTGAGAAGGAGACCCAGCACACGCTTCAGACCCATTTGTATGCGAAATTACCGTTTTACCCCTGAGCTTTAAGATTCGTGTCTGATGTGAACGGTCCCGATTTAATCCAATTTTTAGCCATATCAGGATTCTATTTCATGTAGGGTATTTTTTTTAAAAAACTACAAATTTAAAAATATATATATCCTATCCCGGCATTTTTCAAAACACTGGGATAGGACAAACCAATAAAAATGAAAATGAAAGAAAATAAAATAAAAAACTATCTCGGCGTTTTTCTGGCAAAAAAGCCGGGATAGGTGATTTTTCCTCTTATTTAAGTAAACGCTTTATCTCAGCGTTTATTATTGAAATCGCCGGGATAGACCCCCAATCTATCCCGACGCTCGCTATAGCGGCATTTTTTGCAGCGTTTTCAGAAACGTAGCTACGTTCTATCCCGACGTTTATAAACGCCGAGATATCCCCAAATAAATGCCGATATAGGTGTTATGTGTTGTAGTGTGTATTCACAATGCTCGAATTTTGTTCATGAGAAATGCTTTAATGATGTCCACATCAAATAGTCCCGAGTGGATCGTCACAGCCGTCGGGCAGTGGTAGAGGTCAACCACCATCACAAGTAAGAAGCGTATATTATTTTTGAGACCCAAATGTTAATGTCTAATATTGTCTCTCTATAATAACAAGAATTTATACGGTTGTGTAGGATGCCGGCTAACCATCCACTTCGCATGAAGTAGGTGTGTCGTCTTCCGCCGCAAATGGAGGTCCAGGTCCATTAGACCCGACCCTACTATAATTGCAAGAAGAGCACAGGTCTCAGTCGGTGTGGAAGGGAGAGACAAAGGATATGAGTTCCAGGCTACACACAACATTGTCTATGCACCCCCATATATGCAACTATTTGGTAAATGCCAGTTTCCACAGAATGTCGATGTTGTCAAATGTAAAATGCGACCGTTCATTATTTACAGCTCTTGTGGAGCGTTGGAGGCCGGCGACACCATCTACCGGTTAGGGAGATGATGGTGACACACAAGATATATCTGTTATATCTAGACTTCCAATAGATGGGGTTGTCGTGACTGGAAATCTAGAGTTCAATAAAGTTGCCTTAGTTCGAGAATATCGTGGTAAACATGTTGATGTGAACGACAACGGTGTGTTCGTTAGAAAATCAATCCGACATTCGTGGCTTTATTCTGAGTTCAACAACTCTTTGGGAGATAACCCGACAGACTTCCAACTCCAATGCTTCACGCGGGCGTACCTCATGAGTATGTTGGGAGGTGTTATCTCCCCAAGATCTTTCGGTGATGTTGTTCACCTTATGTACCTACCATTGATAGTCGATCTACACAGAGCCGGCCGTTATAGCTGGGAAAGTGTAGCGTTGGCTTCCCTTTGTCATGCATTGTGTAATTGTGCGGTGAGGTCCATACAGATGATAGGGTCAATGAGGATATTACAGATTTGTTATTAGGAACGTATACACCACGGCCGTCCACGGATCACGGTACTTTCAAAGAATTGAAAAGTGGTTGATGAGAATCCCATGATGAGGGCTCCTCTAGGGGTTTACTGAACCGGTGGGCACACATGGAAAGATAACCCATGGGAGTATTGACATACTATAGAGATAAGTTTGATCAAATGCGGGAAGAGTTCATCAATTGGGATCCCTACACCCCCAATCGATTGAAAAGACTACCACCGTTGTGCATGACCAACATGCAATTATGGTTGACGAGAGCTCCACTAGTGAACTTCAATATCATGGAGTTCTACTATCCTAATAGAGTCCCCCGACAGTTCGGCAAGCAACCAAAAATCCCCAATAACCGTATGTACGACCGAAGACTACACAACATCATAGGTCAAGGTCATATGACTAATATTGATTGGGCCGATCATCATCGAGCTCATGTGGCCTGTGGAATGAGCAAAAATATGATTTGGTGCTTGAAGGTCTCCTACCATACGATGGGTCGGAGCATGAAGCATACATGGCATAGTACTGTCATGTTACTTGCTTATACATATCTCCATGAACCACTATTCCAGCATGGATCCAAATACCGATCCCGAAACACGAGGTCGAATCACAACTGGCACATTCTACTTCGCCGCCTATGTATCAACTCAAGGCATCTTCATATTGACTCTTGGTTAGTAACTACTTTTTTAAGATTCAAAATTTCACAAGTTGTGTATATTTTTTATTTATTTGTTTATCATATAACTTTTTTTAACATGGGTATTTATAAATGTTGTTGTAGATTGACAGTTCATGGGATATTGCGCAGAAATGCGCTCGTGTGTTGAAGAGTAATGCTTCCTAGGCCGTTAAGGAATTTGCACGAGAAATCCTTAGCTCGTGTTGGTTGTCACTTGAAGAAGTAGGGGACGAACAACAACTCAACGCTCTTCTAGCTCCACCACCACCACAAGCTCAATCTCCACCACCACCACCAAGACAAGCTCAACCCCCTTCCCCACGACAACCTCAACCAAAACCATCACATAGGCAGGGGCGGAAGAGTGTTACTAGGTTGTGGAAAGGTGCCCAACTTCAAGCGCAACAACGTGCACGACCACAAGAGATTGTAGAACAGAAAGCTGAGCATGAAGAGGAGGTTGGCCCCCAGATACCTGTGTCATAGTTGACACAAGTAGAACGTGCACGTAGAGTCTCACAATGGAAGAAGAGTAAGCTGCAACACTACATGCCTAGTTAGTCTATGTATAAAAATAATGTGTTGTTGTTGATTGGCTCAAATTGGACTATGAAGCTATTTTTGGTGGTAGTAACATTCTGTGTGCATATATATGTTTTGGATAATTTGAAACTTTGTTGTTGTTGATTATGTGCTATTTGCATGATTCCTATCCCCTATTGTGTTTCATGTTGATTATGTGCTCTTTTCATTACAATTTGTTGATGTGAATGTCAGATATATATATGGTTAAGGTTGAATGGTGATCAATTTGTTGATATGAATGCATGTTTTGGAACTTGAAATTGTACAGGTTTGATACATTGATTGATTTATCTATGGGAATAATTAACGCCGTTGTTGGGAATAACGATATCAATTACTTGTAACGTTATTCCAAACAACGGCATCTGTTCAAATAGCATTCCCATTCTTATTCATGCTAGAAAATTTTAATTATAACTATTGCCTTTATCTCAAAAAACGACAACAGGTACAATGATGTCGCATGCAAATTTACTTTGAAAATTTGTAGCAAAATGTCACATGCAATAACGATGATATGCAAGTGGCTCTTTCTATGTTCCATACTCATTGTCCATAGCCGAAAAAATACCTCGATGACAGTCAAATAATACATAGCCCTGCATGATCTATGAAAAAGCATCGAATACAGCTCATGAACAATGTCCATATATCTATGCTCTCTTCATCCACTATTGCAAACGCAAATGGAAACAACCTACCATTTGCATCAGGTGAAACATCTATCAACAAATAACCTTTGTAAATGTACCTTTGTATTTTCCATACAAATGTGTTCCGTCAACACTAATAACATATCTGCATTGCTTAAATACCTCAATCGAGGGTCCGAATGCCCAAAACTCCCTTGAATGCTTCCTCGACCGCACCTGACACAACCTTGTCCTAATGGACGATCATTTCTGGATTTAAAGCTTGAATTGCTGTGAAAAGAGAAGGCAGTCTAGTGTACACTTCTTGAAAGAAACCATACAACCGCTTAATAGCTTAATGTTTTGCCTTCCAAACTTTCCTGTATGAAATATTGTTATTGAATTGAAGTTTGACTATCTCAATTATGGCTCATGGTGTTACTCTTAGTTGTGTCTTCACAACATTTAATATCATCATTGGCACAACTTTATAATCAACTTTACTATGATCTTGATTTAACATGTGATTCATACATGTATGTGGACCTTGAAGTTTCTTCACCACGAAATATGTTTGCCATTTTGGAACGATTGCATGGAATCGCCATGGACAACCCACGTCATTTACGAGCTCCGTATTTTCTGCAATCTTCTCAGATGTATGTTTGATCGGTGCGTATTTACATTTCACGATATAAACTTGAGTTCGATTTCACCGTCACAAATTCTCTATGCTTCTTTACGGAGTACATCTTAACTTAATGTCGGATACTATCTTTAGTTGGAAACCTTTGACCAAGATAGAGTTCATCCGTGTTCGATGAGTTGGAGAAAGACTATGCATGATCATGTACCGTATGTATAGATGCACTCATGGATTGCTTCAAAGGAACCACATTGTTAACATGTACATTAACGTTAACATCATTAACCTGATCTTCTCCGTCCTCCTTCTCATTATCATCATCAATCTCGTGATCCTCATCTTCTTCCTCTTCTAATAATTCGTTATTAACAATAGCGTTATAGAAGTCCTGCATAATGTTATCATTGTCAACAATATCTCGTGTCAAGGTGTAAGAATGTACCGGCTCATATTTTGTAGTAACAGGTTCTGTTGGAATTGTGCTAATATCTTCTTGTGGATGGGGCATTCTTGCATGTGACTCGACGGGTGGTTTGAAACTCCTAAAGGGGCATGGACTAGGAATAACAAGTGGCCGAGCATTAAGAAACTTAATTTGCTCAATATATAACTCCAATCCAGTACAACTATAATTTGGATCAAGTGTCCTCACAATCATGGACCTTAGTGCATTATCATTATCTACAGGCACCGCCATAAAATATTGTCCTTCTCCTTTTTTTGTAGTATAAGGGCTTTGATTTTGAGACTTCATTTACCTCTATTCCAATTAGTAACTTCAAATATCTTATCTATTAGTTTTGAGTATATAAAGTTACGGGGAGCCCAAAATAATAACCGGTTCAACATCGCTATAGTAATATCCTATCTTCGGATCACAGATTATTTCACCCCCAAAATATAACTAAATAGGTATATCGTAATCCATACATATACATAAATGGACGAATATTCGAGTAATTAAATACTCACAAGAATAACTTATGCAAACTACAAAACATATGGTTATAGAAATACCTTCAAATTAAACCGTAAGTTAGATCGCAGAAAATACACCGTGAATGTGTATGAGATGACCGGAGACAATGTTGGAGATTTATTACAATGGGGGAGTTGAATTTCAGAGTGGGAGGAGAGGGAGATATGAGAGATGAATTTTGAGAGAAAACAGATTTCAGATTTGTGCTCTAGGGTTTTAGAGTTTTGGGTTTGGAGTGGAGGGAGAGAGAGATAAAGTGAAAGGGGAAGGAGCAGAGATGGTCACTTTATATATGAAAATATTATTATACTCCCAAAAGTGGCATATTGATTTTTTATTTACAGATTTCGCTTTTGGAAACAACGGCATTAAAATAACATATGCCGTTGTAACCAATAGCGTTTTATGCTGACATGTCCAAAAGTGGGACAGTATGGTAAATATTTTTAGAAGTGGGTCAATTTGGTAATTATTTACAAAAAGTGGATCAGTAAAGGAAAACAGTAAATACCAATCATAGTAAGTAGAGTTAATTATTTTGTTAGGACACTTTTTTAAACTATTTGTATAAAATGGACAATGACCAAACTATTTACAACTAAGGGATAATTTCCAAATAATATTCTATGCTTCCTATCCTATAATATTTTCTATAGGATGTATGACCTTTCTGCAAATTTAAAATTTATTTTTGTAATATTTTATATTTCTTTTATCTAATCAATTTTTAACTACTTAAATTGTACAAAATATTTTGAGAGAACGAGGTAAGAGTAACTTAGTTAGAAATAAGGCTCTGATACCAACTGGATGTGAAGCGTGACTTGTAGTAATTACCTGTAAAGAGAAATAAACAGTGTATCAAAAAACTTCAAAGATGATATCCTTCTGTAAAATAATATTCTTGAAAATAATGTGCATTATCAATTTCAAAAATATGAAAGTAATCAAGCATAACTTCAAATTTTCTCAAGGCTTCTGATTATGTTTTTGATACTTCACTATCATATGGGGGTTCTTCGGGTTCTTCTATATGTTCATTTTTTTCCTCAATATGTTCGTTATCTTTTTCTATATATTCATTTTCTTCTAGAAATTATCTAGATGCTGCTGTAGGACTCCAGATATAGCTACCAAATTCTTCATTTTCATAAAATAATAAAGACCCTTCGTAAAAAGTTAAGTCATCGATATTTGAACACTTATATTATTAGTTTTTCCAAGATTGATTTGATTTATTGTAATAATTATTATTCGTTATATGCTAAAAAAAATAATTTAAACTCATAAAAATCATACATGCTTGTTACAATTGAGAAAAATAAACATCAAATACTCACATTCTGTCACTTCCTTGATAGTGAGTCATAAATTTCTGAGATAAGACTGAAACTATTATTATCATCCTTATTTTTATTGACTTTGTGATTTTTTTAAAAAAAGTTTCAAATAAAGATACCATAAAAATCAGAACAAAATGGTCCATCATGTTTCCGACCTAGTGAAGCTTCTTTGAGCTGCTTTGTACCAGTTACTACCAGTGGATAAAATAGTTCTGGTATGCACCCTGATTTCATTGCTCATTTTATGTTCCTCCCATCTCAGGACTACTATGCTATTCAAGAGAGCTACATCCACGAGATACGTTTGGAACAACTAGTAGCACTTCGGTACATGCAACCACAACCGAGCTCGTTTTCTGCTACTAGGTGTACAACCCAACTATATAAGGTTACAAATGGATCTTTACAAGATCCTTCAGGCAGAACCTTACAAAAACTCTCCCGAATGGAAAGAGATTCAGTTATTCATACCTTATATTCTACTAGAACCGATAGATGCTAGAACTGATAGAAATATAATTTTTCTTTTTATTTCCTTCCAAACTATTACAGATATAACTCTCCTGACAAGATTATATGGAATTTTTCTTTCAGAATTGTCTTCCCCCTTCTCTGCTCAGCCTACCCTTTTATATACCAAGGGATTAGCTTACAACAAGTTTACATGCATCACTACTTACATCATATGTCCAATAATTGCTACAAATACGTCACTGCTTACATCAACCTTCAATAATTGCTCTGATTACATTTTGGACTACTCTACAAAAGGAGATTCCTCATGGCCGACATCTTCACATGCTTCACATTTATGTTGATGCTCTGTCTTCATCAAGCTACAGTAATATCAAACTGTTTGTTCTGTCATCGTCATTGCTCCTATAGATAGTATCTGGTACCACCTATCAAATAGTGCACATTTATCTTGTGGATGGTTAATGTTTACTATACTATCATTATTATTTTCTCTGGGTCTGGACTATCATAGATCCATATGTTGTTGTCTCGTGTCTTTTAATTCACTATACAAGTTTATGAATCTAATAGCCCATTTTTTCTAGGATTAGTTTCTCAAATTCCTCAGCTTTGTATGGTATAATGGTATATGCTCCATAAACACTTAGGTAGTCACCCTATTTTTATAACATGTTCTGCTGGAAGTTCTTCATTTTCTTTAAGATACTCAGGAATTTTTGAATTCATTCTGTCATATATTTTTGAGGCATTTGTGAGGCCAAAATAACTCTTGGATGGTTTATAAATTTCTCTTGGCAAGTGGATAAGTTCTTCACGTTCTCGGGATAAATAGATGCAATGAATAAGTCCTTTTTCAAACAATGCCCTAATTGTTCTTGGATTAGCTCTTGGTAGGATGATGACCTTGTTCACAGGTTGCAGTGATATGGTTTAAATGAACTGGTTCACCTCGGTTACTTGACATAATTTTTCAATATATTGTAAAAATAATATTTTCTTTCATACTTTGGTAAGAGATTTCTTAGTGGGGAGTGTCTCCTTGTATGTGGTCTGATTTGAAGATGTAATTGCATCTTCTTTTAAGGAATGAGTAGGTCCGCCCATCTCTCATTTTTTGTCCACCATATTTTCTTTAGTTACATGCTGACTTACATGCTGGTAGAACTGACTTTGGATTCTGCATATTTATAACTGTAATTGGTTAAATGCTCATTTTATTTGCCCCATGGTTCCCTTGAAAAAAGTATATCTTGTTCTATTTGTTGGACTCTAGTTTCCATTCTGCAACAAATGAAACAGTTATTTCCTTGATAAAAAATTAGCTAAAATGTTATCTTTTCATTTTATGTTTTCTATCATAATGTGCTAGTTCCATTTGCCATCTTATCAATCTTTTATTGGCTATGGTAGGGTCGATTATTTTGTTTATCCATAATTTTGCTTGGGTATTATCTGTCCTTACTATAAATTTTGTATGTATTATAAATAATTCAAATTTTTTTATTGCTTTTAAAATCGCTAATAATTCTTTTTCATTTATGTGATAATTTTGTTGGGTTGTGTGAATGATCTGCTAGTATATCTAGCTAGTCTTTCCTCCTTTTCATCTATTTCAACAAATTTTAACATTGCTCCCTAATTATCTTCATGTGCATCTATCTCTATTATCCATGTACATTTTTTGATAGGTAATCGTAACGTACTTATTTCTAAAGTTTTTTGTTTTAATATTTTAAGTTTCTCTTCATCTTCTGAGGTTCATTCCCATTTTTTGAACTTTTTCAGTTTTTGTTGTAGAAAATTTGTTTTTGCTGATAAATTTGGTATGTATTCCTTGTTTGATTTAGTAGTCCGATTATAGCTTGAAGTTCTCTTTTTTCTTTTAAGATATTTAGGAATGTCGTTATTTTTTCTACTATATATGGCTGTAATTGTATTTCTTCATGTGATAATTTTGTTCCTAAGAATTCTATCTCTATTTTGAATAATTCCATTTTCTTTTTTGATAGTATAATACCTGCATTTTTTAATATTTATTGAATTTTACTAATTGCTCTCTATATTATTCTTCATTTTCTGATCCAATTAGAATATCATCTACATATACTAGTATAAAATTATTGTATTTTTCAAATATTTTATCCATATATTCATGAAATATTCATGGATTGTTTTCATACCCAAATGACAACACGTTCAATTCGTAAAATCCTTGTGGTGTACTAAATGTTGTTAACTCTTTTGACTCTTCCATTAGTTTTACGTGATAAAATCCTGATTTGCAATCAAATTTAGAATAGATTTTTCTTGTTCTTACTGTGTTTAGTAGTATATTTGCATATCTGTTGCGCCCCGAATTTCCAATATAATATCTCAGAAATACGTAGCATAATTCTCAGCATCTACCTCAATGTAATAGTAAACATAGCCAAAATACAGAATAATTTTTTCAACTTTTATTACATCAATTCCTTACAAAACACAGCAAAAAATTAAACACCTTGAATTACAATTATTTCTTTTACAACGCATTCATTTACAATTTACATAAGCCACATTATCATTCTACCACAAGCATCTAAATCCCAAGCTATAGATACATACCTGTAAAATATGAGGCTAGAGATAACCCTAACCCCCAAAACTATATAGGTCAGCCATAACGGTGTGAGTGACATCAAAAGAAATGCATCATAACTAAAACATAAAGAGTAAAGTCATGATCAACAAATATTGACGATAGTAACGAATGGAATATGAAATAACAATATATCTAGCATGAAAACATTTAGTGAAACTAAACTAAGTGTCAAGTGTAGGAAAACAAAAAACAAACATGCATAAAACCAAGTCAAGAAAATACAAATGCAATATGATGACTCTCTAATGCATACTTGTCAGATTTTGTGCATTCCATACTACATAGGTCTGATGCAAGCCCTTATCGTTCTCCACTTTATAGGGTTAGATCCCTCGTTATGCAACTAATCCTACTACGGTGATAGAAACAAGATCCAGAATACTTCGCGAATAGGCCTCACAACCCTCGACGCGTAAGCATCATGTAAGAACAGCTTTGACCCCCCAGGAAGAATCACCTCCCTGACGTGTACCCCAAGACCCAACTGGTCAAAATCTACAAATTCTCACCTGCCGGTTCACAGGACTCCCAATCAACTCCTAGAGATTCACAAAACGAATATCTATAACATCCTGTATTTACAAATAATTAAATTTGTTTTCACATGTTTCGCACGTGCAAATTAATGTGTGTTTTAGCTTTAAAATTATTCTTATGTCATGAATAAATATTTTCTTCTCTTTTCAAAAAAATAATCCTATTATTAATTTTTAGGCCTAATAGTCTAATTCTAGCCCATCTAAAATAAATAAATTAATTAATTAAAGAGCCCATGGACTTTAGCCCATCTAATTAGCCCACTAGCTAATTCTAATATTAATTAAGACAACTTGTTTGGTAGTTATGATCATGTAAAAAATAAATTAACAATTAAATGAATAAATAACTAGTGTGCATGTGATGGCACGTGCATTGCACATGCACGTGCAATGGAACAAGGGGGGTTGGCCGACCATAAGCTTGAGTGGGGAGATGGAGAGAGTGGAGAGTTGGTTTCTTGATGGTGGGTAGTTCTTCTAACTCCCAAATGTATCCTAGACCTTCATCCAAACTCATCTCAACCCTTCATTCACTCTTGAAATGTGTATAAATACCCCTTCCTTGTCTTTATTCATCACTTGCATTAGAAATTTCAAATAGAAAGAGAAAGAAAAAGGCATTTGTGAGGAAAAGATTGAGTGAGAAAAGAAATTTGTGTGAGAAAAAGAAAGAGAGTGTGTTCCCTTCCATTGGAGGCCGGCCAAAGCAAGAAGAGGAGGTGAAGGCTCGGGTTCATGCTTGCTAGGAGGAGGAGCTCAAATTTTTGCACAAACTAGGAGGAGAAGGGAAACAATCATGCTTTCAAGGAGTTTTTTAGGAATTTTCTTTGTTTCTTCAATAAGGAGAGTGATTTCTCTACTTCTGATATAGATACCATGCTAGAAATTTAAATTATGAATATGTTAGAAACAAATAGAAAAAAATTTGCTATATACTTGCTTGAAAAGACTGGTGAGAAAAAGAGGAAATTCTTGTTTGTCTACATGAGAAAATTAGTAAAATGAATAGAAATTTGTTAATTAAGATTTGTCATGATGCTTTATTAATATTCTTTCATGCTAGAATACATATAAATTGATGAATCATGCTTGTATAAAAATTGTGTTTGTGAATGGATTGTAGAATGCAAAATAACACTCATGGATTGTGAGATAAATTGATTAGCATGGAAAAGTTACAATAAGTGTTGAATTATAATTGTAATGTGTGAGTAGTATTATATTCACTTGATTGTCAAATTCATTGTCACTTTGAATCATAAGAAATGAGTTAGTTTTGTAAAAGATAAGATTAACTTAAGGGCATTGACTATGTTAAAGAATGGAAAATTGTATAAACACATTGTGAATAAATGGGGAACATGTAGATAAAAGATTCATCTAGAATAGAAATTTCAATGTCGAAAAATATACTAATGTTCCATTTTTTTCAAAAGAAATAAGAGGAATAGTTCTATTATATTGTTTTTTTTTGTTGAGGAAAAGGTGGAGTCTGGCCACCCTGTTTCATTAATAAGTGATTAATAAAACAAACTCAGAGTACTGGGGTTACAACAAAATCCTACAAACAGAACAGAATAACATAACTCCACCTCGAATATGGGGGGTGGGACAAAAGACAAAGCATAGGCTAGCCACAAAGAAATACATCATACCCCCCAACAAACCCTGGGGTGGTGGGTATCAATTACCATCATATACCGTGCTGGCTATCAATCGATCGTCGGTCCGATCTCGATCTCCTCATCATCAAACTTTTGAACCTGGAATACACTGGCGATTCTTTTCCTGGGACCTGCTGCTGCCACATTAGCCCAAAATGAAATAAGATGCATAATATGAGTCAAATTGCCAGAAATACTATTGCAAGTTCTACGAAAGTAAAGATTATTTCTGTCTAGCCAGAGAACCCAGGTCATTGCGGCGATAGCGATGTACCACGCTTCTCTCATAGCACCCCTCTCCGTCGCAAACTTAGGTCCTACCCACAGGTCCTCATATGTAGTACGATATTGAGATGTCCCTAAGGCGCTGAGTACCTCTACGATAACCGCTTTGCTCCTAGGACACTGAAGAAAAAGATGGTCTCTAGTCTCCAGTGTAGCGTGGCAGAACTCGCATTGAGAGTTCACATTCGGTTGGCGCTTAGCAATATTTTCTCTAGTCAGGGTCACATCATTTAGTACCAACCAAAGGAAAACTTTGATTTTTAGCGGGGCTTTCGTTCTCCAGATAACGGCAGACCACTTTGGTGAACATCCTCTAAAATGGATGTGATTATACATTGAGTGAACCGTGAACTTGCCGTTCTTCTCCAATCCCCAGGTTTTCTTATCAGGACCCTGGGAGCAGGCAATTCCAGTGTTGATGATGTAGGCCTGAAGTTCCATTAATCTGAGCTGGGAGTCTAGGTCGAGCGGTTGTTTAAAAGATGGATTCCAGCCTCCTCTTTTCCAGGCTGCTACCACCGTGCAGTGTGGTTGTGTCGCCTGCTCATATAGGTCGGGGAACAAGGATCTGAGTAAGTTTACTGTTTCCGATAGCTGATTTGGCACAGCACTGGAAGGGTTCGTATGCCTTAGTGATACCTTTCCAGCACCAGGATAACCGCGGGCCTATCCTGAAGTCCAAATTTCTCGTGCTGTTCCCATGCATGTATCCCTGAACAAACTGTTGCCACCCTTCTCTATTAGGGTGGAATACTTTCCACCACCATTTACCCAGTAGTGCCAGATTCATATCCCGAAGATCAATAATTCCTAGGCCTTCGTGAATCTTTTTCATGCACGCCTTCTCCCATCTAATGAGGTGATATCCTTCTCGGTCCGGGTCTGCCCCTTTCCATAGGAAACGTTTTCTAGTCCGGTCAATTCTTTGGATTACCCATCGCGGCATTTCAAAGAAAGAGAGATAATAGGTAGGAAGGTTTGTGAGGACTACATTAGTTAGCGTGACTCTCTTTCCCAAAGAAAGGGCTTTCCCTTTCCAGCTTGCAAGCCGTTTCTCAACCCGGTCAATGATGGGTAGCCAATCCACCTTTTTGAGTTTTTCGGATCTTAGCGGCAATCCAAGGTATTGGATGGGAAAACTCTCGATGGGGCAATTGAGGATTGTTGCATGATACAATGCCTCTTCTGGGGTCAGAGCAATGGGAATGAGAGCACTTTTGTGGAAATTAACTCTGAGCTCCGACCAAGATTCAAAGCAATACAAAATTCCTTTGAAGATGGACGTTTCTCCTAGGTTCCCATTGTCAAATAGAAGTGTATCGTCCGCATATTGGAGTATAGAGCATCCTGGATGGTTGATTCCCTTAGCCACTGGTACAATCCAACCTGCTGTGCTGCATTTGGCCATCATGGATCTTAGAACGTCTGCCACGATGGTAAAGAGAAGGGGTGATAGCGGATCTCCTTGTCTGAGCCCCCGTTTACAAGCGAATGAGTGGCCCGAAATCCCATTTACCAAGATAGCTGTGTTCTATTATATTGTTGAAAATAAGAATTTGCAAATTAGAGAAATATACTATACTGTTTTTCAAAGAAATACATTCTGGAAAAAGATTTAGATTTTGAATAGGTACAAATTGATTGAAAAATCGAGTTTATTAAAGGAAGAGTTTGATACAGTACGGTTTATACAAAAAGTATTTAACCAGATTTGTATCGGTTAGTCACTCAAGACCTAGTGGCCTTCGGGTGCGCTTTGGGTCTGTTACTGTAGCAGAGGGGGGGTGTTGGTTTGGGTTTGAGTCTTGCAAGGAACTCTATTTTACTGCAAATTCGTTTTTTTAATTAAATCCCGAAACCATACTTTAAATATAATTCGAGTCCACCTTATATTAGTTAGTCACTCAGGACTAAGTGGTCGTTGGGTGCGCTTTGGGTATGATACTGTAGCAGAGTGGGGGTGTTGGTCTTGGGTTTGAATCTGGCCCTTGCCCTTTTATTTTTTGTTTTGATTTTTTTTTAACAAAATTCTTTTTTGGGGTATTTTCAATAATTTTTATAATAAAAATTGAGCAAAAATACTAATATTCTTCTAAAATTACCTAGACTTCATGAAAATTATTTCTACAATATTTGACGTATTATAATGAGAATTAGAAATAATTTTGGGAAGAAGAAATTGATAAATTTTCTTAGAATATGACTTTGATTAATTAAAGAAAATGAATATTTTGAATGTAAAGAATTTTTGTGTAGAGATTAAAAATGAGAATTTCGACATGGAAATTTTGAGTAAGTTAAATATGAAATTGTTGTTTAAATTATGCAAGTGTGCATGGAAAATGAAATAAAAATATCATGATGAAATGTGGAAATTTGTGAGTATAAACACTCATTTTTGGTGAACATGTAAAGAGGTTGAAAACCAGAGTTTAGCTAAGTGCTTACATCAGCATGAATAAGATTTGAAACAGAAATGTGATAATAAAAGACCAAGATTGGATCCTGGTTAATAATTGATGTTTAAGACCAGTGTAGAGGTAATGCTAACTCTAGGTTATTAATTTTATTCATGATTCAAATATCTAAGGAATACACTATAGTGATGATGTGATGAAAGTAAGAGAAAAACATAAGTATGAGGGCCTCGGATCTACGGTGTGAGTGTTCACAGGCTGTCTGCATGATGCGTCATGTCATGACGTGGATACATCTCCGGAATTATCGGGACCGTGGCGATGCTTGTGGAGTGTTTGGTGACTACGTAGTGCCATCGCTCCATGACGGAGGCGAATTGTCCATAGGTTGTCTGCATGATGCGTCATGTCATGACGTGGAATTCCCCTCCAGGCTGTCAGGGCATGGGCTCGTAACTCATAGAACATCTAGGATACTTACCATAGTTATCGTAGTAGTTAAACTCATAACGAGAGATCCAACCCTACAAGATGAAGAACGGTTAAGGGCTTGCCCTCGGATTTATGTAGAATGGGATACATAAGTTCGAACAAGTGCGCATTAGTTTCATGATTAATAAGTAACTTCATTTAAGACTAAGTGCACATTCACACACGACATCAATAAGATAGTCCTTCTTAGCTTTGTTTGTGATCAAGTGTGTGCTTTCCAAGTAAGAGAAATTGATGTATTATATCCTAGTGTCAGTTGTATGCAACTGACGTGCCCACAGTTTCTATGCAGGATAAAATGAATGAAAGGACTAAAGAAGGAATGTTGCTTAAAGAAATGTTCAAATTGTTATTTATTTTGTGTATCATGTTGTAATTATAATTCTGCTGCGTTGATGTAAACATTATTATGTACAAAGTTTTAAATTCCTTGTAAAATTGTATGAAGTGAAGTGTAAAGATCCTGTGGAACTTCGAATTCAGACTTATTTGGAATTCGGGGTGTTATAGAGTGGTATGAGAGCCACGCTTCCAAGTAGTACAAATTTGTAAGGAACGACACCTTATAGTTGACATTAGAAGGTGAGTTGAGTATAGAGATTTAAATGTAAGCTACTTACATTTGTGTTGCTCTATGATTGGTGCTTCTTCTTCTCCCTTCCTAAAGATGGCGAACTACCACGATCCTGTAGCGCCCCGAATTTCTAATATAATATCTTAGAAAATTACGTGGCACAATTCCCAGCATCAACTTCAAATGTAATATTAAACAAAGTCAACACCAGTAAAATTTTAAATTTTCATTTCAATAATTATTTACACAGCAAATCGAAATACAATACACCTTAAATCAAAATCTCTTTTCTTTGCAACAATTTCTTTTACAATTACATAAGTCATTACATCACTTGAAATCAAGCATTCGAATCCGAGCTATAAGAAATCACCTGTAAAATATGAGGCTAGAGATAACCCTAACCCCCAAAACTAAAGGGTTCAGCCATAAAGGTGTGAGTGATATAAACAAGTAACAAAAGTAAAGCATGGATTTATCAACAACAGAACATAACAAGAGTAAATGAATATAGGAAATAACAAACGCGAAAAACACAACGAGTGAAGCTAGACTAAGTGTCAAGTGTAAAAAACAGGAAAACCACATGCGTGAAACCAAATCAAGAAAACATAATTCTATATGCTGACTCTCTAATGCGTACTTGTCGGAGTCTATGCATTCCACTCTACATAGGTCCGGTGCAAGCCCTTAATGTCTCCACATTATAGGGTTTAATCCCCCGCTATGCAACTATTCCTAACACGATGACTACTACGAGATAAAGATAAACTGTGAGTATTAGCCCATGCCCCGATAATTCCGGAGGTCAAACTCTATCCACAGATAATTCCGGAGACTATTTCACTCACACCTGGGAATCTTCGAGAATACCCCACACCGCAAGCAATGGCACCTCATCATACGAATACCACCTGTGCGTCGCCTCGACCCCGATAATTCCAGACATCAATCCCACACCACAGGTAATTCCGGAGACTATTTCACTCCCATCTGGATAATTCCGGGGATTATCTCACACCGCAAGCCATACTGAGGTCCATAATCCATGTTCTCGTTCATCATATCACCACTAGTGCCTGTCCTTATCATTTAGGCTGTTTTATTACTTTGCGAATCTCCTAGAGTTGGTGTACCCTACCGAACTTAACTCAATAACTGATCAACTAAAATTGACTCAACAGGCCCAAACATAAATATATTAACTGCCGGTATACTAGGTCACACACACCCTCTAGAGACTCACACTCAAATATCCAAACCAATCCTCGAACGTAAATTGTTCAGTTAAACTACTTGAAAACATATGTTCAGTAGAAGATAAAGTATAGAATAATAAGTTATAGATTAGAACATTTAGAGAATAAATCATCTGAAAGAACATTCAAAATATAAAGATACATCAGTATCAGTCGACTAATAACAAGCGTAAGTCGACTATCCAGACAGAGAATTTCATGGTTTTAAGAAAATAATTCTAAGTGTTATAAGTCGACTATCTAGGGTCATAGGTCGACTGTCCAGGGAGAAAAATCCAATAATCTTTAAGAAAATACTTCTAAGTATAGCAGTCGACTGTAAAGAGTATAGGTCGACTGTCCAGAGAAAAGAATTACAATAACTTCGAGAAAATAATTCTAGGTGATACCAGTCAACTGTAAAAGTCATCAGTCGACTGTCCAGAATGAGATTTCAAGAAAAACTAGAGAACATTGCAGCTGGGTTGTGTCGGTCGACTGAGAAGTCATACCAGTCGACTGTCGACCTACAGACTGCATACTTTTGGTTGTGCACATTTCAACCGATACGTAGTTTTACTTTATGAAAACGATTTCTACGAAAAGCTTATTTCTTATATGATCAAATACAACTTGTAGGACATATAATAGTCCATAAAACTAAATCAAACTACTTTAATTTATAAAATAGATATTTTTTTGATTTCTTTCAATTAAAAAATGAATTGTGTATATAGTCAAATATAGAGTTTTCTTAAAATTTCACTGATCACCGAAATAGTTTCATATTCAGATCCAAACCATATAAATACCAAATCTCAAAGAAAATCCCCAATTTGGATTCATTTCTACAAACTCACTAAATTATCAATTTCGATTTTCAAGACATGATCTCTTGATTCATAAATTCTTTCTCCAATTTTCTCAAAACTGAATTACTACTACAACTCATAACCATAATCAATTGGTAACATCACCATATCAAGTTTCATTCAACCAATACTCAAAAGTGATAAAAATCTCATCTTTATTAGATTCATGCATAAAATCTACCATATTCGGTCAATCCAACATTAATCCAAAAT
The DNA here is from genome assembly GCA_017893485.1 of Hemerocallis citrina. Classification (NCBI taxonomy): domain Eukaryota; kingdom Viridiplantae; phylum Streptophyta; class Magnoliopsida; order Asparagales; family Asphodelaceae; genus Hemerocallis; species Hemerocallis citrina. Next base: position 50,994,574 of record CM030368.1, read on the forward strand.
AAATAGTCTACCCATGATTTCTAATTTGACGCTCATCAATCCCGAATTACCCACATAAAATTTTATTTATGAACAACTAGGATTCACAAGATCCATTTTTCATCCATCCAATCCATCATATACAGATTCACACTTAAACCCTAAACATGCTTTCTAGCAAATGAAGTTCAACATCCAAGATCCATTAAAACATTCATATCATTCGCATACACATTCACAAAATAAAAGAAGACAAACAAGTCACTCACATACAACATGTACAAAAAAATAAAACACAACAAATCACTCACCTCGAATGAAGAAATCTGATAAGACGCCTTTCTTTGGCGAAATCCAAGATCCTCTCCTTCAATCTCCAAGATTATAAAACCTTTGTGTTGTGCAGCGAAAGACGGCTACACTCCACCTCTTTTAAATACCCGGGATAGGAGAATTAGGATTTTTAAACACATTTGCAAAATAACCCCTTGAAAATATAACTTTACATAAATAGATCCCTATACTTGGAAACTTGATAAAATCAATTAAATTGAGATTTAAAAAGTCAAATAGACACCTTATTTCCAGTTGGCACTATTTGAAAAGTCCAAAAAATATTTTTGCACTTTCACTCCTCAAAATGACAATTTTGCAAAAAGATCTTTCTTTTTCGTAATATTTGCAAATAGATCCAATTAATATCAAAAAAATCTAGAAAAATTATAAATAAATCCCAAATAATACATGATGATTTTTCATTAAAAAAATTGGCTTTTGAACATCTCAAGAAGATATTTGCACGTGTTTTGCACATGTAAAAAGATAGATTTTCAGAAAAATATTTATTAAATCTCCCAAAATTCATTTTAATTCATTTATAAACCTTTAAAAATAATATTTAAAAATATGGGGTACTACATCACTCCCTCCTTAGAAAAGTTCTATCCTCAGAACTATTGCTAATGGGATCCAAAATAAGAATGAACAACGAAATTGAAATTTCATACATGAACCATAATTCGAAACATTCACGTAGAAGGACATGTCAAACAAAAGAAATACTACTCAATCCAATAGTACAATCATCCAAAGAAATACCATCACATAAATAAGATACAATCATATAAAAAGCTCAGGAAAATCCTTCTGCATGCGATCCTCTGGCTCCCAAGTAGCCTCCTCGAACTGCTGATTCCTCCACAGCACCTTGACCATAGGTATCACTTTACTCCTAAGAACTTTGTCCCTACAGTCAACGATCTCAACATGCTATTCTTTGTAACTCAAGTTCACCTGTAGACCTTCAGGAATCTCTACCAACTGATGATTCTGATCTGGCACATACTTCCTCAACAATGACACATGGAATACATCATGCACCTGTGCCAACTCCTCTGGAAGCTCCAACCTATATGATGTCTTGCCAATTCGCTCCACAATCCTGTACGGCCCAATATACCTTAGCGCCAACTTGCATCCCTTACCAAATTGATCACTCCTTTGGTCGGAGACACCTTGAGGAAAACTGCATTCCCAACCTCAAACTCCAAGTCCCTTCGTCGAGTATCAGCATAACTCTTCTGTCGACTCTGAGCCTCAACCAACCTCTTGCGAATCAGCTCAATCTGCTCTGACGTCTGCTGCACAATCTTAGGACCAAACATCTGCCTCTCACCAACCTCATACCAACACACAGATGTCCTGCACCTCCGCCCGTACAAAGCCTCATACGGTACCATCCCGATACTCGCATGGTAACTGTTGTTAGAAGCAAACTCAACCAATGCCAAGTATCTCACCCAACTAACACCGAAATCCATAACACAAGCCCTCAGCATATCTTCCAGCACCCGATTCACCCTCTCGGTCTGACCATCAGTCTGCGGATGAAACGCGGTACTGAAATCAGTTCTGGTGCCCGAAGCTGCTTGTAGGCTCTTCCAAAACCTTGAAGTGAAGCTTGCATCCCTGTCAGAAACAATCGACACAGGAACTCCATGAAGCCTCACAATCTCACCAATGTACAATTCAGCCAATTTCTCCAATGACCAAGTAATCTTCATGGCTAGAAAGTGAGCCGACTTAGTCAAATGGTCTACAATAACCCAAATCGAGTCATTGCCCTTCGAACTCCTCGACAAACCTGTGATGAAATCCATACTGATATTCTCCCATTTCCACTCCGGAATAGGCAGTGGCTGTAACAAACCTCCAGGTCTCTGATTTTTTGCTTTGATCTGCTGACAAGTCAGACATCTTGCCACGAAATTTGCCACATCCCTCTTCATACCAGACCACCAAAAGTGCTGTTTGATGTCCTTGTACATCTTCGTGCCTCCAGGATGTACTGACAATAAGGTACTGTGTGCTTCCTGCAAGATACTCTCTCTCAAATCTGCATTATCCGGAACACACAACCTCTCACCCATCCAAAGAACTCCATCTTGGACACGAAACTCTGATAGCTTGCCTTCTGAAACCTGTTGCAGCATCTTCTGAATCTCTGAATCTGATCTCTGACCTTCCACAATCCTTTCTCTCATGGAAGGATGCAGCCTCAATTGAGCCAAAGATGCCTCTAAACCCTGCAGCACCACCTCGATACCTGCCTGATCAAACTTTACTGCCAACTCGCTTCGAGTAGTGATCAAACTTGTTAAACTACTCTTCCTAGTAAGTCCATCAGCTACCACATTCGCCTTGCCCGGATGAAACTTGATCTCAGGACGAATGTCTTCCAATACTTCCAACCACCTTCTCTGCCAAAGATTAAGATCCTTCTATTGATAAATGTACTTCAGGCTCTTGTGGTCAGTGTACATGTTGACCTTCTCACCATAAACATAATGCCTCCACTTCTTCAAGGCAAAGATAATAGCTGCTAGCTCCAAATCATGCGTTGGATAATTCTTCTCATGCGGACGCAATTGCCTCGAACCGTATGCAATAACCTTACCTTCTTGCATCAAGACACAACCCAAACCTCTGAGAGATGCATCACTGAAGATATCATAATCCTTCCCAGCTTGTGGCAAAGCTAAGATAGGTGCAGTAGTCAACCTCTCCTTTAACTCAAGGAAGCTCGCCTCACACTTATCAGTCCATGAAAATGCTACATTCTTCCGGGTCAAACCTGTCAAAGGAACTGCAATCTAAGAATAACCCTGGATGAATCTCTTGTAGTAACCAGTCAAACCCACGAAACTTCTGACTTCCTTTACAGACATTGGCATGGGCCAATCCTTTACTGCTTCAACCTTCTAAGGATCAGTAGCCACTCCCTCCTTAGAAATGATATGACCAAGGAAAGCTACCTCAAACTTCCAAAACTCACACTTCGACAACTTGGCATACAAGCTATGCTCCTACAATTTCTGTAATACCGCTTTCAAGTGCATAGAATGCTCCTCCTCCGACTTCGAATACACCAAAATATCGTCAATGAAAACCACCACGAAGGAGTCAATAAATGGCCTCAAAACCCGATTCATCATATCCATGAACACTGCTGGCGCATTCGTCAAACCGAATGGCATCACCAAAAACTCATAGAGCCCATGACGAGTCCTGAAAGCTGTCTTACTCACATCTTCCTCCTTGACTCGAACCTGATGATACCCTGATCTCAAATCAATCTTCGAAAACACAGCTGCTCCTCGAAGCCTGTCGAACAAATCATCAATCTGCGGAAGTGGATACTTGTTCTGAATAGTCACCCTATTCAACTTCCGGTAGTCAATGCACATCCTCATTGACCCATCCTTCTTCTTGACTAACAACACTGGCGCACCCCACGGTGAGGAACTCGGCCTAATAAGCCCTTTGCTCAATAGCTCCTCAATCTGCTTCTTCACTTCGTTTTTCTCTACAGGTGCCATCCTGTACGGAGCTTTAGAAATCAGAGCACTTCCCGGCTAAACATTAATGCAAAAATCCATATCTCTCTGTGGTGGTGATCCTAGAAAACCTTCTAAGAAAACCTTAGGAAAATCTCTGACAACCGGAATGCTTTTGACTTCATCTGGAATCGCCATCTTGGATACCATTGCAATCACCTTCAGAACTTTCTTCTTCCCTTGGAAAGTCACTACGGGACCACCTGGTGCTTTCACTAACACCTCTTTCTGCTTGCATTCAATTGTGGCATCATATATTGCCATCCAATCAATGCCCATGATCACATCCACTCCTAAGACTTGCAGCTCGATCAGATCAATGCCGAATAATCTCCCGCCAATCTCGATATCACAGCCCTCGTAATATCGTTCGGCAATCAATTCTTCACCTGACGGCGTTGCCACCGACAAAACCTTGCCTGGAAACAACTTAGGCTCCACACCTAAGACCTTTGCAAAATTGGGCGACACAAAAGTATGCGAAGAACCAGTATCAAATAAAACTTTTCTCTTAATTCCATTAACCAAAATAATCCCTGTTACATGAAGAATGATACTCAATCTCCAATTATTCTCAAATAAATGTTTTACTTGTTACATTGATTAAAAATAAAATCAAAACTCTTGCATACCCTGGATCACATCTTCCGAGTTACCCACATCTTCCTCGGTTAATGCGAACACTCGCCCTTGCCTCTGGAATTTACTTCCACCTGGACCATCCTTCCTCAACTGTGGACAATGAGGCTTAGAATGTCCCGCCTGCCTACAATGGAAACAAGTCTGCTTTTCTAACTTAGGACACACTGACCTGTAATAATCTGCCTCTTTGCAGTAATAACAAGTCACTTCCTGAGTTGCAGATGCCTTCTGCACTGAACCACTGAATTTGACTTGCTTCGCTGGGAATCCTTTCCCACTCTGAGCTGATGCTGGCCTCTTGTTCCTGTTCCAGGTCTCTTGCTTCTTCTGGAACTGGTCCATGTCTTCCTCGGTCATAGCTGCTCTCCTGACCAGCTTGTCGAACCTCCTTATGCCCAACGGAATCATTCTCGACCTCAAGTTTGGCCTCAAGCCCTGCTCAAACTTCTTGGCCTTCTTCACCTCGTCAACTATCAACTCTGGTGCATACCTCGGCAGCTGAGCGAACTTGGTCTCATACTCTCGCACGGTCATGCTGCCCTGCTGTAGATTTAGGAATTCAGTTGCCTTCTTCTCCTGAATATCCAGGGGAAAGAAACGATCCCTGAATTCTTCTAGAAAAGCCGCCCAAGTCATCTGCTGGTTCCCCAAAGTCCTCTTTACCGTTTGCCACCAAACACCAGTGTCCTTTTCCAGTTGCATAGTGGCCAACTTCACCTTTTTGGCTGCCGAAGTTTCTGAAACCACAAAGATTGTCTCCATCCATCTAATCCAATCATCGGCCTCGTTTGGATCAGATTGCCCCTCAAACACTAGCGGCCTCATCCTCTTGAAGGACTCGATCTGCTTGATGGGGTCGGCGTTAACTAATCTTGGTCCAGCCCCCTGATTCTGATTTTGGTTCTGATTCTGAGCCAAATTAGCTGCCATTAGTGCATTCAAAGTCTGATACACCCTGGAAAATTCGGCCTCGAGATCAATTCCAGTTCCTTGGGAACTTCCAGCTCCGTCACCATTGTTACCAACCCTGGATCTGGGTCCAACCATTCTGAATACTGCAAAATGAGGGAAAAGTTAGAGCACCACACACAATTCATACTCACATCAATATCCTTTGGCAAAACCTCAACTGTACCCCAAAAGTAAAACATCATGTTTCAGTTCTATGTGATCCTCACTCTCTAATGTCCACACCTAGGTACTCACACTCTAGTATCCACACCTAGGTTATTTTTTTATACCATGTTTATTATTACTATTGAAGCATCCTCTGATACCAATCTCTGTAGCGCCCCGAATTTCTAATATAATATCTTAGAAAATTACGTGGCACAATTCCCAGCATCAACTTCAAATATAATATTAAACAAAGTCAACACCAGTAAAATTTTAAATTTTCATTTTAATAATCATTTACATAGCACAGCGAAATACAATACACCTTAAATCAAAATCTCTTTTCTTTACAACAATTTATTTTACAATTACATAAGTCATTACATCACTTGAACTCAAGCATCGATATCCGAGCTATAAGAAATCACCTGTAAAATATAAGGCTAGAGATAACCCTAACCCCCAAAATTAAAGGGGTCAGCCATAAAAGTGTGAGTGATATAAACAAGCAACATAAGTAAAGCATGGATTTATCAACAACGGAACATAACAAGAGTAAATGAATATAGGAAATCACAAACGCGAAAAACACAACGAGTGAAGCTAGACTAAGTGTCAAGTATAGAAAACAGAAAAACCACATGCGTGAAACCAAATCAAGAAAACACAATTCTATATGCTGACTCTCTAATGCGTACTTGTCGGAGTCTATGCATCCCACTCTACATAGGTCCGGTGCAAGCCCTTAACGTCTCCACATTATAGGGTTTAATCTCCTGCTATGCAACTATTCCTAACACGATGACTACTACGAGATAAAGATAAACTGTGAGTATTAGCCCATGCCCCGATAATTCCGGAGGTCAAACTCTATCCACAGATAATTCCGGAGACTATTTCACTCACACTTGGGAATCTTCGAGAATACCCCACACCGCAAGCAATGGCACCTCTTAACACGAATACCACATGTGCGTCGCCTCGATCCCGATAATTCTGGAGATCAATCCCACACCACAGGTAATTCCGGAGACTATTTCACTCACACATGGATAATTCCAGGGATTATCTCACACCGCAAGCCATACTGAGGTCCATAATCCATGTTCTCGTTCATCATATCACCACTAGTACCTATCCTTATCATTTAGGTTGTTTTATTACTTTACGAATCTCCTAGAGTTGGTGTACCCTACCGGACTTAACTCAACAACTGATCAACTAAAATTGCCTCAACAGGTGCAAACATAAATATCTCAACTGCCAGTATACTAGGGTCACACACACACCCTCTAGAGACTCACACTCAAATATCCAAACCAATCCTCCAACATAAATTATTCAGTTAAACCACTTGAAAACATATGTTTAGTAGAAGATAAAGTATAGAATAATAAGTTATAGATTAGAACATTTAGAGAATAAATTATTTGAAAGAACATTCAGAATATAAAGATACATCAGTATCAGTCGACTAATAACAAGCTTAAGTCGAATGTCCAGACAGAGAATTTCATGGTTTTAAGAAAATAATTCTAAGTGTTATAAGTCGACTATCTAGGGTCATAGATCGACTGTCCAGGGAGAAAAATCCAATAATCTTTAAGAAAATAATTCTAAGTATAGCAGTCGACTGTAAAGGGTATAGGTCAACTGTCCAGAAAGAAAAATTACAATAACTTCGAGAAAATAATTTTAGGTGGTACCAGTCGACTGTAAAAGTCATCAGTCAACTGTCCAGAACGAGATTTCAAAAAAAAACTAGAGAACATTGCAGCTGGGTTGTGTCGGTCGACTGAGAAGTCATACCAGTCGACTGTCGACCTACAGACTGGTTGTGCACATTTCAACCGATACGTAGTTTTACTTTATGAAAACGATTTCTACGAAAAGCTTATTTCTTATATGATCAAATACAACTTGTAGGACATATAATAGTCCATAAAACTAAATCAAACTACTTGAATTTATAAAATAGAGATTTTGTTGATTTCTTTCGATTAAAACATGAATTGTGTATATAGTCAAATATAGAGTTTTCTTAAAATTTCACTGATCACCGAAATAGTTTCGTATTCAGATCCAAACCATATAAATACCAAATCTCAAAGAAAATCCCCAATTTGGATTCATTTCTACAAACTCACTAAATTATCAATTTCGATTTTCAAGACATGATCTCTTGATTCATAAATTCTTTCTCCAATTTTCTCAAAACTGAATTACTACTACAACTCACAACCATAATCAATTGGTAACATCACCATATCATGTTTCATTCAACCAATACTCAAAAGTGATAAAAATCTCATCTTTATTAGATTCATGCATAAAATCTACCATATTCGGTCAATCCAACATTAATCCAAAAGAAATTATCTACCCATGATTTCTAATATGACGCTCATCAATCCCTAATTACCCACATACAATTTTATTTACGAACAACTAGGATTCACAAGATCCAGTTTTTCATCCATCCAATCCATCATATACGGATTCATACTTAAACCCTAAACATGCTTTCTAGCAAATGAAGTTCAACATCCAAGATCCATTAAAACATTCATATCATTCGCATAAACATTCACAAAATAAAAGAAGACAAACAAGTCGCTCACATACAACATGTACAAAGAAAATAAAACACAACAAATCACTCACCTCGAATGAAGAAATCTGATAAGAAGCCTTTCTTTGGCGAAATCTAAGATCCTCTCCTTCAATCTCCAAGAATAATAAAACCTTTGTATTGTGCAGTGAAATACGGCTGCACTCCATCTCTTTTAAATACCCAGGATAGGAGAATTAGGGTTTTTAAATATATTTGCAAAATAACCCCTTGAAAATATAACTTTACATAAATAGATCCCTAAACTTGGAAACTTGATAAAATCAATTAAATTGAGATTTAAAAAGTAAAATAGACACCTTATTTCCAGTTGGCACTGTTTGAAAAGTCCAGGAAATAGTTTTGCACTTTCACCCTTCAAAATGATAATTTTGCAAAAGATCCTTCTTTTTCGTAATATTTACAAATAGATCCAATTAATATCAGAAAAATCTAGAAAAAATATAAATAAATCCCAAATAATACATGATGATTTTTCATTAAAAAATTTTTGGCTTTTGAACATCTCAAGAAGATATTTGCATGTGTTTTGCACGTGTAAAAAGATAGATTTTCAGAAAAATATTTATTAAATCTCCCAAAATTCATTTTAATTCATTTATAAACCTTTAAAAATAATATTTAAAAATACGGGGTACTACAGATCCAGCAGGCGATGATGATTGGCACATAATTGAAGAGGACTACTACCCTGGACAAGGAGATTCCGACGAACAAGATCCCGAGGAGTATGAAGGAGAATGGCCCGAGTCCTGAGAGATCACTCCGCCTTCGGACTAATCAGATATTTCATCGAACAAGGAAGAACCAGTTCCGAGAGGTCTCATCGAATCTCTTCAGAGGCAAGTTGAGACTCAGAAGGAGAGAGCAGGCCAATTGCAGGCCCAGTGTGCAAAGTTCAAGGAGAACATTGCAACCCTCAGTCATCATGTTTGGGAACTCTAGAAGAGAAAGGACATGTATGATGTGCTGAAGGAAGAAGTAGCGGAACTATGGGAAGAGCTTAGAAATGCCAAGAGAAACCATAGAGATTAGAATGTTGTATCATCTCAATGTTTTTCTCTTGATGTCAGACGATATTTTAAATTTGAATGTACACAGTTTGAATTCAATGAAATGAAAGAGTTGATTTAAATCCATATTTCTACTTCGAATTTAATGGATCTTTTGAATCAGAGTATGGCAGGAAGAAGAGCAAGGGGTGGAGAAGGGCCCAGTTATGGACTCGACTTGGAAACAGAGTTGGCCAGAGTCTATCAGACCTTCAACGCCATTGCCATGAACTAAAACCATAGGGCGATGCCTGCAAATCCAGTTCCTGAGGCGATCAAACTTATGGAATCATTCAACCAAATGAAGCTGCCAGTGTTTGAAGGGAAGTCAAACCCAGATGCAGCTAACAATTGGATTAGGCAAGTCGAGACTATCTTTGAGGTCTTGGAAACTCCAGAAGGTAGCAAGGTGAAGCTGGCTACATTGCAGCTTGAGAAGGATGCAGCTGTATGGTGGCAATTCTTAAACCAGACTATGAGAAATGGTGTTATCGGCTAGGAGGAATTCTTGGAAGAGTTCCGCAGTCACTACTTTCCATTCGACGTCCAAGAGAAGAAAGCGATGGAGTTCCTGGCTCAACAGCAAGGAAGCATGCCTGTCAGAGAGTATGAGACAAGGTTTACTCAACTTTCGAGGTATGCACCCGAACTTATGATGGACGAGGCGAAGAAAGCTCAGAAGTTCGACCACGATTTGATGCCGAGTTGAGATCAAGGATGATACCCCCTGGTATCAAGAGATTTTACAAATTAGTCAAGCGAGCTGCAGCTACAGAGGAGGATATAGAGCATTTTCATGCCGCCCAGAACAGAAGAAGCAATTAGAATGTTGCGAAGATGCCCGCAGATTCTGGGAATGTCAGGGGGCAACCACCAGCTCAAAGGTTTAAACCTACGGGGACGAACGCTATCAATGTGGCTGGAAGGTCCGGAAATAGTTGGGTGAGACCTCCTGTGGTGACTTATTTAAATTGTGGAGTGAAAGGTCATTACAGATCTTACTGCCCTAAGCTGCGAGATGTCGTCCGGAAGGCACCAACGCAGCAAGTTGGGAAGAAGCCGTACCAGCAGGGGCGAGTATTCGCTTTGACTGAAGCCGACACTGATGAAGTGGATCACGCCATTACTGGAGAACTTTTATTAAATGGAAAGAAAGCTGTTATTTTGTTCGATACTGGACCCTCTCATACTTTTGTATCTCCTAAATTTGCTAAAGTTTTGGGAGTCGAATCGAAGGTCTTTCCAGGCAAGGTCATAGCAGTAGCTACTCCATCAGGGGAGACTTTAACCACTGATCGATATTATGCAGACTGCGAGATCGAGATTGGAGAAAGGATTTTCGGGATTGATCTGATCGAGCTGAAAATCCTAGGGATCGATGTTATCATTGGCATTGATTGGATATCGATGTACAGTGCGAAATCGAGTGCAAGACCAAGGAATTAACAGTGAAGGCTCCATGTGGTCCTATACTTACTTTCCAGGGGAAGAGGAGATGTTTAGGTTTGGTGGCAGCTACCAGCAAGAAGAAGGTTCCAGTGGAGGTGCAGCAAATTCCAGTGGTTCGGGATTACCCAACTGTGTTCTTGGAGGATTTGCCCGGATTACCTTTACATCGTGATGTAGAGTTCAACATCATTATCCAGCTAGGGAGTGCACCTATTTTCAAGGCACCGTATAGGATGGCGCCTGTGGAATAGGATGAAGTTAAATGGCAGATTGAGGAGCTTTTGGGGAAATGTGTTATTCAGCCAAGTGCGTCACATTGGGAAGCACTGATACTATTGGTGAAGAAGAAGGATGAGTCGATGAGGATGTGCATCAATTGCCGGGAGCTGAATAAGGTTACTGTTCAGAATAAATATCCAATTCCACAAATTGATGACCTGTTCGATCGTTTACAAGGAGCAGCTATTTTCTCTAAAATAAACCTTCAATCAGGATACCATCAGGTTCGAATGAAAGCATAAGATGTGCATAAGACTGCATTCAGAATTCGACATGGGCATTTCGAATTCTTAGTTATACCATTTGGAGTGACGAATGCACATGCAATCTTTATGGACATGATGAACAGAGTTCTGAGGCCATTTATTGATTCTTTCGTCGTGGTGTTTATCAACGATATTCTTGTGTACTCCAAATCAGAAGAGGAGCACACTGAACATCTGGCTAAGGTTCTGAAGAAGCTTCAAGAGCATGAGTTGTATACCAAGTTATCCAAGTACAATTTCTAGAAATCTGAAGTGGCATTCCTGGGTCACATCCTTTCTAAGGAGGGAGTGACTACTGATCCTCAAAAGATAGATGCAGTGAAGGATTGGGCAAGGTCTACTACAGTGAAGGAAATCAGAAGTTTTCTTGGGTTAACTGGATACTAAAGGAGGTTTATTCAAGGCTATGCTCAGATAGCCGTGCCACTCACTGGTCTGACTAAGAAGAATGTAAATTTCAAGTGGACTAAACGATGCGAGGCAAGCTTTCAAGAGTTGAAAGAGAAGTTGACTATTACTCCCATTTTGGCTTTGCCTAGAGCAGGTGTTGAGTATGATGTCTACAGTGATGCTTCACATCGTGGGCTTGGGTGTGTCTTGATGCAAGAGGGAAAGGTAATCGCTTATGGGTCTAGGCAACTAAGATCGCATGAAAAGAATTATTCGACTCATAATCTGGAGTTGGCTGCGATTATTTTTGCTTTAAAACAATGGAGGCATTACGTGTACAGTGAGAAATTAAACATGTACACGGATCACAAAAGCTTGAAGTACATCTACCAGTAAAAGGACCTGAATCTGAGGCAACGGAGATGGTTGGAAATACTTGAGGACATGCGTCCTGAGATTAAGTACCATCCGAGGAAGGCTAATGTTGTTACTGATGCACTTAGCCGTAAAAGCAGTTTGGTCAGTTTGATCACGACCCAGAAGCATCTTGCAGAGGAGTTGGATCAAGCTGGTATTGAGGTAGTTTTGCAAGGCTTGGGAGCATCTTTGGCTCAGCTGAGGCTGCAGCCTATGCTGAATGAAAGGATTACAGCAAGTCAGAAAGAATGTAGAGATTTAGAAGATGAAGGAGCAGGTTGGTGCAGGCAGACTTTCAGAGTTTCAGATCAGGGATGAAGTGTTGAGGTTTGGAAAGAGGCTATGTATTCCGGATCAATCATACTTAAGGGAGAGTATTCTTTAGGCGGCACATGCCCCTCTTTTGTCGGTACATCCTGGGAGCACCAAGATGTACGAAGACATCAAGCAATATTTCTGGTGGTCAGGTTTGAAGAGGGATGTGGCAGAGTTTGTGGCAAGATGTGAGCTTTGTCAGCAGGTGAAAGCCGAGAATCAGAAGCCCGGAGGTTTGTTGCAACCGTTACCCATTCCGGAGTGGAAGTGGGATAACATCAGCATGGATTTCATCACGGGTTTTCCCAGGAGTTCGAAGGGTAATGATGCGATTTGGGTCATAGTCGATAGACTAACCAAATCGGCTCACTTTTTGGCGATGAAACTCACTTCGTCTATGGACAAGTTAGCCGAGCTGTATATTTGGGAGATCATCAGGCTTCATGGTGTTCCGTTGACCATTGTGTCTGATCGAAATGCGCAGTTCACTTCGCATTTTTGGATGAGTCTTTAGACAGCTTTGGGTACTAAGATGGATTTCAGCACTGCCTTCAATTCTCAGACTGATGATCAGACTTAGAGGGTCAATCGAGTTCTTGAGGATATGCTTCAGTGTTGTGTTCTAGATTTTTGGGCAGTTGGGAAAGGCATCTAGCTCTGGTAGAGTTTGCCTACAACAACAGTTTTCAAACTAGTATCGGGATGGCGCCGTATTAAGCTCTATATGGCAGGAAGTGCTGAACACCTGTTTGCTGGTTTGAAGTAGGGGAGCGGTAGATGTTTGGACCCAAGATCGTGCAGCAGACCTCGGAAAAGGTCAATTTGATCAGGAAGAGGTTAGTGGATGCTCAGAGTAGGCAGAAGAGTTATGCCGAGAACCGGAGGAGGGACCTTGAGTTCGAGGAAGGTGAATTTGTCTTTCTGAAAGTATCACCTAGTAAAGATGTGATTCGTTTTGGCAGAGGTGGAAAATTAGTGCCATGGTTCATAGGCCCATATAAGATATTGAAGAGGATTGGAAAAACTGCTTACCGGTTTGAGTTATCGAAAGAGTTGTCTCAGTTGCACAATGTCTTCCATGTGTCCATGTTGAGGGGTTACATTCCAGATCCAAGTCACCATTTTTCCGAAGTGCCAGAGGGATTGTAGTTAGATCTAAGCTACATTGAGCGACCGGTTGAGATCGTGGATCGTCGGGAGAAAGTCTTGTGGAACAAGATGATACCGATGGTTAAAGTAGTCTGGAGAAACCAGTTGGTTGAAGAGGCTACTTAGGAATCCAAGGAAAAGATGCTGAAAGATCATCCCGAGCTCTTTATTTGATTACTAGATTTGCCCGTGGACACGTGCCTACGGCACGTCTTCGGAACGATATAAAACACGAAAAGCCATGTAAATAGTAGAACAATAATTATGTAGCTCAAGTTTGAATAGTATGACAATAATTAGTTATAAATAGAAGTCTATGTTTCCGTTAGTATATGTTGAAAAATAATTATAAATGGGGGTATAAAATCTAACTTCTTAGAACTTTAAGTGTGGAAAATAATGAAATTTAATTGTTGAAGAGATATTTGCTATTAAAAATTCTAAAATTTACAAAATCGAAATCTTAAAATCTAAATTTCTAAATAAATAAAGAAAGAATGGGATAGAGAGATATAGAGAGAGAGAGAAAGAGAGAAATATGAAAAAGTAAAGAGAGAAGAGATAGATAGTAATAAAGTAATGAGTTTTTTAGGGGGGAAAATTTGGTTTTTGGGTTTGAAATTTTGGAGGGAAAATATGTTTTGTGAGGTTTGATATGGGCCTTTGATTTTTGGGGGATTGATTGTGAGCCACTTGATAGCTTTCTTTGTAATTTATTATATAGATATTGTTTCTTTCTTCTTTTATGTTTTATTTTCTCAGTCTTTAAGAGTAGTTCCGAGGATGGAACTATTCTAAGGAGGGAGTGTTGTAACATCCTGTATTTACAAATAATTAAATTTGTTTTCACATGTTTCGCACGTGCAAATTAATCTGTGTTTTTAGCTATAAAATTATTCTTATGTCATGAACAAATATTTTCTTCTCTTTTTTTTAAAAAAAACCTATTATTAAACTTTAGGCCTAATAGTCTAATTCTAGCCCATCTAATATAAATAAATAAATTAATTAAAGAGCCCATGGACTTTAGCCCACCTAATTAGCCCACTAGTTAATTCTAATATTAATTAATACAACTTGTATGGTAGTCATGATCATGTAACAAATAAATTAACAATTAAATGAACAAACAACTATTGTGCAAGTGATGGCACGTGCATTGCACATGCACGTGCAATGGAACAAGGGGGGTTAGCCGGTCATAAGCTTGAGTGGGGACATGGAGAGAGTGGAGAGTTGGTTGCTTGATAGTGGGTAGTTCTTCTAACTCCCAAATGTATCCTAGACCTTTATCCAAACTCATCTCAACCCTTCATTCACTTTTGAAATGTGTATGAATACCCCTCCCTTGTCTTCATCACTTGCATTAGAAATTTCAAAGAGAAAAAGGCATTTGTGAGGAAAAGATTGAGTGAGAAAAGAAATTTGTGTGAGAAAAATAAAGAGAGTGTGTGTTCCCTTCCATTGGAGGCCGGCCAAAGCAAGAAGAAGAGGTGAAGGCTCGAGTTCATGCTTGCGAGGAGGAGGAGCTCGGATTTTTGCACAAACTAGGAGGAGAAGGGAGACGGTCGTGCTTTCAAGGAGTTTTTAAAGGAGTTTTTTTTTTGTTTCTTCAAATAAGGTGGGTGATTTCTCTACTTCTAATATAGATATCATGCTAGAAATTTAAATTATGAATATGTTAGAAACAAATAGAAAAAAAATTGCCATATAATTGCTTGAAAAGAGAAAAGGAGGAAATTATTGTTTGTCTACATGAAAAAATTAGTAAAATGAATTGAAATTTGTTAATTAATATTTTTCATGATGCTTTATTAATATACTTTCATGCTAGTTTACATATAAATTGATGAATCATGCTTGTATGAAAATTGTGCTTGTGAATGGATTGTAGAATGCAAAATAACACCCATGGATTGTAAGATAAATTGATTAGAATGGAAAAGTTACAATAAGTGTTGAATTTTAATTGTAATGTGTGAGTAGTATTATATTCACTTGATTGTCAAATACATCGTCTCTTTGAATCATAAGAAATGAGTTAGTTTTGTAAAAGATAAGATTAACTTATGGGCATTGACTATGTTAAAGAATGAAAAATTGTATAAACACATTGTGAATAAATGAGGAATAGGTAGATAAAAGATTTATCTAGAATAGAAATTCCAATGTCGAAAAATATACTAATGTTCCATTTTTTTTCAAAAGAAATAAGAGGAATAGTTCTATTATATTGTTGAAAATAAGAATTTGCAAATTAGATAAATATACTATACTTTTTTTCAAAGAAATAAATTCTGGAAAAAGATTTAGTGATGTAAAACCAACCATAAAATAGAGAATTTCCAAGAATTTTAATGGGTTAATTTTACCAACACGAAAGTGCGGATCTAAGTTGAAAATTTGTAACAATTAACAGGTTCGATGGGTTTTCAAGAATTGAATAAGTGTAACAGTCCCAATTAATAAATCAACCTTACAATCAATTAAATTCCTACGTGTTTTAGCAAGTAAGAAGTTCAATACTGATTCGTACTCTATTCAGGCATGTGGAACACTCAATCTCAATTATTTTTGTGGACGACAGGCAAATCAGATAATAGACTAGATGATAAGGCAGTAGAACACAAATATTAATAATGAAAAGAGTATACCGAATGTGAAGAAAACCAACGTAGATCTCGGAGTTGGGCAGCAACTAAGATCTCAGCAATCACGATGAATAAAGGCAGCAACACGTCAAGAGTAATGGCAGCAATCAGTTTCAAGGGGAAGAGCAGCACTCGACAGTGGCGGGGTACCACAGGATATGGTCGACGGCGGCACGACGTCAGGTGGAGGACGGCGCGACGGTGAACAGGGGCGACGCAAGGCGTGGTGGTCGTCGGTTGAACGGGAGGAGCAAGAGGGATTGGTGGGTTCTGTGGTAATGGCGGTAGGGGAGAAGGAGGGCCGGGGTGTGCGAGGATGAGGGGAAGAGGCAGCGGGAGAGTGGAGAGAAGGGGGTTCGGGATCGGTTGTAGATGAATAGGGGATTAGGGTTTTTTTGTGTTGGTCGGGATTGGGGTATGAAGAAGATGGAGAAGGAGGTGACGAAGGGTGGCAACGTGAACGGGAGGTGGAGAATAGGGGCTGAGGATTTGGGGGGTGGAAATAGTGGGGATGGGTTCTCTTGATCGGGATTGAGAGGAAGAAGAGATAAGAAATGGGGCGGTGGCTGTTAGGGAAGAGGAGCAGTGGATTAGGCTTTGTATTAGGGATTTGGGAAATTGGGGTTAGGCATTTGTATTTGGGAAATTTTAATTTGGGGATAGATTTTAGAATTAATCACTAACTCTAAAATTGATTAGGATTTATCACAAACCCTAATTTTAGATCTCAGTTGTATCACACAAAGGAGAAGGAGGAAGAGCAAAAACTCAACACAGATTTTTTTTTAATCAAGAATAGTATATCTTCTCATTCATCTCAAGGCCTTTAAATAGGCTCAAATACATCTTGATACAAATCTCAAAATATTCTCAGAATCTAAAAAAATACAAAAAAAATTACATATGGTTATAATTGCCAGAAACAAAAATGGTACTGAAATAAACTAAACAGGAAAGATGTCCTCATCATTTAGATTTTGAATAAGTACAAATTGATTGAAAAATCGAGTTTACTAAAGGAAGAGTTTGATACAGTACGGTTTATACAAAAAGTATTTAACCATACTTGTATCGGTTAGTCACTCAGGACCTAATGGTCTTCGGGTGCGCTTTGAGTCTGTTACAGTAGTAGAGCGGGGGTGTTGGTCTTAGGTTCGAGTCTTGCAAGGGACTCTGTTTTACTGAAAATTCGATTTTTATTTAAATCCCGAAACCATACTTTAAATATAATTCGAGTCCACCTTATATCAGTTAGTCACTCAGGACCAAGTGGTCGTTGGGTGCGCTTTGGGTCTGTTATTGTAGCAGAGCGGGGGTGTTGGTCTTGGGTTCGAATTCGACCTTGCCCTTTTGTTTGTGGTTTTGATTTTTTTGAATAAAATTCGTTTTGGGGGGGGGGGGGGGGGGGGTATTTTTAATAGCTTTTATAATAAAAATTGAAAAAAAAATCTAATATTCTTCTAAAATTACCTAGACTTCATGAAAATTATTTCTACAATTTTTGACGTATTATAATGAGAATTAGAAGTAATTTTGGGAAGAAGAAATTGATAAATTTTCATAGAGTATGACTTTGATTAATTAAAGAAAATGAATATTTTGAATGTAAAGAAATTTTGTGTAGAGATTAAAAATGAGAATTTTGACATGGAAAATTTGAGTAAGTTAAATATGAAATTGTTGTTTAAATTATGCAAGTGTGCATGGAAAATGAAATAAAAAGATAATGATGAAATGTGGAAATTTGTGAGTATAAACACTCATTTTTGGTGAACATGAAAAGTGGTTGAAAACTAGAGTTTAGCTAAGTGCTTACATCGGCATGAATAAGATTTGAAAGAGAAATGTGATAATAAAAGACCAAGATTAGGTCGTGGTTAATAATTGATGTTTAAGACTGGTGTAAGGGTAACGCTAATTCTAGGGTATTAATTTTATTCATGATTCAAATTTCTAAGGACTACACTATAGTGAAGATGTGATCAAAGTAAGAGAAAAACATAAGTATGAGAGCCTCGGATCTATGGTGTGAGAGTGTTCACGGGCTTCTGCATGGTGCGTCATGTCATGATGAGGATACATCTCCGAAATTATCGGGACCGTGGCGACGCTTGTGGGTTGTTTTGTGACTACGTAGTACTATCACTCCATGACGGAGACGAATTGTCCATAGGTTATCTGCATGATGCGTCATGTCATGACGTGGGATTCCCCTGCAAGTTGTCTGGGCATGGGCTCATAACTTATAGAACATCTAGGATACTTACGGTAGTTACCGTAGTAGCTAAACTCATAACGAGGGATCCAAGCCTACAAGATGAAGAACAGCTAAGGGCTTGCCCTTGGATTTATGTAGAATGGGATGCATAAGTTTGAACAAGTGCGCATTTTGTGTCATGAATTAATAAGTAACGACATTTAAGACTAAGTGCACATTCACACATGACATCAATAAGATAGTCCCCCTTAGCTTTGTTTGTGATCAAGTGTGTGCTTTCCAAGTAAGAGAAATTGATGTATTATATCCTAGTGTCAGTTGTATGCAACTGACGTGCCCACAGTTTCTATGCATGATAAAATGAATGAAATGACTAAAGAAGGAATGCTGCTTAAAGAAATGTTCAAATTGTTATTTATTTCATGTATAATGTTATAATTATAATTCCGCTGCATTGATGTAAATATTATTGTGTAAAAAGTTTTAAATTCCTTGTAAAATTGTACGTAGTGAAGTGTAAAGATCCTGTGGAACTTCGAATTCAGACTTATTTGGAATTCGGGGTGTTACAATATCAACACCAAAACTTTCAATAAAACTCTTTATTTCATCATCGAAACATTTATGTCAAGAAAACTCCTTAAATCCGCAAAATCCAAACTCATTTAATGTACTCATAAATTCCAGAATTAAAATAAAGTATTAAATCCATTAGATAACTGAGAATCTTGTTTTGAAGTCATTAAAAGTCACGAAACATCAATTTATTCAAAAACCATATATATTTCAAAAACCATATATATCGAAACTCCAAGAAATCAATAATAAAGAAAACCCTTTGTGTAGTACAGCAAAGAGACAGCTGCACTCTCTTTTAAATAGGCCGGGAATTAGGGTAATTAGGGTTTTGAATAGGTTTTGCAAAATATCTCTTTTGAATATATCTTTACATATATAAATCCTTATACTTGGAAATTAAATTGACCAATTAACTTTTATTTTTTAAAAAAAATTAACCACCCTAATACTGGCCGGCACTGGGTTTAAGTCCAGAAAAATAAATTTGTAATTTTTGTCTCTAAGTGGCAATTTTGCAAAAAGACCCTTCTTTAAAAAATTTACGAAATAAACCAAACCTATTAAAATAAAAAGTAAACTTTTTACTTCTGAGTTGGCTAGCCATCATGTTCTTCCCAAAAATCCAAAATTCTGCAGTTTTCACTCCAACTGGTAATTTTGCATAAAAGCCTCTCTTTTTGTAATATTTGCAAATATACTAAATAAATATCAGAAAAATCCAGAAAATTCATAAATAATACCTAATAATAAATAATAGGTTTCCCCCAAAATAATTTCTGGCTTTGAACTTCCCAATAAAATATTTGCACGTATTTTGCACGTGTAAAAAGATAATTTTCAGAAAAATATTTATTAAATCACCAAAATCATTTTAATTCATTTATACACCACAAAAACATTATTTAAAAATTTAGGGTGTTACATCACTCCCTCCTTAGAATAGTTCTGTCCTCAGAACTACTACTAATAAGGACCAAACAATATAAGCAAAAATGCAACCACATAAATGGAAATATAGTTTAAAGGATACAATCATACAAGATAATACAATTTAACCCAAAAGAATACAATTTAATCAAAAGAATACAATCATACAAAAATCTCAGGAAAATCCTTCTGCATGCGATCCTTCGGCTCCCAAGTAGCTTCCTCAAACTGCTGGTTCCTCCACAATACCTTGACCATTGGTATCACCTTATTCCTCAACACCTTCTCCCTACGATCAACAATCTCTACAGGCCGCTCCTTGTAACTCAAGTTCAGCTGTAAACCTTCAGACACTTCCAACAACTGATGATTCTGATCCGACACATACTTCCTCAACATCGACACATGGAACACATCATGCACTTGTGCCAATTCCTCCGGTAGCTCCAACTTATATGTCGTTTTACCAAATCGCCCCAAAATCCTGTATGGCTCATTGTACCTTGGCTCCAACTTGCCTCCCTTTCCAAACCTGATCACTCCTTTAGTCAGAGACACCTTGAGAAAAACTGCATCTCTAACCTCAAACTCTAAGTCTTTTCATCGAGTGCCTGCATAACTCTTCTGCCAACTCTGAGCCTCGACCAACCTCTTATGAATCAGCTTGATCTTCTCCAATGTCTGTTGCACAATCTCAGACCCAAACATCTGCCACTCACCAACTTCATACCAACAAACAAGTGTCCTGCACTTCCTACCGTACAGAGCTTCATACGGAGCCATCCCGATACTCGCATGGTAACTGTTGTTATAAGCAAACTCAACCAATGACAAGTACCTCTCCCAACTGCCACCAAAATCCATAACACAAGCCCTTAGCATATCCTCCAATACCTGATTCACCCTTTCAGTCTGATCATCGGTCTGCGGATGGAAAGCAGTACTGAAATCGGTTCTGGTACCCAAACCTGCTTGCAAACTCTTCCAAAATCTCGACGTGAACCTTGCATCCCTATCGGAAACAATCGATACAGGAACTCCATGAAGTCTCACAATCTCATAAATGTACAGCTCTGCCAATTTCTTGAACGACCAAGTAATCTTTATAGGTAGAAAGTGAGCTGACATAGTCAAACGGTCCACATTAACCCAAATTGAGTCATTGCCCTTCAGACTTTTCGGCAACCCTGTGATGAAATCGATGCTGATATTCTCCCACTTCCATTCTGGGGTAGGCAAAGGCTGCAACAAACCTCCAGGCTTCTAATTCTCTGCTTTGATCTGCTGACAAGTCAGATACCTTGCGACAAAGTCTGCCACATTCCTCTTCATACTGGACCACCAAAAGTGTTGTTTGATGTCCTTGTACATCTTTATGCCTCTAGGATATACTGAAAACAAGGTACTGTGTGCCTCCTGCAAGATACTCTCTCTCAAATCTGCATTCTCTGGAACACATAACCTTTCACTGAACCATAGAACTCCATCTTAGACACGGAACTCCGATAACTTGACTTTGGAAACCTACTGTAACATCCTCTGAATCTATGCATCTGATTTCTGACCTTCCATAATCTGCTATCTCAAAGAAGGCTGCAGCCAGAACTGAGCCAAAGATGCTCCCAAACTCTGCAGTACAACCTCAATACCTACCTGATCAAACTCTGCTGCCAACTCTCTCAGAGTAGTGATCAAACTCGAAAACTGCACTTCCGACTAAGCCCATCGGTCACCACATTCGCCTTGCCTGGATGATACTTGAACTCAGGACGAATGTCTTCCAACACTTCCAACCACCTTCTTTGCTGTAGGTTTAGATCCTTTTGCTGATAAATATACTTCAGGCTCTTGTGGTCAGTATACATGTTGACCTTCTCTCCATACACATAATGCCTCCACTGCTTCAAGGCAAAGATAATAGCTGTCAAGTCTAGATCATGCGTCGGATAGTTCTTTTCATGCGGACGCAAATGCCTTGAACCATATGCAATAACCTTCCCTTCCTGCATCAAGACACACCCCAAACCTCTGAGAGATGCATCACTGAAGACATCATAGTCCTTCCTAGATTGCGGCAAGGCTAATATAGGCGCAGTCGTTAACCTCTCCTTTAGCTCAAGGAAAATTGCCTCACACTCATCAGTCCATGTGAATGCCACATTCTTCCGAGTTAACCCTGTTAAAGGAACTGCGATCTATGCATAGTCCTGAATGAATCTCCTGTAGTACTCAGCCAAACCCAAGAAACTCCTGACTTCCTTCACTGTCGTTGGCCTGGGTCAATTTTTCACAGCTTCAACCTTCTGAGGATCGGTGACCACTCACTTCTTAGAAAGGATATGACCAAGGAAAGCTACCTCAAACTTCCAAAACTCACACTTCGACAGCTTGGCATACAAGTTATGCTCCTGTAATTTCTTCAATACTTCTGCTAAGTGCTTAGAGTGCTCTTCCTCCAACTTCGAATATACCAGAATATCATCTATGAAAACCACCGCAAAGGAATCAAAAAATGGTCACAAAATTTGATTCATCATATCCATGAACACTGTCGACGCATTTGTCACTCCGAATGGCATAACCAAAAACTCATAAAGCCATGACGAGTCTTGAAAGCTGTTTTACTCACATCTTCTTCCTTTACTCAAACCAGATGATACTCTGACTACAGAGCAATCTTCGAAAACACAGCTGCTCCCTGAAGCTTATCAAACAGATCATCAATCCATGAAAGCAGATACTTGTTCTGAATAGTCACCCTGTTCAACTCCCGATAGTCAATGCACATCTTCATTGACCCATCTTTCTTCTTTACTAACAACACTGGTGCTCCCCACGGTGAAGAACTCGGCCTGATGAATCCCTTATTCAGTTTTTTCTCAATCTGCTTCTTAACTTCATCTTGCTCTACAGGTACCATCCTGTACGGAGCCTTAAAAATCGGAGCATTCCCTGGCTGAACATTAATACAGAACTCAACATCTCGATACAGCGGCAATCCCGGTAAATCTTCCAAAAATACTGTAGGAAAATCCCTGACAACCGGAATGATTCTGACTTCATCTGGAATCATCAACTTAGATACCATTGCAGTCACTTTCAAGTCCTTCATCTTCCTCTGAAAAGTCACTGCGGGACCTCCTGGTGCTTTCACTAACACCTCTTTCTTCTTACATTCAATTTTGGCATCATATATTACCATCCAATCAATGCCCACGATCACATCCACACCCATGATTTGCAGCTCAATGAGATCAATGCCAAATAATCTCCCACCAATGTCGATATCACAGCCCTCGTAATATCGATCAGCAATCAATTCTTTCCTGATGGTGTTGCCACCGAAAAGACTCTGCCTGGAAAAATCTTATGTTCCACACCTAAAAATTTAGCAAAATTGGGCGACACAAATGTATGCGAAGAACCAGTATCAAATAATTTTTTGCTTTTATTCCATTAATCAAGACATATCCTGTTACATGAAGAATGATACTCAAATCTCCAATTTATTCTTAAACAAAGTTTTAATTAATACATCGAATAAATAAATTTAAAATTTTTGCATACCCTGGATCACATCCTCTGAGTTACCCGTATCCTCCTCAGTTAATGTGAACACTCGCCTCTGCCTCTGAAATCTGCCTCCGCCTGCACCTTCCTTCAACTGTGGACAGTTTGGTCTGAGATGCCCTTCACGACCACACTGATAGCAAACCTGCGCCTTAGGTGGCTTGGTGCATGCTGACTGATAGTGAACTGCTTCTCCACAATTGAAACCGGTCACATCTTGAATAGTGGGTGCCTTCTGCTCTGCCCTACTGAACCTGCCCTGCATCACTGGGAACCTCTTCCCACTCTGAGTAGCTGCTGGCCTCTTGTTCCTGTTCTAGGTCTCTTGCTTCTTCTGGAACTGATCCATATCTTCTTCTGTCATAGCTGCTCTCCTGACCAGCTTATCAAACCTTCTGATGCCCAACGGTATCATCTGCGACCTTAAATTCGGCTTCAAGCCCTGCTCGAATTTCTTGTCCTTCTTCTCCTCATCAACAATCAGCTCTGTTGCATACCTTGATAGCTGGGCGAACTTAGTCTCATATTCACGCACTAACATGCTATCTTGCTGCAGATTCAAGAATTTTGTTGCTTTCTTCTTCTGAATATCCAGAGGAAAGAAATGATCTCTGAACTCTTCCATAAAAACCTCCCAAGTCACATGTTGATCACTAAAATTCCTCCACTGACTGCCACCAGATGCCAACGTCCTTCTCTAACTGCATTGTAGCCAATTTCACCTTATTGACTGCTAGGGTTTCTAAGACTTCGAAGACCACTTCCAACTCTCTAATTCAATCATCAGCCTCATTTGGATCAGACTGCCCCTCAAAAACAGGCAGCTTCATCCGCTTGAAAGACTCAACCTGCTTAATTGGATCAGCATTAACAAACACTTGTCCAGCCCCTTGATTCTGATTCTATGCCATGTTGGCTGCCATGAATGCGTTCAAGGTCTGATATACCCTGGCAACTTCAGTCTCAAGATCAATTCTAGCCCCACGAAAACTCTCAGCCCCATCACCATTTCCACCATTCCTGGTCCTGGGTCCTGCCATTATACTCATTACTGCAAAATGAGGAAAAAGTTAGAGCATCACAACACATTTCACATTCACATCAATACCCCATGGAAAAACATCAATCATACCCTAAATCATAACATCTTGTTTTAATTCTATGTGATACTCACACTCTAATGTCCACCCCTAGGTACGCACGCTCTAATGTCCACACCCAGGTTTATTTTTTATACCATGTTTATTATTACTATTGAAGCATGCTCTGATACCAACTTCTGTAGCGCCCCGAATTTCCAATATAATATCTCAGAAATATGTGGCACAATTCCCAGCATCTACCTCAGTGTAATAGTAAACATAGCTAAAACACATAATAAATTTTTCAACTTTTATTACAACAATTCTTTACAAAATACAGCAAAAAATTAAACACCTTGAATTATAATTCTTTCTTTTACAACACATTCATTTACATAAGCCACATTACCATACCACAAGCATCCAAATCCCAAGCTATAGGTACCTACCTGTAAAACATGAGGCTAGAGATAACCCTAACCCCCAAAACTACAGGGGTCAGCCATAACAGTGTGAGTGACATCAAAAGAAATGCAACATAAATAAAATATAAAGAGTAAAGTCATGATCAACACATATCAACGGTAGTAACGAATGGAATGTGAAATAACAATAAATAAAGTATGAAAACATTTAGTGAAAAACTAAGTGTCAAGTGTAGGAAAATAGAAAACAAACATGCATAAAACCACGTCAAGAAAACACAAATGCAATATGATGACTCTCTAATGCATACTTGTCGGATTCTATGCATTCCATACTACATAGGTCCGGTGCAAGCCCTTATCATTCTTCACTTTATAGGTTTAGATCCCTCGTTATGCAACTAATCCTACTACGCTGATAGAAACAAGATCCAGAATACTTCGCGAATAGGCATCACAACCCTCGACACTCAAGCATCATGTAAGAATAGCTCTGACCCCCAGGAAGAATCACCTCCTTGACGTGTACCCCACGAATAAGTTTGCGAAACCCTCGACGTGCAGATACACTAGTACATCTCGTGAATAGGCCCGCCGACCCTCAACACGCGAATGCACCCGTATGCTCCGTGAATAGGCCTGCAGGCCCTCGACACGCGAACATAACAAATATCCTCTCGTGACAGAACAACACACAGTCCTGGAACGCATTCGTCGGACTAGATCCCTAGAGCATATCCTTACGTTTCCTAAGTTCTATCACATCTCCATTAGTGCTTGTCCTTAGGTTGATTATTATTAAAACACAAATTTCCCTCTCTAGAGTTAGTGTATCCTGCCGGACTTAATTTCACAACAACAACCCCAAGACCCAGCTGGTCATTATCCATAAAATCTCATCTTCCGGTTCACAGGACTCCCACTCAACTCCTAGAGATTCACAAAACAAATATAAACACCAAAACTTTCAATAAAACACTTTATTTCATCACCAAAATGTTTATGTCAAGAAAACTCCTTATGTAACACCCCGTAATTTTCAAAGAGTATATATATATATATATATATATATATATATATATATATATATATATATATATATATATATATATATATATATATATATATATATATATATATATATATATATATATAAAGTGTTGGCTGTTGGTAGAAAAAATAATGCAGGATGGCATGGTTTGAAAATATGTTGAAATCGAATAGTGGTGGAGGGGCCCACGACTTGGACACAGCACATGTATGCTGTTTGAATTGGTTGTTGACTTCGGTCAAAGGCTATGGTGACGTGGCTTTCACGTGGGGCCCACCTGTTGTGCATTCACGGAAGAGGAGAAAAAGAGATAGAAATTTGTCCCATATCGGGATTTGTACATAAATAAATAATATATAAATACTATTACCTATAACCAAGAGTCACCAATTAGGTTAACCACCTTTTGAGAGGCAGCCTATGGTGGGCAGTTGTACTACATAGTATCTAATCTGTCTTCTAAATTGTATAAATTGACCGAGCTCGGGACAGGGGTGTTACACCTTAAATCCGCAAAATCCAAACTCATTTAATGTACTCATAAATTCCAGAATTGAAATAAAATATTAAATCCATTAGATAACTGAGAATCATGTTTCGAAGTCATAGAAAGTCACGAAACATCAATTTCTTCAAAAATCATATATATTTCACTTTATAAAGTCATAGAAATACAATTTAAATTCTTTTAAAATCAAAATATAACTTTCTGTAAAATACTGTAATCTGTAGTAAAAACATCATCTAAAATAGTAGATCAATAATCCATAAGTTCAAAGAAATAATTGTTCAAAAAAAACAACAGAAAAATCCAAGAAAACAATCAGCCAAGCAGCTGAAAGTCGACTAGGGGTGTAAAATGAACAGGACGGTCCGTCGTCCGTCCGAGTCCGGCTCGAGAAATGTTCCGACCATGGACCATCTGAATTGTTATACGAACCGATCCTGAACAAATTATTCGGTCTGATTCTTTACCGAGCTCGACCTGGACATAAGTCCGTCCGAATATTATTGCGGTCCGATGCTTTACCGAACCGAGTCCGAACTATAAAAATTTTGTCCGACCTAGACCGAGCCAGACATAAGCCCGTCCGAGTACAATTTCGGTCCGAGCTTGAGCATATGGTTGTTCGATCCCGTCCGGTCCGATTTACAGCCCTACAGTCGACTGTCACAGACAGTGCAAAACACGACGGTCGACTGTCGAGCAAAAATCCGAAAACCCAAGAATTGACAGTCGACTGTCAGCCTTAGTACAATTACTAGGCGGTCGACTGTCATGTTAAGAAAAAAATATATCTTTGAAATTCATGCATATTTTTACTGATACTTCAATAAATCTTTGTAAAATCATAAATTTGCAAAAACAAAATTTCCTGAGATGATCCAATACAACTTATCTAACATACTGGAGTTTATAAAACAAATCAAAACCACATCAAGATCATAAAAGAATAAATTTTCATCGAAACTACTTCAAAACAGTAAATGTAGATAATATGAAGTGTATATATATGTGTTTGCATCAGTAAAGCTTCAAAATTCATCAAATATGAGTAGTATAATGTTTAGATTCAATCTCAGTATCAAAACAAATCAAATCTCAATCGAAAACTTCATAAAAATCACAAAACCCAAATTCGGCTGAACCTAGTCAAACCCGAAATATACCCCTCTTCGCAACATCCAAAACTTGATCTCTTTGATCCAAAAATTCCTCTTGTAATTCATTAGCTCATATAAAACTACTAAACATCAGTTTACCCATGAATAAAAGCAAATTTTGACATGTATTAATCAAGTTATACTCATCAAACTTCAAGAACAGATCAAGCGTATGTACACACAGTAAAAGTTCATCTTTAATCAATTTGTGCATTATACAACATACATACTCATCATAACCCATCAAATCAGTAAGCATATGAAAGAAAACAACCTACTCATGACTTCTATTAGGTTCTTTAACAATCTCAAGCCATCTATATATAATTTTAATCATCAATAGCATAGTTTCATGAAAAGATTCAATCTTTATACATCCATCCTTCAATAATTCATTATATCATCATACAATCCTCTAACACGCTTTCTAATTGAAAAATCATCACATACAACATGCATAGAACAATGAGAAATTAAATATATGCCACTCACCTTATTGAAGAATCAACCGAAATAATAAAGAGAATAATAAAAGTTCTTCCTTTCGCAAGAAAACCAAGATCTTCGCTTCGAAACTCTAATAAATCAATAATAAAGAAGACCATTTGTGTAGTACAGCAAAGAGACGGCTATACTCTCTTTTAAATAGGCCGGGAATTAGGGTAATTAGGGTTTTGAATAGGTTTTGCAAAATATCTATTTTGAATATATCTTTACATATATAAAACCTTATACTTGGAAATTAAATTAACCAATTCACTTTAAATTTAAAAACAAAAAATAACCACCCTAATACTGGCCGGCACTGGGTTTAAGTCCAGAAAATTAAATTTGTATTTTTTGCCTCTAAGTGGCAATTTTGCAAAAAGACCCTTCTTTAAGAAATTTGTAAAATAAACCAAACCTATTAAAACAAAAAGTAAACTTTTTACCTCTGAGTTGGCTAGCCTTCGTGATCATCCCAAAAATCCAAAAATCTAGAGTTTTCACTCCAAGTGGTAATTTTCCACAAAAGTCCCTCTTTTTGTAATATTTGCAAATATGCCAAATAAATATCAAAAAATCCAGAAAATTCATAAATAATACCTACTAATAAATAATAGGTTTTCCCCAAAATAATTTTTACTTTGAACTTTTCAAGAAAATATTTGCACGTGTTTTGCACGTGTGTAAAGATAATTTTCAGAAAAATATTTATTAAATCACCAAAATCATTTTAATTCATTTATACACCTCAAAATATTATTTAAAAATCTAGGGTGTTACAATATCCGGTAGCAGATATCCAAATTTGTATTTTTATTTAATTCCTTTACTATAATTCTTGATTTTCCTCTTTTTTCTTCTAAGTGTTTTCTTACTATAAATGTTGGAGTTGAATCAGGACTTTGAGACTTTCTTATGTAATTTTTTTTCCATTAGTTCTTTGATATGTATTTTGAATTTTTCTAAACCTGTTAGAGTATGTCTAGTAGGTTTAATTTTTGTTATTTTATTTTTGTCTATTAATTCTATATGAGTTGTAGGTTTACTTAAATGCAATTTTGCTAAACAGTCTTCTCCACATAGATCTTCTAATTGTTTTTTTTTTTGCAAAATTTATTGTGTAATTGTTACTTGAACTTGTTGTACCCTTATTTTATTTGGTAAAATTGGTATTCACCACGCTGGGCTGAAGAAACTCTGATATGTGGTAAGTCTGTCCTAGAATAGGGTTGTGTTAATCTAATTGCTGTTACTTGGTGTTTACTCGGTGTTGTAAATATAACTGATTTGTGTGATATAGTTATAGGATAGTATTGTTGGAAAAAGTCATTTCCTAATAGAACATCATTATTCTTATCATCAAATTGGTATATTATCAGTATTTTCAAGATGTAATTTCCTATTTGTATCGTGACATTTTGTTGGTACTTGTCCAGTATAACTGTTTGTCATGTTAAACCGGTTATTGCTTTTTTATTATATCCATATTGTTTTCATTTTGGTAGTATATTTTCGCGACATAAACTAGTACCTGCTCCAGTGACTATTAGACTATAATAGTTTCTTGATTTGTATTCTTAATATAGAAATTCTCTTAGTATGTATATTGTATTTTTCGTTGCTCTTAATGAATTTATTTGCACAATATTCTATTTATTATTATACTCATTATTTACTGTTACTGTTATTTTTCTTCTTATATTGAGTAAGGTTGTACTGATGTAAGAAAGTTAGTTCCTAATAACATTTTATTAATATTGTGTTCTGGGTCTACATGTAGATGTAATAGCATTTTATTTCTACTGTTTATCCTTAGTGGTAATATTATTTTATGGACAATTGGATGTCTATTGTTATAATAATCTAGATAGTAATATAAGTTTTTTAATGGAATTAATTCCGTTGTTCTTATATTTGTCTGTTTAATATGTGAATTAATAGCTCTTTTATCTACAATGGCTAGTTGTTTATTCCATTTACCACTGTCATAATATTCTATTTTTGTTTTAAATTGATTATTATTTTGATTGTCTAATGTATTTATTATTGGTATTAATTCTAATGCTTGTTATTTGTTTCTTATTGATAGTGATCTCTTTCCGAATATTATTTGTGGTGATTTTCCTTTTGCAATATCATTTGCTTTATTAAAGTCAAATTCTATACAATTTGGTATAATCATTTGAGGGTTTTCTGTAGCTAGATTATATCTTATAATTTCTCTGAATAGTGGTTTTATCTTAAAATTATCTGTATTTCTATTTTTTACTTCATGCTTACTAGTGAAAGCATAAATATTTAGTATTGTATACTTATAGCCTAACTTTTTTCTATCATTTCTATTCCTGATAATCTGTGAAACATGACTAGACTTTTGTCTTTATTTTCTTCTACTATGCTTATAGAAAAATTTGGTTTTATTGTAAATTTTATTTTTTGGTAAATTAAATTTTCTTGTACTATTCCTATTAAAGCTTCTTCTCTACTTGATATTATTCTATCATCTATGAGGTATATTTCTAAGGGTGTATTTATTCATTCCTTAAAATAAGCTTTTATTATTATTTGTACTGCTTCAAGAAGTATGTGTCTTAATGTCTTTCTGGTTTTCTCACTTATTTTTTTCATTTCTTGTCTTAAAGCTTAAATTTCCTTGTACTATTCCTATTAAAGCTTCTTCTCTACTTGATATTATTCGATGATCTATGAGGTATATTTCTAAGGGTGTATTTATTCCTTCCTTAAAATAAGCTTTTATTATTTGTATATGTCTTAATGTCTTTCTGGTTTTCTCACTTATTTTTTTTATTTGTTGTCTTATTATTCTTTCTGTTATCAATGAAATTATAGTTTTTCCTTGAGTGCGTTCTATATTTATAGGTTGTTCATTATTTCTAGCTATTATTATGTTATATCTTTTTCTTTCAAATATTGGAAGTTTAGATATTTCTTTCGGGTTTATGTCCAGTTTTTTTGCTATTATTTTATCATATTTTTGTATATCAAAACTCATTATTTCTCTTACTTCTTCATTATTTCTTCTTTTTTTAATTGTTCTATTATTTCTGTTATTTCTGTCATCATATTTATTTCACATTCTTCTATTTCATCTTCACTATTTTTACTATCTTCTTCCATTACCATTATTTCTTCATCTTCACTAATTTCTGACCACTCTTCCTCATATTCTATGGGTTCATAGTTTATGGTATTCATTCTTCAATCTCTTCTATGTATTTTACATTTTTTTTTTCATTCTCTTAGGGCAACTTGGTGATATATGTCATATTTCTCCATATATATAACAATTATATTTTTGGGGGTTTTTCAGATATTGTTTGTTTCTATTTATTCTTTTAAAGTATCTTTTGTCCGTTTTTTTATCTCTCTTAAAAGTTTTTATGTATTTTGGTTTATATTTTTGGAATTTGTGTTTACGTCTCTTTATATAATTATAGTTATTATTACATCCCAATGATTTGGTCTTACTTCAGCACAACAAATTCTTTGTTTATAAATTTTAGAATATTTAATAGTTGATTTAGCTTCTTGGCACACTTTATCTTGATAATCTTTTACAAATTGTGTTCTATATCCTAAAGTTCCCATTTCTGGTTTGACTTTTTCATTTATGTATACACTATATATGTTTATACTCCATGGATCTGGTAATTTTAGGAAAAATAGTCAAGGATTGAGCCATTTTTTTCTTTTGTGTAATAACTATCTTGAAAATACCTTCTGAATTCATGTGCATAGTTATCAAAATAATACATATAAAAAATTTCTAAATTACTTAACTACATTTGGATAGGTTTTATAACTTAGTTTTCAGTTTAAAAAAAAAACAAAGCAAAACATGTTTGTATAACCCTCATTTCACAAAGGGGGTTTCCAAAAATTTGGGTCACAGCTCATTTTAAACACTCATTTCCGAAAGCAGCCGAAAGATCATTTCCCAAACCAGTTCTCTCTCTACACGAGCGCTACTCCTTTACTCCCTTCAACTCTCTCCTTTACTCCCTTCAACGCTCCTGTCTTTCTCCCTTCTCGACAACAGCGCTCATCTCGTTCTCCCCCAAATCTACCCAAAATCGTTTGCAAAATCAACGAATTTGGACATCAACTTCACCAAATCTACTCCACTGTAACATTGCGCCGTCCGGTGAGAGCATACAGCCGTGGAGTAGGTCGGATTTGGTGCCCCCTACATCGATCTAGGGTTGATGGTTTGTGAGACCCGATCTGCTTACAAGAGAAGGTGTATTCGAGAAAGGTGTAGTCGAATCAAACGACGACTGAAGCTTGAATCTGTTGGAGACAACTTCTCTAATCTTCAAACCAAGGTATGATTTAATTGGAACCCATTTTTTCCCACCTTACAAGGCTATGGTTTCGGGTTTTGAGGAGGTATTCCAGATCCGTGCAAAATGGGTATATATATATATATATATATATATATATATATATATATATATATATATATATATATATATATATATTTATTTATTTATTTATTTATTTATTTATTTATGGTCTGATTTGTGGGATTAATAAAGAATTTGCCTGAGATGAATTTGGAGATGATGGCTTCTAATCCTATATAACTACACTGCTAATTGTTGGCTTTCCAAATTGAATTATTGGATTAAAGAATGTTCATTTTGTTCCTGTGAAAAAAAAATTCTGTGAAACATTGTCACAAGAAGCAATCATCTACAAATTTGTTGACTTCTGAAAATAAGTTCGGTTCATTCTTGTAGTGCAGCAATTTATCATTGTTGTTTTTTATTTACCGTTTCTGTTCCTAATATAGATGACTAGAGGGGAAGGAGATGGAGGTGGATGGTGATTTTGGCTTATGGAATCCAATTGTTGAGCGGGTATTTGTGCATCTGATGGAGGAAGAGGTAGACCGAAATAGTCTGAAAAGTTCGACATTTGAAGCCAAAGGTTGGCAATAATTTGTTACAAATATGAAATACATGTGTAATCGTACATTCACGGTTAGACAATTAAAGGACAAACATTCCAGACTTAGGATTAAATGGAGGGAGTTTGAGACTTTGAAGAACCATAGTGGTTTGGGTTGGGATGAAGAGAACCAAACAATTAATTGCGAGAAGGAAGTTTGGGACACATATGTTAAGGTTTATATATATCTTTATTTTTATAATAGTGTGTGATTCTCATCTTATTATACTTATCCATCACTTTACTACGTGTAAATTAACAACACAAAATTTTTGATTAGGCTCACCCTGGGGCAAAAATATTTCGATCGAAGGGATTGGCAAATTATGATGCTTTGACCAAAAATTTTCAGGGGTTTATTGCCCCGGGCTTACTTTCTAGGGCTTCAACATAAAAGGTGTATAACTCCGATAAGGGACGGAGGGTCAATTATGAGTTTTCCCACCCCAATGTACCATATGTAGATGTGGATGATAAGGATGACGATGCACCGAGAGGTTCAGGGTCTCGCAAGAGGCGATCTGGTGCATTAAGTGGTCGAGAAACAAAAAGCTCGAAGGCAGAGAGAGTGGATATGGCTATTGATGCGATTACCTTTGCTAATGTGGCAAAAACTGAAGTGTATAGGAAGAAAATGGCCGAACAAAGTAATCCCTCGGATGTAGAAGATTCTTTCTCCATTGATGCGTGCATGGATATAATTAATACGATAAGTGGGCTTGATTACAAACAGGTTGGGAAGGCAGTTGAGTTGTTAGTTAAAAGCCCTGGATGGCGTCCTGCCTTCATTCGTATGAACCCGGAGGTTCGGGGTATGTGGCTGAAGAGTCTTGTGGACTAAGGATCTCATTTGTTTGAGTGGATCCATCACTTCGTAATGGTTATTTGTTTAACAATTTATTAATATTTCTGTATGGGTTAGTTTGTATTCTGAATATTTCATGGCACAATGTGGTGGATTTTTAATTGTAACGTTTTAATTTTAAATGCATTTGCTATTACTAGCTGTTGTTGTGTTTTTTTGGCTTTAACAATGTTAGATAACATAAGATGTTTAGGGTAATTCTCTATATAACCTCCACTATTGTCGTAGTATTAAAACTTGAACATACTTTATGCAAATAAATTCTACTTTTTTAGAGTGAAGTACTATTGCAAGTGCTACCATACTGATGGACATGTCAGATGATGATAATGACGGATTTGATGACTTGTTGACACTCCAGTTCCTAGAGGCCATCTCTGGAAAAAATCCACAATTCACTTTTAAACTAACAGGACGTGAATATTTGCAAGAAATTCTAGATGGTCCCCCGAATAAGTGTTATCGCATATTCCGTATAAATCAAGATTGTTTTTTGGCTTTGTGTGAATTTCTAAAAAATGGCAACTACCTCGAGGAGACGCACAAGGAAGCCCAACATAGGCACGTGTCTATTGAAGAAAGTGTTGCCATTTTTTTGTACATTATCAGTCATAGTCATAGAATGAGAGGGGCTGCTGATCGGTTTCAACACTCAACAGAAACAATCGACCGACATTTCACAAGTGTGCTGAAAGGTTTGGCAAGAGCAGCAACAGTTCTCATTGCTCCCCCAAACACGATACGTATACATGAAAGGATCACTAGTTTCACGGACTTCTATCCATGGTTTAAGGTATTTTGTTAGCTCCATTATTACTAACATATTATTGTAATATTTCAAAGTTTACTAAAGTTCTAGGTTTCAAATTCATTAATGTATGGAGCTATCGGTGCTGTTGATGACACATTAATCGATGTTTGGGTACCCGCTAGTCGACACAATGCTTGTCGTGGATGAAAGGAAAATATAACTCAAAATGTGCTGGCCGCTTGTGATTTTGATATGATGTTCTCATTTGTTTATGCAGGATGGGAAGGAAGTGCTAACGACTCCTGTAATACAAAGTGCATTAACACAAGGATTGTTGCAAATTCCTCCCGATAATAAATAGTATTTGGTAGATTGTGGTTATACGAATATGCCCAGCTTTTTAGCTCCCTATCGTGGTGATCCATATCACTTGCAAGACTTTCCAGGGGCCAATCATTCACCGAACCAACATAGGCAACATTTTAACAAAATGCATGCAAGGCTACGAAATGTCATTGAAAGAACCTTTGGTGTATTCAAAAATAGGTTTCCCATCTTCAAGTATATGACAAACTACTTGCCAACAAGACAGGTTCTAATGGTAACAGCTTGTTGCACACTTCATAATTTTATACATAGATATTCAGTGGACGATACATTTTTTCGGATTTTGTAGATGAAGAATTAATTCATCATCAACAAAATGAAGATAATGCATCCACATCTCAAGGATTGGATTTTTCATCTTCCCAATTGAATCGTATGTGTAGAAAAAGAGATCAAATTGCTACGACAATGTGGAATGCGAGACATTAATGTAATGATAAATTTAGAGAATCATCTTCCTAACTACTGTTTTAGCCTAATGTAGTGTACAGCTTCATTGTACCATTCCAATATATGGTTATAAATGCATTTGTTCCTTTTGTTTCTCATCTACTTTATGATCAGGCATCAAGTTGATTTAAATATGATGGTCATGATAATGATCACTAGCCAGTTAGATACATGAATTGTTTATGTGCATTACAATGATACTTCATTATTTGTTGGTAGAAGCTTACTGTGAATTCACTTGACCATTTCTTGATATTCAGGCATTGCACATGGATGCAGTTTTTTTACATATGATGGTCAAGTAGATGGAATGGAGTTGGATATAACAGGAAGAGCTTGTTTTAAATTTTAATTCAGCACAAAGTCTATTTCATTTCGGATCCTTTAGGCAATGATGAAATGCACAAATTATATAATTTTTAAATGTGTGTCCTCCCCTTCTACCTGGTTTTGTTGTATACTGGTGAACAGGAAAAAAGGAAGAATCCATAGTGATGGCTTCCTAAATTTTCATTCATGTATGATATATTCATACCATAAGGGAGGCCTCTGATGCTTCTAATTTTTTGGTTTTCTGATGCTTGTGAGGGAATATAACTCAGGATGGTTGTGATGGCTTCTGATGGTTGTGATGCCTTCTGATACTTGGGCTAAACCAGTTTTTGAAATACAAAAGTAACCAAAAGGATTTTTAATACACTATACATAAGCCATTATCTGAAGAATCTGGAGATGATGTATTCTGATCCTATATAAATAAACTGAATCTTTTTTCGGTCAGTCTAGGCAATGATGAAATGCAAAAATTATTTTTTGAATATGTGTCCCCCCTTCTGCCTGGTTCTGTTGTGTACTGGTTAATACAAATGAACAGCTACAGTGAATATCCATGGAAATGAACAAATTTGAGGATGATTTGTTTCTGTTATGGTTTATGTGAAGTCAGAGAGGTTTTTACGTGGACTATTCCTGCTGAGCTGAGTGTTTGCTTTTGGAATTTAACTATGGGTGGCAGAGGGGGTGGACACATGATTAGAACTAGTTGGCATGGCATAATAATGCGTGTTCTATACAAATGTGTTATGAGCCTACGACTAATTCAATCCTTTAAAATGTATTTGGTTCAGTTGGATGCATATATACAAAATCATGAATATCTGATATGCATTAGTTAGCTCTGTAATGCATATTTCATCATATATGATCAAATATGCATAAAGATGTGCATGTTTATTTATTTCATTTGAGGAACACCTGCAAATATTAAGAAAAAAATTTGTTACGAATCCTCCATTTGAAACAGAAGAAGATTTACTGATGTGCCTCTAATGAAAGAGAAGAAGATTTACTAATGTACCTCTTAAGGGTTTACTGATGTGCCTCTTATGAATCTGGAGATGTTTTTTTGCTTTCCAAATTTTTTGGTTGTCCATATTTATGGTATATGAAGCAATTTTTTTTGCTGTCCAAACCTAGAGATGATTTTTTTGGGGATTAAGGGAGAAAGAAGGAAATTTTGTTGGCTGCCCAAATTTTGGGGATCCTGTGATGGATTCTCATGGTTCTTTATAATTTCTGATGCTTTTGATGCCTTCTTAAGCTTGTGATGGTTAATGATGGCCTCTGATGCTTTATAAGGGAACACTTTGGTAAAGTTTTACTATGTTTTTTTATTAACCTATAATTTTGTTACTATGAAAATTACCTTCTTGTTACCATGTACATATTCTGATTGGTGTTGATGCATGGTAAGGTTCAAGGATCACAGAGATGGCGCTAAGTGCATTGAGCTCATCAATGGAAGATGGTACATATTTACCCTGCTTTAAAATATCTTTATTGTAGATTTGTAGTCAAACCCTAAGTTATATTTTACTTTTTGCAAATCTATATAGTTTTCATCTTTTCATGATAATGAGATTGTTGTTTATAATGCATCGACCATTTCATATTTCAATATTTCCATACTGATTGTGGGATATGTCATGGGTTTTGATGTTTTGTTTCCATGGTTTTCTTCATGGTTGCAGGTTGTACTTGGATGATCATGCAGTACACTTGGATGCATGCAGTGCACTTGGATTAGAATGTGTGTTTGGATGGGTTTTGTTTCCAACATTTTACCAATTTTTGATGATCAAGCAGTGCACTTGGATGCAATGTTGTTACCTATGATGATTAGAAGAATGAATGGAGTTATCTCATAACAGGAAGTGCTTCATTTAAATTTTAATTCACCCCAAAGTCTTTTTAATTTCTGTCGGTCTAGGTAATGATGAACTACATTAATTAAGATTAGAATGTGTGTTTGCCCACATCTCCCTGGTTTAGCAATTTGCTGCATTTTCTGAATTTCTTGAACTGATCATGTAGTGATGTTTTTCAAAATTTATGCATTTGTTGTGAGTCTCAATCTCCTTCTAGCTGCTGCTACTTCTCCATATACTTCTCCTTCAGATAGTGTGATGGTTGAATAGCATCACTTTGTGATTCTATAATTCATTCCCTTATTATGATGGTTGAATAGTATCAGCTTCTCTACTTATATTGGTTGCTTCTCCTTCTACTGTTGCTGCTTTTCACTGATTATTTGATTTGCAACAGAGATTGCTCAACTGCGCAATAGAGATTTCATTCCCTTTTTTTTTATGGTCCTGGATACAGACGAGGAGTATTCAGCTTCATCAATGGAAGAAGTATAAGGAGCAGAAGAAGCCGCAGCAACTGCAGGGGAGGAGCTTGAGAAGCAGCAGCAACAGGAGACAAAGTAGAAGCAACAGTAGTAGCATGCGTGTGTGATATATTGGAGTTGTAAAATATTTGGTAGTGTACAATTGGAAAGTCTAATTTGAATTTTGGAATTGAAAAAATATTTGTAATTATGAAATTGGAAAGTAAAAATATTCAGAGGTGAACTTTCAGAATCACTTTAAGAATTTTCAGTATATTATATTCATATCATATTTCATATTATTCTTTTGCAAATCGCATATCATTTTATGGAAGGTTCTTAATACAAGTCTGATACAAGATCGATAACTGGAACAAGCCTAGTGTCCATCAGTTCATATGAACAAGCTTCAGGTATATCACATTAATACAACTCCTCATATTGATAAAATTTGTGTGATTCGCTCTTTCTCAGGCTTCAGACGTAACCACGATATACTGCCGTGTTTCACTTCGGCTATTTATGTGACCTATAGACCAATATAAGTCATATTGGGTGTAATTAGTCAAGTTGGGTGTAATGGAGAAGATGGGCTTCTTGCTGGTCTACTTGTAGGACTGTGCTCTGTAACTGCAGAACAAAAAACTTCAGAATAAAACAAATGCAAATTTACTAAACAAACCTTTTATACTCAACATTTTCAAAAAATTGTTGTTACGAAAATTGTGGAATTTTTTTTTTAACCAAACGCCTTTTATACTCTCATTTTCAAAAAACTCTTTTCATAATTTTTTTTTACCAAACGCCTTTATTAATCTCATTTTCAAAAAACTGTTTTCATAAAACTGTTTTCCAAAAACCAATTTTAAAAAGACATTTTTTAAACAACAAACCAAACGCAGCAGTCTCCATCTTACTTGGTTTATATATATTATGTCCTTCTGGTTTTTCGTAAACACAAAATTCTGTTCTTATTGCTTTCTTGTAATTTTTAATTATTTCTTTTATTCCTAGGGTAATTTGTGCTTAAAATTCTTGTGTTCCTTTATCATCAATTGATTTTGGATTCCTTATATTACTTCTTTTTTCTTCTATTAATCTGTTCCACCATTTTGCTACTACTTCTACAAAGGTTGCATCTATAAATTTCTCAAATGTATTTCCTGAGATGTTTTGTCTAAATCCTAATATCATGGATGCTTTTACCAATTCTTCTATTGTTCTATCTACATCTTTTACGTAGTCTAAATCTGGCAATTCTCCATTCCTGCTATTCATTTTTCATAGTGTTCTTGGGTTCGTATTTTTGTGTTTCTTTTTCTTTTTCTTTCCCTAACTTACTTCTTTCTCTACTTTGCAATTTATATGGTAGGTTATAAGGTCTTTTACTAAGTGGTGGTCTTAAATATTCATACATATTAGTGGAAATTTCTGTAGGTTTTGTTATGATCTTGTATTTCTCTTGATTCTTTTTTATTTCTTCATTTATTATATCTAGATTTTTTAAGGCTTCATCTACTTCCTTTGAATTGGGATTTGCCATTAAATCTTATATTTCTAAAAATTTTATATTAAATTTTGTTATGGCTTCTAACTCCCTCATACATTCTTCTGTTATGCCTAATTCTTCTTCTGTGTCTTCGGTTATATATCTACTTAGTTCTTTTATATTTTTATTTATGATTTTTAATTTTTTTCTTATAGTTCCTACAAATTCTCGGTCATTGTAATCTTCTTCCAACTCTTGAATGTTTATCATATAAATTTCTGATTCTATCTTTGAATTTAATTTGTGTATTGGTGTTTCTACTTTTGGACTGTTAACCATATTTATCTTAATATTCTATATGCTAGTAGGTGTTGGTAATACTGACTTGCTTCTTCGTTTCCATAATCTAATACCTTGTATGCTATTTTTTTTTATTTCTTTAGGAGATTTTGAGTTACTTTACTTGTTATTACTAAATATTTTAATATTTCCTTATCAATTATATTCCTTCTTTCTATTATTCTACTATTAATGTATCTTATTTTAAAATTTGAGAGATGTTTTAATCTTGAAATCTTTATTTTCTGTGAAATATCCAATTTGTAAATAGGGTAGTGAGTTATGTAAAATTTTAGTTTTAATGTTGTGTAAATATCTTTAAAGGTAGAATCATTTTTAGAAAATTACTTCCAACTGTTCTATTATTATAAATAGTTTAGGAGGTATCCTATATACTTTCAAGAAAATCTTATATATGCAAATAACTCGAGTAAGCAAAAAACTCGAAACTACTCCTAGAACGGCTCCCTCCTCCGATCTTGCTCCCCCCAGATCCGGTCTCTCTCTTCTTCCGCCGTCCCTCCTCCCTGTATTAATTGTGTCAGGCTCGCTCCCCTCTCTCGACCCAGTTCCTCAGTTTTCCTTGTGTCCTTGCTTCAGTAGACGTTCCCCTTCCTTATCCGCCCTCCCCTTCGCGGCTTTCCCCTCTGTAGTCTGGTCTCCATCTCTCTCTGTGGGTCTCTCCCACTTCCCCTGTGGTGTCTGCTCGTAGGCGTGCTTCATCGTTGAGCTTCAGTAGCTGTGGGGTGCCCCAAGATTGAGACTCTGTGGTGGATCTAGGTGTGCTTTCTGTCCGATCTTGCGTCGTCTTTGGTGGATTTTTAGCGTGGTGTGGTGTAGGTTGTCCTCTGGTTTCTCTACGTCCTGGTTAGGGGTGTTGCTCCCGCTCCTGGGCCACAGTTGGCGTCAATTGGCCAGCTCTTCGTGATTATTCACGCCTATCTCTATGAGTTTATTTTTTCCGTTTTTCTTGTGCTCTGGCGGTGTTTGCGGTTGGCACCGAGCGTTTGGTGGCTTATTTTTTAGTGTGAGGTCCTCTCTAAGATCTCTAATTTTCTCCCCTTGCCAGATCTTGGCAACGTTCAGCCAAGCCAGGATCTTCCCAACGTTTATGTGCCTTTTTTTAGTTTCATTGTGCTGTTGGTGGATGTTCTTATTGATTTTACCTCACGTTCTGTCCCGGTTGCTCTTCCCTGCGGTTGTTCTTATTCAACCCCTAGCTGTCACATTGGTGCTTGGTTAAAATTGTATTTGTTCTTTTTCCTCTTATTTTTTGAAAGCTTTTCTTTTGTTTTTTTGGTGCTTTTAGGTGATTTAGCCGAATCGCTACAGGAGTGGTTTGTTGACTTTTCCATTTCGCTATTCTACCTCCTTTCATTTCTTCTGTGGTTGTTGAGCGGGCCCTGGGCTGCAATGGGCTCATCTTGGATTGATGTAGTCAAATAATAATAATAATAATAATAATAATTTGGAAATTATTAACTCCATGGACTATTCTATGGTGCCAAAGTTTGGTGGGCCGTCTCATCGGAACCCCTCTTCGCTACCTTCTTTCTCTGGTAGGCCGGCCCAAAAGAAGCTTCTAGGGTGTCGATCACTTGCTTTTTACCACCTTTTCACCTCATCCCATTCTTCTATTTCCAAACCTTCATC
Source organism: Hemerocallis citrina (assembly GCA_017893485.1). NCBI lineage: Eukaryota > Viridiplantae > Streptophyta > Magnoliopsida > Asparagales > Asphodelaceae > Hemerocallis > Hemerocallis citrina. The sequence continues at coordinate 51,036,389 of CM030368.1, forward strand.
ATCGTACTCTCACTCTCATCCCCAACCTCTGAGTTGCTTCTGTTGTCTCCAAGTGGGGCATATTAGGGCGTTCTGTACAACCAACATGAAATGCCTATTTTGTTCAAAGTCGGGTCATTCCCGTAATCGTTGTTTTTCTTTAAAACAAATTTTGGGTTTGTCAGTGGGAGTCCCCATATCCGACCAAGTCATTGATGCACTTGATTTCCCCTCTCTTCAATCGAAGTTAGCAAATCTTCAAGCACCAAAGCCTAAGCACCCCAAGTTCTACTCCTCATCTCCGCTCCTCCCTACTCCCCCAGTGTCAAAGCACATTCCTTCTGCAGTTCCCATCGGCCCTATTGTGAATCCAGCTCCCTCCTCGCAGACATCAAAGTCTCGGGTCAATGTGGTGTTCATCTCTGTCTCTGAATTTTCAGACAAATTGAAGTTTTTTGAGCAATACGGTGCTGTTTTTTTTAAGGGGGGTTCGGTCTCTAACTCTACCTTAAATGCGTTCCTTAGCAATTTTTGTAACGTGCAATATTGGGTGTGGGCTTCAACTGTTGCTCCAATGGGGAAGTGGTTATTAATTGTCCTTCCATTAAAAATCTAGAGGACCTGGTTGACAGCAACTCCCTATCCATTGGAGCAATTCACTTATCCGTTCGTAAATGGATCTATCGTGGTATACCCCCGCCCCCTTTGATTCCCCTCCTGTTAAGGTAACGTTGCTCGGTCTTCTGCCATTTTTTTGTTTCACATCACGTTGTTTCTGAGTTTACTAAATGTATTGGTGAGTTACAACACATCTCCTCCTCTACTATGTTGGCTTCTGGATGTCTTCAAGTAGATGCTGATTTCTTTTGTCCGTCGGTTAAAGAAAGGATTAAATCATACTCTTTAAGAAAACATAAAACTTCGTTTCTTGTCTCAGTCTCTTATCAAGATATTGCTGTGGTTCTCCCGTCGCCAGCTCCCTCGCCTATTGTGGCTTCCAATCCCCAAGGAAAATCCTCTTCTTTGCCCAGCTCTTTCTCCGTCGGTACCTCATCTCAGTCGATCACCCCTTCTTCCAAGTGGAGGTGGTCTCACAAGGATCAACCAAAAAAAATCCTCCGTTCCATCGGAGACCGGTGATCGCACCTCCCAAACCCATGATCTCTCCTTCTAAAGCTCCCAATTTGGTCTGGATTAATCCAGATTTGGCTGCGGGGAAATCCCTATCCTTTCATCAGGGAGTGACGACTGATTCTATCCCTAAGCCCCCTATGCAGCTAACCATCTCGGATCCTCGGCCCTCTGTTCCTCCGGTGCTCTCCTTCCCTCCTCCTGCTAAGCAAAATCCTGCTGATGTTTCTGAGAAGTGGTCCGCTTGGGATGCGAATCCTCATTACTCTTCTGACTGGGAAAAATTCATGAGTGCGGTTCATTGCACCCACACTTCTGGTCCTGCGACTTCCTCCTCGCCTACTAAAGTTTATTCTGCTCCCTCGCTAAAGGCGGATGCTTGGGTTGATAAAGATGATCTTGTAGAGGATCAGTTGGTAAAGCTAGATCACTCTCATTCACAAAAATAGGGATTCTTTCCTTCTATTTCGTTTGTTCATCACTTCATATCTTCTTTTTGTTTGAAGTACTACAACTTTGTCGTTTTTAAAATTAGTCCTTTTTCGATTTCCATGGCAAGTTTCAACCACGATTCCGATCTCGCTATTCTTAGTCACTTTCAACTGCATGGTTGGTTTCCTCCTGAACCGATTGTGGAGCCTTATCTTCCCATAAGTGGTGGTGGATCGACCGTCTATCTCCTTCCCTAAGCTGGCCATTGTTTGGGCCCTTCTGACCAAATGACCTCTAGCGCCCTTTTTTCCGCAGGCACCTCAGTGGCGCCTGTGGACTCCCTAGCAGGGTCCCGTCCTGAGTAACAGCATTCTCTTTGTAACAAATCAATAGGAAAAAAAAGGTGGTTAAACAAAAACTTGTCTCTGTCATTCGTTCTAGTGCTCGTATTCGAGCCAGTAGAGAATCGAAATTGATGGCAGACTCTCAGTTGCCCCTTGCAGCTCAGTTCCGCAGTTTCGATTCGCCTCCCCCTCCCCTTTTTCATCTGGAAAGAAACATTATGGATCCATATACCAAGTGCACTTTGATTCTCTTTCCAATTTAGATATGCTTGGCATGACTAGGAAAATGGGATTCCTAGTTGATGCGGATAACTTTGCTGATTTTGATGTTATTCGCGGTCGCGAAATTTCAAGAGCTTTTGAGGCTAATGGTTTTAATGATTAGCATCTCTTGGAATATTTGGGGGCTTAGGTGTCCATCGAAGCAACAAGCGTTGTTTCAACTTATTTCTTCCTCCCATTGTGATTTGATCTCTATTCAAAAATCGAAACTTGAATCCCCATCGCCTTCACTCTTACGATCGATAGGTGGATCCTTAATCTCCCATTGGATTTCTCTTGATGCCATAGGCACTAGAGGAGGTATCCTCTTCGGTTTCAAAGAATCTAGTTTCTCTCTCATTTCGACTCATTGTTTAACTTTCTTTCTATTGGTTCGTCTTCACTGGTTTGAATTCAATTGTGACCTCACTGTGGTGTCAGTTTACGGTCCGTCTACAGCGGATCGACGCGATGCTTTCTGGAACGAACTTAACTCCTTCCATCACGACATCAATGGTTTCTGGCTTTTATGTGGAGACTTTAATGTTACCAGATTCTCTTCCGAGAGATCGGTTTCTTCCTCTTACTCTTTAGACTCTGCCCACTTTAATGACATCATTCGGTCCCTCCAGCTGACTGATCTGCCCCTTAACGGAAGATCATTCACCTGGTCGAACATGAGGTCCCCTCCGATCATGGCTAATTAAGCTCGATTGCTTTTTGGTTTCTCTCGAATGGATCAATTTTTTCCACTACTCTTTCGCTTCGGCTTTGCCCAATCCTTCGGCAGATCACGTCCCTATCTCTTTGTTGTCGAACTATAATTTCTCCAGATTATTCAAGTTTCGCTTCGAAAAATTTTGGTTGCAAGACCAAACCTTCGTCAATCTCATCACAGAATGTCTTTCTTCTATTACGGGCTCTTCGGGTTTAGGTTGCATTTTGATTAAGCTTCATGCCATTAAATATGGTAGCAAAATATGGCACAAAGCTAGAGTGGCCAATAATAATTTTCTTAAAGAGGTTTTTCTGTCGACCATCGAATCCATTGATCGTTTGGAGGAGATGGGACCAATCTCTGATTCCCTTCGATCCAAACGGGCTTCTTGTAAAAGAAGCTACGCGGATTTTCTCCACAACGAACACATTAAATGGGCTCAGAGAGCCAAGTTTCGCTGGCTTAAGGAGGGTGATGGTAACACTTCTTTCTTTCACAATTTCGCGTCACACCGACAGCGATGCAATCGTATTTCATCTATTCTTGACAATGGCTATGAATTATCTTCGGATTTCGACATCCATGCTTCTTTCCTCCGGTTCTTTAAAGAATTTTTGGGCTATAATAAACATCGTTCTATCCATCTAGTCTGACAGCAACTGTATGGGCAGCAGTCGCACGATCTATCTAGCTTGGAAGCGCCTTTCTCCTTGGAAGAGATCAAGCGGGCGGTGTTCGCTTTGAAGAGCGATTCTGCCCCAGGTCCGGATGGCTTTCCAGCCTTCTTTTTCCAATAGTTTTGGGATTGCCTCAAAGATGACATTTTTAAAATGTTCTCGGATCTGCATCAAGGGATTTTTTCCTTCGATAAGATCAATTATGCGCATATTGTCCTCATTCCCAAATTTTTGGGTGCTAACTTGGTTTCTAACTTGAGGCATATTAGCCTCCTTAACACTACCTTCAAGGTCATCATGAAAGTGCTTTCTTCTCATCTTAGTGCCATTATCTCCCCTTTGATTGATGCCATGCAATTAGGATTCATTAAAGACCGGTTCATCCTTGATAGTGTGGCCTCGGCCCAAGAAATCATTTCTAACTGTCACAGTTCTAACTCGGAAGGTATCCTGTTAAAATTAGACTTTCAAAAAACTTATGATAATGTAAGCTAGGACTTTCTTCTGGAGATTCTTTTCCACCATGGTTTTGGCCCTAAATGGATCACTTGAGTCAAATCCAGTCTTTTTGCTAGAACTTCGTCCATTATTATCAATGGGACGGAGGGCCACAAGTTTAAATGTAAGCGTGGTCTTCATCAGGGGGACCCTATTTCTTCACTGTTATTCGCTCTGGTTGCGGATGGGTTCAGTAAGTTGCTTCATAATGCGTGGGAAGCTGGTGTTATTGAAGGGCTTGGCAGTTCTCGTAGTTTCCGCAGAGTTTTGAATCTTCAATACGCTGATGACACCATTATCTTTGCAAAACCCAATGGGTGCACTTTACGTAACCTGAAGTTACTTCTCTATGTCTTTTAAAGTGCGTCAGGATTGGCCATTAACTTTCAAAAGTCCTCTGTACTATGGCTTGGAGGTTCTCATAACCGGCAAACGGAAATTGCGCATTTCTTTAATTGTGCTTCGGCCTCCTTCCCTATCACTTACCTGGGTATCCCTTTGCGATGAGGGAAGCTTAATAAAGCTGATTGGGTGCCGATGATAGATAAGGTGGAATCGAAACTCAACCGGTGGTCTGGTAAACACTTATCTCGCGGGGGCAGACTCATCCTAGTTAACTCCGTTCTCTCCTCTATCCATTTATATATGATGTCCTTTTTTTACCTTCCGTCGTGGGTGATTAAGAGGATTGTTCGTATAAGAAGAAATTTTTTCTGGTCAGGGTCGGATTCGTATAAAGCGGGTACTCATCGTTGCAGCTGGAAACTGATCTGCACCTCTAAGGCAGCTGGTGGTTTAGGAGTTCTTAATCTCAAACACCAAAATTTGGTCCTTTTGGGCAAATGGTTATGGAGATTTCTAAAATGTGAGCAGCTGCCTTGGACGCGCATGATCTCCTCCAATTGTTATTCTCGTACTAATTTGTGGGATTTCCCCCCCTCCCTTCCTCGTAAATCCTCTTCGTTCTGGAGAGGTGCATGGAAAGTAGCCAGCCCATTTCAATGTGGTTTGGAACATTAGTGCGCTAATGGCACTAAGACTACATTCTGGTCTGATTTATGTTTTGGCAACATCAAACTCGCTTATGCGTTTCCTAGCCTCTATCAGTTGGCGTCCAACCCCTATGCGTTGGTGTCTGATTATGTTATTATTATCTGATATGGCTAAAAGTAGGGTTAAATCGAAACCGTCCAAATCGGATGCGAATCTTAAAGATCAGGGGTAAAATGGTAATTTCACCTACAAACGGGTCTGAAGTGGGTACTGGGTCTTTTTTCCAAAAGCCCAATAACCCGCGAACGGATCCATCTAAACTGGGTGCGGGTTTCAACCCGCAAAGAACCCGGTCTCGCTGGGTAGAATTAGGGTTTATGATTATACCTAATCAACGGCCCTGATTCAATTCTATCCATTCACTGGGAAGTAGGAATTTGATCTTATCCTGAAACTGGTCCATAAGGCGGCTATAAATACCCCTCACCCCCCACCATTAAGAGGTAATCAATCTTTTGCCAGTAAAGGCTCATTCATAATCATTTCTGATTACTGACTTGAGCGTCAGAGGATGCGTCGCCGGGATCAACCCCGGTGTTTCGCACTTTTTGCAGGTAAACGGCGGGAGATAACGGTCCAACTCTGGCGGAAAGGTTTCAGGTTTGGCTATTCGATACCCTAAAGAATCCACAAATTCTATCTGTTTGCCCCCACACTAGATTTAGCGGTAACAGATTGGTGTCGTCTTTGGGAACCTACGAATAGCAATCCTTCCTCTTCCCTTGGTTAAGATCACCTTCAGCCATGCCTCTCCGAAAACTGAGATCCAAAGGGTCCAACCGTGGACCCACTCCTCCTCAACCACAACAGGAGATCCCCCTCCAAACCGTCCAGCCACAGGGGCAACTCCCACCACAACTTGATCAGCCCCCGCAGCAGGACCAACCTCCTCTTCAGAACCTTCAATCCCAAAGGGCTCCGCTTGGGCCCCAGAATGCCGGCGAAGGGGACTCTCGTACCAACCCTCAGTAGCAACCTCCTCATCGAGACCGCATCTCCGTACACAACCCTTCTATCGATTCAATGGCATCTCACAACCCCCGGCCTTCCGAAGACCTCTGTAATACCCTGCTTAACCGGCAGAGAGAAGAGGACCTTCGCCACCGTTTGGATGAAAGGCGGGCACGTGAGGGAGCCTCCCACCTGAAATGTCCAAATGAGCAATCTCCTCGTCGCCACGACCACAGGAGGTCCCCTCCTCGTAGGGGGCGGAGAGAGTCCCCTGAGTACCATCAAAGAAGACACTGTTCTCCCGCTGGTTAGCAGCCCCCGAGGGGCGATAACGGACCTATCACCCGAGCCAAATTCCAAGAGTTCTAGGCTACAATCCTGCAGGCCCTCAACCTCCGGCTGAACAACAACAATGCTTAGAGGGTCCCCACTCCTCCTCCGATCCAAAGCCCTCGCCATCGGTCCTTAACCCCTCCTCAAACTCCGAGTCACCGCCATCACAGTCCTCGCCATTCCCGTAGCTACCATCGCCGAACTCCGCATTCCCCTTCCTACGAAGAAGAGTCCAGAGGCTCGTTTGGTTACCGTCGAAGGGACGATGCGGTCTACCGCCGTCTCCACGAGATGGAAAGGCGCCTCGGCCAACTGGATAAAGAAGAGGAGTTGAGAGGAAGGACCCTCTGTCCAAGCCGACCTCCCTTCTCTCGAACAATCATGGAGGCACCCATTCCAATAGGCTTCAAGCCCCCGCAGTTTGAGACCTACTCTGGGGAGTCAGACCCTGTAGACCATATAGAGAGCTTCAAGACCCTCATGTTAACCACCAAGCTTCTGATGCTCTACTGTGCAAGACCTTCCCAGCTACTCTAAAAGGTTCGGCCCGAAAATGGTACTCTCGGCTTGCCCCATCCTCCATATTCTCCTTTGAACAATTCGAGACCCTCTTCGTCACCCACTTCGTAAGTAGCCGTCGCACCGAGAAGACTAGCATTTCGCTACTCTATCTTAGTCAGAAGAAGGGTAAGAAGCTGAGAGATTATGTAAAGCGATTTACCGTGGAAGCTAGGTCCATTGCCTCCCTCAACCAGTCGGTCGCTGCAGCAGCCTTCCAGTCAAATGTCCTTAACTCAAGCCTTCGGTCCTCCCTAGCCAAGATGCCCCCGTAAAACTTCTCTGACCTCCTTCTCAGAAGCGAGAAGTATATCTGGGCTGAGGAAGCTGAGCATCGCCCCACATTTGAGGGGTCTTCCTCCGGGACCAAGAGGAAGGCAGTCGAAGAAGAAGGAGCTAAGAAGCTCTAGAAGGACAATGGGGGCCAGCGCCGCCCACCTCCCAGATTTGAGAAGTTCACCCCTCTTAACGCCAACATTTCTACCATTCTCATGGAGGTCGAGAAGGAAGGAGTTCTGCCTCCTGTCCCGAAGATGAATACCCCTGGCAAGAAGAGGGACCCCGAAAAGTGGTGCCGATATCATCGAGACCACGGCCACGACACCAACGATTGTCGGACCCTGAAGAATGAAATTGAGGCCCTCATCCAAAGAGGGTAGCTGTCTAAATTTATGAGAAAGGACCGAATTGATCTTCCTCTACCCCCCAGGGGGGCTAACAAGAGTCCCGAAAGGCGCGACGAGACTCCCGAGTTTGAAGAGGAGCGCATCTTGCATCTCATTCATGGAGGTCCCATAGGAGGAACCTCCAACTCTTCCCGGAAGGCTTTCATACGAGAAGTCAATTCAGTTCATGGCATACCACCTCCCAAAGGCCTCGGAGTCTCGATCACTTTCTCAGAGGAAGACCTGGAGGGAGTCTGAACCCCCCATTGTGACGCACTAGTGATCAACCTCCATATGGCAAATTTTAAAGTGGAGAGGATTCTGGCGGACAATGATAGCTCCGTTAACATCCTCTTCCTGGCTGCTTTCCGAGGACTCAAGTTATCGCGGGACAGGCTCAAGCCCGCCGGCTACACGCTCCATAAGTTCATGGGAGTGCCAGTGACTATCGAAGGGGTGATCACCCTCGACGTAACCGCTGGCAAAACTCCTACTACCCAGACAGAGCCGATGGACTTCATGGACGTCGACATCCCAGCTGCTTACAATGTGATTCTAGGCCGGCCTGGCCTAGCTGCTTTAGAAGCCGTCCCGTCGGCTTATCATCTCAAGATGAAGTTCCCCACTAAGTCAGGTGTAGGGAAAGTAAGAGGTAGTCAAGAGATGGCCCGCAAGTGTTACATGACCTCCACCGGGGGTCCTGTCCTCTCCCTCGAGACCCTCAAGATCCCCCAGGGGAATGCCCAACCGATGTCCGAACTAGTGGATGAGCTGGAGCAAGTGCTCTTTTTCGAGCAAGATTTGGACCGCAAGTTCCTTATTAGCAAGACCCTCCTATCTGCCTTATGTTCCGACATAGTCCAATGCATCAGAAAGAACCATGACCTCTTCACCTGGTCGGCTGCCGATATGCCAGGAATCTCCGAGGAGCTCCTCGTCCACTACCTAAGCGTTGCTCCGGGGTCCAAACCGGTCCAACAGAAAAGGCACAAATTTGCCCCTAAGCGCCAACAAGCCATAAAGGAAGAAGTGAACAAGCTCCTGAAGGCCCGATTCATACAAGAGGCTAACTATCCCGAAGCTCTCTAATATTGTTATGGTTAAGAAGGTCAACAGAACTTGGAGAATTTGGATTGACTTCACGGACCTGAACAAAGCATGCCCTAAAGATCCATTCCCTCTCCCTAGCATCAACACCTTGATCGACGCTACTTCGGGCCATGAGCTGCTCAGCTTCATGGACGCCTTCTCTGGGTATAACCAAATCCGAATGTTCCGCTCGGATATCCCGAAGACCTCCTTCGTCACCGATCAAGGGCTCTATTGCTACAGGGTAATGCCCTTCGGGCTGAAGAATGCCAGTGCCACCTACCAGTGCCTAGTCAATAAAGTCTTCCAGAATCAGATCTGCCGAAACATGGAAGTGTATGTTGATGATATGCTCGTTAAGAGCATCCATGGGGCCGACCATGTTGCCGATCTCCAAGAAGCATTTGATGTGTTGAGGAAGCATGATATGAGGCTCAACCCGAACAAGTGTGCATTCGGAATCTCGTCGGGAAAGTTTCTAGGCTTCATGGTCAGCCAAAGAGGAATCGAAGCCAACCCCGAGAAGATCAAAGCCATACTGGACATGGCCCCTCCCAAAAGTGTGAAAGAGGTTCAGAAGCTCACTGGTCGTCTCGCAGCCATAGGGCGCTTCCTGTCTAAGTCAGGGGAGAAGTATCTTCCTTTTTTCAAAGCCCTCAGGGGGGCTAAGGGCTTCGAGTGGGGTCAGCAGCAGCAAGAATCGTTCGATCAGATAAAGGCCTATCTAGTCAATCCCCATCTTCTCAGCAAGCCTATCCCCGGGGAAACACTCTACCTCCACTTAGCTACCTCCGAGCAAACCCTCAGTGCTGTCCTAGTGAGGGAAGAAGACAAGGTCCAGAAGCCCATCTATTACGTGAGCAAGGTACCTTGGGATTCCGAGCTCCGGTACCCAAGATTGGAGAAGATGGCGTACGCCTTGGTTATGGCAGCTAGGAAGCTCCGCCCTTATTTTCAGTCTCACTCGGTGGTCGTTCTTACCGACCAGCCGCTTAAGCAAGTTCTACACAAACCCGAGACCTCCGGCCGTCTGATGAAGTGGTCGGTCGAGCTGAGTCAGCATGACATATCATACCAGCCTCGGACCGCAATCAAGGCTCAAGCCTTAGCTGAATTTATTGTTGAGAGCACCATACCAGAGGTCAGTCAAGCAGCAAACGGGCCTCCTATCTGGACAGTGTATGTAAACGGGACCGAAGGGAGCGGAGCCGGGGTCATTCTGGCAGGCCCAGATGACTTCGTTCTCTAATACTCCCTCCGCATCAATTTTAAGGCCTCCAACAACGAAGCGGAGTATGAAGCCCTTATAGCCGGCTTCGGCATGGCTCGCAAGGCAGGGGCACAACGTCTCCGGATATTTAGTGACTCACAGCTAGTTGTGAACCAAGTCTTAGGGGAGTACGAGGCACGAGACGACCGAATGGCTAAGTACCTAGCCAAGGTCCAAAGTCTCATGGCTTCATTCGAAGAGGCCCAAATCCAGCGAATCCCCAGAGAAGAAAATTTCCAAGCAGAAGCCCTCTCCAAATTGGCCTCTTCCCCCCTTAAGGTCTCGAGCAGACCGTCCTGATTGAAGTGCTCCTAAGACCGAGTATAGAAGAAGAAACCCCCGACTTAATGGAGTCGCTGTCCGTACAACTTCAGGACAACTGGATGAAAGCTTTGATAGAATTCCTCAAGGATGGGCTCCTCCCCGAAGACCTTAAAGAAGCCTGTCGAGTCCGAACGAGAGCGGAGCGGTACACCCTTGTTGAAGGAGTCTTGTACAAACGCTCCTACACCCAAGTAGACGGCAGACCCTAATTGGGATGCCTTTCCCCGGAAGAAGCCTCATATGCCTTGCAAGAACTCCACGAAGGTATAAGTGGAGCCCATTCAGGGTAGAGGTCCCTTGCCAGGAAAGTGTTAAACTATGGGTACTTCTGGCCTACTCTCCTACAGGATGTCGAACGACATGTCCGGCAATGCAGCTCCTGTCAGCAGTACTCTAACATTCGTCACCTACCCCAAGCTCAACTCACGTCTCTCTCAAGCCCGATTCCCTTCGCAATGTCGGGGATGGATTTACTAGACCCGTTTCCACCAGCTCCCGTCAACTCAAGTTTCTAGTCGTGGCGATCGACTACTTCTCTAAGTGGATAGAGGCTGAGCCATTGGCTACGATCACTGAGAACAAGGTGCTGCAATTCTTTTGGAAAAACGTTATCTGTAGATTCGGCGTGCCTCGGGTCCTAATAACAGATAATGAAACACAGTTTACGGGGGCCGCATTTCGATCTCTGTGTGAAGACCTCGCCATTCAGCAATGCTTCTCCTCTGTCTCACACCCTTAATCAAATGGCCAAGTGGAAAACGCCAACCGGCAGATCCTCTCCGGTATCAAGAAGAGGCTAGATAAGGCGGCCAAAGGCTTATGGGCGGAACAACTTCCCAACGTACCGTGGAACTACCGCACTACGAAACGGACCCCCACAGGTGAGTCGCCATTCAATCTCACCTATGGGTCCGAAGCTGTGATCCCCTTGGAAGTCAGTCTACCATCTCCTCGCCTTATGGCCTATGAAGAAGAGCAGAATGCCAGAGAGCTTCGGGCGAATTTGGACTTAGTTGATGAGCTCCGTGAAAGAGCTTCAATCCGCCAGCAAAACTACTGAAGAAGAATTGAGCAGGCCTACAATAAAAGGGTCCGTCCCACCAATCCCAAGGAAGGGGACTTGGTCCTCAGAAAACTAGCTATCTCCTTCCCCAGCCAAAAGAGTAAGCTAGCCCCCAATTGGGAAGGACCCTACAAGTTCACCAAGGTAGTTCGGCCCGGGACGTACCGTCTTGAAGTCCTTGAAGGCAGAGAAATACCCAGGACTTGGAATGCCGACCACCTACTGAAGTACCAAGAGAGCCTTAACGCCTCTCTGAGTAACTTCAAGTGTCGAGTCATTCCCATCTTTTCACTTGTATTTTGCTTCTTTATTTTTGTCATTGTAATAACGGCTTGCAACTTAGAAGTAACCGATTAGCAGTTATCAATAAAGATCTTCTTTTCCCCATATTTTCCTTGTAAATTATTTTTATCTTTCTGTCTAAGGCCTTTAATCAAACTTACTCAAACGACGTGTTCGGAGTCCAAAACTTGGCTCGATTCCGCTTCGCAAGCTCGCCCTTAAGCGAGCTAGAAGTGGTTCGCCATTCGGAACTGCTCCCACAACTATTGAAACTTACTCAAACGACGTGTTCGGAGTCCAAAACTTGGCTCGATTCCGCTTCGCAAGCCCGCCCTTAAGCGAGCTTGAAGTGGTTCGCCATTCAGAACTGCTCCCACAACCGTTGAAACTTACTCAAACAACGTGTTCGGAGTCCAAAACTTGGCTCGATTCTGCTTCGCAAGCACGCTCTTAAGCGAGTTAGAAGTGGTTCGCCATTTGGAACTGCTCTCACAACCGTTGAAATTTACTCAAACGATGAGTTCAGAGTCCAAAACTTGGCTCGATTCCGCTTCGCAAGCTCGCCCTTAAGCGAGCTAGAAGTGGTTCGCCATTCGGAACTACTCCCACAACCGTTGAAAATTACTTAAACGACGTGTTCGGAGTCCAAAACTTGGCTCGATTCCGCTTTGCAAGCTCGTCCTTAAGCGAGCTAAAAGTGGTTTGCCATTCGGAACTGCTCCCACAATCGTTGAAACTCACTCAAACGACCAGTTCCGAGTCCAACACTTGGCTCGATTCCGCTTCGCAAGCTCGCTCTTAAGCAAGCTAGAAGTGGTCTGCCATTCGGAATTGCTCCCACAACCATTGAAATTCACTCAAACGACGAGTTCGGAGTCCAACACTTGGCTCGATTCCGCTTCGTGAGCTTGCTCTTAAGCGAGCTAGAAGTGGTTCGCCATTTGGAATTGCTCCCACAACCGTTGAAATTCACTCAAACGAAGAATTCGGAGTCCAACACTTGGCTCAATTCTACTTCGCAAGCTCGCTCTTAAGCAAGCTAGAAGTGATCCGCCATTCGGAATTGCTTCCACAACCGTTGAAATTCACTCAAACGACGAGTTCGGAGTCCAACACTTGGCTCGATTCTGCTTCGCGAGCTTGCTCTTAAGCGAGCTAGAAGTGGTTCGCCATTCGGAATTGCTCCCACAACCGTTGAAATTCACTCAAACGAAGAATTCAGAGTCCAACACTTGGCTCGATTCTACTTCGCAAGCTCGCTCTTAAGTGAGTTAGAAGTGGTTCGCCATTCGGAATTGCTCCCACAACCGTAGAAATTCACTCAAACGACGAGTTCGGAGTAACACTCGGCTCGATTCCGCTTTGCAAGCTCGCTCTTAAGCGAACTAGAAGTGGTTCGCCATTCGGAATTGCTCCCACGACCGTTGAAGCTTAAACTATGCGCAGGAAGTGTCTACAACTATACTAGACATGGGAGAAGAGTACTTGGAGGTGCTAAACCTTTGGTTCCTATGGTTCGTTTAAAAGTTGAAGTTAGACATTCCGTGCCTATGAAAAGAAAGATTTGCTTCTGATTTTGGGTAGTTGTTAAGAGTTGGAGGAGTTGTACTTGAATAGATGCCTACCAACAAAGCACACAAACACAGAAGAGAAACAAGCTTTCACTTATATGAAATTTTAGCGCACAAGAGCGTTCGAGTTACAAGACCAAGTTGTTACTACGAGGTGCTACAAAAACTCGAAGAAACATAATTACAACAACTTATTCAACGCTTCTTCGGAATGGGGACATTTCGGTTCAGGGACACCCACAGACGGCGTCGCCTAACCTCTGAGCTCGTCTCTAAACCAACAAACCGAATGCCGCTTTAGCACTGCCTCTGACCGTGGCCCCAACCTGAGCGTCAGCCGGACTCCGCCTAACGGCAGGCTCATGAGTCGCGAGCTCATAAAATGAGATCCCCCTCTTGCTCTATGCATGAGTACATGATGTACTTCTGACATTAGGCCGCACGGGTTGGGGTTTAAGTCGAGCAACTTCCTCCTCGAGTTCGACGATCCTTCAAAGAGTTGTCTATCACGGATATCTTGAAGCGAGGAAGCCGAGCAGAGCCTGCCTCACCAGAGCTATCGGCGATGATTCGACAAAAATGGGCGACTTCGATACTCTTGTCAACTGTAACCCCCTTCAACCTATCGACCTCTCCCGTCCGCTCGTCGCGCTCGACCATCAACTCACCCACGATCGCCGTTAATTCTTCCTCTTCCGCCGAAAGCTCTTCTTCTACTATCCTCAGGTGGTGCTCTTCCACCAGTAGTTCGCCTTTCTCTGTCTCAGCGTCGAACAACGCCTTTCGGAGCAATTCCACCTCGCCTTCAAGACGAACCTCGCGAGATCGCATCCATAGTTGTTTCAACTCGGAGAAACACCCTCTCGCCGTTGCCTTAAGATCCTCTAGGTCCAACTCACTCTTGAGGAAACACTTTCGGCTACGAGAGAGGTCCCGCTTCGCTGCTTTCAAGTCAGCACAAAGACGAGCAACTTCGGCTACTGAACTCGACTCGACTACCTGAAAAACGAGAGCATATCAACATGAAGTACAAGAGGCGATGCCCAACACTTAGCCAAATTTCGAAAAAACTTCAGATCAAAACACTCCAACACTTAGCCAAATTTCGAAGAAACTTCAGAGAAATTTCAAACAAAAATTTCATTCATATCAAAAAAGCGGTGACCAGTCCGCTACAAGGCAGTACAAGAAAAAAAAAGGGGTTTCTACTACAAGAGAAAGAAGATCAAGGGGCCACCTTAGGCGGTAGGTCAGAAACAGGCACCTCGGTGGATGGCCTCTCGTCTTCCTCCGCTGTTCCTTGGGGGTCGGTAATGACCTTGTCACCCCCTACTTTCGCCACCACAGCCTCGAGGTCGGCAGGAACATTGTCGCCTTATGGCTCATCCCATTCCTCTCCCTCCTCTTCCTACTCTTCCCCTTCGTCTTCTTCCTCGCCACCAGGCCACAGCCGGTACCCCAGCCTTTCGAAGCTGGGGATTCGAGCCTCGACATTATCGAGCGATCTGGCGTAAGACAGCTCCATGTTCGCCGCCATGTGCTTCTTGGCCTCTGCCTCTATCTTCGTCCTCGCCTTCTCCACGGTCTCGGCCTGCTGCAGCTTCACTGCCTCCAAAGCCTTTGTCACTGCAACCTTCTCCTCTGCTGCCTTTGCGACCTTCGAAGCAAGCTTTTCCTTCGCTTGCGCCAAAGCCACCACGAGGTCGGCGACCTGGGCCGCCAAAGCATCCAAACGACGCTGCTCAGCTTCGAGCTGCTTCACAGCCCTCGCCCTCTCTGCTCGGTCCTTGTCGCTGAGGGCCTTCAGCTCTCTCTCTTGCTCGGAATACTCCTCGAGAAGATGGCTGAAGTGGCAAGTAGCCTGCACAAAGAAGTAGTTAGAACATGACAAAAACCAAGCTAAAGACTTAGAAAATTTTTGAATGAAAATTCGGAAACAGCCAAGAGACTTATTGACATAAGTGACCGAGCAACCTCAAGGGCATCGTCGCCCGTCGTCCCCGCCTTCAGCGTGGCTCGGTCCTTCGGGGTCGGTAGGTGTCGGACAGCTTGCATGCTCATCCCCGAGTCTCCCAAGAAGCCGTCGTGATTCTTCACCCGCCAGTTGGGGACGAACAGCTTCTTGTGAGCCTCGGGCAGGATAACCTCGGCCTGTTCGGTCAGTGGCAGGGCCTCAAGCGCCAACACCGCCATGACGGAAAAATCCTCACCTACAAGAGCAGATGGGGTCGGCTGGACAACTACCGCCGAAGACGGTTCTCGAGGAGAAGTGGCGGCGATCGCCGAAGGTGCCTTGGTGGGTCGGCCAAATGAGGGACCCGTGCTCGTCCTCTTCCTCTTCTTGTCGTCGGTGGTTTTGCTTCTTTCGGCCATCATGCCCTTGAAGTCCATGTTCGGCGCCTCTGTTCAAGTGAAAAGGAAAACAAGTTTAAAAAAAAGTATGCAAGGCATTAAAGAAAAGAAAATCACAAAGTAAGATGTCAGGAGCGTACTCGGGTCGATCGGACTAAGGCCCGACCCGTGCAATACCTCCTCTGTCATCTCCCTCCAACTCAACATCGGGAGACCGATCAGCTTGGCCGCCACCTCCGCCTCGGCCGGGGTCAACACCGGCTCGGCCTTTGCGTACTTTGGCACATCTTCCTTCCACTGGGTTGGGAAGTCCCATGCCGAGGGCCCCTTTATCAGGAAAAACTTTCCCTTGCATGACTTTATCGAGTCGGGATTCTCTATCAACTTAACTCCCTTTCGAGGCGACAGGTAGTAGCGAGGCTCGAGCTTGCTCATCCTGTTGATTCGATATAGACTTCGGAGGATGAAGAGCTCTGGCTCCACTTCGGCAGTTCGGCATTGAAGTAGAAAGCCGAGCACGTGACGCCAGATGTTCGGCATAAACTGTATGGGGGACAGACCATACCACCGAAGGACTACCGTCACGAAGGGATGAAGGGGGAAGCGCAGCCCGGCGTTCAGGGCGTCGTAGGCGAAGACGCATGTGTCTTGGGGGAAGACGGTGTTCGCTCGCACCCCGGGATCGGGAAGAACCAGTGTGTACTCCTTGGAGATGGCGAAACCCTTCCTGATCCGAAGTAGATCTCGCTCGGTTAGCACCGAGGGGAGGTCGTCCACCTCGGTGACCTCCCTCAGATCGTTCTCCTCGTAGGTCTCCGCGCGACCAATGACAGCCTTAGTCAGCAACTCGCCACTATACTGCCTTATCCCGACGTATCTGGACAGAATGGTCGGCATCCGACCTGACTCGTTCGCTCCTCTCACGGTCTCCACCACCTCCTTGACAACCAAGGACCGAACCACTTCCTTCCCCTTCTCCTTCCTTCGGCTCGCTACTCCTCTCCCCTCCTCGGCATTCCGACCTCCCAAGGATGTTGTCTCACTACCTGTGGACACTCGTGACATCTCTAATATGCAACTGAAGTTAAATAAACTAACCTTTGATTTGACGTCTACGGTCAGAAAAAGTTTGCCGGAAATTGCCTGGCCTTCGCGACAGCTAGCACAACCGCCCTTGAGCTCAAATCTCTACTAGCAGAGTAACTCGAGAGCAAAAGTAAAAACTTGAGAGTAAAAGTGAAAGAATGAGCTTTAAGGGGTGGGGGTGAGAACTTATAGCTAAAGAGAGGCGACTGTTGGGATTTTGTAATGTTTGGGGGCCCATTAAGGAAGATAAAACGACAGAATAGAGAAAGCTGCGACGGTTCAGAGGAAGGTCGCGACGGTTTACTTAACATCGCAATTCGACGACTCGTAACTTGCCGAGCCACCGAGGCACTCTGCCGAGCTACCGGGGCACCGACCTCCACATATGGAGAAAAATGCCGCTGAGCCACTTTCACCATTAGATTGCCTCAAAGTTCGTGCCCAAATCTGATGAACGACTCAGATCACGCCACGCCCACAAAACGACAAGATATCGTTTTCTCATGATCTGAACCTCCAATTTCGAGATCCGCACCATGATGAATGCTCCAAATCTAACCACGTGGCTTGACGACTCGTAACTTGCTGAGCCACCGAGGCACTCTGCCGAGCTACCGGGGTACCGACATCCACATATGGAGAAAAATGCCACCGAGCCACTTACACCGTCAGAATGCCTCAAAGTTCGTGCCCAAATCTGATAAACGGCTCAGATCATGCCACGCCCACAAAACGACAAGATAACGTTTTCTCATGATCTGAACCTCCAATTTCGAGATCCGCGCCATGATGAGCGCTCCAGATTCAACCACGTGGCTCAACGAATCGTAACTTGCTGAGCCACTGAGGCACTCTGCCAAGCTACCGGGGTACCGACCTCCACATATGGAGAAAAATGCTGTCGAGCCACTTTCACCGTCAGATTGCCTCAAAATTCGTGTCCAAATCTGATGAACGGCTCAGATCACGCCACGCCCACAAAACGACAAGATAACGTTTTCTCGTGATGTGAACCTCCAATTTCGAGATCCGTGCCATGATGAGCGCTCCAGATCCATCCACGTGGTTCGACGACGCGTAACTTGCCGAGCCACCGAGGCACTCTACCGAGCTATCGGGGCACCGACCTCCACATATGGAGAAAAATGTCGCCGAGCCACTTTCACCGTCAGATTGCCTCAAAGTTCGTGCCCAAATCTGATGAACGGCTCAGATCACGCCACGCCCACAAAACGACAAGATAACGTTTTCTTATGATCTGAACCTCCAATTTCGAGATTCGCGCCATGATGAGCGCTACAGATCCAACCATGTGGCTCTATGACTCGTAACTTACCGAGCCACCGAGGCACTCTGGCGAGCTACCGGGGCACCGACCTCCACATATGGAGAAAAATGCTGCCGAGCCACTTTCACTGTCAGATTGCCTCAAAGTTCATGCCCAAAACTGATGAACGGCTCAGATCACGCCACGCCCACAAAACGACAAGATAACGTTTCTCGTGATCTGAACCCCGTCCTCGTGATTCGCGCCATGATGAACGTTCCAGATCAAGCCACGTGGCCCAACGACTCGACCCGATCTGCCGAGCCACCGGAGTGCTCGCCTGAGCTACCGAACATCTTAGCTGAGCCACCGAGCTACCAAGAAGAAGAGGATGAGTTACCGAGCCATCGGAGTGCTCAGCCGAGCTACCGAACAGCTTAGCCGAGCCGCCGAGCTACCAAAGGAGAGGACCGAGCAGCCGAGCAGCCGAACAGCTATGGCCGAGGAACCGAGGTACCGACCTCCACATATGGAGAAAAATGACGCCGAGCTATCCCAGCCGTTGGATCATTTCAAAAAACGTGCCAGAACATGATGGATGGCTCAGATCACGCCACACCCACAAAACGACAAGATAACATTTTTTTCGTGATCTGAGCCACCCTCTTCGTGATTCGCATCGTGATAAACGCTCCAAATCTTACCATATAGCTTGGCAGATCGTTATGTACCGAGCCACCAAGCTGCCGAAGACGGGGTGCCGAGGTGCCGAGGCACCGACCTTCGCATGCGAAGAAAAAGCCTGTCGAGCTATTTCAGCCATCCGATCCTCCTGAAATTCACGCCCAACGCTAATGGAGGGCTCAGATCGCGCCACGTCATAAATCGGATTAAAAAATTAATTTTTATTTATTAAAAGCGAATTATTTATCTAAAAATTGTGAAAAAATAATTAAAAATTCAGGGAAATTAATTAAAAATTCTAAAAAATAATTATAAATTCGGGGTAGTATTTTGAAGCCCCTGAGTAAATAATTATTGCTTAGAATAGTTAATTAAAACCTCCGAACAACGAATCACCACTTTGCAAAATTAAATAAATTTTCCGAAAAATAGATAAAAATTGAGAAAAATCACTAAAGGTTCAGGAGAGCTCAAGAATGACCCTGAACATGCAACTAGCTCTGAAAATCACCATAATACCTTATACAAAGATTCGACACCCCTTATTTGGACTCCGATACAACTCCGCAAGCCATTAAAACAGTAAAACTACTCCTCAAAGGCTGATTAAACTCAGTCTTCGAGAGTGGGGGGCTCGTGATATGGCTAAAAGTAGGGTTAAATCGGAACCGTTCAAATCGGACGCAAATCTTAAAGATCAAGGGTAAAATGGTAATTTCACCTACAAACGGGTCTGAAGTGGGTACTGGGTCTTTTTCCAAAAGCCCAATAACCCGCAAACAGATCCATCTCAACTGGGTGCGGGTTTCAACCCGCAAAGAACCCGGTCTTGCTGGGTAGAATTAGGGTTTATGATTATACCTAATCAACGGCCCTGGTTCACTTCTATCCAATCACTGGGAAGTAGGGATTTGATCTTATCCCGAAACTGGTCCATAAGATGGCTATAAGTACCCCCCATCCCCCACCATTAAGAGGTAATCAATCTTTTGCAAGTAAAGGCTCATTCATAATCATTTCTGATTACTGACTTGAGCGTCGGAGGGTGCGTCGCCGGGATCAACCCCGGTGTTTCGCACTTTTTGCAGGTTAACGGCGGGAGATAACGGTCGAACTCCGGCGGACAGGTTTCAAGTTTGGCTATTCGATATCCCAAAGAATCCACAAATTCTATCTGTTTGCCCCCACACCAGATTTAGCGGTAACATTATCAATAACCAAAAGTTCTGGTTTGTTCCATTCTCGGGTGCTCTTCCTCCGCCTCTTGAGATTGAGCTTTAACAACTTTTTGATGGTATTAACCTTTATACCTGGCATCAACTTGAAGATTTCAAATGGAGATGGTGTAGCGCACCGAATTTCTAATATAATATCTTAGAAAATACGTGGCACAATTCCCAGCATCAACTTCAATGTAACATTAAACACAACCAACACCAATAATTTTTTTTTTCCAACTTTTATTACAATAATCCTTTACATAGCACAGCGGAATACAAAACATCTCAGATTATAACTTTCCTTTAATCACAACACTGTCTTGTACAATTTTACACAAAACTCTATTAAATCAATTTATCTCAAAATTATCTCAAGCATCCAAACCTCCAAACTCTAAGCAACAACCTGCAACACATGAGGCTAGAGATGATCCCTAACCCCCAAAACTAAAGGGGTCAGTCATAAATGGTGTGAGTGACATAAAAGCAAACAACATAAATGAACATTAAGCACTGATTCTTAAATAACATGTAATAAACAAGAATACATGAAATATGACGTAGCAAAGAAACATGTAAACAACAAGTGGAACTAAACTAAGTGTCAAGTGTAGAAAACAGGAACCCACATGCATAAAACCAAGTCACGAAAACACAAATTCTATATGCGGACTCTCTAATGCGTACTTGTCGAAGTCTATGCATTCCACTCTACATAGGTTCGGTGCAAGCCCTTAACGTCTCCACATTATAGGGTTCAATCCCCGCTATGCAACTAATCCTATCACGATGACTACTACGAGATAAAGATAAACTGTGAGTATTAGCCCATGTCCCGATAATTCCGGAGATAGATCCGACACCACTGGAATTTTACCTGGATAATTTCGGAGATTATCCCACACCGAAAGCAATGACCTCATCACACGAATACCACATGTGCGTCGCCTCGACCCCGATAATTCCGGAGATCGATCCCACACCACAAGTAATTACCTGGATAATTCCGGAGATAAATCCCACACCACAGGTAATTTACCTGGATAATTCCGGAGATAAATCCCACACCACAAGTAAGTTACTTGGATAATTCCGGAGATTAAATCCCACACCGAAAGCCATACTGAGGTACATGACTCATGTTCCCGTTCATCATATCACCACTTGTGCCTGTCCTTATTATTTTTGGGTTATTTAATTACTTAACGAATCTCCTAGAGTTGATGTACCCTACCGGACTTAACTCAAAGCCGAACAACCAAAATGCCTCAACAGGCCTAAACATAAACAACTCAACTGTCGGTATACTAGGGTCACACACACCCTCTAGAGACTCAAACTCAAATATCTCAACCAATCTTACTTCATAAACTGCTCAACTCAACATCTTGACAACATAAGTTCAATAGAAGATAAGGTATAAGTAGTTATAGATCAAATATCTAGAGAATAAAACATTTGAAAGAGCCTTCATAAATATAAAAATACATCAGTACCAGTCGACTATAGAAAGCATAAGTCGACTGTCCAGAAAGAATGTTCCATGATTTTAAGAAAATAAGCTAAGTGTTATAAGTTGACTTACAAAAGTCATAAGTCGACTTACCAGAGTGTTTTAAGTTGACTTATAGAAGTCATAAGTCGACTTACCAGAGAATTTAAGTTGACTTATAGAAGTCATAAGTCGACTTACCAGAGAATTTAAGTTGACTTATAGAAGTCATAAGTTGACTTACCAAAAATCTACGATAACTTTGAAAAATAAATACCAAGTGTACCTGTCAACTGAAAAAGTCCTAAGTCGACTGTCCAGAACGGATTTTCAAGGAAACTAAATATCACATCAGCCGGGTTGTACCAGTCGACTGAAAGGTCTGCCAGTCGACTGTCGGCCTACAGACTGCACAGTTTAGGTTGTACATAATAATCAAATTAGAGTTTTCTAAAAGAAATCATTGTTTACTAAAATAATTTGTATTAAGATAAAAACGTCGATCTCAAAGAATCCCCAGTTTGGGTATGTTTCCTTAATTCAATCAATTCCTCAAAACCTTAATTTTCATGTCAAGATTCTCTTGATTCATAAATCTTCCACTCAAAATTCTCAAAAACTGAATTTCTTCCACGACTCATAACCAAAATCTGATTGTAATCACAAGATTCAATTGTTCATCCAATCCCTTATTGTCATAATCATGCTCAAATCCTAAACATGCTTTCTAGCAATAAAATTTATCAATCAAGATCTATTAAGCATTCATAGATTTCACATACATAATACAACAACAACCATTGCATCGCTCACATACAAAATACACCAAATGAACGAAGATGTCAAAACAAACAACAAAACAATCACGCACATAATTCAAAACAACAAACCCAATTTACATCACTCACATAAAACATACACAAAGCAAAACAACATGTCACTCACCTTAGGAGTGAAGAGATCCAACAAGAAAGCCTCTCTTTTTGCGAGATCCAAAATTCTCCTCTTGTTCCTCCCAAAAAAATTACAAAATTCTTTGTTGTGCAGCAAATGACGGCTGCAAATTTCTTTTAAATACCCGGGATAAGAAGTTTAGGGTTTCCAAACACTTTTACAAAACAACCCCCTTGAAATGCAACTTTACATAAATGGATCTCTATTCTTGGAAAATCAATAAAAATCATTTAAATCAGGATTTAAAGGTAAAACATACCCATTAATCTTAACCGGTACTGTTCAAAACATCCAGAAAGTAAAATTTGCATTTTTAACCCCTAAAAATGACAAATTTGCAAAAAGGTCCTTCTTTTCTCAAAATTTGCAAATAGATCCAATTAATCTCAGAAAAATCTGGAAAAATAATAAATAAATCCAAAATATTAAATAATTATTTTCCATAAAGAAAATTTGACTTTTGAACTTCTCAAAAAAAAAATATTTGCACGTGTTCTGCACGTGTAAAAAGAGGAATTTTCAGAAAATATTTATAAATTCTCCAAAAATCATTTTAATCATTTATGAACCTTTAAAAATGATTTTTAAAAATACGGGGTTCTACAGATGGACTAGCTCTGGTATCTATTCGGTTAAATCATTTTACAACTTTCTCAATTTCGGTGGGATTGTCTCCCCGAGTGCGAAGCCATTGTGGAGCAGCTGTGCTCCTCTCAAATCTAAAATCTTGACCTGGATAGCGCTGAATAATAAGATTCTGACTGTGGAAGTGCTTAACAAGATGAATCTGGCGGTAGGCCAGTTGTGTGTTTTGTGCTCTACCCATCATGAGGACGCCGATCACCTTTTCCTCAAGTGTGCTTTTATTCAACCTCTTTGGATGATTGTGGTAACTACCTGGCAAGTTCTGTGTATTCCCTCTGAATTCTCTTCTTGCTGGATGTGTCAACCCATCAAAAAAGAATTTCGTAAATCATGGTTTCTATCTATTATGGCGATTATTTGGGTTATTTGGTCGGAACGGAACATGCGTATTTTCTTGCAGTCCCTCTCTTCGATTAATAACATCCTCGATGAGTTCATTTTCTATTCCAAATTTTGGTCCTCCAGTCTAACGTTGGATAAAGTGGATGCATTGCATTTAAGTCGTCTTGATGAGGCGTTCAGTTTTTTTTGCTCTAATTTTTCTTAATCGTGCTTTTCTTTGGTAGTTAATGTTCCATTTTCTTTGCAGACATGAGGTAGTGGCTTTGGGTTTGGAGACTTCATTTTTGAGTACTGGCTGTTTCTATTTTGTAGTGAGTCTCTAGATTCGGCTTTAGACCCTCGCTGGTTCAGTTGGTTTTTTATATTTTTGGTTGGCTGCTCCCTGGCATGCTGGGGGATTGTTTTGAAGTTGCTCCACCTGTGGCGTTCTGGTGGTTTTACCCTGATAGGGTGTTTCCCATCAAGGGCCTGTGTGTTTTAGCGCCTCTTAGGCTTTTACTTTTTTATCTTAACTCTTTGTGATGCTCTATGTTTGCTCATTTTGTGGCTAGCTCCTTATGTTCTATTGGCTCTTGGCCGCCCCTAGTCTGAGTTGTTATCTCTGAGCCCCAGCGTACAGGATGTGTTTGTTTTGTTTCTGTTTTGGGTTTGGTTTGCGTTGCAGTGGAGGGGCTGCTCTTTGTTTTGCTTATGTTTTGCTTGTTTCTGTATGTTTTCCTCAGTTTGGGGTTAGGCCCAGCTATGTGCACAGTGCACTGTTGTTGCGTGTTGGTTGCAAGTGTGGGGGTTATGCCCTGTTTGTTTGGCTGTCATTGCATTGCAGTGGGTGGGAACCGTTGTTCTGCTTCTTTTTTGGAGGTGACTGCGATGCAGTGCCGGATTTAGCTGGATTTTGCTCCTATTCTGTTTATTCTGTTCGCATTCTGAGTTTGGGGTTAGGCTCAGCGTTGTTATTAGCGCTTTTTTGTTGCTTGTTTGTTTGCGTGCTTCAATGCTTCCTGCAGGGTGGGGTGCTAGGTTCGGTCGGCGAGCAACTCTGCGTGTGGTCATTGTTTTGTTCAGCTCTTCTCGGTCCCTAGTGTTGACTGATTAGGTTCGGTGACCGGCTTGCTGAGCCAGCCACTCCTGTTCTTTTTCGGTTCTGGGCGTTGAAGTTGTTTGACGACTGCCTTGTTGCTTGTTGTGCTAGGTTTATGCATTTCCTTATGGTTCCGCTGTAGTGTAGCCTTTGTAGTCTCAGCAGTGGATTGTTTTTGTTCACTGGGGCTCCTATTTGTTGTATTCCTCGTTATGTTTTTTAGCTCCCGAGTTTTACTCCTTGTAAAATTTGATTTTTTTTTGTATGCAACATTTATTTATCGCAATAAATTTTTGGGCTGGAGCCGTAAGGCTCTATCCATCGTATCAAAAAATAACTCGAGTAAGTACATGATTTTTCTCTCCGAAATAGACCACTTTTTAAAATTAATTTTTAAAATAGATCACTTTCGAAACTAATTCCGAAAGTAGATTAGCACGGTCTATGTTGACTGATCTATTTTCGGAATTAGTTTGGAAAGTGGTTTATTTGAAAAATTAATTTTAAAAAGTGGCCTATTTCGAGGAAAAATTCGTAAGTACATACGGTTCCACTTAAAATGAAAAGAAACGAGAAGAAAGAAAAGAAAAAGGGTAGGAGGGATGGCGAATCTCCCATCATCCTTGTCGGTGAATCTGAACCCTCCCTTCGGTGGGCCCTCTCCTCTATCCCCCTCCGCCGGCGGCGGCAACAGGGACCGCCGGATGGCCTCCGCCGAGCAGCTGGTCCTCGATCTCTGCGATCCCGAGCTCCGAGAGAACGCCCTTCTCGAACTCTCTAAGGTATTCATCAAGAACAGTAACAAAGTTCACTTTTTATTGCTATTTTTAGTAAATAAAAAACGAAATGGAATTGATTAGTGGATTTAGGGTTTTGAGGAAAGAAAAATGTTAAATTGTGATGATTGGTGTGGTGAGAATTAATTATATGCTTCGAACTTGGTAATTAATTTATGATGAAGGGACCTACTATGGATTAGTTCTTTCAGGGATGTTGGAGGGATCTTGCTCTACGATGTCGCTTTAGCTTACTTTGTTTTACTTGGTTCCCTCCCCGTTTGATATTTTTCTTGTTTCCTAGTTTTATGGGTTTGTTTCTTTACTTCTCATTAACAGGACCAAAGTTGTTGTCTGCTTGTGTAGGAATTTGGAAGATAGGACAAAAGTTTTGGTAGATTGAGAATTGGAAGGATAAAGTTAATTAAGCAGATTAAGGGTTTGAGGGAAAAATAATATATTTTCTGAAGATTGGTGTGTTGAGAATTAACTAGATACTCCAAAAACTTGGTAAATTACTTTTGAATGGTGGGGATGTTGATAAAGTTATTGATGCTTGGAGGGTTATTGATTATTAGTGAGAATTGTGAACCCTATTTGATGATAAAGGAAATAAGTCTTGTAGTCACATTGTAGCAACATTTGGAGTGGAGAAATGGAAATTTCGAGGTGGGCTCACGAAAGTTTTAGTAGATTGAAAATTGGAAAGGTGAAGTTAACCTAGTGAAATTTAGAGATTTGAGGAAAAAAGAATATTAATTTTTGATGATTGGTGCACCAACAATTAATTCAATACTCTAAGCTTGGTAATTAACTTCTGATGAAAGGAATTGATTTTGATTTGTTTTTAGTGCGTAATGTTTTTGGCACTTTAGGCTTATGGTGAAGTACCATATGGTCTGTTTTTAGAAGATATTGCACCAACAATTACCATTTGTGTGGTTGTTGTTAGTTATGTACCATATGGTGAGTTATTGGAACAGATGAAATTATTGAAGGTCTTGTTTGGAGAAGTTAATTTTGTTGAAATGATGCCGACGATAAAGTTATTGGAAAGATAAAGTTCGTGGGGGTTCAGGGTTTTGACTATTAATTTTGGATGATGGGTATGTCGACAATTAATTCCATAGTTCAGGCTTAGTAATTAACTTCTAATGAATGGTCCTTTGATAGATTAGTTCTCCCAGGGATTCTAGAGGGAATTCACTCTATGTTGCTGCTTTAGCTTACTATATTGTATTGGTTCCCTCCCCCGAGATGCTGGGGGAGACTGTTTTATTTCCTATTTTATTGTTTCCTAGTTTTTTGGGTTTGTTTTGTTACTTCTCATTAATGTGACATGGTGGCTAAATTCCACAATTCCTCGGGAAAAAAAATAAATTGTGATGAATAGAATTGATCTTGATATGTTGATATGGGGTTGGTTTTGGGCACCGTTGAGCGTTATGCCATTGGTGCCGTTGTTGTTGGTTATGTATCGTATGGTAAGTTATTGGAATAGCTGAAATTATTGAAGGGCTTTTTACAAGAAGTTAATTTTGTTAATATGGTGCTGACAATAATTCAGCAACACCATTTTAATTTTTAGACCATCAATGATGTATGGACTAGAGTGTTGGGTAATAAAGAAACAACATGTCCAAAAAATGAGTGTAGTGGAGATAAGGATGCTAAGATGGATGTGTGGTAAAACCAGGAAGGATAAAATTAAAAAACAAGCATATACGGTACATGCTAAATGTAGCTCCTATCTAAAATAAGTTAAGAGAAAATTGTCTCAGGTGGTTTGGATATGTCACATGTAGACCTAGTAGTGCCTCCGTTAGAAAGAGTGATTTAATAACTGTTAAGGATAGAGTTAGGGGTATGGGAAGACCTAAACTTACTTGGGTGAACACGGTGAGAAAAGATGTGATAACTCGTGACCTTATAGAAGATATTGTGCTAAACCAAGCAGAATGAAAAACCAGGATTCATGTAGCTGATCCCAAATTATTGGGAAAAATGCTTTGTTGTTGTTGTGTTGGTGCGGACAATAATTGAGGGGAGTCGAGGACCGGTGGTAATTGCGAGAAAATATCAAAATAAGGGCGCTTGTGGTATAAAGAAGGCATTTTAAGTTGTATGTTAGTTCAATCTGAATGTCTGATTGAATTTTATTTCAGATACTTTTGGGTCAGTTCTCCCTGCATGCCCCCTTCATATCTTTCCCCAGACACACAATGATTAATCCTCTCACCTGAAGCCGAACCCAAAATTTCAGCTTCCTATGCTCTTATCTTAGTGGCCGAGTTGCTACTTTTCGTTTTTCTTAATCAAAATACCCCCTTTTAATTCCTTTACATGTATACCAACTTCCTTATTAGCGATTTGAGGAAAAAAGAATATTAATTTATGATCCTTGGTGTATTGAAGTTTATTCTACTCTAAACTTAGTAACTAACTTATGATGAATGCACTCGATTTTAATCTCTTTATAGTGGATTTAGTTTTGGTTTAGGGTTATTACTTTTCAACGATGCATAAGGTACACTGTTTTGGGCGCCTTTGAGCCTTATATGTTTAGTGCTATGTCCGGGCTTGTCCTGAGATTTATAGGGCCTTGTGCAGAAAGAAAAAAAATGGACCTTTACATATTTCAATACTAATTTTACTTTATTTTGGTTTCGACATCATGTATATATATATAGATATATATATGAGCAATCTTCCATTGCAAACGCGTGCAAACCACTTAACCTGTTATTGGCAATGATGGGTTAAGGGCTGAAGGCAAATCACATACCCGTCATTGGCAATGACTGGTTATGTATTTTGCCTTAACCCGCTATTGCCAATAGCGGGTTAACACGCTACAGTAGCGTTTGCAATGGAAGATTACTCTCTCTCTCTCTCTCTCTCTCTCTCTCTCTCTCTCTATATATATATATATATATATATATATATATATATATGGATATGAGCAACTTGCTCATTTAATAAATGAGCAATTGATGAGGTGACATGCATGTGATACATTGATGAGGTGACATGCATGTGATACATTGAGTATCTAACCACTTTTAGGATTTTCCAATTATATGCATGCCACCTCATCACTTGCTCATTTTACTAAATGAGCAAATTGCTCGTACCCCTTTTCCCCATTTATATATATATATAAAGTAATGTACGTTCTATATCAATCAATATTTTATACGTATTCAAACTGAAAATAAGGTTAAATTGCAAAATAAGCCAGCAAGCAGTCGCAGTAAGAGATAAGGTAATATCTCACAAAACTATCATGCTAGAAAAAAGGAATTTGAATACCCCACACAAAAGAACTCTTGTTGAATTTTTCCAGAAAGGTTCCTGACAATCAAATCCAAAAGCAGAATATATTATTATCTCGACCAGCATGCACAAGTATATAATTTAAAGGATGACAAGATAACTACTCACTAGGTAAAAACCAAACAAGAATTCTTGAGGATTAGCAGTAGGCCATCATATAGAAGAAGAAGGGTTAATAGCAGTAGGCCAACATCGAGAAGAAGAAGGGTTCTATTAGGATTCTTTATTGAAGTGGGGAAGTCAGAAGATCAAGGTTTTTTTTTTTTTTTGGGAAAACTCATTACCTCCGGATTTCCTGGGGGCTGCTGATTAGTAGCATAGGCTATCAACATTTTCACTTATTTTATTAAGACTTTTTCTTGAAGATGGGGTAGGAAGATCAAGAGGTTTTTTTTGAGAAACTCCATTACTTTTTATTGAAGAGGGGTAAGAACAAACTAGTTTCTTCAATGCTTACAGAGGATAAGAGGATAAGCAGTACATATTCCTGGCTCAAATTTATCCTGGGGGCTCTCATTATTAGTGGGCCATGTGCGACCGCACCCTGTGCCATGTCTTGGTTGTGTATCATATGGCGAGTAATAGATGAAATTATTGAAGGTCTTGTTCGGAGAAGTTAATTTTGTTAAAATGTGCTGACAATAATTAAGTGAAGTTGAGGACTGGTGGTAACTGTGAGGTAATAAGGGTGCTGGTGGGGTATAATGAAGGCGTTTTAAGTTGTATTTTAGTTCAATCTGATAGAATTTGTTTTTGGATATTTTTTGGCGGCGGTTTTCCCTGCATCCGTCTGTCATATCTGTCGCCGCATCCAAAATTAGACCTTCATATGCACTCACCTTTAGTAGAATTGCAACTTCCCATTTTTCTTAATCAAAATATCCCCTTTTGATTCTTGTACATGCATACCAACTTACTCATGGACCCTGTTAATCTTCAATTACCCATGGCTTAATCAAACGTTTGTTCTTTGAGTAAAGACATCACAATGTCGGTTGTTTAAACTACCAACTTCCTTTTTTTGTTTATATCATCATTGTTTTCTCTCATCGGGTGATACATTTACCTAAAGCATTTATTGTGATGTCATCTATAGATAGACATGGCATCAAATAATAAGGTACTTCATAGAAGGGAAGCAGAAGCGAATGCAAATGCAAGCCATAAAAAATGGGAGGATACTTAATCTACGTGTTTTATAGTTGATCCCCCATGACTATCTATGTAGAAAGCAGTGCATAATGTTTGAGAATTTGACTGTTTGTAAACTAGTAGTATGCAAGGGGAATATAATTTTATAATTTCAGCATTAAGGATAAATGCTCTTTTATCTTGAGAAGGCAATTTTGATTAGTCATTAACCTTAAAATTATCTTTTTTTTACTTCGTTAGTTCTCTCTCTCTCTCTCACACACACGCACGCACACACGCCCTCTCTCTATAGGCTCTCTTTGTGTTGGTGTATCTATGTGTGCTCATGCATTTGCTTGCAAATCTACACTTGCGATGACATGCTTGTGTGCATGATCTTTCACAAATGGAACTCTTGTTCATTATATCTCAATATTTGCGATTAAAAAAATAAGAACCTGTCTTTTTATTCTACCACTATGTAATGCTTACATCTTATTGCAGAAAAGGGAGATATTTCAAGATTTGGCTCCTCTGTTATGGAATTCTTATGGCACAATTGCTGCCTTACTCCAGGTGTATATCTATCCCTTGAAGTGTTATTCTTCCCAAATATGGGAAAGGAAAACTTTGAATTACATTTGTAATATAATCTTTGTTTTACAATGTTTCACTTTGGTACGCTGTCTCTCTCGTAATTCACTAGTGATGACCAATTTTGCGGTTGTTTATATGTAATGTTCTCTTGCTAAACAATGAAGAAGTTGTTTTTAGGAAGTGCAATCATTTGATGGACTATTGTGGCTGTTTCCATTTTTGCCCTTAAATTTTCTTGCGCACTACTTTGATATTCGTTGTTGGCTAGATTCATATATTCAACAAATAGCCCATAGTTTTGAAGATTTTCTTTGTTTTGAATATCAAGCATCAGATGAATGAATATACTTCCCTATTACCTTAACAACTATTAGTATTTCATCAGTAATTACACCGCGCTGTGAACTTGCCAATCGAAAGTTGGCCTCAAATTCATCCACGCCTCTTATCTAATAAGAGATATTTTCCCTTCAACTATCTGCACCTGACATACCCTTTTTGGAGCTAAGGATCATTGATGAAAGTATCAATGTTCATGAATTATATTAGGTGAAAATAGCATATATGTGCTATCCATTACCTTTTGGACCATTAAATGCACTTTGAAAATTGAAAACACGACACCTTACATGAATCTCAAGGCTATCAAATGTCTTCTAAAGTGTGAAATCCACTTTTGCAGATTTAATGGCTGCATCTGATTAGGCCCACATATATATTATAATGTAAAAAATAATAAATGAGTTGATTTGCTATGATCCTTATTGTGAGCTAGTCCAATCAGGCATCCACAACGTCCATCTTGATCTATGCATCATGAAGCCTACATAAATAAAAAAAAACTGGATGATATGGTTACTTCAGTCTAATCCATCAAGTGTTTGTATGCCAAATATGGACAACTCTTGATATGTGCGGATCAAGACGAACAATTTCGGCAATTAGTTTTGATCGCTGATTGGTCTTGCTGTGATAAAGAAGAATCTTAAGTTCACTGTCTCACCATCTCACCATATCATTGCTCTCTCTCTCTCTCTCTCTCTCTCTCTCTCTCTCTCTCTCTCTCTCTCTCTCTTTCTATATATATATATATATATGGGGAAAAGGGGTATGAGTAACTTGCTCATTTAGTAAATAAGCAATTGATGATGTGGCATACATGTGATTGGAAATGCCTTAAAAGAGTTAGTTATCTAATGTATCACATGCATGCCACATAATCAGTTGCTCATTTACTAAATGAGCAAGTTGCTCATATCCCTTTTACCATATATATATATATATATATATATATATATATATATATATATATATATATATATATATATATATGTTTAAATAGATGGGGTCATGATCTAGCAAGTGAAAGTAACATAGGTGAACTTTTTACACGTTTTTTTCCTTTCAAATGCATGACCCACACCGTTCAAAGTGATTTGATGAAATATCACGAAGTTTGAACATGATTTGTCCATGCAAAAATTGGTCGCAAAATCAATGTTTTTAAGGAACAGAACAAATGGAACCACTTAATCCGTGGACAGAACATGTCAAAACTTCGTGATATTTCAGCTTATATTTCACCCTCCTATGGCTTATGACATGTCGATCACTTTGAACGGTGTGGATGCATTTGGAAGAGGTGAAGTAAGGTGTCACTTATTTCAGTTATAAAATGGGTCACTTACTAAATCATGACCCTATATGTATGTATAGACTAATGGACTTATCATCCCAATAAAATAATCTTTTATTGAAACCAACTATTACATCTCTCTCTCTCTCTCTCTCTCTCTCTCTCTCTCTCTCTCTCTATCTATTTAGTTTAGTGCAACCTTCTCTCCAATGAAAGAATCTATTATTAATTTCCAATTATTGCTTCTAAGCGGTGCTCCTTCTATGCAGGAGATAGTTTCAATTTATCCTGCTCTTTCACCTCCAACATTGTCGCCTGTTGCATCAAATCGAGTTTGCAATGCGCTTGCGCTTCTTCAGGTAAAATATATATTCCTTTTTTAGGAGGTTTTCTTACTGTGAAGTTCTATGCTATATATCTCCATATTTGATTTACTTGGGTTATCTCCATTTTCTTTTATTAATACATTTGTTTATATCTATAATAGTGAGCATTTTTTGTGGATGTCATATAATTAACGAATAGATACACATGCATATAAAAGAAAGGGTATTCCTGATGTCTGAACATTTAGCAATTATTTTCTGTTGATGTTATTTTCTCAAATCGAGAAGATCACCATTACATTCATACTAAGTTTCTATTCAAGGCGGAACATGGTATCAGCTCAGACTAAATGCTAGTCATTCCTCCTTTATGCAGTTTGTTCATTATCTCATAATCTCACTGTATTTTCAATATTACTCAACAACTTAAGACAAATCTAAAACACGATACCTAGAAAGAGACAATACGCCAACAAAATGCTGAACCTGTTTTCTCAGGCTAACAAAGATGAGTAAACATAACAATTCACAAGGGGAACCTGCTTTGTGGACATTGAAAGAGCCATTTAACCTCTTGAATTGGCTTTTCAGTTACGAGCTAGTGGAACGGATGGGTTGGTAGCATGATATAAAACCTCAAATATCGATGTGAATTAAACATAGTTCGAAACTTGTTATCGAATTCGGTGCTGGCCTTGCAATTATTTCTATTTCCAATATCGGGCACCATGAATCGGTGCATCAGATTTTGATGTTAACTCTGTAAAGTAATTAAGTTTTAATTAAATTCTAAAAGTAGTCAAGATTTTTAGATATATGAAAGAAAACATTTAACTTATTATTTTGATAAACTAGAACAAAAATATTATAATTAAAGTGTTTTTGTTTATTTCATTCTCCTAGACGGAATTTTTGTATTAATATATTTTCTTAGAAAGTATATAAAAAAATGTGGATAGTAAATTACATAGAAAAATTATATTGTGTACAGTTGATTGGTTTTTTTTCCTGCTTTTCAAAAATGCATATCGAAAGAAGACAAAGGCAGTAAGAGTACAGTATTAATTGTACATTGTAGATATACCTCAACAACAAAAAAATTCTGTTCTGCTCAGTTGATCTTGTTTTCTCTCGCCTTCGATTGTACCTACTTATTGGCAATAGTCAATAGATAGATTCTACTGCTAGGCTTTCATTTGCTTACTAATGGATTATCCTTTTGTTTTCTTTCCTTGTTGATTCCAGTATTGACTGATACCTACTTGTTGGGCAAGTAACGAACTGGTAGGAAAAAAATGGAGACAAATTATCGTCTCGATCTCAGCACAGCAGATAGCTGACACCATGGTGTTGAATGTAATGGTTCAGGTTCTTGCCTAGTCAAGTTCATATATGCCAAAAAGATTGGTTCTGTGCGTTACATCTATCTCACCTGTGACGACAAAGAAATAATTTATTTTGGCCAAGATAAACCAGAGACTAGTCAAGAAACAAAAATGAAAAGAAAAGAAAGCCTAGTGAAAATTTAACTCTCAAGTAAGTGATAGTAGTCATTGGTTTTGTCCGTTGCGCTAGTGTTTGGAGGAAAAGACACAGGAGGGGACAATTAGTCCCTACCCAAGCCCCGCTTCACCACACCAAACAATAATACAAAGAAAAGAAAAAGACAAACATATACTGATACACCAGGATTTTTTACTTTAAAGGGACTACTTTGCCAAATGTTTTTATGGAAGGAGCGTATAACACAAAACTTAAGGAAATTATGAAAGATTTAACAATGACCAAGTCTGAGGAGCTCCATCTTTGGCTGACACCATCTTTAGTATTCCAATAGTACGAGTTGAACATATGAAGAAAATTTTACTCCTATAAAATTATTAAGAATAATCGCTATGATTGGGACTTCTAATCAGTCTGGCTGCGGTCGTTGCGTGGTTCTGTCTCGCGCCTTGGGTTGTCTGCGTTGCTGGAGGTCATGTTTTGATTGTTAGGCAGCCATCTTAGCTTCCTAGTTTGCCTTTGTGGCCCCTTTGTATTATTGTATTCTTCCTGTCACTGCTCTTGTTTTACTCCTTGTAAACATTATGTCTGTATGTTCTATATTCTATGTCTATAATAAATTCGTGGCTGGAGTCGTTTCGACTCTATCCGATATCCAATTTTTTTATTTATTAAGAATAAATAAATATATAAAATTCAAGAAAGAAGTGTAAGATATTCACCAAATTTAGAGGAGAGTTCTCCTAAACTAGTATTCCGCACTGTGCCATCATTATTGTCGGTGAATAAAGAAGCAACTCTAGCAGAAGGTCAGAAGCAAGAGTAAAGAGTTCAGGAAAAGTTACAACAAATGTATTCTTCCCAACCCAATAAATCTTTAGACCTACCCCCATAGATCTTTTGTAGCAATTAACTTCCGACACTTCCAAAAAAAAGAGCAGCTCAAAGGAACTTTACCTTGCTAATCCAAAATCTTTTCTGAAGAATTTTCCTTCTATAAATCTAATAATACGAAAGGTCATCATTGTCATTGGTTTCTGGAGTAGATAATAGAGGCAAATAGAGAAAATGGGTTCACATTGTCAACCCTGCAATTTTGTTATGAAGGCTCTGTTGTTGTTGCTGCAGAGATAGAATTATAATATTGGTTGTAAATGATGACCTTGGGGGAGGATGGGTGTACATGACTCTGTACAAGTATCATATTTAACCTCGTCCAAGTGGTAAATGTACAAAAATATGTATAGTTAATGTAACTAAAATTCCATGGATCTAAAATTTGCATAAAAGTGACTCTTGACAGTTATAAGAACCACAGGACTAGGGAAACTGTTGTCATACGACTTTTAGCATTGTTGTCATACTATCTGTTGCAATTTTGCAATATGTGAGTAATTTCCTTTGACATGAGCCAACTGTTAGGAAATTCTGGATTGAATCTGCTGAGTTTAACGACATAAGTAAATTAACAAACCACCAAGCAAAGTAGATCACACCAAATATACCACACAAATTTGTCCCGGTTGGGGCTTCGCCTTAATCCGGGGGAGGAAGAACCGAGATATTATCCAACTAGAGAAGATACAAGAGTTACAACCCTCACCACGACCATCTTTCAAGCCTAACTAGAACTACTTGGTGTTTACAATGGAGAATTCACTCATCTTTAAGATGAAGTACTATATTCTTCTATTCGGCACTCAATAGAATCATATCGTTTTTAGGAGCCGTTACATTGATTATATAGAGATCAAGAGAAACCTTAGTTTAGATATCTTGATCCAATAACCACTCGATGAATACTAAAGAGATAACCATGCGTTGATAGCCATACGATCTGACTTGAGGAGAAAGTTGGGCTTCATACGAATTACCAAGACTTGTACCCATTTATGCCCGCCTGCTCGTCGCGATCTACTGTCCATAAATGCGGTCGACCACAATCATCAAGAACCAAACCATAGTCTTGGACAGTCGACTGCCCAATCATGCAGTCGACCGTCCAGCTGTACTGTTGTCTTCCTTCTTCAACCATTCGCTTCGATTTCTTTTCATTGCTTCATTGTCTTCTCATCGAACATGTGTATACAAGACATATAAACTCGACAATCTCCACCTTGGATTGCATACGCATCAATCCACACCTGTGTGATCAAACTTTTTTGGCTCTTTCATTACCGCTTGTAAACGACTCGGTTCTATGCCTTCTTCTACTAGTTTAATTAATCTCTACCTGTCTTTCTCTAACGATATGCCTCCTTCAAGGGCACATCCTAGTAGGCGTACTCATGGGGTGTCATCCTCCAAACGAACTCCACCTACCTCAAGAGTCTCTCCACCTTCAGACGATATTCAAATGTCGCAGTCTCGCTTCGGTAATTCTAGTGATGACTTACTAGGTGCTTTAGGAACAATGAGTTTTTAAACACTCGGCCGAGTCTTCCTAATCCCACAAAGCTGGTAAAGGTTGTGTTGACCCTACCTAATCCTCTCATACTCTTCATCACTTTACGACGACTCTGCCAAACTGATTAGACTCCACCTCAAATTGTGTACCTGCAATCCTGAGAATCAATAATCTCCAGGGATATTAGATTCTGCTTCAGCACTGGAATATTCATTACCTATTTTAGTATGAACCCATTACCATCTAGCGTCTCTAATTCAACTATTCCCTCACCCATCACTTCACAAATCTTACCAGTTTCCGTTCTCACACTACGACATGTTGTAGACTTGTAAGTAGAAAATATCTCTCGCGGAGCAAATATGAGAACTCTCCGAATTAAGATACCAACTCGAATCCACGTATGAATAACTTGAAACAAGAAGACAGTTCAAATTTACCAAATTCACCTAAACCAGAGGCACCTGCTATGTTGACTTGATCACCTTCTGTAGTAGCACCCTACTGACTCAGCCACTTGCGATAGTCTCTCTTGTAATGCTCAGTTTCTCTACAATGATGACAACAAATCTTACCCTTGTGTGTCATATTCCTTTCAGTTGAAGTATCACCGTCTACCGCCAAACAACCTGTAGAAATAGATACCCTTTATATGAGTCTCCTTCCTCAGTTCATCTTCCTTCAAACCCTTAATCACCCCGGCTACTGTGTTTTCTTGAAAGATTTTTTGTGTAGCATGATAGTTATTAAGTAATCGTAAGAAACTGACAGTGAATTTATCAAGTTGAAAGTTTTATCTTCTTTGCTAAGATCATCACGTTAATCATCTTCAGTTCAGATATTACCTTATTGAATTCCATAATATGATCTTGAAGATGAGTAACTTTCTTCATTGAGAACCTAAATAACCGATCCAACAACGAGAATCCCGATTAGTTAGTTTTAAGTGTTGCCCACAGATTTGCCGCACTTTTCTGCTCAAGGATATGACACTTGACTTGGTCTTCTAATTACAGCCGAATTAAATTCAAGGCCTTCAAACAAATCTAATCTCACTTCTCCTGTTTCATGTCGGTTGACTTCTTTTCTTCTAAGGCAAGGTGCAAGTTCTTCTGAACTAGTATATCATACATGTCCACCTTCCAGAGATTGATGTTGATCTTACCGTCAAACTGCTTGATTTTTGTCTTTTAATGTCATATTCTTCAAGAAACTCGAGCAACTATGTTCTGCAACTTCTGATGCTCTGATACCAACTGTTAGAAAATTTTAGATTGAATCTGCTGAGTTTAATGACACGAGTCAATTAACAAACCACCAAGCGAAGTAGTAGATCACACCAAAGCACACAAATTTGTGTTGGTTGGGGTTTTTGCCTTAATTCGGAGGAGGAAGAACCGATATATTATTCAACTAGAGAAGATACAAGAGTTACAACTCTCACCACGACCCTCTTTCAAGTCTAACTAGAACTACTTATTGTTTACAATGGAGAATTCACTCACCTCTCAAATGAAGTACTCTTTTCTTCTACTCAATAGAATCTTTTCATTTTTTAGAGCCGTTATATTGATTATATAGAGATCTGGAGAAACCTTAGTTTAGATGTCTTGATACAATAACCACTCGATTAATACTGAAGAGATAACTATGCGTTGAGAGCCGTAGGATCTGACTTGAAGAGGAAGTTGCGCTTCACACGAATCATCAAGACCCGTACCCGTTTCTACCCGCCTGCGTGCGCGTGGTCGACTGTTCATATATGCAGTCGACCGCAATCATCAAGAATCAAACTAGAGGCTTGGACAGACCAGCTGTACTGCTGTTTGTTTGTTGTTGCTTGGCTGCTTCCTTTCTTCTTCAATCATTCGTTTCGATTCCTTCTCATTGCTTCATCGTCTTCTCATCGAACATGTGTATGGAAGACATATAAACCCAACACCAACTAACGTTGGTATATTTACAGCACATCAATCCTAACTATATAATTGCTACAAATACTTCCATAACCCTACCCCTCCTCTCTCTGTAATCCCACCCACCTCCCCTCTTCGTTTGCTGAACCGAAATAAAGACAAAAAATGAGTAAATATTTCGGAGAAACTGAGTAAACTTTACATTTTATCCTCACCCTTCAATCATAGTATAACAGGAATTACTGCATTGTGGATTTGCTTGCTGTTTGCAATAATCCTAACTATATATACTACCATAACTGGCTAGTCATATCAGTGAACCAAGTGCATCTATCTTTTGTGAGTATTAATTAGACACAAGCAATGAACATGCAACCTTGAGTGTAGGAATTGGCGTTCTTGTCTATTTTGTGGTAAGTTAATGTGGTGGCTTTTTATTAAAGGTATTTTGTTTCCTGCTGGCTCCTAAAATATCTGCTGTTGGCTCCTCAAACACCTGTAGTTGGCTTAAGCATAGTTCACATTTCATCTGATTAACCAACTTTTGTGTACACTGGGTGCACTGTTCTGAAACTTCCTTTTAAACCCTGGTGAAATTGTATTTTCTTGAAGTTTTAACGAACACTATCTTTTCCAGTTGCCATATTCTCATTGTATATAAAACTGCTGTCTTATCTGTTTGATTTTTCTTTGCAGTGTGTCGCTTCACACGTGGATACCAGGATCCTTTTCCTTAATGGTAATCTTTAGTGATAGTAACCTGGATAAGATCCCAACTGTGAACTTCATGCTGTTAATTGTTAAATATTTTTAAAAAAAGTTCCAATATAATGTTGCAACTTGTGTAGGAAGTACTTTCCTTTCCTTCTAGACTTTCATTGACATATATCACATTTATTATTATGCAAGGGTTATGATTTTTAATGCTGTGTTTGTTATGTTGTTTTCTTCCATTATGGACAATAAAATAACATCAACCTTTTCTGTTGGTTGGGGACGTGAGTATTATGGCCTGTAGGGTCACTGAGTTCCACAAACTGTCACCTGATCTGCTTGGCCTTATTACTTTTAAATGAAGAAGCTCTTTCAGTAACTATGTCCCACTTTGGCTTATTCATGCAGATTTTACTCTCAGGTGAACCTCCTTTGTTTTTTACGAACTGCATTTCATGTTGTCATTATCGAATACTTGCAAAATGACTTTGTGAGTGGATTCGTGTAAGTGTTTTTGTGTTAAATCAATCAGCCACTGCATCAATTAAAAAAATTGGGAATCATATTTAAGAAATGATTTTCTTGCACAAGCTCGAGGAAATTCTTTCCTATGAGGCTTACAATGCTAGTTCACAGTTGAACTGGAATAACTGGACAGGAGCCAACCAAATCAAGTATGTCAAAAGAAAATTGCGAATTAGTGTTTTTTTAGGCACATTTCTTAGGATGTCTTGGGGGAAATAGGATAGGCTTGTTGCAAATGAAAATTTTGTCTTTGATTCTTTCATACTTTCTGTGCAAAAGCGTAATCATACTCATCAACATGCGCTTGTGGTGTCCATACATCAATTGTTTAATAAAATATCTGGTATCAAGTGTGGAGCTCACCTAGCATATACCATTCAGTAACTCATGTCAAACGGAGACCTAGTCATGCTAGTTGAAATGTTTGTTGCACGGTTCAAAGTTTCATTCTTGATTTTCGTTTGTTAACTTGTACTGGTAATGGCTTTGTTTTAAAAAAATTAACTTGTTAGTAATATCTCTGTTCTCCAAAAGATGATTAGTAACATCTCTGTTACCTCGCATGTGTTACTGACCAATGATTAATAACTGTTGTTAGCATTCAGATGAAACCTTTGCTAAATTGTAATTTGATTTTTGGTGCTTGTTGATTGCTATTTATGTGGGTTAAAAGTTTTATATATCCTGATGCATGCTGACATTTATAATTTCCTTTTCTTCTTTGCAGCTCATATACCTTTGTATCTGTACCCATTCCTAAATACAACGAGCAAAACAAGGCCATTTGAGTATTTGAGACTTACTAGCTTGGGAGTGATTGGTGCACTTGTCAAGGTATTTTACTCTATTTTGTCTCACTGTACATTTCTTCTGCAGTGTTTGTTCAGTAAGCATTGTTATTCCCCTTTAAAATAGCATGGAAAGTATTGGAAACTGTTTGTTGAAGTTTGAATATACCTTGATATAAAACAAATTAACTGAAAATTATATGAACATATTTTATACATATAAATTGAAATTTTTATTATTATAACTAGAGAAGGTTGTGTGAAACCAACCCTACTTGTGAGGTTTGTGAAGCCTTCACACTTTGAATCGTATATAATTTTACGGTTTACACACCTGTCTAATTCCCCTCTTTCAAACATTTCCTTTCTAACAAACAAAATTGAAGTAGGTCGGATATATCATTATTTTCTTAAAAATACAAACAATTTTTTTCCCACCCATCCTTCAAACGTAATTTTGTATGTAAGTTCATAACTAATTATCTGTATTCCATATGCTCTCCACTTGTCAAATAACAAGCATAGATATATATGTATATGTAGTTATCCCTAAATTATTATTTTGGGAATTGTCAAGTTGCCGTCTCCTTTGTCATGTCCTATCAATATCCTGTGTCCATGCCCCTGCATCCTAAAATGAATTTTTTGTTGGTTTTATTTCATTATTATGGTTGCCACTATACAAGGAAATGTTAGAGCTGTGAAATGATGAACTGGATTCATGTGGTATCCCACTGTTCCTTCCCCCTTACTTTATTCTCTGCATTTCTTTCAGTATTTAGTCCTTCATTAGGAAATTGACTATATTATTCCTCACTTTGTCTTCTTTGGCATGGTTTTTGAGTAAATGTTACCTATTATACATTCAAGGCACCAAGATAAACACTACGAAGCACCTAAATAAGAATTGGCCCATGCTTTGTTTCGCTTTTTGAATAGTGTTTATACTAATACCTAGAATTTTCATACTAATTGTTCAATCTTACTGTAAGCAAATTCCTTTTTTGTACATAAGATAAAGCTTTGTGCTTCTTCTGTTTCTGTGACATTCTGCAACAATTCATTGGTTCGTCCAGGCAAGAAAGTGGTCTTTTTTTTCCCCATTTGTGGTTTAAAAATAATCAGTAACCTGATGAATATTAATCTTTCTACAGTGACAGTTGCTTTTTCATATGTTTGCTTTCGGACCTTCTTTTACCATAGTTGACATAATTTACATTTTTGAACTCCACAGGTTGATGACACTGAGGTTATCAGTTTTCTGCTCCAAACTGAAATTATTCCTCTGTGCCTGCGTACCATGGAGATGGGTAGTGAACTTTCAAAAACGGTTCGCAACATATCGATCCCTGTTTTGCATATTTGATTACTTTTTGGTCCACGTTTACCATAAAATTATGCTAATTTTAGTGAAAGCGACTTGATATTATACCTAGAGGTTTAAATATATTTAATAACCTCTTGACTCGGTTTGGTGGTGTTGGAACAAAAAGTCCCATGGCTAAAATGTACTATGAGCGAAACTCTTGTGAAGAAAAGTGTTTGTACTTGAGGTTATTTTTTTTTTAATGGACAAAAAAGCAATCTTCCAAAAAGCTAAAAGCATCTCTCCATGTATGATGTAGAAATGGAAAATACCCGAGCTTTGGCATGTTCTATGGGCCCAAAACACTTCCACTCAATTTTACCAAGCACCAATTTGAAGTTTGAAGTGATTTTAGA
The DNA here is from genome assembly GCA_017893485.1 of Hemerocallis citrina. Taxonomy (NCBI): domain Eukaryota; kingdom Viridiplantae; phylum Streptophyta; class Magnoliopsida; order Asparagales; family Asphodelaceae; genus Hemerocallis; species Hemerocallis citrina. The sequence continues at coordinate 51,078,085 of CM030368.1, forward strand.
GAGAGAGAGTGCTTTTTGGGATCTAAAATTGCATACCAACCATAGCATACATCCAGTTTGAGACTTTGGCGTTAGTTTGTTTAATGCTTGCAAAGCTATCAAAATGATTATAAGATCCGCAATTTTGTTCAGATAACAATGTTGGGCAACAGAGAGTTGTAGAAAGCATACTGGTGACAGGGATATTACGCTGGAAGTAACAACTGGGAAGGAATTCGGTGAGCAATAAATGAGAAGAAAGGATTTCTAAGGGCTGGATCACGAAGATCCAGCTATGAAAATCTGAGGAGACCTAGGGCATGGTCTGTGTAGGCCAAAAATAGGAGGGAGATGGAGAATTGGAGATCTATGGTTGACCTGGATATAAGTAATTTGAACTGGTTTGGTAATGCTTGTAGTTTACAGTTGGAAGGCCTGGATGATATGAGAGAAAAGCTGGATGATTTTTTTATGGGTTGTCTATAGTCGTCAAATAATTTTACCTAAGGTGTCAGGAACTGGATATAGTAAAGCCTGCAGGAAAAGTTTCCCAATGGGAGCTAGTGTTATTTTTCCTTTTTTAAAGTCTCCAGTTACGTTTGAATGGTTTCTTCGGTTTGTTACTCTTTAGGTATGGTATGCACAGTTGGTTTACAGTTGAGGATTGATGGGTGGAATAGTATTGTTAGTTTTTTCTAGAATTGCCAAGTTGTACTCCATTGCAACTTTTTTAACTTTCTCTTACCACCCTTCTAATTGTTTACTTTTTGTACTGCATGCATTTCCTTTTTTTGACAGTTAGGTTTTGGTTATTATTTTTAAATCTAATTTCCGTGACCATGAGCAGCCAACTATATTGTTTAGAAACTGTTATAAATATTATTTCTCAAAGTAAATCAGCTATTCATAGTAAGGTTGTAACACTTTTGGGCCAACCTTCAATGATGAAGGCTGGCAAATGTTGCAGCCAGATATACTGGAATACTAGCAATTGCAGTTTATCTTTGTGTTGCATTAATGAGCTTTTCAGACTATCTTTAATTACTCATCTACAATTTATATTTGAACATTCAGGTGGCTACCTTTATTGTTCAAAAGATTTTACTGGATGATGTTGGGCTTCGGTACATTTGTGCTACTGCAGAGCGGTTTTTTGCTGTGGGAAGTGTTCTGGGAAATATGGTTGCAAACCTCACTGAGCAACCTTCGACGCGGTTGCTAAAGCATATAATCCGCTGTTACCTCAGGCTTTCAGACAACCCAAGGTTTGTGGATACCTTCTGGTCCCACTATTGAGAGAGAATAATGGGTATCACTTGGACGGTCAACAAATAATAATCATTTCGCATGGGCACTCAACGAATAATAATCTGCAAATGCATCTTTGATCTATATACATAACAGTCTTCCATAAAAAGAGAATTAAAAAAAAAACCAACCATAAGAATTCAGGTTGCTTGAAATTTGTTTGGCCGCGAATCAATCGATTCTAAGCATATACTATTGTCAATGGGAAAAAAAGTTGAGACATAATTCCTATGTAAATTGTTTTAAAATCCACTTGGTCTCCCATCCTATAACTTAGGTATGTTGATTAAGATGCATGGGGTGGATCATGCATACACCCACCAAAGTGATTAATTACTTTATTTTAGATTCTAAGGTAATTCTCTCATAGCCGACCTGATATATATATATATATACTAGGTTTGCCCGTTGACACGTGCCTACGACACGTCTTCGGAACAGTGCACCTTGTTTGATCATATAAAATAGTTTTGGAGGTCCAGCAAATTAATTGAAGTAGCAAACATAGAGAAAAAAACATATTATATGATTTTTTTGAATTTTTCAAAGTTTTTAATTTTAATTTTAATTTTTTAGTTTTTTTATTTTTTATTTTTTTTTAAAATTTTAAAATTTTTTATTTTCTTAATTTTTTGAATAGAAGAGGGAGGGAGGGAGAGAGAAAAAAACAATTAAATAAATATAGGAGTTGTTTTAGGTGGGGGATTTGAATTTGAGTTTTGTGTGGAAACTTTTGGGAGAAAAATATGTTTTGTAAGGTTAAATCTGGGCCTTTGATTTTTGGGGGAATTGAAGGAGAGCCACTTGATAGCTTTCTTTGTGTTTTATTATATATATATATATATATATATATATTAAGGATATGTATGAAGGGACAACAACCACAATTAGTATATATATATATATTAAGGATATGTATGAAGGGACAACCACCACAATTAGAACAACCACAAGAGAGACCAGCGATTTTCCTATTACAGTAGGTTTACACCAAGGTTCGGCTTTAAGCCCCTACCTTGTTACTTTGGTTATGGATGAATTGACGCGAGGAATACAAGATGAGGTGCCTTGGTGTATGCTTTTTGCCGATGACATCGTCTTAGTTGACGAAACTAGAGCAGGAGTCGATGCTAAATTAGAATTGTAGAGAGAAACTTTGGAAGCTAGAGGTTTTAAAATAAGCAGAACTAAAACAGAGTATATAGAGTGTAATTTTAGTGATATTCGGAACACAACTGAGGATATAGTGAAACTTGAAGGCCAAGAGATACCTAAGAGAGACCGATTCTGATATTTAGGCTCGATTATACAAATAGATAGGGAGATTTGTGATGATACACATAGGATCCAAGCAGGGTGGCTTAAGTGGAGAAGTGCCAGTGGTGTTTTGTGCGACAAACGTATATCTTTGAAGTTGAAGGGAAAATTTTATAGGACGACTGTTAGACCAGCAATGATGTATGAAGCATAGTGTTGGGCAACAAAGAAACATGTCCAAAAAATGAATGTAGCGGAGATGAGGATGCTAAGATGGATGTGTGGTAAATTAAGGAAGGATAGAATTAGAAACGAGCATATATGAGACATGCTAAAGGTAGCTCCAATCAAAGATAAGTTAAGAGAGAATTACCTCAGGTGGTTTGGGCATGTCACACGTAGACCTAGTAGTGCCCCCGTTAGAAAGAGTGGTTTGATAAGTATTGAGGGTAGAGTTAGGGGGAGAGGAAGACCTAAACTAACTTGGATGAAAACGGTGAAAAAGCTATGATAGCTTGTGACCTTACAGAAGATATTGCACTAAACCGAGCAGAATGGAAAACTAAGATTCATGTAGCCGACCCCAACTAGTTGGAAAAAAGGCTTTGTTGTTGTTTATATATATATATATATATATATATATATATATATATATATATATATATATGGGAAAAAGGGGTATGAGCAACTTGCTCATTTAGTAAATAAGCAATTGATGATGTGGCATACATGTGATTGGAAAAATCTTAAAAAGGTTAGTTGTCCAATGTATCACATGCATGCCACATAATCAATTGCTCATTTACTAAATGAGCAAGTCGCTCATATCCCTTTTACCCTATATATATATATATATATATATATATATATATATATATATAGGAAAATCTTCCATTGTGCACCACCCTTTTCGTGTGCACTCGGCCTTCCCGCCTTCGTATCGCGATCCGAACCGTTCACATTGATCGACACATCTAAATTAGTATAAATATGTAAAATCAAATCATTTGAAATTCATTTGCCCATTGTATGGCTGAAAATCATTGTCTTTTATAGTCACATGATGGATGGGCAAATGAATTTCAAATGATTTGATTTTTAAATATTTAGACTAATTTAGATGTGTAGATCAATGAAAACGGTTCGGATCGTCGATACGAAGGCGGAAGGCCGAGTGCACACGCCGTGTGCACCATAAGGGGTGCACAACGGAAGACTTCCCTATATATATATATATATATATATATGTGGGTGATCATGTGGGATCTTACCTCTTCCCTTATTTTGAGGCTTCATATGTGAGCCCATTGATACAACCTCCCCATGAAAAATCCGAACCGTCATCTTGTTCAACATGCCTTAGATAGCCTAAGGGTGTAAATCAAAGATATTGAAGTTTATTCGTTTATATTTTACACCTTGACAAAATTGCATGGTTGAAAATTCTTTATTTTTCCAAGACATGATGGATGGGCAAAAGAATGTCAAATAACTTGATTTTACACCTTTAGGCTATTGTGGGCATGTAGAACAAGATGAACTGTTCGGAATTTTCATGGGGGGTGCATATGATGTAAGGCCTCATAATAAGAGAGGTAGAGTCTCACCCGATCATCCCCCTATATATGTTATTCTTATAAGTAGGTATTTTTGAATACGTCCCCTCATTTTTCCTTATGTAAAACACAGGGCATGTGAAGCTTTGCAGGCTTGCCTCCCAGAAATGCTGAAGGATGGAACTTTTAGCAGCTGCCTTCGAGTAAGTTTTATTATGATCATAAAATTCAAGTCTTGCCCATGCTGTTGGAGTTCTGAATTCATTCCTGTCCATTCATCTGGTTGTTGTGAGGTTTGGCGCTTAGATTATTGTGCATTGGTGTTGGTTTCTTTGAATACCAAGTCTGTTCAAATGTGCTCCGAAGTAGGGGGTGAAGCACATCCAGCCAAGTCACTTTGTACTGTTTGATATTGATAAGATTTAGCTTCTGATGCTGCTTTATAAGTTTCCTATTAAATTGATACCCATGCTACTTATATAAGCATATCTCAAGGGAGGAAAACCTAAGGAATAAAGCGAACCCTAATTTTTTTTTCTTCCTATGTCATTACAGTGCTCCCTCAGTAGTAAATCTCACTGACTTGTTTTACATATCCTTCCCCTCACATCCCTTGTAACCACACTGAGTCCAAAGTTCAAATTATTTTCAAAATATACGAGCTGTTCTTGTTTCTTTATTACCTTCAGTAGTTTCTATACCTGTTTCTTAGATAATTAGAAGCAGTATGCTTGTCTGTTTCATGGTGTAATAGCAACCTTTCCTTAACCAGATATTGTTACTGTGGCTGGTTTAGATACTTGTAAATGTACGGAAAAATTAGACTACTGATTCTGCAGCAAATTAATCTGTTAGGATAGAGGAAAAGAGATGGGAAAAAGTTTTCCTCCCAAAAGTCTTTTAACACTACAGAATTCATTATAACAAGCCGTTGTCATACTATCATTATGTCTCTTATCTTCCATTCTCTCTCACACCGTCTCCAACTGACTTTTTAACCATCCAAGATTCTAATAAGATTTTATATATTTTATCATTGTAACCCATTGATAAGTGAATGTTGGGATTATCAAACTCTGTGGAAGCCAGTTCCTCATTTATAGGAAGAAACAACTATGTATCTTATCAGTCAGTATCTTTTTTCTGCTGGTAAATTTGGGCCATTTTGCAGGATGATCCAGCAACTCGGAGATGGCTTCAGCAATTACTGCACAATGTGACTGGAGGCAACCTGGTGGCTGGTCTTCAGGCTGGAGGACTCGAGCACATGCTGGTTAATTGAAACTATAATTACCTATCTCGAGAAATTGGTTGGAGAGTTGTTAAGAGTTCTTTAATCTTTAATCCCTATGTCAACTTCTATCTAGTAGTCGAAGCTGTTCTAGATGTAGAGTATTATGTATATACGTCGTTTTTGAGTTACTGACGTGTTTTGTAATGTCATTATGTGGAGTCCACGAAATTTATTAGGATATTCAAAAAGGTTGAGTGGATTCTATTAGCAATATTTGAATCCGAGTGATTATTTTGTATGAAGTTCGCGAATGCTTTTAGGATATCAACAAGGTTGTAGAATAGGATTCTATTAGCAATATTTGAATCTGGGTGAGTATTTTTTGTTTAAAATTGAGTTACTGGGTCGTTTTGAGACACTGCTGTTATTGTTTGTTTGGTTAGATTGGAAAGACAAACAAAGAGTTGATGGAAAAATATGCAGATTCCGTCAACTTCCGTTGCTACTTCCACTACTTCCAAATGAACCGGTGTACTGAGGAAAGAGTCCTTGTTTCTTGCAATCTTAGTTTAATTTTTCTGCATCATAATTCTCTGTTATCGTTTCTTTCCTTCTTTTTTCTTTTTTCTCCGTCATGATTGTGGTTTGTTGCAACTGGGCTAATTTTCCATCTCAAATCATGTGAATGTGCAGTTATAATTGTTTTCCTTCCGAATATTTGATTGGGTTCATTAAGAATGATTATGCTAACTTGGGCTAATTTTCCATGCGAATGTGCAGTTATAATTGTTTTCCTTCCGAATATTTGATTGGTTGCTAACTTTTAATCTTTGTCTGAGTCATATTCAACTAAAATCATTTCATGTCGCTTGTATGAGTAGTATCAGTTGTATGCAACTGCAACCGATTCCACACTAATCCTACAAATTTGTGTACATCTTTCATTGTACATTCTTGACAGGGAAACAAGGCAATCGGTACCTGCAAACAAAAAAGGAAAACAAGTTCCCCATCTTAAGCATAGTTCATATGTTTGAACCCATCTACAGTTATGATTTTGGAACTCTCCCAATGCAATGCAATCAGAACTCTCAAAGCTCAACATCCAACAATACCCGAACTTTCATCACAACGGCTCCTCCTATAAGTTATCAAGAAAGAAGCTCGATATGTTCTGTACGCAGGGTCTATTAAAGTTTTCCATTTGGAAAATCTCCGTCGCTCATACACCATACACCTTCAATTTGTGTTCAAGCAAGTCCGAACTCAACCCATGTCTGCCCAATGTATGCATCTCCTGCAACAAGTACATTAAACACTTCAAATAACCACAAAGATTAATATCTGTTCCCATGTTATTCATGTATACCAGGGGTGGATGCAGGATTGAAAAGTGAGGGGCTGGATTTTTTTCTTTTTGTAAGTTGGATTGGAGGGATCAGGTTTGGAGGAGCACAGGGTCATAGTTCGGATTTTTTCCCCAAAATGACTCACTTTCCAAACTTATTTTCAGGATGAACCAGCCCTCATAGGCCACAATTATATTCCATCACTTAAAGAAGAGAAAAACATAATTTGCATGCCAACTATTTCACAGTATAACTTTCATAACTCAAAGGATTTGCACGCCAACTATTGCAATAGGTTAAGAGTTAAGACTTGGAAAGTGTCTCCAGATTGGTGAGATGTACACCGAGGTTCATTCATCAATTTCCAAAATGACCCATGTTTCAAAACTAATTCTCAAAATGACCCACTTTCCAAACTAATTTCCAGGATGGACCAGCCCTCATAGGCCGCAATTATATTCCATCACTTAAAGAAGAGAAAAACGTAGTTTGCATGCCATTTATTTCACATTATAACTTTTATAACTCAAAGGATTTGCAGGCCAACTATTGCAATAGGTTAAGACTTGGAGAGTGTCTCCAGATTGGTGAGATGTGCACCGAGGTTCATTCATCAATTTCCAAGCAAAGATGGTAGGATCATATCTATACTCTATTCCCGTCTAGTGATTTTTCCTTGTTAGAATAGTTTGCAAACAGAACATAAATTAAAACTAACAAATAATGTACTCCAAAAGGTCAAAGCAAAATTACAAACAATATATATATAATGCTTAACTTAAAAGAAAACTTAAAAATAAAACAATGATATTTTACAAACTAAATTATTTAAAGTTGAAATTTGCCAAAAGTCCATTCAGCTTTCTTACTCCCTAGCATTTTTTTGGTCTAAACATGAGACTTCCTCTTACTTCTACATCTTACATATATATTGTCTAAACATTATCACAAAAGTAGATGATTTAAGCCAAAGGCTTTATATGTGCCTAATACATAGCACATTTTATAGTCACGTTTACTTCAGAAGCACTGCAAATTTTCGATCTTCAACCGATCATTAATAGCTGTATCTGTTCTTTGCACATTTATGGAGCTTCAGTTTGGTTCCAAAAAAATGATGGCACAATATGCTCAATATATAGAAAGGGAGCACAAAGATGATCAGAACAAAGTGGAAGGAGGGCATTTGCAAGCATCTATTGTGAACTTTTCAAAGAATTCTGATGCACAGTATAAGATCAGACAATTCAGTGCCTGCTCAATTGCAAATGTCGGAAATGAAATTCGTAATCCAAAAGAACAGATGAGGTGATATTACATAGATGAGAAGATCTGGAAATAAAACAACTCTTCTTGAACTGCAACAACTCTTCTTGAACTGCAACAATCTAAACAAACAACCCTGAAATTGTACTCTACTATACACAGTGGTACTTTACTCGAAAATTAGGCAGAGATAAGATAAGAGATAAAGCTGAAATGTACTTAATGACTGCGTATATATAGATTAACTTCGATTCATTCATTGATTCAATTAATTGAGTAGTTTCAACAAAAAATAATAGCTTTTTGGATATTTTTAAAAATAAAAAATCAGTTTTGACCAGAGTTGTTTAAACCACATTCAATGATTCAATAATCCATAACACAAGGATTTATAATTCGTAAATCAACTCAAGGAAACCCTTCACATTTGCCTCACACTCACAGGAAAATAAGATCAGTAGTTAACATTGTTTGCACTTCAAGCTCCAAATCTCGCCTAAATTAGTCAATACAAACTCCGAATAAAAAACAAGAAGTAGAGAAAGAGATTACCAGCGATGAGAGAAGAAATGGCGAGAAGAGAGAGTGATGACTTAGGAGTCGCTGCTGTTGGGGTTGGATCGATTGGGTTCGTCCACTAGCGTTTGGATGGAATTTGGAATAGATGAAGGGAAACAGGCAAGAAGAGAAACAAAATGGAAGGGAGGGTTTGGATTGGAGCCAGTATAGATGAGTTGTGCTTGGCCCCAAACATATATCTGGGTGGGCTTTAAAATATATTTGCGGAATTTGTTAATAGTCAGGTGCCTCAAGAAAAAATTGGTCTCTCTAGTACTGGACAGTTGTTGTGACAAACTTGATATACGGTTTGTAATTCTATTTTCCAGCTTTCTGTTCCACCTATTTAGGCTTGTGACTAGGTAGTTCAGTTTGTATCTTTGCTGTATATATTTGATGGATTCATTCAATAAAAATACAGAAGAATTATATTTATCTCTTTTTGTCATGGTATCAGAGCATTCAGCCTGATTCCTCCCTCCCGTATATCTCTTTTTTTTTTTTTTTGTTCCTTCTAATGACGACCAATACAACACCACCATCCACAGCACTAATGATCCTCATAGCACATTGATTAGTATCAATGTTGTAGCTCAAACTCCCTTAAAGCTTACCTCAACCAACTATGCATCCTGGAAACTGCAATTTCAGACTCTATTCATCGGGTATGATCTTCTTGGATACATCGATGGCTCCAAACCTTGTCCAGAACCAACTATTCAAAACACCACTACTCCAAACCCAGCACATACACTCTGGATCAGGCAAGATCAACTCGTTCTTAATGCAATTCTTGGTTCTATGTCCCCCACAATCATTTCCTTCATTGCTCGAGCCAAAACATCACAAGAAGCCTAGACAATATTGGCTAATACCTATGCCAAACCATCTCGGGGCAGAATCAAGCAGGTGAAAAACCAATTAAAACAAATCACAAAGGGATCCATGGGAATTTCTGAGTACCTCCAGACCATCAAAGCTCGTGTTGATGAGCTTGCAATCCTTGGAGCTGCTGTTGATAATGAAAACCTCTCAAGTAGAATTCTTAAGGGACTCGGTGAAGACTACAAAGAACTGGTTCGTGCAGTACAAGCCCGCGATACTCCTATCTCATTTGATGAACTACATGAAAAGCTTCTAAACTTTGAAGCTTCTCTTCAAGGTACCAACAAAACTGAACCATCTTACTTCTCAGCCTCAGCTAATCCAGCAAATCGCACCTACAACAGACCACGCAACTTCTCACCTTCAGCTCATTCTGCTGGCAACAATTCTGGCTGGCGTCCACCCTCATACTCTGGCAGCAGCAACAAGGGCTGGCGCCCGTCGCCTATCTCTGCTAATCGTTTCAATCCATCCACAAACATCGGACCTAACCACTTCCAGTCTGATCGCAGCTCTCCAAAGCCTTACCTAGGCTATTACCAAATTTGCAGAATTCAAGGTCATACAGCTAAGCACTATCCCTCCTTTCGTTTAGTACCAGTTGAGACATCCACCAACACTACTACACCAACGCACCAGTCATCAGGGAAATCAAAAGCCAACTTTGCTGCCAATACCTCCAACACCCCAACATGGCTCTTGGATAGCGGTGCTTCTCATCACGTCACCTCCGAATTGAGCAATCTCTCACTTCATACACCATATTATGGCTCCGATGACATTATGATTGGTGATGGCACAGGACTCCCCATAACACATACTAGTTCCACCTCTTTCCAAACTCCCAATGCTCAATTTTTCTTAAACAATGTTCTTTGTGTACCTAGCATGAAAAAAAAATTGATTTCCATTTCCAAACTTTGTATTTCCAACAATGTCTCAATTGAATTCGTACCATTTTCTTTTCTTGCAAGGACCTTCGCACAGGAGAAACTCTTTTGAAGGGTGAAACGAAACATGGTGTATATGAGTGGCCGGTATCCTCACCAATCCTTGCCTTTTCCAGTATCAAAACCACTTCATCTCAGTGGCATCACCGTTTGGGACACCCTGCTTTCCCTATTTTACAACAAGTCATCTCTACAAATAATCTAGACTTATGTTCTTCCAGTCCTTTGAATTTTTCCTGTAATGCATGTAACTGCAATAAAAGTCACAGACTTTTTTTCCAAATCTACCATTATCTCAACTCGTCCTCTTCAAATAATTTTTTCTGATGTATGGACCTTCCCAATTCTCTCTTATGATGGCTTTAAGTATTATGTAATTTTTGTTGATCATTTTACTAAGTATATCTGTTTTTATCCTCTAAAATAAAAAACCGAAGTGAAAGACATATTCAGTAGATTCAAAGCCATAGTAGAAAAACACTTCAATCACCACATCAGCGACTTGTTTTCTGATAATGGTGGTGAATATATTTCTCTTTCTAACTTTCTTGCTCTACATGGTATCTCTCATCTCACTACTCCAGCCCACACACCCGAACACAATGGCTTCTCTGAGCGGCGTCATCTCCACATTGTTGAAACCGGTCTTACACTCCTTTCTCATGCTTCTATTCCTTTGACTCATTGGTCTAATGCCCTTGCAACAGCCGTTTACTTGATCAATCGAATGCCAACCTAAAATCTCTTATCTCCATATGAAAACATTTTTGGTACTCCTCCTAATTACTCAAACTCAAAGTATTTGGTTGTCTATGCTATTCTTGGCTTCGCCCATATACATGTCATAAACTTGAGTCTCGTTCCAAACCACGTGTTTTTCTTGGACACTCTCTCACTCAAATTGCATATTTCTGCTATGATCCATCAACTTCAAAAGTTTTTGTTTCGAGGCATGTAAGATTTGTCGAAACAATTTTTCCTTTTACATCCCTTCTTCCACATACCCCACGACCAGAGTCTACCATTATTTCAACTTGGATACCACCAATAATCAGAGTAAACAACACTACTTCATCACTCATACCACCATCTGACGTTCACCCTCAATAGCACCTCCAAAGTGAAAATCCAACACACCATACAGCCCCTACACCCGTTAATCCTACCCTCACCACATCCAACAACTCAACCCAACCACAGCAACTGACCTCCACCAATCCTCTACAAATCACCACTCAACTGGACCATCAAAACACAAACACAACCCATTCCATGCGAACTAGAGCCAAAAATAACATTCATAAACCAATTTAAAAACTAAATCTTCACACCCAATTATCTCCATCTCCTGCTATTGAACCCACCACACCAACCCAAGCTCTTAAAGATCCAAAATGGCATAGGGCCATGTCTGAAGAATATGATGCTCTTGTTCGGAATGGGACTTGGGAGCTAGTACCTTCTAATTCTAGTCAAAATGTTGTGGGTTGTAAATGGATTTTCCATACTAAACGTAACTCTGATGGCGCTGTTGACAGGTTTAAAGCTCGCTTGGTTGCCAAAGGTTTTCATCAATGCCCAAGAGTTGATTACTTTGATACCTTTAGTCCAGTAGTGAAGCCAACCACCATCAGACTTGTTCTTAGCATTGCAGTAAGTAATGGATGGACCCTTCGTCAGCTTGATGTCAATAATGCTTTCTTGCAGGGTAATCTCAATGAAGATGTTTATATGACTCAGCCACTAGGTTTCATTGATCAAGACTTCCCATCACATGTTTGTAAGCTACAGAAAGCAATTTATGGACTGAAACAGGCCCCTCGAGCGTGGTATCAAGAACTCTGACATTTTCTTCTTCAATCAGGATTTAAGAACTCCCATGCTGACACATCACTTTTTGTGCTTAATTCTGGTGGACATCTTGTTTATTTACTGGTCTATGTTGACGTCTTAATTACTGGGGATGATGAACACCTAGTGAATCGCTTTATTCATATGCTAGACACACAGTTCTCTCTTAAAGATCTTGGCAAACTCTCTTATTTTATTGGAGTTGAAATTGTTCCAAATCAGCATGGCTTCCTCCTTTCTTAACGTCGATATTTGCTTGATCTCCTTGCTCGTACTCACATGTCTGAGGCTAAACCAGTTCAAACTCCTCTTCCGTCCGGTACTACACTCTCACTGTACTCAGGGGACAACTTATCTGATCCTATAGAATCTAGAGCAGTTGTGGGTAGTCTCCAATATCTTCTTCTCACTAGAATTGCCATAGCATTTGCTGTCAATAAACTTTCTCAGTTTATGCACAAGCCCATAATTGAACACTGGCAACTTGTAAAGCGTTTACTTCGCTATCTTTGTGGTACTCCTGACTATGGCCTCCAACTTTACCAAGAATCTCCTTTGTCTTTGCACGCCTTTGCTAATGCTTTACACACCTACTCTGATGCTGATTGGGCAGGCGACCCGGTCAATTTTGTCCTCAACAGGTGCTCATATTGTCTATCTTGGTCGTAATCCTATCTCTTGGAGCTCAAAAAAGCAGAAAACCATTGCACATTCATCGACTGAAGCCGAATATAGATCTGTTGCCGATATAGTTGCTGAGATAACCTGGGTGTCCTCCTTGTTGAGTGATCTTGGTCTTAAGCTACCGACTTGCCCAGTCATTTACTGTGATAATGTTGGGGCAACTCAGTTGTGTTCTAATCCTATCTTTCACTCCAGAATGAAACACGTTGCTATTGACTTCCACATCATTCGTGATCAGGTACAGAGTGGAACTCTTCAAGTTGCTCATGTTTCCTCTAGTGATCAACTTGCTGATATTCTCACTAAGTCGCTACCCAGACCACGTTTTTTGTTGCTTCGAGACAAGATTGGCCTCTCGTGTCGAGCTCCATCTTGAGGGGGACATAATAGTCAAGTGCCTCAGAGAAGAATTGGTCTCTCTAGTACTGTACAGTTGTTGTAACAAACTTGATATACTGTTTGTAATTCTGTTTTCCAGCTTTCTGTTCCACCTATTTAGGCATGTGACCAGGTAGTTCAGTTTGTATCTTTACTGTATATATTTGATGGATTCATTCAATAAAAATACAGAAGAATTATATTCATCTCTTTCTGTCATAGCATACCCCAGCACCCCTAGATCCGTCCCTAATGTATACGACTCTAGAATACCCACAATAGTAAGTAGAAACACGCAAAAAATAGACTCAAACCCCTGTCCTCTTGTTCATGAGCAGCAGCAAGTTCCTAAACCCCATGGTGGGTGCGGCTCTGGAAGAACCGACATCATGGCTGCCCCTTTCACAACTTTCTTAGCCACGAAACCCAAGGAAATAGCAAGAAGATTATCTCAGTTAGAGAGAGAGAGAGAGAGAGAGAGAGAGAGAGAGAGAGAGATCGGAGGCTGCCCCTTTCACAACTTTCTTAGCCACGAAACCCAAGGAAATAGCAAGAAGATTATCTCAGTTAGAGAGAGAGAGAGAGAGAGAGAGAGAGAGAGAGAGAGAGAGAGAGAGATTGGAGGTTGAAGAAATGTAACATAATCAAGAAAAGGGACACAGAATTAGCTCAATTGATTGATCCCTCTTAATGCGTTATCGGATATGTATTTACTAGTAATTTACACATGCGATGTACATCTTAATAAAAAATTAAAAATAAAAGATAAAAACTCTGTGAGGACTCGAATCTAAAACCTTCTTTGTATTAGTTATGTATATGTGTCACATGCGTTGATAGATTTACAAATGACACTAAGACCTTCTCCTATTATAATATTAGAGATAACTGTTTATTATGTCCAATGCACGGGTTAAAAGTTGAATTGGTTAGGTTGTTAGGCTATTATGTAATGGGCCCCACCGTTTACAATCCAATGGTCCCCTTTTACGTCCAACGGTCCTAATTCCGCACTCCTAGGACCTGGTCCCTCTATATCGTTTCATTTTACAATTTACATAAAACCCATTAAATTCCTCTTCTTCACAGCAATTCTGCAATTCTGCTTTGAATCTTCTTCCACTCTAACTTAACTCATCTATGATGTGTATCAATTCCTCCCCCCATTATTTTAGACCTTGCCTTAAGTTTGAATAGGAGAAACTTTTTAACTAATTCCCAATACGGTTCCCAAGTCGCATTCACAATCTCTTGAAACCTCCACTTGATTAATACCTCGGAAACCAGCTTCCTGCCTTTGATTACAAATCTTCTATCTATAATTTGCTCCAGTTCAAAAAGAGATGTGGCCACTACAGATAGAATTGGCCGCTGAACCTCCACTACAGGGCCCAAGTGCTTCCGGAGCTGGGAAATGTGAAACACATGGTGTATTTTAGCTTCAACTGGTAAAGCTAGATTATATGCAACTACCCCCACTCTTTCAATCACTGAATATGGTCCATAATACAATGGTGCTAGTAACACCCCGCAAAATTGAGCTATGACAATTTTACCCCACTCGTGTTATACACATGTGTTTTGTACCATTACAAGTAATATCCTTAACATTATTAATGTAAATATTTTTTAAAGCATCTGTATATCGATCTCCTATAAATATCTTTCCGTTTTCTCGAATTTATTTTTTCATTTAAATTTATTTTTTTATCTCCCACTTGAACCCTACCCAGATATTTTCTGATCCATTTAAAAATTTCTGATGAAGTTTTTAATTGGAGTTTAAATTTAAATTCTAACTCTAATTAATCCTAATCCTAATCCCCTAATGCTAACCTAAACAACCCCACAACTTCCCCTCTTACGGTCTTCACCCTCAACCCCCTCAGCCTTCGCATTCCACAGCTCATCCCGTTTCCTACCCTAGAGCCTACTTTCACTATGCTCTAACCTAAATCTCACTCTTCTTGTAGTGCCCCGAATTTCCAATATAATATCTTAGAAATATATAGCACATTTTCCAGCATCAACTTCAATTGCAATAGTAAACATAGCCAAAAATACAGATAAATTTTTATTTCAACTTTTATAACAACAATTGTTTACAAAACACAGTGGAATACAAAACACCTTGAATTACAAAACATTTCTTTACAACACTTTCTTTTACAAATTACATAAGCTCTATTACATCAATTTAGCACAAGCATTCAAATCCCAAGCTATAAGCACCAACCTGTAAAACATGAGGCTAGAGATAATCCTAACTCCCAAAACTACAGGGGTCAGCCATAACGGTGTGAGTGACATCAAAACAAAAGCAACATGAATAAAACATAAACATGGATTCATAACAGCAAGTATCAACAACAAGAACAATTGAAATAAGAAATATCAATAAATAAAACACGAAATCATCAAGGAATATAAGATGGTAATAAGTAACACATGAAAACATCAAGTGAATCTAGACTAAGTGTCAAGTGTAGGAAAACAGAAATCATTATGCATAAAACCAAGTCAAGGAAACACAATTTTTATATGCTGACTTTCTAATGCATACTTGTTGGATTCTATGCATTCCATACTACATAGGTCCGGTGCAAGCCCTTAACGTTCTCCATTTTATAAGGTTAGATCCCTCGTTATGCAACTAATCCTACTATGGTGATGGAAACAAGATCCAGAATATGATGCAAATAGGCACCACAGACCTCGACGCGTAAGCATCATGTAAGAATAGCTCAACAAAAGAAGAATCACCTCCCAACCGTGTACCCCACGAATAGGCTTGCGAGGCCCTCGACGCACAGATACACCGAGTACATTCCGTGAATAGGACCGCCGACCCTCGACACACGAATGCACTCTGCATGCTCCGTGAATAGGCCTGCAGACCTTCGACATGCGAACATATAAATGTCATCTTGAGACAGGACAACAAACTAATCCTAGAATGCATCCGTTGGACTAAACAGACCAGAGCATATACTTACGTTTCCCAAGTACCATCACATCTCCACTAGTACCTGTCCTTAAGTTGGTTATTATTAAAATACAAAATCTCCATCTCTAGAGTTAGTGTATCCTGCCGAACTTAAATACTCAACAACAACCCTAAGACCCAACTAGTCTAAATCAACAAATCTCAACTGCTGGTTCACAGGACTCCCACTCAACTCCTAGAGATATCATCAAGACCAAAACTTACAAATCCATCGTCAAAATGATCATATGAAGAAACTTCTCTAATAAAAAAAACCCAAATCTTTAATAAAATTCAAGAATCCAAACCCAACAATAAAACATCTTGAAAACATATGTTCTGTAGAAATGATAATATTTAGAAAAGTAAGTTACAGATCCAAAACTTTTAAAGAATCAATCGTTTAAAGAACATCAGGATAACTCAAGAAAATATCAGTAACAGTCGACTGTAAACTGGAGTCGGTCGACTGTCCAGAGCGAAAAACAGCACTTCAAGAAATAAAAATTTAAGTAGTAGCAGTCGACTGTAAAAAGGTCATCGGTCGACTGTCCAGAGCGAAAACCCAACACATCAAGAAAATAATTCTTAGTAATGGCAGTCGACTCTGTAAAAAGTCATCGGTCAACTGTCCAGAGTGAAAATCCAAAACTTCGAGAAAACACCAAAACAGATTAGAGTCAGTCGACTGTAAAAAAGGGTCAGTCGACTGTTTCGGCGAACTTTCAAGAAAACAAGAAAACATAGCAGCCAGGTAGCGACCGTCGACTGTCAATAGAGATCGGTCGACTGTTACTCCTACAAACTGCAGTTTTAGTTGTGCACATTTCAACCGATCCGGAGTTTTACTTTATGAAAATAAATTCTGTAAAAAGCATAATTCTAATATGATCAAATACAACTTATAGGATATACAAGGATCCATAAAAACCAATCAAAACCACTTGGATTAATCAAAATAGCAAATTTGTTGATTCTCTTAAAAAAATAACGAATTTGTGCATATATTAAAAGTAGAGTTTTTAAGAATCAATCATACATCAAAAATAAATTTTTTTTACATTCCAAACCATATCAATACCAAAATAATTTGAGATATAGTCAAATTCTTCGAAAACACATAAAAGCTCAATTTCTTCAAAAATAATGAAATACGATTTTCATGTAAATTGTTTGTGCATGTTCGTTCACCAAAGAAAACTTCACAAATCCATCGATTAGAAATAATGACATATTCAGATGTAATCTTAGTATTTGAGAAATCCAATTTCAAATAAACCTTTCACAAATCACAAAATCCCCAATTTAGTTGTATTACATCAATCCAATTCAATTTATCCCAAATCCAGTTCTCAAGACATGATCTCTTAATTCATTAGTTCTCCTCAAAACTTCCTCAACTAAATCACCATTATTAACTCGTAAATCATAAACAAATTTAACATTATTATAATCAAGTTGTGTTCATCCAAACACAATAATAACAAAAATCTCATCTTTAGTAAATGTATGCATGATGTTCACCATACTCAATCAAATCAACATTAATCCAAAATAAATAACCTACTCATGATTTATATTAGGTTATTTAACAATCTCGAATCATCCACATGCAAATTCTACTCATAAATAACTTAGGGTTTCATAAAAGATTCAATTTTAACTCATCAATTCATCCAATCCATCATATATATTCATACCAAATCCTAGCATGCTTTCTAGTAGATGAAACACCACATACAACATTCAAAGAATAAAACAAAATAATTATATTACTCACCTTGTTGGAAGAAATCGAATGAATATGATAAAGCAATAGGAAAAATCCCTTATTCGCAAGAAATCCAAGATCTCCTCTTTAAAACTCCAAGAAAATAAAAAAATGGAATCCCTTGTGTTGTGCAGCGAAAGACGGCTGCACTCTACCCATAAATAGGCTGGGATCTAAGGTTTTAGGGTTTTGAACACATTAGCAAAAATACTCCTTTTAAAACACATCTTTACATATATCGATCCATATACTTGGAAACTTGATAAAACCAATTTATTTGAGATTTAAAAACAAAAACAACCATCATAAAGTCAACCGACACTGTTTAAAAGGCCCAGAAAATGAATTTGCACTTTTACCCCTCAAAATGATAATTTTGCAAAAAGATCCTCTTTTATCGAAACTTGTAAAATAGATCAAATTCATCAAAACAAAAAGTAAACCTTTTAATCTTGAGTTGACTAGGCATTATACCCAGCCCAAAAATCCAAAAATCTGGAGTTTTTACTCAAAGTGGTAATTTTGCACAAAAGTTCCTCTTTTTGTAATATTTGCAAATAGGTGCAATAAATATCAGAAAAATCCAGAAAATTCAAAATTAATATATAATAATAAATAATGACTTTCCACAAAATAATTTTTGACTTTGAACTTCCCAAGAAAACATTTGCACGTATTTTGCACGTGTAAAACGATAAATTTTTAGAAAAATATTTATTAAATCACCAAAAATTATTTAATTCATTTATAAATCTTAAAAATAATATTTAAAAATACGGGGTAATACACTTTTTCTCATTCTACAACCACCCTCTATCTCTCTCTTATATATATACTCATAGTCACATACATACATGCATATACATCATCCTTCTTGTTCTTTCTTTTCTTCTTCTCCTTCACCCCGCCAACACCGGAACCCAAACCCAAACACCCCCTTCTTCATCTCCTACTCCACCAATTTCTCCTCCCCTCAACCACCTAATTCACAGCTAATTTTCGAGCTCCTCATACTATCGAAACACAATAGCCAAGCACCTCGAACCCGAAGCTCGCCATCAGCCACACCCGAAGCCTCTTCCGTAGCACCACCCCACCCCCATCTCGCAGCTCCACCTTCATCCTCTAATCCAACCACCCACTCCACCACAACCTTACATCACCCCGACCACCACCCTACTGCTTCCCCATTCCCGACCTCCACCACCTTCATCCACCACCACTGTCTGTAATACCCCGTAAAATAGCATATGACTATTTTGCATTGTAATCCGTGCACAGTTGAGAATTGCACGTGATTATATATATTTCTAATAATAATTAATTTTAATTGAAATATTTCAGATATATTAGTTATTCTGAACCCGACAATGTATATTCGGGGTATCTTCTCAATTAAATTGTGTGTATTGTCCCGATTATTTAAACGAGACAATCTTTGGGAAAATAATATTTTTTAACAAGTATTCTTATACATTTGTCTGGACCTGGTTCCGATGATGCTATTGTCCTACGTTTGTAGTTTTCTGTAATGTTCTTTGCGTTTGCTTTTTATCGCGTTGTTTGCTTTCTGCTGCGTTTCTTTCCCTATGTGGGAGAGTAGTGGCCCTATTTGCTGCTACTCCATGGTTTTTGTATGCTTTCTTGTGGTATCATTGAGGCCGGCCTTGAATGGGCATGGTTTTGTGGCTAGTTGTATCGTGCCTCTCCTTGTTTCCTTTGGCTGTTTGTGAGCTCGGTTATTGCAGTTTTTCCTCTTGGACCAGTTCTGCTCCTGGTTCTCGAGCGAGCGGCTCTGGACCTTTCGCTATCGCCTTCTCCTTTGCAGCCCGGGAGTTTTGTGAGCTCGCTCCGGCCTTCAACATGACCATTTCATCATTTCTCCACTGTTTGGTGCGCTCGATGGCCCTCCATTACACTGGAAAAGAGTTTTCCACTTGGATCGATGTCCCTGGTATCGCGCTTATTCTCACCTTCGATCGCGATCAGCTACTGGATCTTTCCGGATCTCTTTCTTTGTTTGTATGTATGTTGTTTTTCTTTGTTGCTCTAGTGATCTTTTGTTCGGTTTTACTTCTTGTAAAGCGATTGTATGTATATTTGTTTATTATAAATATATTTTTTTGATATGGCTGGAGCCACAAGGCTCTATCCAATTCATAAAAAAAAACAAGTATTCTTATATTTTATTTTACAAATAAATGTTTTATTTGTATATGGAGGTACATATACATATATGGATGTATTTATACCTTGATTGGGTCTTATATGATATATATGTACGGATACTTGTATGCATTATATATATATATATGTATACGTATATATTTATATGTATATATATTTGTATGAATATGTAATTGAATTGTATTGAAGTAGATTGTACAAATACATACACATGTATAATTGGAGAGTGTATACATACATAGTATTGTAGGGGTGTATAAGATTCACACCAAATCCAATAAAATCCCCCACTCCCTTTCTCTTCCCCTACTCTCCACCGACCTCTTTCTTCCTTCCATTCCAATTTCGGTAGCAACCCCAAACCCAAATCTCCATGGCCAAGTTCAATTCTCTATCTCCAATCTCAATTTTTCATTCAAAAAACTCCATATCCATCTTCTTCTACTTCATCTTCTTCCACCTCTCCCAATTCTCAAGAATGAAAAGAAAGAGGGTTTTTGATTTTATGGGTTCTTGGAGCTTTGAAGGTGAAGAAGAGATTGAGAGAAGGAGGAGAAGGAGCTAGCTAAAGCTACTAGAGTCTTCATGCAACAAGTGGGTGATTTCTCTAAACCATTAAAGATTAAGTTTTTCTTCGTGTATGATGATTTGCATATAAGAATAGCTAAGAAAAACTTGATTTTGCCATGTATGAATAATGAGTATGCTAAGAGAAGAAAGGTTGTGTGGTAGAATAACTACTCTTCAAGATTTTTGCTAAGAACCATGTTCTTGAGGTATAGTTTGGGAATTTTTATCTCATAAATGGTTAGGAGTCTTGAGCTCAAATTTTGGGATATTGTTTTTCTATGTATCTAAAGCTTACATGATTTTTTTTATATTACTTAGAAGTCATCTAATAGCCTAACCCAAGCCCCCAATTTCGGATAGCACCTGACTACAGAAACAACAGCTTCGAAAAGTTCTGTAGTAACTTCTGAAAATCATAATTAATTATTGGTTAGATATTTTGAGCTAGAAATTTTTGTGGACATCCTTGTATGTGTATAAAACTATAGTCTTAAATTTTGTAATTTTCCGAGGATGTTTGATGCCTCGAAAAATTTGTGGAATGCAACTGGTCTGGATCGTGGAGCTGTAGCTCACTGTTTTTGAAGTGAAGTTCAAAAAGTCATAACTCCTTGTGTGTTTACGATATTGCTGTGAAAATTTGGGAATAGCTTCTGGTATGAGTCTATTTGATGATTCTCAAATTTTATAATTTTTAGAAGTCATTTGATGAGGTTTCTAAAGTAATTAGTAAGGGGTAGTAAGTACTCTGCGGATAGAGCAGCTGAAATTTGTGCATAGTTTGAGGAGTCATAACTCATTATGTGAGATGAATCTAAATGTAAATTTTGGTCACAATGAAATGGTATATGTGTAGATTAAGAATATAAAATTTCATGAGCATTGGACTCAAGGTTGATTTATTATTGAATTTCAAAGTGGGCTATGTTCAGCCCAGTACAAGTTGACTAGTTTGTGAAGATGAAAATTTTTGGAACTATTTGTTAAAGAATTTGAAAAATTGACCAACTAGAGAGTCGTAGTGGGGAGTCATAGCTTTCTAACCCATCTGGAATTTTGTAATTCCAGTTTATAGGTTGAGATTTATGATTTTCCAAAGATGAAACGGATCCAGTCTTAGTTAAGGTATTATTGGCTAAGTAAATCAGTTTCTCCCTGTTTGTACACCTGATGGAACTTAGTATTTTCGGGAACTCAAATGATTGAATCTGAAGAGGTGTTCAACTAGAAAGTTTTAGTAGACACTCCCACTTTCCATTGAACCTGGAATCAAGTAATTCCGAGGAGTGAACAAGATTTTATGCTGTCGGAAAGGTGCAGCGAGTGAGTGAAGGAATATACTATTAAGAGTATATGAGGTTTATATAGTGTCCAGATGATTGAATTTGAGGAAATGGTTAACTAGAGAGTTGTAGAATAGGATCTTATCTTTCTAAAATGGGGATTATCAAGCAATTCCGAATTCTGTGCTGGAAGCTATGGTCATTGCAAGTTTAGCAACATGTTGTTTAAATTGACTTCAAGCATAAGTTAACTTAGGAACTTGAGTTCTTTAATGAATTTGAGGGAGTCTTCCACTAGGAGATTGTAGTGGATCTTCCTACCCTTCTATAAATTCTAATTGTGTGGGATTCCGGGGAGCGTAGCTTGAGTTACAGCTACTGCTATTTCATAAACTATCTCATTGGACAATTGATAAGGAACCCTTTGCATACCGCAGTGTGGTGATCATGAGCTATTGTGTTTAAAAAATGTTTTTAGCATTTCATTTGGAACTTAGGCAAGTTCCTATGCTTAGTGCTCATGGTGTATATGAGTGAGTTAGGACATAGCTCTGGTCGATTTGTGTTTGGTATCTCGATGCCTGAGTCTGTCAATGGTTGATGGTTATGTGTGTGCTTACCTTCATTTGAATTATATTGCATCTTTGGGGTGCCGTTGGATCACTCGCTGAGGGTCACGGGCCGAAATTATTGGGTCGTTGACCTGTGAAGGTATTGAGAATCAGTGGATGTGATTCTCGTGATGATTATTGTTTGACAGACCGGACAGGCTCGACATTGTTGATCGACACCGAGTGTGACTTGGGTAACAGCTTTTTTTCAGTAAACTGCATTGATTAGGTTTTTCTTTATTGTTTCGCTCTAAGACCGAATTGGTGTTAGGGGTGATTCCCTATAATCCAACTCGTTCTAAGAGTTAGCACTAGGTGGTGATACTATGGGATTGTCTTTTCCTGTCATTAGGGATACGTGCTGCTGTGCTTGCACTGTTGATTCCTAAAGTACCATGGTAAGAACGGAATGTCGATTTCTTGGCGGTTAGGGGGTTTTAGATATTCAAGGCCGTCATGTTCTATGTTGGTGGACACGAACGTATCATAATGGATCTTCTGCATAATGGATATGCTGCGCGTATATTTGTAAGTTCATCATAGCTTTCGAGGAGGGTCCGATGTAACAATTATTGGTGACAACAGGATAGCGCCCCGAATTATGTCTTTTATTTATACCTCCTCAACCATGTCATACTATCAGGAACAGGAAGTGGACCGAATTAGAATGCATTGCATAGCAAGGGGTTTGAATCCCTGAAACTGGAAAAATGGCTTGATCTAGGGCACATGTAGTATGGGATGCATGTGTGTCCAGAGTCTTGCTGATATTAGAATAAGTGCATCTGTTCTATACTCTGTATTTTTGCATTAGACTCAGGTCATGGCTTACATGAACACTAGGAAATCAAGATACATGTTTATTTTTCATTCAAGATAAATTGTGAGTGTGATAGTTGAAGTGTATAATGAGTGTGAAAGTGATGTATTGCGAGACGTGATGATATATGTTGTAAGAAATGAATGAATGCGATGTTATGTGATATGAGATTGGGAAAGAACACGTTTATGATTGAAGAAGAGTACGAAGAATATAAGTCGTGGGTCTATAAAGGCAAATGAATGGTAAATGAGGTGCAGTTTATGTGAAAGTAGAGTTATTTGTGAATGTAAAGCTTTATGGGAAAGTAAGTTATAGGAATATTTGTATAAGGCATAAAGTGATGGGCGTCAAGCGACTAATTTGTGAATTGATTTCCAAACTAAAGATAAGTATGTTATGAGCGGGTATGGATATACATACAGGTGATGACTCAGAGAGTATTTGATGTGAAATCTCATCAATGATGTTTACATGTTCAGATTTTAGGTAAAATTTGATTATCTTGGTATTCGTAAGTTCATTCTATTTTTACTTATAAAGTTTAATTTATTTTCTTAATTAGTAAATTATAATCACACCAGAAATGGATAACTCCTTAGCGTTTGGGGGGTTAGGGAGTCCCTGGACTATCCTAGATTCCCTACTGTTATAGGTCCTCAGTAGTGCAGAGGTGAGGTGTGGATTATGTGGAGAGGAGCTCTTATTTTAAAATTGTTGTTTAAGTTTAATTATGTGAATAGTGAAATTTGTGATTTAAATTGTATTTTAGATGTGTAAGTATGTGGATGATGATGATGAGTAATAGTGTGGAGTGGCATGATATATTTTTGACCCGTACCCATCTCGTTGTGGAGTACCGGGCCCTGTGGTATGTTTTATAAGTTATTTTCTAAAAACTTTACTACATTTTCAAAGGAATTTATGGTTTTTAATTGATAATTGATATCCTATTATAAATTTGGCCCCCAGAGCATGATATTTATATTGCCTGTGTGATTCTGTTCATTTTGGCCTGGGGAGCCCATGATATTATTGCCTGTGATGTGAGCTACGGAATTTAGAGCAGAATGTTGTAAGCTTTTTGTGTTTCGTGGTAGAAATTTCAGGGGAAACTCTGCCAATTTTTTTTTGAAATATAACTATCTTAGTTTATGTTTAAAGTGATAGAAATTGAAAGAATTGAATTTGGAGTAAAAAAAAGAGGGGGGGGGGGGTTACAGTTGATATGACAAATTGATATTTGTAATTATTTATGTAATAATTCTGATGGCAATAAAAGTATTTAAATTTCCGTGTTATTTACTGTGTTAAGATGCATTAGAAGGCAAAGATTATGGTTATGTTATGGATGTCCGATGACGGGGATCCGGGGCGCTACACTGTCACCACCTCACCCCAAGCCTCCACCCCACCATCTCCATCGCTGCCACCGAAACCCATCTCCCCTGTCATCCAAAGCACCTCACAGCCACCAGCTTGTTTATGCCTCCTGAGCTCCCTTCCGACTCCTTCTTCTTCCTCCTGTCCTTACCCTCACCCCGATCGCCACCGCTACACCGCTACACCACACACCCCTAAGCCCCTCTCCTCTCTCCGCTCTCCCTTGCTGCTCCACCAACAGCCTCGCCACCACCATCACCTCGCCGCACGTCCTTGATCCACCACCGTCTCCACCACACCACCTCCATTGCCCCGGCCTCCACCTCCTACACCCACAGTCTCCCTCACACCGCACATCGAAACCTTGAGCTCCCTTCCTCACTGTGCACCCGAGCCATCCTTCACTCTCCCAACCATCAAACTCCAACAACTCTCTCTCTCTCTCTCTCTCTCTCTATATATATATATATATATATATATATATATAGTACTATAATGGGAGAAGACCTTAGTGTAATTTGTCCATCTACCAACCCGTGCAATGCACGTGCATAACTATTGTAAATGAGGTTTTACTGAATTTTCACTTTTAAAAAAACTATATTTATTAAGACGTGCATCGCACGTGTAAACTACTAGTATATATATAACTCCCTTTGCTACCCGTAGTGTCATCGTCGTCATCGTGCTTGCTGTAGTTGTGGTTGTTTACTTGTCGCCGTTCTTCTAGTTGCTACCTTCATCAACTCGAGTTGCAGAAACAACCAAATTCGGAAACGAATAAGTGGGTAACAACTTTAACCAATTCTAATTATATGATAGAATGTATGCATGCTAGATGATCTTTATAAATTGAGTATTCATGCTTAGATTATGTATTAATGTTGTTCGATTATATGTGTTAATTATTTTTAATTAATTTTTGAGATTATGATATGATTAAACTAGAAACATTATTATAGTTTCTGTCCTGAAATTTGATCTCACTTCAGAAAATCGTTTCTCTTTATTTAGATGAATATGAAGCTGACATTTTTATATGTGTATCCCGTATGTGTCTATAACATCTCCTCAAAATTTCATAATTTTTGGATGTCATTTGCTATTTTTAATGAAATTCGAACACATTACTAGTTTAGAAAGGAAAAATAACATATTTTATAATTTCAGCGGAATATCATACTTCTTTAAAAAAAACATCTCTTTCCAAATATATGGAATTGGAAGTTGATATTTTTATATGTGAATCTAGTATATGTGTACTATATGTTCACAAAATTTCATAAATTTTGGATGTCATTTATTATTTTTAATAAATTCGAACTTATGACTGGTTGACAGTTTTGTCTAGTTTCTGAAAATTTGTACACCTTCAGGTGTTTGATCATTTTACCCCCTTATAGGTATTATTTTGAGGAAACTCAACTAAGAATTTGAAGTAGATTTGTTAATCTTTCTTTTGAGTCAAAGAAATCCAATTTTCAAGGAGTGTGAGATTTTTCTTTGATTTTTATAAGTAGCAAGAGCTGCAGTTATTGGATTCTGAACATACTATACACACTACAAACGAAAGGGGAAAACCTGGCGTTTGGGTAGTTTCGTCGGGGTACCCCGACGTTTTTAAAAACGCTAGCGGGGTTGAAGTTACCCCGGCGTTTGAAAATGTCGGGGTAAGTGTATGACTTCTCTCCTCCCCCTCTATCGCTCTCTCTCTCTCTCAAAATATAAATCCCAATTCTCCATCCCTAATTCCCCCATTCCCAAATTATTTTACTTTCCCTCTCTATTGCAGCTGACACCCGTTGTTCGCCTCTACCATCGCCATCCCCGCCGTTCGCACCGCTGTTCCCTTGTCATCGCCATAAATCCCAAACCCTAGATCTCAATCTTGTTGGTATATGACCTAGAGGCCAGTTGTGTATTGACATTACTAGTTTTCATTGTATCATGATATTTATTTCATGTATGAGGCATTTTATTCATTGTGTGGTTTATTGTGATTAAATGAACATAATAAAGTCCTTAGAATAGTAGGTTCAATATCATTGGACATCAAGTGCATGACTTGATTGTGAGATCCTATTGGTTGTAATCCGAACACTATTCTTAAATGTCCATAGTCAAGTATTATTGTGAATTAGGACAACAATAATATATAATGACTAGTATATGCGTAGACTGATGACCATATCTCACGGCTCATGGATATGAGATATCAAGTCTTCACATGGGTACATATTAGAGTAATAATGTACTGGATTGACCCACCATGAGATTTTCTGCATGGATTGTTACGTGAATGTCATAAGCGGTTCTTACAGTGATCATGGTGCACGTAGTCCTTTGACTTGATGTCATTACGGTTTCTTACACGAGAAGTTATATGTTTTAATACCGTCAAACGTTGCATGTAATAAGGTGATTATAAAGTCAACTATTGGATATACGACAAATCATGCGGAGGGATGTGAGTGAATTAAATAGGATTTGTTCTCATATATAACATGAGCGATATCTACAGGCCCTATTATTGAGTGAGACTGCAAAATATATGCCGTGCTTAAATGAGTCAATATGAGATATTGAGCTCATTTGTTTTAGTAAGTCTAATCGAACATCAAGAAACCAAATATTGAACTATACAAGGGTGACATGCTCTATGCCTTGTGGTCAATTAAGATATCTGGACAAAGAGACTAGACTACATGGTAACATTGGTCACGAATAGGTTATGTCAAATTACTGACATTCTCATTACTTGAGTAGCAATGATGTATTTCTAGATACCGCTCACTGTTTGTAATACTAGGATATTAGTTTAGTATTACTGTCAATGTAATGGGAACCTACAGGGTAACACACTTAGAATGGAACAAAATTTGAATTTAAATTCATAAGATGAATTTAATTTGAGATCCAAGTAAGACTTGGACTCCTGAGGTTGATTGGACATTTAATTAGATTAAGTGGGCCGACTAAAGTTCAAAGACTCACACATGAATCTGATGACCCAGGTCAGATTGCGAGCCCAATAGTCTCATTACTCTCTTAGGGTTGATTTTCTGCACCTATATATATGATATGTATCTGTAGAAAAGACACGTGAAAAAACTCTAGCCGTCATAGATAGTGAGAGAGAGATCATGAGAAACATCCCCTTCCCGTAGCTAGCACCGCGGTATGAGGGAGAGCCGTTTTTTCATTCCGTTCGTGTGGATACCGTAGAGGCATCGCAAATTGCAGTGCTGTGATCGGCATACTGTGGAGACAGCAGATACATCTTTAAGGTATAACTCCTAAACACAATTTATGATTTTCGCATTGTTCCATGGCTAGGTTTCAATATTTTGTGAATGATTTTTCCGCTGTGTATTGCATCTGTGATTGCCCGCAAAACCTAACAAATCTCATTGTAGAAGAAGAAGATGAGCTCTCAGATCTCCCTATCGGCTGCTCGGGCCATCCAGTCATTCGCCTCCGCTTCTAAGGTCTCTTCTTCGGTCTTCTTTGTTGAGCATTTCACCACTGATTTTGATTTGTCAATGTATGAATCAAAAATGAAAAAAGAAATTGGATTTTGGAAGGAGGTGAAGTTTGTTGGGTTAGTTAGGCTAATCATTGTTCAAGGTTTACTGGAACTTGAGAAATTCAATTGTTTTAGTTGATTTGGGGGTAAATTGATGTGGTTGGCCTCATGAATTCAACTGTTGTAAGTTGTAAGTCCAAATCTACTCATTTTATGATAAGAGCAACTACAATAGAAGTTATTCTATGAATTTTGTAGTTGGCCTCATGAATTTTTATGAACTTTTTTGTTGTGTGCGTGTGGTTGATTAGGGTCACCGGAGATGGAAGAGGAAGGAGTACTCAACATACTGTGCTTGTCCTTTCTCTCATCATCAATCAACAAACTCTCTTCTCTTTTCTCTCATCATCAGTCAACAAGGTAGTTTTCTCATTTTTTTACTAGTTTATTTTGGATAATGATGAGCTTGTTGTTACCAATATAGGTTCCTTTCTGTTTGTTATGAAGTTTTGGTCTGAGCTGTATTAGTAAGGAACCATGATTATCAGGTTGTATTTCAGTTTAAACGCTGGGAATTCAAAAAATAAACCCCGGGGATTGCGAGGTCATTTGCAGTGCTTAAAAGCAGAAAATTGCATGCAAAAATTGGTGGCAATTTTGCACTTGAATTCTACAAGCAAGAAGCCCATAAAAATTCTTGATGGAGTTTGAGTTGGTCATAAAGCCATCTAGGTAAACATTAATTCATGGTGTAGTTATTTCGGTTCCGATTTTTTATTTAAAAAAAGGTTAATTTCATAACTTAATTAAATAAAAAATTGTCAAAAGTAACAAAAATATATGAAATAATATATTTAATGTGACCTAACATACTTATGATGAAACCTTTTCAGATAAAACATTTCACAGTAATTTCTTTATATGAAGTCTAAAATTACTAGACATCATGAACTAATAAACTATATGAGAGATTTCTTATATATAGACCTGATTCTAGGATTGCTTAATGTTGAAATTGTAATTGTACAGTGATCTAGTTCTATTCGTTGCAGTAACAACAACACATTTGATGTATTTTTAGGATGACTCTTCTTCTTGGACCGCCCGGATCAGGGAAATCAACGTTTCGACGAGCCTTGTCAGGAAAACTAAGTTCCATGTTGAAAGTAAGAAACTTTTATTTTTGAAATAAAGTTAATTTAATGGCTAATTACATATGCATAAGTAGACACAATCACACAAATAATCAGTTTATCTTCTATATCATCGAAATACATGCAAATACATTCACCTACATGCATGATACATGTGCCTGCGACAGGAATATATATATATATATATATATATATATATACACACACACACACACACAGATATTTCATCATGTATATAAGACTTTTATTCTACATACACAATTTGGTTGCTCTCTTAGTGACATCATAATTATCTTACTTCATTTACTTTTTGTACACTTATTTTCGTGTGTCGGGGCACCAGAATAATTATGTACAGTGGACAAGAACTCAGCCAATCCACCCCACAACATGTAAGTGTATATATAAGCCAACATGATCTGCACCATGCAGAGATGACTGTAAGAGAAACTCTGGATTTCTCAAGATGCATGTTCGGAAGTAATAATGAATTTAGTAAGTATCTCATCTTAATTATTTTTTATTTAATTGTTTGCGGAGTATTTATTTATTACATCCATTTAACATATTGCTGCATATATCCTAGGTTTCTTGGATCAAAATTTGAAGAAGGAAAGTACCGATAAATTAAACAAAAACAGTGACACTACCACACATAGAGGAGGGGCTAACTTGACCACAAATTACATTCTTAAGGTAAGCTCCCTAACCTTTTGTAACACCCCATAAAATTGAGTAATGACAATTTTGCCCTTGTGTGTTACGCACGTATATTTTGTACCTTTACGAGCAATATTCATAATGTATTTTATATAAGTATCATAAGTATTTTGTATTTCGATTATTTGTACATTTTCGTCTTCTCAAAATTCGTTCTTATCCTATTTGAGCCAACTCAAATATTAATTTTTAATCTTTTTGTTTTTACGTGTATTGCACGTGCTCTCAGCACACGTGTCGATTTCGTAAATTTCACCGTTACGCAAAATATCCGTAAAATTATTAAATATACATATTTTGTATTTTGACTGCTTTTCGTTCTCTCAAATTAATTTTTAATATTTGGTACGTGCATTGCATGTAAAATTTTATGTGCATTTTATTTCTAAAATTTTCTAAGATGTCATGCACAATTTTTCTTCTCATTTTACTCACATTTGTATTATTTATTTATTTAAAAATCCATGGGCCTAAAGTCTATTTAAAGCCCACTAGAAAATTAAAGAAAAAGAGAAGCATATGATTTTATTCTGCATTTTAAATGTACACTTTTTAACCCTACACACTTGTCATGAAACAAACATACACAAATAGACTAATAACAAATAATTAAAATAATGAGAAGTGTGTGCACGTAGATTGCACGTGCACGTGTGTGCACACCGAAAGAGTTGGCCGACCAATGGAGGAAGGAGAAGGGGTTTTGTGAGTGGGTTTGTGTATTGGATGGGTGAGTGAATGATTAATTTGTGTGTGTGAGTATTTATTTTAGGTAGTGGGGGTCTCTTCATTCACCCATTTAGTCCTATAAATACCTCCTACTTGTGTGTGCATTTTACAAAGAGTCAAAATAAAAGAAAAACTAAAGAGAAGAAAAGAATGAGAGAAGAAGAAAAGAGAGTTTTGGTTTGTGCAAGGAGAAAGGAGGTGTCATGCCCCGCTTCCCAAAAGGAATACGGAATACGGATACGCGACAAAAGTCCAGCAAATGGCTTTCACCATTCATGAGCTATAAGGATCTTTACAGCAATACACAAAAATAAACAAGAATAAACATCCACGCATGAATGAAGCAAATTAATATGATCAACAGAATTACTTGAAACAAAAACAAAATTCTCAAATAATCAGATCTGAAAACAACAAGTCACATGTTCTAGAACAAAAATGCCCAATACAAGATTCAAGAAGCAGTAATTACAATTTATTCAAAAACAGGAAATTACTCAAGTAAGAGCTCTAGTCAAGCCTAGAACACTTGGTCACTTACATCTTCAGGCAGCTGGTCACTAAAATCTGCAAATTGACAATTTGCAGGAAAAGAGAATAGAAAACAAAATGCTTGTCAGTGCAAGTTACGGTCCGCATATAGTGCAGGCAACAAGTATGGAAAACTACTAAAGAATATACAGAGTAGCAATAAGAAGCAAGTACTGAAGTAAGCATGGAAGAGATGTGAAAACAAAATAGAGAAACTAACTCTTAATCAAGAACAAAATCAAGTAACATGATAAGATAACAGGGTGCAAGTAGCATGTGACAAGTATCAAGTATCAAGAAGCATGTAAACAAGTAACAAGTAACAAGTGTTAAGTAGCATGTTCAAGTAAGTAACAAGGATGAGAAAGTGATCATGTTATTTTCAAGTCTTGTATGTAATCCTATCTAGGTAGTACTTCATGTGTCCCAAATTTTACCACATGGTTATTACATTCAGACAAGTTGCGTTTAGATTTCCTAGTGGACTATCTAGGGTCGTGTACTCAGGTAGCAAGTATCAAGTAGTCGCGTGTCAAGTAATCATGTGTCAAGTATTTCGTGCCAAGTATTTCGTGTCAAGTATTTCGTTTCAAGTATTTCGTGTCAAGTATCAAGTATCAAGTATCAAGTAGGATCTACAGATCTCCTTCCGAGTACACATTTCTACACTTTCCACTACTAGATATTTTCCTTAATCCCGACTTGATTTCTTGTTATTATTATTAGAGCAAGCATGAATGTGAACAAACAAGACAAGATAATATGGCAAGAAACAAGGGAAAAGCTCAAGTTGGATAGAAGACATGAACGGGCGACAAACAACTCATAATAGACTAGAACAACGAGACTTTCAATTCTGGACAACAAGACAGAGCTGCACCAAATCTGAGACTCCAGTTGCCACAAAAATGCAAACATGGATCTGTAAAAAAATCTAGAAATGAGACTCTCAGCTGAATCCAACACATATACACAAGTCACATAACAAGTACAACAACAAGGTTCAAAACAGCGTTTTACACAGAATTCAAGTTCAGCCAGAAATACATAGTTTTATTTATAAGCATGAAAATAGCATAAAAATAAACTAATTAAATCTAGGATAAATCTGGAGGGTTCCCTAGCATATCTAGTCTCAGCATATAAAATTTCATAAAATTTTGTTAGAGATAGCATAGTCGAATAAATCTGGAAAACAGAATGATACAACAACTTATGAATCTGAAATTTTAGATATAGCAGTACTAAAACAGTGATAATTCATAAAATACAACTCGAAATCCAAATCCGTCAAAAAGGGTTATAAAATAGACATAACATACTATATTTCATGTTCACAAAGTTTTAATCAACAGTGACCGGAATCAGGTTGAAAATAGAGTTCTTCACTGAATAGCATGCAGTTTGGAAATATATTGATTTATTTCGCAAGCATGAAATAAGTTATAAGAGTCGTTAAACAATTTTACAAAAAATAGGGGTTGATCCCGTAATGTCTAGTCAAACTCAGAAAAATATTAAATCCAAAATTTTCTTTAAACACCAGTTTTAAATAATAGAACATGTAGCGATCTCATAAATTAGAATCTAAAAATTTCGACACAGTTGCAGTAAAATAGCGATAACTCACACATAAAAAATCAAAATTTGGATCCATCGAATGTTCTGAAAAGTAGATATCGAGGTCTATGAACCATATTCACAAAATAATATATTTTACTGACCTTAATAGGGTCTAAAACATTGAACCAAATCAGGATAGCAGCAAAACAAAATCTCTTTTCATGCATTTAATCAAACAACTCATATGCAATAGATCCAAATTAGAATATAATGCAAAACATGATATATTAGATATTCAAATCAACATGGCATGAGTATTTACAAGTCTACAACAACCTAACACATCCAGTACATCAATCATTTAACAAATCTAAAACATACAATAGATTACGCACAAGTATACATATACATTAAGAAAACTATCTAGATCTAATTATTTTCATGTAGTGGTGTATATGTGACAACTTATCATGACGAGTCAAGACTACGAATGGATCAAACGAATGGGAATCAAGATTTAACAAGGGATCATAATGAGAATGAACACAAAACGAAAGCAAGACTACATGCGGTATTTTGTACTTGTATACAAACAAAAATATTATACAAGTTACTTGCCGTAGGATGTAGCCGATGAATCCGACGAAAGAGAATAACAAGAACGGATCTTGGGCAACGAACACAAATATGTGGCTCACGAACGAGCGGGGATCTTGCGAAAAGAGAATTGACGGCAACTCAGACGACAATGGTTCGGACGGCGGCAGGCGGTAGCACGTCGATGATGGCAGTCACGAGGGGAGGACGGCAACGAGACAGCAGGATCGACAGGACGGGAGGTGGCATTAGGGTCGCTTGCTAGGTTGGATGAAGGCCGAGAAGGGGGGGTGCTGGCATGGGCGCACAGGGCGACGCGATGTTGGGGGGGGGGGTCGTTGGGGTGATGCGATGGGGGTCGCGGCTGTCGGAGGAGCGACGGTGGTGGCCAGAAGTCGAAGGTCGGGTGAGCACAGGGAGAGAGAGAGAGAGAGAGAGAGAGAGAGAGAGAGAGAGAGAGAGAGAGAGAGATGGATAAAGATTAGGGTTTGTTTAGGGGATAAAGACTGTAGAGAGGAATATAACAAATTTGGTTGTGATTATAATGTAATTTTTGGCAAGTTAGGATTTTGAGGAATCAAGAGGAGAAAGATTTGCTTGTTACACAGATATGGATAACGTGAGGAAGGATTTGAGGGAGACTGGATAAAAGAAGAGGGCATTGGGTAGCGTGTTTAGGATCCAATAGGGCGGATTGATTTGGGTTTTGGGTCCAAATAGGATAGATAGGGTTAGAATCTGGATCCAACAGGGTAGACAATCAAATAATAGACAATTAGGCCATGAAATAATATGATTCAGAACTAACAAATCATCCAGAGATAAATAATTGGCAGGAAGAATTTGAATTAAGGAGATTGAAATCACAGACGACAAAAATAGATGGATTTTATTGAGAACGAAGAAACAATTACACAGTTCAAAATGAACGAAAGAATACAATCAGGATAAATACTCGGGAAAATAAATACAATACAAAAATACGAGAAAAGGGACATAGGAGTTACAGGAGGTCTCATCTTGTTGGAGCCACGAGCAATCTTCTAGGAGTTTTCTTTTACTTTTCATCAACTAAGGTTGGTGATTTCTTTTGCTTTCTAGATATTGTAGTATGTATGTCTAATTATTTCATGATTGAAAATGTGGCATGTGTTCTTTAAATTTCTAATTTGATCGGTTGCAAGTTGTATTGATAACTAGAAGTGAGATACGAAAATAAATGCATGCTAGTTGAAAGATTTATTAGTTTATTATAAAATTGTCATGATTAACAAATTGAAATTTTAGATTGAGTTGTTATAGTGGTATTGGGTGCATACTAGTATATCATGTTTAGATTATATGAATTGGGTATACATTCATACATAAAGTTGTTAATTTGTGCATAAAAAATGGTGTAAATATTAAGGGAGGATCATTAAATCAATTGAGAGATGAGAATCTCTAAGTAGAAAATAAAAATATTCATGCTAGTTGCTTTTAATGCTAAATAAAAATGTATGTTCATGAATGTTCTCAAAATTTTAGTATTTACAATATTTGTGTAAAAATTCTTTCAAATATGGATAAAATTGATAAGATATTATTTCTGGAGACTGAGGAATGTTTTTAAGAAAGAATAAATGAAAAGAAAAGAATTGAAATCGAAAATAGTTGAAAGTATTCAAAATGGAAAAATTCCGAGAGTCGAGTTATATAAATTTAAACCCTATACTAATTAGATAAGCAATTGGCTCTTGTGGCTAGTGTGAGCGCCAGAGCGCCATGCGCTGTCACATGGTGCGTTTGGGGTTCTTTGAAGTCGTGGGTTCGAGCCTGGGTTTGGGCTTTTTCTTTTATTTTATTTTTATAATAAAAGAAGAGCTTTTGGTTATAAAATCAACTCAATAAATTCCTTATCAAAACTCGAGAATGGCTCACTGGTTGAGCGGTGACTTGGCTCTATGTTGGCTCTGGGTTTGAGCACGGGCATCATCATTTAGGAGTTTTATTTTAATTTTGAGATTTTACAAGTTTTAAAAATTGAGAAAAATCATATAAATACTCTAGAATATTATTAGATCACTTAAGAATTATTTTTACAACATTCTAAGAGATATTTTTGAGAAATAAACATCATGTTTATTAAATTAGATGAGAAATTGAATTCAAGGAAATGTACATGATTGAGATTTTAAGAGTTGGTATTTTATTTTAAATTTCAAAAGAACTTTGTAGTTGGAAAATATACTTGAAGAATAAATGAATGTGAAAAAGCGGTTTATAAATCAAAGAGACTTTGTAGTTATTGTTGGTTGTGTGATCAACCAAGAAGTGTTTACTTCATAGTCGATAAATAAATGGATGAAAGAATTGAATAAGATATGAATAAGTGAAATTGAAAATATGAATTATAAAGGTATGAGTACCCCATGATTTTGAACATGAAAAGATGTTGATTCTAGAGGCTTGATGAGACTCAGGCGTCGGCAAGTAATGATAATGATTAATTGAATTTTGAGAAAGGGCTATTACGAGCTATCGTTCTCGGTGTATAGTTTAAGACAGGTAGGAGGGTAAACTAGCTCTAGGTAGTATTATTTATTCATATTTTAAACTTAAGGATAAGGCACTAAGAGAAGATGTAATAAAACTTGGGCAAACGTAAGTGGGGCACCTCTATATAGTCTGATGGTGAACTCCAGGACTATAAACCCAGTTTGACGGTGGACTCCGGGACTGTGGTTGCTTGCGATGGAGAAGAGCCTTAATTAAATCCGGGACTATCATTGATTTGACGATGGACTCTAGGATCATGAATAGTCGGGCGGATAGGAGGCCGTTCTCCAGTGTATATGCGTATACTAGGGTTAGAGGGGCACTTACGGAATGTTCGCGCGACGAGGATTTTCATATAAGCCTGATGGTGGACTCCAGGGCTGGATTCTGTACTAGTGGAATGTCTAAAACTTGATTTTGTTACCGAGTAGTTTTTCATGGTGAGGGATTAAACCCTGTAATGTGGAGTATGTAGGTGCTTGCCCTCGGACCTATGTAGAATGGATGCATAGAATCCGAACAAGTATGCATTAGTGTCATTGTAGTATAACACCTACATTAGGCATTAAGTCATATCATACACTGACATATTTAGGATAGTCACTTTTTTATACTTTAATATGTATTCAAGTTTGTGGTTGCTAAAGTAAGAGAATCATTATATTACGACATAGTGAGGATCGCTGTTTTATAACACTGCGTCGGTTGTAAGCAACTAACGTGACCACAGATTTTTCAGTGCAGGGCTTGGATTGGCAAGGAATTAAAGATGAATTGATGCTAAAGACTATTATCATGATTTATCTTGCTGATGTCGATGTTGTATTTATCATGTTGTATTTTTTTTCCACTGCGTTGATGTAAAGACTCGTGTTGTATAAGGAAAAGTTTTAATTTTCTTGTAAAATTGTACAAATTGAAGTAAAAGATCCTGTTGTGCTACGAATCACATGTAAATGGAATTCAGGGTGTTACACCTTTTTTTTTGTATAACATTTACTCTGTCGAGGTTTGTATTTCATACGTCTCTTCAAATTTTCATTATAAATTCTAGATGCATATTGCTTGTTTTAGAATATTGGTTCAAATGGATTTGATTCTTTGAATTTGAAAATTTGATCAGTATTTGCTTATCACTTTTGATAGTTTTCATCTTTGTGGAGTTCTTGTAATGTTTATGAACCTACCCGTAAATTTGTAGTGAATACATCCATCTTAATTTTTGAATTGTTGATACATGATTCTAAAACTTACCTGAATTCTGTAACATGTTGATGGAACACTGACAAGCCTAATTTTGATGAATAAGGAAAAAAAATGAAGGTTGTTATTAATTCAGCTGCCATAGAGATTAATGTATATATAGAAAATCCTGCAATCTTCTATTATCTAGGCCCTTCTCGATTCTTGATCCTTGAGAGTCACAGAATTTTGGATTACAACTTGGCTTTCACACTTGTGCATTGCTTCCAATGCACATCAATTTAAACTAAAACTCAAGTAATAACATGCGTCCCTATTATGTACAGACACAAACACTGACATCAACTCAAAAATAACTGGACAAACAGAGGCATGGAACTTTTTTTATAGACAAAAAAAGGCATGGACATACTATAAAAAAGGAACAGACATGGTAATGAAAATGTTAATACAGACACTATAAGATACACTATCAGAATATCTGACCCTTGCTTTACACTGATGTAAAACATTATCGTTTCACTACAAAATCTTTTTGCTTCATAACTAATACAAGAGCTGTCAAATAATGATCGATCTCATGTAGTTCATTACTAATACATACCAGTGTTTTTCCAACCTGCAGTTTACGTGGCTAGAGTGCAATAAGCTCAGGTGCAGCAGGTGTAGCACCCCAAACTTCTAATAAATAAAATTATAAATAAGTGGTACAATTTTTAGAATCAACTTCAATGTAATCCAAACACAGTGTCAAATACAGGAAAAGATAAAAAACTTTCTATTACACCATTTTTTTCTTACATTTGCACAGTGGAAAATTTATTACATTTATTACAACAAAACCCAACACTTTAAACTTTAATTATCTCAAATCCAAGCTTCTGCTTTACTTGGGAAACTCACTTGCAAATCATGCAAAATAACTGAAGAGTGGGGACGTCAGTTGAAGGCAACTGATGCAATACTATAGTAATAGCAACTTTCCAAAGTCTCACAATCACAAACTTGCCACATAACATGAAATGAAATAATGATAAAAGATTCAATAAACAACAAGTGAAACTATACTAAGTAAGCGTGTGTCAAAAAAAAAACAAAAGAGAAATGCATTAAAACAATGTTTCTGAAAACACAATGCACACAATGATTTCTAATGCATACTTGTCGGATTCTATGCATCCCATTCTACATAGGTCCGGTGCAAGCCCTTATCGTTCTCCACTTTATAGGGTTCAATCCCTCGTTATGCAACATTATACTATGACTACTACGAGATTCAGACATTCTGCGCATACCTAGCCCATGCCCCGATAATTCTGGAGATCAATCTCTATCCACAGATAATTTCGGAGACTATTTCACTCACACCTGAGAATTTTCGAGAATACCCCACACCGCAAGCAATGACGCCTCACCACACGCAGATGTCCCATGAGCATTGCCTAGATCCCGATAATTCTGGAGATCAGTCCCACATCGCAGGTAATTTCAGAGACTATTTCACTGACACCTCGATAATTTCGGGGACTATCTCACACCGCATATCATCCTGATGCCATCATCCTCACGTTTGCTCCCATTTCATCATGTCACCGTCTAGTGCCTATCCTTATGCATACATATAAGTAACATGAGTCACCTAAAGTTAGCTCCACCCTACCGGACTTAAACCCACAAAACTAGGAACACTAACCCTTCCTGGCCAAGTGCCACAATCAATTAATTCACTGCTGGTAATTCTGGGTCCTGCTCAACTTCTAGTGTTCACAACACTGAATCCTCAACTAACTTTCTAGGGTCCACAACATAACCCTAAATCTCAAATCAAACCCAACGTAGTTCAAAAATACAAAATATCCTTTCATATATGTTAAACAAATTCAACTTATGGAAATTCTTTAAACTTAACCTTTTGAATCTCGCTTTCACTTCATTCGTAAAGTTCAATTAATTCAACTACAAATTTATTCATCTCAACTGAAACAAATCTCTTAAATATATGGGATCTCAATCCCAAAATCTAAAATTTTATAGTTTCCAAAATCTGAAATTTACCTTCTTTAAAACTGAAAATAACTCTTAAAATTTCAAAATAGTTATCCTTCAAAACTGAAGCATATAACCCTTAAAAACTAAGAATTTCATCTACAAAAGTATAGATTTATTTCCCCCAAACCATTACTTGAATATAGCAAAAATTGAAATTAGAACTTCACCAAAATCTGAAAGTTACATGATTTCGTTCTTCAAAACAGTACACTCTAAAATCCATATTAAATTCTGGAAAAATTCATTTAAATCCAGCACATATCAAGGAACTCACCATAAAAATCTGGACTCAAAAAAATTAATTTAAAGGGTTTATATTCAACAAATTCTGAAAACTATCCGTTATCTAAAAATCTGAAAGTTCTATCTTCTTCTCCTTAAGAGCAGTCCATTCAAAAATGAATATTAAAATCTAGAAAATTGAGTTTATATTTTCTTCATAAACATAGATCATGTCACCAAATTTCTAACCCAATCGCACAAAATTTGATGCTCTAAATAGTAAATAAACTGAAACTAGATTTTTGTAAAAATCTGAAATTTAACAATTTCGAAACTCAACCAAAACTCAATCGAATCTCACATAAATATTAGATTAAATACATACATATGCACTTCTATATGTATACTAGTGTTTCCCCACCATATCACACCAGACCCACACACAAAACTCCTCGAAATACGCACCCAAACACTCCAACCCGAGAGCCAACAGCAGCCGGGTTTGCACAGTGCTCGGGTTGGCACTGTGCAACCCTCGATTGCTGTTCAACCCCAGGTCGAGCCAACCCTAGGTCTAGTTTTAAACTCCGAAACCCAACCCTAGATCCTCCACCACTTCTTGCATACTTTCTTCAATTATTTTGACATTTATTTGCATATAAAAAACTCAAAATTTCAATTCATCATAAATTTATCTCAAAACAGTGAATAACCCACAAAATTTTCATCTTTTAATTAATCAAAAATAGGTTCTTTAATCATGCATATAGATCTACACATCTACAATAACATATAGGTTTATTAGATCAAATTTTACAAACAAAATTGGATCTTTCATGCATCGAAAATTTCCACTATTCA
Organism: Hemerocallis citrina; assembly: GCA_017893485.1. Taxonomy (NCBI): domain Eukaryota; kingdom Viridiplantae; phylum Streptophyta; class Magnoliopsida; order Asparagales; family Asphodelaceae; genus Hemerocallis; species Hemerocallis citrina. Next base: position 51,118,644 of record CM030368.1, read on the forward strand.
AGAGCAACTTATTTTAGATCAACATGAATATTTAGATCGTATGACAACTCTAATCATTCACAATAATATATGGGTTCCAATAAATTTTCACAAATAAAACATGATCTTTCATACGTCAATTATTCATTATTCAATGAGAATCAAAATAAGAGTATCATGCCATCAAGATTAAATTTTTATCTAACAATCCATCTCTACAATCATCTCATCAATAAAGCATCATGTTCATGCTAATATAATCATAATCTTACAAAGTCCAAACCCTAGCATGATTCTATATTGTTCATGAGAAATTAGAAAAAGAAACACATCAAAAGAGTTGAAAGATTACCCACCTCAATGAAGACCAAATGAAAGATATAATAATAAGAAAAGAATTCCTCCTCGCGAAATTTGAGATATCCAAAGCACCAACTCCCAAAAACAATTAAAGAGGAAAGATTTTTGGTCACAACAGTAAGGCGGTGGCTATTACTGTAGCAATTATAGGCCGGGCTGATTATTTGGGATTTTTAGGAAGATTTTACAAAAAACCCCTTAAGAATTTTTTTTTTTGCATGACTGGGTCTTCCAAATCAATTTGTTAGGTCAAATCAAATCAATTAGAGCAAAAATATAAACCCCCTAACTCCTCCAACTTGGCCAACCTTCACAGCAGCCCAGAAATTTTAAATTTCAAAATTTTTCCTATGAGTGGCAAGTTTGCAAAAAAAACTCTTCACTTTGATATATTTGCAAATATGCCATAAATTATTCATAAAAATTCAAAAAAAATTTAATTTATATTTACTAATAAAAATTAGATTTTCCAAATAAATTTCCTGAATTTTTATTTCCTATGAAAAAATATTTGCAATAAAGTCCCCAACAATCTCAAAATTGCATAAATATGTACATTCTCAATAAAATTAAATCAAATCAAATTAGAGGGATAAAATCTCTTCCCCCAATATCTCTCCTATAAAAACTGGCCTACGAAAACAGCCCAACCAAAATTTGAATTTGAATTTACCTCCAAATGACATTTTGCGTAAAAAACCTTTTCTTCCAAAGTTGTCATGCCCCGCTTTCCAAGATATGGAATACGAGTACGTAACGTAGGCCCAGCAAATGATGTAAACACCATCCATAAGCTATACCAGACAAACTCAACAATATGCAACAACAAATACAACCACGCAAGAATAAATAATCACATGAATCAAGATAACTTCAATAATTGATGAAAGAATCCAACAATAATAATATCCAACACAAGAAAATCCAACATCTGGGAAAAACAAACTCCGGGAAAATAAGCCCAAAACAAAGTACAAGTCATAACAATGTTAAAAACAATAAACTAGCAAGAAAGTAAATTAAGCAGCGAAGATCAGCTCTATCTTTAGAATCGTTGCTCACCAATTCCTTCTGGTATAACTCCTTCAGTACCTGTAAATACTTGATCTAAAAAGAAAGAAAAGAGTTTCCTTAGAGCAAGTCATGGGCAGCAAGTAGAGCAAAACAAATGATAAAGAAAACATGTATATCAAAGGAAAGGATATGATCAAAGTCAAATAGCAAAGCAAAGAGCAGGCAGTAATATCAAATGTCTATGTTTAATCAGCTATATACAGGATAAAGCATGAGATGATGAATGCAAATTATTAATCATTTTATTAGCCTATCTAGTGCACGTACTACTGCATCCCATACTACAGGTTTGGTGCAAGCGCACAGTGTACGTTTTAGACTGATGGTGAATTCACGGTTCGTGTACTCGGCCCAGTAATCAGTGTTTAATGTTCAGTGTCATTGTTTATCAGGCAGGGTTTTATGGCCATACAGTACAAGTCAGTACAGTAGGGCCCGACCGAGTACAGTCTTCGATTGTTCACTACCAAGTCATCTCATATTACCCCGGCTTGTTATCATTTTATTTCATCCTATGTGAGCATACAAGAAGGTATCAATGTTTTATGATACTAAGTGTGACTAATTCTATGCGTTACAGACAAAGCATGAGGCAAACAAGTCAATTACATACAATTTACAAAATTAGGACAACATGACCTTGTTGTACCAAAATATGGATTACTGCTACTACAAAATAGAAAATCCGGATCCATCAAAAGTTCAAGAAACTAGACCTCCACACGGTTCCAGCGAATATAGTTAAGGCACATAAAAGATACAAAAACTAGGGTGACAACTCTATTCTATTCAGATTTTATGTTTAGGCAGCATGATGTAATCTGTGTTCACCTATTTGTTTCAGTTCAGAAAACTCATCAAATATATCTATAAAAATTCTGGGGCATTCCTACACATGTCTAGGTTCAGCCTAATTTATTTTAGATTTTTATTTTACTATTAACATGGTTAAAGAAATTATATAACAGCAAGATACGCATGCATTTGTGAATCTGAAAATTCTGACACAGCTGTAACAAAATGATGATATCTAACAAACCACACATCGGAATCCCAATCCACAAAAAGGGTAGTAAACTAGACATCAGAGGCTAAATTTCATGTTTAGAAAGTTATTTCAAAATATGACAGCAACATAGATGAAAATCTGATTCAAAAAGAAACAACTAGCAGTCCAGAAATTATCTTGACATAAATAGGCAATATTTAAATCATACGATCATATATTTCATGCAAATTGATAATCAAAGTGTCAATAGATATTTAACATGCAAAATTTCAGTTCTTAGATACAAATTCACAGGCATGGTAATCAATCAAATTCAGTCTAACAGGTTCAGTACATCAAACAAGTCTATAGCATGGATCTAGTTAATTTCGTGTAATTGTGCATATGAAAGATGCAACATGGACTAGGTTTTAGATCAAAGAGAGTGGCACGAAGTTAAGAATATGTCGAGTTAGCTCGTGTAAACCCTCGATAGACTTAACAGAATTGTCAATAGTCATATGATAACGAAAGGGACTGGATCTACTTGTAGAGATCAAATAAACTTGAACAAAACAAAATATTAGTTCAAGGAGAGACTTGCCTGTTAACTAGTAGATTCGAATAATATGGAATAACGGGATAAGAATCCCAGGCGAAGATCCACAAGAACACGAGCGAGACACGCGGAAAAACACAAAACGACAACTCCAAAACAGCAACCAACAGCAAGAGTACTAAGCAAGCACACACACAGCGTATCGAGGCAAGCAGCAAACGGCAAAACTGGGATCCAGAATGCCAAAATAGGGAACACCGAACGGACCAATCACTCTCCTTCTTCAACCTTTGAGAGAGAGAGAGAGTGAGAGAGAGAGAGAGAGAGAGAGAGAGAGAGAGCGGGAGACTCTGGCGACTGGGGGCACAACACTGCGGTCATGAAGCGACGGTAGACGACGACCACGACAAGGCAGCAGCACGATGACTGTGGCGTTGCGGTCGGGAAGCGACAGCGGTGTTGCGGTCAGGAAGCAATGACAACGGCAAGGCTCTATTTTTGCTCGAAAATAGGGGAGAATGACGACGGCGAGAACGGGGCTTGGACTACGACTGCAACTGCTAAGGGATCTACAGTGGTTGTGGGGGGGGGGGGGGGTGCACGGAGAGGATCAAGATGGCAATGGTGAGGACGGGGGTTCGGGAATGGAGCATTGGTGGTTCGGTGATGGGTTAGGGCGGTGGATGATGAAGACGGGGAAGATGGTCGGAGGGAAACGAGGTGAAGGAGATGATGACGATGGGATGGAGACGGTGGTGTTCGGAGGTGACGAGGTGGTCGGCAAGGGGAGATGGCAATGGGTTTGGTTTTGGTCTGGGGTAAAATAGAGAGAGAGAGAGAAGTCGGGGAGAGGGAAGCGGCGGAGGAGAGAGAGAGGGAATAAATTAGGGTTATTAAATAGGGTATTTATAGGAGATTAGAAACTAGGGTTTTGGGTTGTGGTTTAATGGGTTTTGGGTATCGGTTTTGGCTCCAAAAAGAGACGAACAAGCATAAAACAACGAGATGAACATAAAGCGGAACAAATCAAACTCAAAATAGGAACAACGAAATTTTGCGATGAACCAAAGATAGCAAAATCTCAACCAAAAGAGCACAGGACTCCAAGAGAAAATAAAGAGCCCAAGAAAAGCATGAATATAATAAAATAAAAAAATCCAGACACAATAATCAAGGAAAGAAATAAAAATACAATAAAAATCCAAAATAGGGGTTACAAAAGTATTTACAAAAATAATTTTCTTTATTCAGAAAAAATCCAAATTTTGGAATATACTCGATTATAAATAGGAGAATTTATTCATAAATTCGAAGTGGAAATTTGCACTTCAAAAATATTTCCACATGTTTTTGCACGTGTAAAATGTCAATTTTACAAAAATTCAAAATAATTAAATAAAATAATTTAAAAATTATTTATTAATTCAAAATATTATATTAAGATTTACGGGGGCGTCAGCAGGCACTTTTTCCGAGGGAGCTGAGAACACAGTGGCTTCAGCTCCTTCTACTGAAACTCATACTGCTTCTTCAACTGTTGAGACTTCAGCTCCTTCTGAACCTCAGGTTTCTGAAATGTCGGTTGAGAGTTCTAGTGTTGGCACCGAGTCTTGAGAAATGATTAACTACAATTGAAATTTTGTATACCGCATTTTATATGAGAAAAGTTTGTACTTGATGTTTGATATGAAATACAGAGTGATATGATGGATCATGTTCTTGCTTTCTGTGCAATTTTCATTTTACCGAATGAGAGGTTCTTGTTTAAGTTGGTAATTGGATGGTAACTTCATTATATTTCCTGACAATTATTTCTAGAACCTGAGCGGTTGTATGGATACCAAAAAATGAAATATTCTTGAAAGGCGGAATTGAAGAACAAGATAGTCTGTAAAAAATTTATTAAAAAAAAATACCCTGGCATTTTTAAAATGCCGGGATAGTTTAATGAAAAAAATAAAAATAATAAAATTATTCTATTTCGACGTTTGGGAACGCCAGGATAGCGAAAAAGACAACCCCGGCATTTGAAAACGCTGGGAAATTTTTTTTTGCATCCTCGGCAGGGGCAAACCCGCCACTTGGGGCGGCATTTCTCGAAGTTCCAGGACCATCAATACAAGCATTTTTAAACACCGGGAATTCAAAAAATAAATGCCGGGGTTTCCTCGGTCGTTTGTAGTGAATTTTGCGAACAGATAAATTGTGGTTAAAATTTGATGTTATTAACTACAATGTTGTAGTAGACTCATTTAAGTTTCATATGAAACTAAGAGATCTATTTTTTGACAAGTACTAAAATTTATATAATTATTGGAAGTTGTATTCACCTGTCAAGGAGACATGTGCGGCATTGTCTGGACTAATAATTTCTGGGATCTAGTATTAAGAACGAGAGGCGAATGTATAGGCCATATAATCCTGTTGGATGTTCTATGTTATTCGATACGAATGAAGATTGGGAGTTTAACTCTGCATCTCTCTGCTGATCAGGGGAAGGCCTGCAGGGTAGCCTTTATATTCGTGATAACTTTTTGAGAGGTTCAGGAGCGAAGAAAGACCATAGGGTTCTGTCTATGGTTCGGAGAAGAGAGATTGTGGGGTTCGGGCCATAGTTCGGAGCGGAGAGAGACCACAGGGTCTGGGCGAAGTCGTGATAACCACGATCCGACTGTAGTAGCGGAGATTGACCGCAGTGGCTGCAACCTTACTAGTCACTAGATAAATGTCACAAACAGTGTATAATACACGAATAGGTATTTTATAGCGAGGGATTGAACCATGTAATGAGAAGAAAAAATACTAGCTTGCATTCAGAAACTATGCTGTATGAGCGGCATATCGTTCCAAACAAGTGTGCATTAAAAGAGCATATTTGGATCATGCATGTTTTCATAATAAGTATATGTTTAATGTTTTAGTAAATTTGTTTTACACACTCATATGACATTGTATAATTGACTACTTTCTGTTTACATTTATTACATCGATTCTAGTTTTATTTCTATTATGCTATGCATGTTTTTTTTGGAGTTAGTTAAAACTGTTGTGATTCTTACCGTCGGCCTTCACAAGCTGACGAACTCATAAATTGTGTTGTGCAAGTAAGAGTGTCTGAGGCCTTGGCATAAAGTGTGATATCCTGAGCCTGTCAGCTTGTTAATCCAAGAGGTTTGGATTTATATTAAGTTTTCCGCATTTTCCTGAATTATATTATGTTTATGTACTCAATTGAAACAAAAGATTTCTGGGTGTGATACAAATTTCCTGGCAGCCACCCAAGCCTACCTGTAATACTGTAATTTTAAGTACACAAAATCTCCCTCTTGAAACTCTCTGTCAAATCAGTGCCATCAACTTGTTTCTTCATTCTATTACGACCTCTCTTCAAATGGTCTTTAAGCAACTGCAAACTCACATCCCTTGCTAATGATGCCTCTTCTACTTGTGGATTCTTCCCAGTATGTGGTATGAAAGATGTTAATGTAGGAGGTGATCTACCATACACTACCTCATAAGGAGTGACCTTAGTAGCACTATGATATGATGTGTTATAATATTCAATGCAAAACAACCATTTACACAATTCCCTAGGTTTGTGGTGACAAAAACACCTCAAATAGGTCTCTAAACACCTATTAATAACCTTTGTTTGCCCATCAGTTTGTGGGTGGTAGACAGTGGAGAAGTTAATCTTGGTTCCTTGCAATTTGAGTGATTCTCTCATTAGTGAACTTGTCAACCTTGATCCCCTATCACAAACTATAGATACATGCATCCCATATAGTTTAAAAACCCCTTCAGCGAGCACTTAAACTATAGTAAAGGCAGAATATGGATGTTGTTTAGGGAAAAAACGTGCATACTTACTCAATCTATCAACCACTACTAAAATGACTGAGAACTTACAGTTGAAAGGCAAGCCTTCAATGAAGTCCATGCCGGCATGTTCCCAAAATTTTTCTGGTATTGGCAAGGGTTGCAGCAATTCTTGTAACACCTCGTACTTAAGCGGGTATATATATAATATTATATAGAAATATATAATAATAATAATAATAATAATAATAATAATAATAATAATAATAATAATAATAATAATAATAATAATAATAATAATAATAATAATAATAATAATAATAATATATATATATATATATATATATATATATATATATATATATATATATATATATATATATATATATATATATATATATATATAATTATAATATAAGTGAAGAAAATTGGTTGGTTGTTGGCCCACAAAGGGATCCTATAGAGCTTGAATTAAAAAGGGGAAATTGATGATGAAGCCTATAGGATGGTCTATGGGGCATATGTTAACATATGCATTAAAAATCAAATGAGAAGTATGCATGAATGCATTGGGGTTACGTGGCTTGCTTGGGCTTGAAGTCCCATATCGGTGAGTGAATGAGAAGTGTGTGTGTGTATATAGGATAATCCAAAAGATAAAGGTCACCTATAGGGTATACCCACCTTTTGATGGTGCCTGTGGTGAGCGTGGCTAGAGTTTTGTTTCTGTTCTTTTCTGTGCGTGCACGTATAGCCGCATGCGCAGCTGAGCCGGGTCCGGGGAGTTGCAAATGGTATCAGAGCCGACTTTCGACACCAAGTGTGTGCAAGATGTACGCCTGAGATAGAGCGAGGTTGGTACACGTTGCCCGGGTAAGGGAATTGTACAACTAGCAGAATCAGGGTAGTCCTCTCCACATCGGCTAGAAAGGGATCCTAGATCATGTTGCAAGTCTCGGGCTCAGAGAGGACGCTGAGTTCTTAAGGAAGGGTATGTGTAACACCCCATACTTAAGCGGGTATATATATAATATTAAATATATATATATATATAAATATATATATTAAATATATATATATATATATATATATATATATATATATATATATATATATATATATATATATATATAAGTGAGAAGAAAAGTGGTTGGTTGTTGGCCCACAAAGGGATCATATAGGGCTTGAATTTAAAAAGGGGGATTGATGATGAAGCTTATAGGATGGTCTATGGGGCATATGTTATCTGTGCATTAAAAATCAAATGAGAAGTATGCATGCATGCATTGGGGTGACGTGGCTTGCTTGGGCTTAAAGTCCAATATCGATGAGTGAATGAGAAGTGTGTGTGTGTATATAAGATAATCCAAATGATAAAGGTCATCTATAGGGTATACACACCTTTTGATGGTGCATGTGGTGGGCGTGCCTAGAGTTTTGTGTCTGTTCTTTCCTGTGCGCGCACTTGTAGCCGCGTGTGTAGCTGAGCCGAGTCCGGGGCGTTACAATCCTGGTGGAGCCTGACAGATATATTTACTTGTTTGACAAGTTGTACACTCTCTGACATATCTTTGCACATCTCCTTTGATCCCTTTCCACCAAAAATGATCTGTGTCTTTGCAGGGTCTTATTATATCCAGAATGACCCCCTATTGGTGTATCATGATATTAAAAAACCCACATTTGTCAAAGAGGAGAAGATGGACTATTAACAACCTTTGACCCTTTATACCATACACCCCTTACAAGCAAAATTTGATGTTGGATTCCTTTGCAACCCTGATTGATAGGTCTTTAAAATAAGAGTCAAGCTCAGTCATCTTCGCAATGTCTTTCCACAAATCAGGCACCAATAGAGAGAGCTGTATACAATCCATATCGCTTCTGGACAGTGTATCAGCTGGGATATTATCTCTCCTTTTTTTGTATTCAACCTCAAAATTGAAACCATACAGTTTAACTAACCAAGAGTGATAGGCTTCTGTAGACAACCCTTGATCTAATAGGTATTTAAAAGGTTGATGATCTGTACGAATGATAAATTTTCTGCTAAATAGGTACTGTTTCCATTTCTTCACTGCCAATATCATCAACATCTCCTTCTCATAGGCAGATCAATGCAAGCATTTACCTTTGATTCCTTGACTAATATAAGAAATTGGATGCTTCTTCTGCAAAAGAACAACACATATTCCCTATTTACAAGTATCACGCTCTACTACAAATGTTTCATCAAAATCGGGCAGTTGTAGCACTGGAGCTATCATGAGTGCATTTTTAAGCAACTCAAATGTCTCAATAGCCCTATCATTCCAAAAAATCCTTCTTTCGTAGTCATCTCAGTAAGCGGAGTTGCTATTGAACCATAATTCCTAATGAATTTCTGATAGTACCCAGTAAGACCAAGGAATCCCCGCAATGCTTTTATAGTTTTTGGAGTAGATCAATTTTTCACTGCAACCACCTTCGTTGCATCTACAACAATTCCCCCATCAAATACTACATGAGCTAAGTGCTCCACTTGCCTTTGGCCAAAATCACACTTTGATTTCTTGACAAATTACAGATTGCTTTGCAGGATCTCCAAAACTACCCGAAGATGTATCAAGTTACCCTGCCAGGAGCTACCGAATACCAGAATGTCATAAAAAAGCACAAAAATTCCTCAATTGTGGCATGAATATATCATTCATGAAAGATTGGAATGTAGACGGAGCATTATTCAATCCAAAACGCATTACTAAGAACTCACAATGCCATTGTGTGGTCTAAAAGCTGTTTTAGGCACATCATTTATGTTCATTCTTATTTGAGGATATCCGGATCGTAAATGCTGTTTAGTAAAGAATTTTGACCCAAGCAAATCATTTAGTCTATCATCAATAATAGGAATATGGGACTTATCTTTCACCGTTGGCTTATTAAAAGCTCTGTAATCCATACATAGCCTCCATGAACCATCATGTTTCTTCACTAACACCACTGGTGAAAAATAACAACTTGTGCTTGGTCGAATCACCCTTTGAGTCAACATATCTACAATGATTGCCTCAACTGAATTCTTTTGCTCGAAAGAGTGCCTATAAGATTTGATACATATGGGTTTTGAGTCCTTCACCAATGGTATCTTATGATCACAAGACCTGTTAGGAGGTAGCCCTTTAGGTTCTTCAAATAATCATGAAACTCGTGCAACAAATAGCCCATGTCAGGAGAATTTGGAAGTTTAGAGCACCGATCCATTGCAGATGACACTAGATACAATACAAACACCTTATGAGTTTGTAAAGCAATTTTATTTGCTTCTCTTTCAGTCAGAAACTGAGTAGTACTTGGTCATAAGGCTTGCAAAACCCAATCAGTGCCTTTGTGTGAAAACTTCAATTTCCTCTCTATCAAATCCACCGTAACCTCCCTTACTTGCTTCATCGAAAAAAATAAGGTCCCCCCAATAGGATATACCAAAAAAAAATCAACAATTTCATAACCTTGACAATTGATTTTTACATTTGAACACAATTCACTACCCTCTACCTCTTTACCCCTAGCTACTCTAACATTAAAGGACTGTTTAATAGAGAGTTGTAGTCCAATTCTCTTCAAAATAAATGGATCAATGTAAGTTATGTGTCACACCACTATCTAACAAGATGTGAACATCATGGTTATTAAATTGCCATCTGAGAATCAAACACTTAGTGTTCACTCCTATACTTAATTCTGTAGTACTTAACTGACTATTTGTGACAAAGTACACGACAAAAGCCCAGCGAATGACTAACGTCACCCATAAGCTGTTTATCCGATTAACTCAACAATATAATCAATACAGAACAATTGCGCAGGCAATATAATAATCTCATGAACAATAGTACTTGGAATTAAGCAATAAAAATATCCAAATACAATAATAATTCAACGTTTGTAAACAAATAACAATATTCAGGATATAAGTCCAATACAATAATAAATCCAATCCAAATAATAATACGTCTCAATACATTAAGTTTATTGAAGCAATAAGCAATTAGAAAACAGTAGTCTTCAGACTGTTTGTTCTCCAACTCCAGCAGGCAACTATTCTCCAAAATCTGAAATTTAATAAATTGCAGAAAAAGGAAAACAAAACAAAACGCCCGTCATTGCAAGTTACCGACCGCTTGTAGTGCAGGCACAAGTACATGGGAAAAAGGATAACTAATAACATGAAATAGGCATGATAACGAAATATAACTAGCATGACAAGATAAACAAGTATAAGTAGCATGTAATAAGTATCGAGTGAACAAGTATCATGTAATATTCGATATCAATAGGAAAAATAATGCACAATATGCAATGTCGATGTTGTGTTAATCCTTAAGTCTATTATTCATTTTAATCCTAACTAATGCATGTACTACTGTGTTCCATGTGTGCTGTACCACCGGTTCTATGCATGCAATCAATTTCGTTTAGACTATAGTGGTAGATTTTATAGTTCATGTACTGGGTATGATGACGATAACGGTAATAACACTGGACATGTGTAATTTCTAACGCGATGCCGATAACGGTAGAAACACTGAACATGTGTAATTTCTTACAAGATGCCGATAATGGTAAAAACACTGTACATGTGTAATTTCTTACACGATGCCGATAACGGTAAAAACACTAGCCATTATCCGAGTATAGTCCCCATATCATCAACTACTCTAGTCAATCCCTTAAACTCCGGCTTGTTAATTATTTCATTAATGCAACAATACATTATGCAATCTAGAGACATGAGATGAATGATAATAACAATAGGAAAATAATAGGATGATAACATGGAACATGGTGTACTAGATGTCCAAGCAACATGGTATAGGGTATTTTACAAGTATTCAACAGGTATAACACAAATAACACATCAAGCACGGATATCTCAAGATAGCATGAACATATACATCAAAAGTGGTCAACCCTAGGTTAATTCATGTCATATATGTTGTGAGGCAACTATGGTCAAATCATACCACTTAGGATTAAGCTCGAGAACATTAAAACTACAAGTCTTCCTTCCCTCCTCTCTCTAGCTGCATCTTCTTCTTCCTCTGATGGAACTCACTGTGCTGGAAATGTATGGTTGCGCGCCTACTGAAGAGGCCCACCAACAGCCACAGGAACCCCCAAACGACCCAAGCTCTCTCCTTAATCCTCCCCCCCAGCTGCCACCTCACTACCCCCGTTACTCGACCCTACTGCCACCCCCACTGTTGTTCAAGCCCACTCTCCAAACCAACAGTTGATCTATCCCCCCACCAATGAGGAGGAGCATCGGCTCAGAGAGCCCCTCCACACCGCACGTGCACACAATAGTGCGCATCAGCAACGGCACCATAGAGAGGCACATCATCATCGCCATTTTGTGTCACCACCTAGAGGACGGGCCCATAGAGGGGGCCCGCCTACTAGCTTCTATGAGCGTAAGAGGAGCCCCCCCAAGGACCATAGACGCTTCAGCCATGAAGGAAAGGAGCAATGGTACCACGACAAAGGTTGCCACCATCACCCCTATCACCGCCACCAACCCTTTCACCACAGGAGCTCCCATACTCAAGTTAATTATCAACCCAAATACCAACCTAAGGACCAAAAGGCCACATCCAGTCCTCACCCTCATATCCCTATAGCTCAACAAAACAACCCTTCGCAACTTCCTCCCCACCTACATCCATCGCCATCGAAAGACGAACCCACAGCTCTGATGAAGTCAGTGATTGGGTAGGCCTACGAGGGGGGTCCAAACCACACATCATCAGGAGGAGTGTCTCCAGTCCTTGATAGGGAATCATCGGAGTGGAAGGTAGTTAACAGAGATAAAAACAAAGACAAAAATAGACACAGCACCTCCCCCATTCCAAAACAAACAACAGAAAGAAACAAAGCAGAGGAAAGTGCAAACCAACTCCCTGTTTTAACTGCGGCGATTTGGGTCACTTCTGCCAAGATTGCATGAAGGAGGTGAGATGTTTAAAGTATGTGAAGTGGGGGAACCTTTCGTATGCTTGCACGAATGTCACCTCTTCCACCAACGATGACGACAGATCGGTCAGACGAGGCAAATCGCTTGAAAGCCCAATGCTCATCCGCCTCGCCAACAGTCATGCGACCATCAAGCTTGAAGAAAAGTGGTTGCGGGAGTGGTGTGCCATAGCAAAGGTCAAGGCAGGCCGCCCATCGGAGAATCACATTTTGCAAGAACTGAATGCCAAATGGCCTACGACAGCACACAGGGATTGGGTGGCAAAGAAATTATGCCATATGCAATTCTTAGTATTGTTCCCATCACCACCAAAGATGAGGGAGGTGACAGATATGGGCGTTGTAAACTTCGGCCACTTCAAATTAGAATTCTTCCCCTGGACGCCGCGGTTCGGAGCAGAGCTACCGCAAGGGGATCTCTTCTGGATATGGGTACATAACGTACCATTACACTTTTGGAAAAAGGAAGCGCAACAGGAAATCATATCGGATTTTGGTTCCATAGAAGACATCGACAACAAGACGATTCGGAGGTCGGAATTAGTCTCTGCTAGGATTCTTATCCGGAGCACCGACATTGCCCTCATGCCAAGATTTGCTAAGGTATTCTCGTTTGAGGATTCATACCTTATTAGGTTCATCCTAGACAAGCCAAAGCAATCGGAGTCTAGGGAGCTCCAGTTCCCGCTTCCTCTGCCCTCAGAGATGGGCGCTCTTACTTGCAGGTGGCAGCGCTTGAAAGGGAGCTCACACTTGATGGCGCCCACGAGGTGGAGAGAGTGCACCATCAGCTCATCCTAGTGGCAAGGGGAAAGGAGGCAGGCATGCTGAACGGCGAAGCCCAAACTTCTCCACCGCTCCACGGAGACAAAGAAGGAAACTTCACCAGAAAACCCAACGGTAGGCAACCAAAGCCAAATAAGGAAAGTTTCGTAGCCCCAGAGCCTGCCGTTGGGAATCTCGCCACCAACAAAGCAAAAAATGGAAGTCAAACCCTAGATAATAGGGTCCGAATGCCCAGAGAGGAGCAGGTTGCAGAGAAAGTGACCACCTTAGCTGAACATAGAAAGGAACCAATACCCATGGGTCAAAACAGTCTAAAGATGGCATCTTTGGGATCTTTTGTGAGGAACAAGACGAAAGGTGATGCTTTCGAAACCAGAGGGCAGGCTTCAAGTGTACAAAGAGGAAAGATTCTGGCATCGAGTGCGTCACCCACCAGAAAGGCAAGATCTGGGGAAGAGGAACAGGAAAAGGTGAAAAGCTGAGGGAAAGAGGCACTCGTCCCAACCCCAAAAGAGGGGGAGCATGAAAGTGGAAAGGTTTTCAAAGGGAGCGAGGCGACAACAGGAGCCAATGACCATGACCCAAAAGAGGGAGACTGCAGCGCTCAAGAGAGGGGGGTGTTTGAGGTGAGAGCTCGGAAAGGAAAGATCCGAATTTTGAGAGTGGAGAGCTTTCGAGAAGAGTACGCAGCGCAGATCCAAAATGGGAAGAGGAGTGGAGTGCTCGAGGCAATCACAGCGAGCGAGGAGGCAGGGGGAGTTTTCGAAGAGGCAGGGGGGTTTTCGAACCGCCTGCGGTCTCCACCGAAGTGCCATCCAATCGTGGAGTGACGCGTGGAGGGGTGCAGGAAGCAGAGGGTGCAATGCATCCTTAGGGAAGCATTCCTATGCGGGAGGAGTCTGCATTGGATGAGAATGGGCCCAATATGTGTGTCATGACTCAGAGAAAGATTAGGCCCATAGAGGGGTCCAACACTGTCAACCAACTACCACTTGTGAATCTTGTTTCATCTATGGGGAATGGGCCAACAGAAGGATCCAATGAACAACAGCTGCAGGGACCCATGATGGGGGCCACTCAGGATGTTATTACTGAGTACGCAGATAGCGATAAAGACATGGAGGGGCGCTTAAATTTGGATGAAGAGTTCTCATTTACGGATGAGGATGAGGAACCAGAGAACCTTGAGTTTGTTGCTGATACACAGAGAGAGATCTCACCAGAGATGGTCTTATCCACTTTTCCAGAATCTGCGCCTAGCTATAGTACTGGAACGTCAAGTAGGGCAGTTGAGTTCAGGGTACAGAGGGCGCCCAAGAGGGCTCATGTGGAGTCCCTGGATGACTTTCTAGAGGTAGCTGTGGCGGCCAATGCTACAAAGTGCGATGACGGAGGTACGAGAAGTTTTTTTAGCTTCTATATTAAATTTCATGTCTGATTCTGAGGTTTTTACCCTAGCTCAAACTTGTGGCTTAGAGGTGTGTGCAATAGAACGTAATGCTCTACTGCTCAATAAAATTAGGGGTTGGAAAATTGAATGAGTGAAGGACCTGGGGTCCTCCTCTGTGTCGACAGAGGTCTTCGAGGAAGACACCCATCCCACACACACGATCAACCTAGAATCGGTTCCCCAATGAATGCACTATTCTGGAACGTTAGGGGGTTGGGGGATAGGGGTAAGAGAGATATGGTTAGGGACTTCATTATGAACTCAAAGGCGGAGGTGGTAGGGTTACAGGAGACCAAGCTCGCACACGGGTTTAAACTCAAAAGAGTAGGGGCAATAGAATCAAGGAATGGGTGCTACGCCCATCCTCAGGAGCTTCGGGGGGCATTGCTATTGGGTTCAACCCGGATATTTTCACCTATTTCGAGGAATATAATGGAACGCTCTCCCTGACTATCCGACTAAGGCGACGGTCTGACAATTGGGTGCATACGATCAAGGTGGTTTATGGGCCGAACGTGGCAACTGTAACGGCCCGAATCCCAAATACACTGAATTCGAGATGTTCTACTGGATCTTTACACTTCTTTCGTACAATTTTATAAGGAATTTAAAACTTTTATTTCAACAATAATTACATCAGAGTCTTTTACATCAATACGCAGCGGAATCAATAAAGTACAACAATAATAAAAGTACAATTGTTACAACTTTAACATTTAAGTAATCAACAACATCAATTCTCTTTATATCTTCATGTAACTCCAAATCCTGCATATAAAACTGTGGGCGCGTCAGTTGCTTACAACTGACGAAATATTATACACGGCCATCCTCTCTATGCCGGAAACAGTATAACGATTCTTAAATACTTTAGCAAATACAAACTTGATCACAAACAGAGCTACAAAAGGACTATCCTGCTGATGTCGTGTTGTGCGGTGCACTTAGTCCTTAATGCAGATATTTAAATTATATGACACTAATGCGCACTTGTTCGGATTCTATGCATCACATACTACATAGGTCCGAGGGCAAGCCCTTAATCATTCTGCATCTTGTAGGGTTCAATCCCTCGTTATGACTTAATCTACTACAGTAACTACGGTAAGTATCCTAGATGTTCTATGAGTACGAGCTCATGTACAGAAAACCTTGAGGGGAATCCCACGTCATGTCATGACGCATCGTGAAGAACCTATGGACAATTCAGCCTCCTTCATGGCACATGACACCACCCGCAGTCACCAAACATCCCATGAGTGTCGCCACCGGGACGGTACTCTGGAGCAGTATCCACATCATGTCACGACGCATCGTGAAGAACCTGTGAATACTCTCACGCCGCCAATCCAATGGCCCTCACACTCATGTTTTTTCTCCTACTTTCATCACATCTCCACTATGTATCCATCTGTAATTTCGGTAAGTATCATAGATGTTCTATGATTACAAGCACGTGTACAAAAAACCTGGAGGGGAATCCCACGTCATGTCACGACGCATCGTGAAGACAGCCTGTGGCAATTCAGCCTCCTTCATGGCACACGATTTTCTTGCAGTCACCAAACACCCCACAAGTATCACCACCGGGACGGTACCCTGGAGCAGTATCCACGTCATGTCACGACTCATCGTGAAGAACCTGTGAAATACTCTCCGCCGCAAATCCGATGGCCCTCAACTCGTGTTTTTCTCTTACTTCCATCACAGCCTTACAAAATTTGTTTTAAAAGAAAATCATCACAACCTAGAGCTAGCTTACCCTACCGGACTTAAATCAAAACAACAGAGACAGTCAGCCTACCTGGCTACTTCTCAAGAGACACTAAACCCTGAACGGTTAGCTCTCAAAATCATAAATAATACTGCCGGTCACTAGGGTCTCGCCTAGCCTCTAGATTCCAACAACTATCTCTTTCTAGAGATCAACAATATTTCATAATTAATCTCAAATAACCTTTCCATTTCTTTTGTTCACAAATTCTTTCTCAAAACATTTCTTTTATAATCTCATAACATGAGAACCATTCAATTCGATAACTTTATCAATTTCATCTTTCATATCCTGGTGTGCATTTCATAATAAAACTCAATCAGATCTTAATAATCATAAAATCTCATATTCAACTTATTTAACTTTCATTTGTCAAAATCAAATCCAAACTCAAAACCAAAATAAACAGTTCGGTTCAGTCGACTGGTGACAGTATCAGTCGACTGTTCAGCGAACATCAAAACATCTCAGTTGGTATCAGTCGACTGTTCTGCTAATATCAATACATCACAGTCGGTCTAGTCGACTGGTGACAATATCAGTCGACTGTTCCGCGAATACTTTGAAAACCCAAACACCAGCAGCAGTCGACTGTGAAGTGGATAGTCGACTGTCTTGCCGACGAAAAACCAATTTCTTATACTTACCAGTCGACTGTCGATCACACAAATTGCAGCCTGCATATATTTTTCGACCTTTTAATTGATTTGTACTCCCATATAAAAATATAGATCATTTCCAGAATATATTCCTTTTAAAAAAATATCGTATATGTTATCAAATTCTCAAGTTTCTCATTTTTCAAATGAAATCCTTAAAATGCATCAAAACACATATTCAATCAATTTTTCAAATAAACTGTTTTCTTTTATCAAAATCACTTCACAAAAATCTCTATACTCACATAGATAATATTTTGAGGTTATAATCACACTTCTTTGCCGCATTCTCAATAAACAACATATTTGCATTATTCTAATCATGTCTCGACATGCTTCAATTTCTTGCAATCACTTCAATTCTAGCATTTCAACTAGCAATCATAACAATTTAAGGAATAGCATAGTAATTTGCATTTACCACAATCAATCAAAATTTAACGATTCATTAATTTGCATGTAATCTCATAATACCAATTCAATTTCAACCAAATAAATCATATATCATCTATCATGCAAATTCTACTCCTAATTTAGAAAGCATTTAAGAAACACCCACCTAAATTGAAGATTTGTACTCAAATGAACTCCTATAATTAGAAGCTCCTAAAGAAACTCCAATTGCAACTCCTCGAAATCCGCGCACCAAAGCCAAGCCTTCAATCCATTTCGGCAAGCATAAGTGAGCATCCAAGAAAGCAAAACAACTTCATTTGCATCTTCAAACATGCACATACTATATATATACATACATATGTTTACACATATATATATATACATACATTGAATTGTATGGTGGATAAACAAAAGGCAAAGAAGGATTTGTTGTCTTGTGGCTTGCTTGGTTTTGTTGCTTTCATAATGGGCAGGAGAGAGAGAGAGGAGAATAGATGAGAGAATGAGAGACTAAGGGGCATTTTTATAGATTAACTAATGGGTAGTTAGAATAACCACCTCCCACATGAACACCACTAACCCCATTTTCTAAAATTGGAACTTGTTTTCCCTCCTATTTTCAAAATCAAACTTTCAGAATTCCATCTTCTCATAAGCAGCCCGGTCCCCCCAAAAATGTGCACATCGCACGTGTGCACGTGCACGTGCTTTGTGTACACCCAAAAATAAATTATTCAGTTAATTCCTTTAAAACAATTATTTATATATGAAATAAATATGTAAAATTAACTTTAAAATTATACTTTTCATGCCCTATAAAATAGACAAAAACATTTCATGAAAATTTATTTTGAAGGAAGAACGCGCTTAAAAACACGTGCACCGAAAACACGTGCGTCGCCCGTAAAATTTCAAAAATAAAAAAATTGATTTTATCAACCTGAAAAATATTTATAATTAATTGGAATGTAACATAAGAATATATTTAGTATATATATATGATAATGTACTCAAACGTACAGAAAACACGTGTATTGCACGTAGAAAAATTATTTTAATGAAAATAGACAAAATTGAATTCCGTTTACAAAAATGAATTTAAACATGTTTATAAAAATAAATAATTGAAACCCATTGAAAACTGTGCACGTAACGGTGGAATACCCGAAATCGACACGTACATCTATAATACGTAAAAACCACGTAAAACCCAAAAACTAAGATTTAGCATTTGAGTTGTCTCAAATGGGATTTTAAGAATACTGGATTGTATAAACAATCAGAATTCAAAATACATATCAAAATGCGTTATGGATATAATCAATAACAATACAAAATGCACGTGCGTAACATCCGAGGGCAAAATTGTCAATTAAATTTTGCGGGGTGTTACACTCTCCCCCCTTAGAACAGTTCCGTCCCCGGAACTCACTATGGTAAAGGTTGTTTTTTGTACACACCAAAGAAAATATCATTATAACATATAGAAATTACAAACATCAAGAAAATACATATAGCATAAAAATATATAATGTGGATGAAATAGACAAAAATCTATCTAAGAAAATTGTGAGTATCAACATTTTATGAAAACAGAACATGAATCTAGAAAGTAGCATAAGAAAATAAATGCGCCAATAAGGGATAGTATATATTGAAAAGAGTTTACATACAAATTACTATCAAGTAAACCATTAAATAAAATGATAAATAAACTTAGTCATTAATAATAATAAAAAATAGTTAAGAAACAATGCAATAAAGAGAATCATAGTCAATGGATAATTTATAAATTTAGTAGTCAAAATTTATCAAAGTAATAAGTGGTAGGAAGTCGTAAACTATTTTTTTTTTTTTTTGGTATTATATAACGAAAACTAAATTAGTAAATTTAAAAGAAGATTATTGAATAAGAGTTTGAAAAATATATGGGAAGGAAATATAGTTAAAAGTATAGACAACATTAAAAATGAAATTGATATCATAAAGTAATTTGTAAGGTAATTACAATAATCATATATGTATGATAACAATGAAAAAGGCAAAAATCCAAATAATTTCGATTTGTCAAGTAGACCAAGAAAATCAGCATACAGAATTATGTATATACATAGACGGAAATTATAGGGCGAAACAACAACATCATGATACAAAATTTATAAATGATGTGTAGGAGTAAAATAATACATATGGTAGTAACAATGCAAAACTAATTATATAGAAGTGAATCATGAATTATAACAGTAGTATAATAAATAAAACTGTTAGGTGAGTAGCCACCAAATTTAAAATAGCAAAATACAATAAAGTTGTATGAAATACTAACTCACATAAAATGCAAAGTACTACAAGGAAGACGGTAAGATAGTTGAGATTAAGCGGAAAATACACAAGTTTGATAGATATAGAAATTTGTATAAATAGTATAATGCTATGTTGCAAAATATTATAAAATAATATATGCTATTTCAAGGTGGAATAGAAGCAAGTGAATGTTATAGAAAAATGAGGTAGAGGTTATCTAAGTATAATGTTTCCTTCTGGTGTAGGTTCGTCTCGCTGGTATCCAACAGCAGACTTGCCTGTTTTGATCTCAAGTTGCATAATTGCTTCTACGATATCCGGTTGCAGTTTGCCTTTGAGACATTCGGTTGCAAACTTTGCCTCACCGACATCCAGTTGCAGTTTGCCTTCTGGACATTCGGTTGCAAATTTTGCCTCACCGACATCTAATTGCAGTTTGCATCCAATGATGTCTAGTTGCATATTTGCCCTCTCGACATTAACTTGCACCAAAGCGGAAGATGGAAAGATGTAATCTTGGATATGGGATGTTTATTAAAGTATGGTGTTATGTTTGAAAATCAATGATACAGAAAAAGATTTTACACAATGAGATATCGAAATAGGTGTATAGAATATATCAAACAGAGGCGGTACTAATTAGTAGTTATGAAAAATTATTTATAACACTAAGACAAATAATGTAAAATATATGCACATGTTGGAAATAAAATTGAAAACAATAATGATGTAGTGTAGCAATTTAGGACATTTGACACAAATAATTATACATAAAAATAGTAATGTAGTAATTGGAGGATGGTGAAATTATAGGTATAGTAAGTATCTTGAAATACATGACACATATAGAAATCAATGGAAAATATACGTAGCAATCAAGAATGTAAAGACAATTTAAAATTTGAGAATAAAGTAGTATAAATAGTGAGTATATGCATTATATTAAAGAAGCGTAACTTACAAAATTTATAAATATAACAAATAAATTAGTAGATAATATGTACTAACAATAATATTGAATGCGGACAATAAATCAAATTAGTATGTTGTATTTATATGGATAAAATATTTCAATCTCGTTTAAAATATACTGAAGTATATAGGACAACATGAGATAACGAAAGAATATCGTATCACAAAATCAAATCATGTAAAATGAATGCACATAAGCAAAATTCACAAGCAAAATTCAGAATGTAATAATAATTGAAAATAATAGTGGTATTATAAATTTAACCGAATATACAACGTAATAGAAGATATAGACGGATGAACATAAAATGACATAAAACACGAAAGACGAAATTTTAAGACTGAAGGAAAAACAAATTTAAAGAATCAAGACTAAGAAAATAGACAAAATAAAAGATATATAATAAATTTAATAGCATAAGAAAATATTTATTTGAAAAATATTAAATATTGAAAAGTACTATGATGAAAATCTACTTATAATAATTTGAAGGGAAAGTGTGTCTATGTGTAAGGTATCATGAATGACGGTTCAAACCAACCACGCTTCCGCTGCGCCACTCTGATACCCAGGGAAAATGAGCTCGCATACCATCTCAAATCAATGTATATAAGGAGAGCATCATGAATGAGGTTGAACGCAAATTCGATAACAATTTCCATTCATGACTCCAGCCATCCAATAAGAAAAGGGAAGAGAAAAACATCAGCCTATAGAGCAACACAAATGTAACTCGCTTACATTTAAATCTCTATAAACTGAACTCACGCTCTAATGTCCACTTCTAGGGTGTCGTTCCTTATAAATTTGTACTACTTAGAAGCGTGGCTCTGATACCACTCTGTAACGCCCCGAATCCCAAATACACTGAATTCGAGATGTTCTACAGGATCTTTACACTTCTTTCGTACAATTTTACAAGGAATTTAAAACTTTTATTTCAACAATAATTACATCAGAGTCTTTTACATCAATACGCAGCAGAATCAATAAAGTACAACAATAATAAAAGTACAATTGTTACAACTTTAACATTTAAGTAATCAACAACATCAATTCTCTTTATATCTTCATGTAACTCCAAATCCTGCATATAAAACTGTGGGCGCGTCAGTTGCTTACAACTGACAAAATATTATACACGACCATCCTCTCTATGCAGAAAACAGTATAATGATTCTTAAATACTTTAGCAAACACAAACTTGATCACAAACAGAGCTACAAGGGACTATCCTGCTGATGTCGTGTTGTGTGGTGCACTTAGTCCTTAATGCAGATATTTATATTATATGACACTAATGCACACTTATTCAGATTCTATGCATCAAATACTACATAGGTCCGAGGGCAAGCCCTTAATCGTTCTACATCTTGTAGGGTTCAATCCCTCGTTATGACTTAATCTACTACTGTAACTACGGTAAGTATCCTAGATGTTCTATGAGTATGAGCTCATGTACAGAAAACCTGGAGGGGAATCCCACATCATGTCATGACGCATCGTGAAGAACCTATGGACAATTCAGCCTCCTTCATGGCACATGACACCACCCGCAGTCACCAAACATCCCATGAGCGTCGCCACCGGGACGGTACTCTGGAACAGTATCCACGTCATGTCACGACGCATCGTGAAGAACCTGTGAATACTCTCACGCCGCCAATCCAATGGCCCTCACACTCATGTTTTTTCTCCTACTTTCATCACATCTCCACTATGTATCTATTTGTAATTTCGATAAGTATCATAGATGTTCTATGATTCCAAGCACGTGTACAAAAAACCTGGAGGGGAATCCCACGTCATGTCACGACGCATCGTGAAGACAGCATGTGGCAATTCAGCCTCCTTCATGGCACACGATCCTCTCGCAGTCACCAAACATCCCACAAGTGTCACCAACGGGACGGTACCCTGGAACAGTATCCACGTCATGTCACGACTCATCGTGAAGAACCTGTGAAATACTCCCCGCTGCAAATCTGATGGCCCTCAACTCGTGTTTTTCTCTTACTTCCATCACAGCCTTACAAAATTTGTTTTAAGAGAAAATCATCACAACCTAGAGCTAGCTTACCCTACCGGACTTAAATCAAAACAACAGAGACAGTCAGCCTACCTGGCTACTTCTCAAGAGACACTAAACCCTCAACGGTTAGCTCTCAAAATCATAAATAATACTGCCGGTCACTAGGGTCTCGCCTAGCCTCTAGATTCCAACAACTATCTCTTTCTAGAGATCAACAATATTTCATAATTAATCTGAAATAACCTTTCCATTTCTTTTGTTCACAAATTCTTTCTCAAAACATTTCTTTTATAATCTCATAACATGAGAACCATTCAATTCGATAACTTTATCAATTTCATCTTTCATATCCTGGTGTGCATTTCACAATAAAACTCAATTAGATCTTAATAATCATAAAATCTTGTATTCAACTTATTTAACATTCATTTGTCAAAATCAAATCCAAACTCAAAACCAAAATAAACAGTTCGGTTCAGTCGACTGGTGACAGTATCAGTCGACTGTTCAGCGAACATCAAAACATCTCAGTCGGTATCAGTCGACTGTTCTGCTAATATCAATACATCACAGTCGGTCCAGTCGACTGGTGACAATATCAGTCGACTGTTCCGCGAATACTTTGAAAACCCAAACACCAGCAGCAGTCGACTGTCCTGCCGACGAAAAATCAATTTCTTATACTTACCAGTCGACTGTGGAAAGTAAACAGTCGACTGTCGATCACACAAATTGCAGCCTGCATATATTTTTTGACCTTTTAATTGATTTGTACTCCCATATAAAAATATAGATCATTCTAGAATATATTCCTTTTAAAAACAATATCGTATATGTTATCAAATTCTCAAGTTTCTCATTTTTCAAATGAAATCCTTAAAATGCATCAAAACACATATTCAATCAATTTTTCAAATAAACTGTTTTCTTTTATCAAAATCACTTCACAAAAATCTCTATACTCGCATGGATAATATTTTGAGGTTATAATCACACTTCTTTGCCGCATTCTCAATAAACAACATATTTGCATTATTCTAATCATGTCTCGACATGCTTCAATTTCATGCAATCACTTCAATTCTAGCATTTCAACTAGCAATCATAACAATTTAAGGAATAGCATAGTAATTTGCATTTACCACAATCAATCAAAATTTAACGATTCATTAATTTGCGTGTAATCTCATAATACCAATTCAATTTCAACCAAATGAATCATATATCATCTATCATGCAAATTCTACTCCTAATTTAGAAAGCATTTAAGAAACACCCACCTAAATTGAAGATTTGTACTCAAATGAACTCCTATAATTAGAAGCTCCTAAAGAAACTCCAATTGCAACTCCTCGAAATCCGCGCACCAAAGCCAAGCCTTCAATCCATTTCGGCAAGCATAAGTGAGCATCCAAGAAAGCAAAACAACTTCATTTGCATCTTCAAACATGCACATACTATATATATACATACATATGTTTACACATATATATATATACATACATTGAATTGTATGGTGGATAAACAAAAGGCAAAGAAGGATTTGTTGTCTTGTGGCTTGCTTGGTTTTGTTGCTTTCGGAATGGGCATGAGAGAGAGAGGAGAAGAGATGAGAGAATGAGAGACTAAGGGGCATTTTTATAGATTAACTAATGGGTAGTTAGAATAACCACCTCCCACATGAACACCACTAACCCCATTTTCTAAAATTAGAACTTGTTTTTCCTCATATTTTCAAAATCAAACTTTCAGAATTCCCTCTTCTCATAAGCAGCTCGGTCCCCCCAAAAATGTGCACATCGCACGTGTGCACGTGCACGTGCTTTGTGTACACCCAAAAATAAATTATTCAGTTAATTCCTTTAAAACAATTATTTATATATGAAATAAATATGTAAAATTAACTTTAAAATTATAATTTCCATGCCCTATAAAATAGACAGAAACATTTCATGAAAATTTATTTTGAAGGAAAACGCGCTTAAAAACACATGCACCGAAAATACGTGCCTCGCCCGTAAAATCTCAAAAATACAGAAATTGATTTTATCAACCCAAAAAATATTTATAATTAATTGAAATTCAACATAAGAACATATTTAGTATACATATATGACAATGTACTCAAACGTACAGAAAACACGTGTATTGCACGTAGAAAAATTATTTTAATAAAAATAGACAAAATTGAATTCCGTTTACAAAAATAAATTTAAACATGTTTATAAAAATAAATAATTGAAACCCATCGAAAACTTTGCACGTAACGGTGGAATACCTGAAATCGACACGTGCATCGATAATACGTAAAAAGCACGTAAAACCCAAAGATTAAGATTTAGCATTTGAGTTGTCTCAAATGGGATTTTAAGAATACAAGATTGCATAAACAATCGGAATTCAAAATACATATCAAAATGCGTTATGGATATAATCAATAACAATACAAAATGCACGTGCGTAACACCCGAGGGCAAAATTGTCAATTAAATTTTGCGGGGTTTTACAGCAATAGACCGAGACGCCTTTTGGCAAGAGCTTATCGGTATTCGACAACGATGGTCGGGAGCATGGATCATTGGGGGAGATTTCAATATTACTAGATTTGCATTCGAGCACAGAGGAAGAGGCTCGAGCGACAGACACAGAGAAGAATTCAATAGGGTAATCACGGAGCTGGAGTTGATCGATATCCTAATTAATGACAGACTATTTACCTGGTCAAACATGCAAGCGTCCCCGATTATGGCCAAGTTGGACAGGATCCTAGTTTCGATGGATTGGGAGGCTAAATTCCCATTGGCAACCGCTAAATCTATTCTTAGACCTACATCGGATCATACTCCGGTCCTACTTGATGCTGGGGTACATGGATTTCAAAGGCCAAGGAAGTTCAGATTTGAAAAGGCATGGATAGAAATCTAGGGCTTTCACCACATGGTGATGGAAAACTGGGCGCTCCCAACTACTGGATTGGACGCAGCAACCCGATGGTGTGAAAAAATCCGCAGATTGCGAAAGAGGCTGAGTAGATGGAATCGGTCTAAATTATCGACTATCTGGCATGCAAAACATTCCTTTTTGGAAGAAATTGATGAGCTAGAGAGATTGGAAGAAACGAGAGTCCTGACACAAAACGAAAGAAACAGGCTACTAGAGCTCCGAGGAAATATTACCAATCTTTATAAGCTGGAGGAGATCAAATGGCAACAGAGGTCAAGGATTTCATGGCTCAAAGAGGGAGAAGCGAATACGGCCTTCTTCCACTGAGTGGCAAGTGCAAGACGTAGATCCAATCTAATCCTGTCAATACAAATGGAAACGGGAACATCCCAAGACGAAAATGTTATTTCCAAAACCTTTCACGACTATTACAAGGGCCTCTTTGGGAAGAAGAATGAATTCAGGATCCCACTTAGGGACGATTTTTGGCAGGGTCACCAGAACGAGTCAGCTCATTCGCTATCCACATTGGAAGCACCTTTTTCGGAGACAGAAGTGGAAAAGGACATCACTCAAATGGGAGCAGAGAAGTCGCCTGGACCAGACGGCTTCCCAATGATGTTTTTTCAAGTTTTCTGGGAAGAAATAAAAGGGGATATTATGGCTTTGATTGATGAATTCTTCCACAACAACCTCAGACTGTGCATGTTCAACTTTGCGGAAGTAATTCTGATACCTAAACGGGTAGAGTCTACTTGGATGGGGAATTTTAGACCTATTAGCCTCATAAATTGCAGGGTTAAGATCATCACAAAGGTCCTGGCCATCTGTCTAGGAAGCATAATGGACAGTTTAATCAGCAACGCCCAGTCCAGGTTCATCAAGGGCAGATGTATTCTGGAGTGTGTGGCCACCGCAGAACAAGTTATCTACCACTGCCACACGGGCAATTCTAAGAGTTTCCTCCTCAGACTGGACTTTGAGAAAGCGTATGACTCCGTCGACTAGGATTTCTTGCTGGACGCTTTCAGAGGGAGAGACTTTGGGGTTAAATGGATCAGGTGGATCAAACAATGTTTATACACTAGTAAAACGGCAATCTCGGTTAATGGGCGGCCGGGATTACCGTTTTCTTGCAAGAAGGATCTTCGGCAGGGGGATCCGCTGTCACCTCTTCTATTCACTATCGTAGCAGACGTTTTGAGGGGCATGCTAGAGAACTATCAGATAAAATGTTGGATAAAACCTGTGGCTAGCAGCACCTCCAACCAAGGGTGCACGATTCTTCAGTATGCTGATGACACCCTCCTCTTTGGTAATGGGAACAGGTCAGAAACAGTTTGCTTTAAAGGGATCCTGATGTGTCTAATTTTTATACAAATATTTGTACTCATTCACCCATTAAAATTGCTTATTTTCGTTTATATTGTTTATAATTCATCTTATTTCTATAAGATTTCAATTAATTAATTATTTTTGAAGAAATAAGATTTTTGATGCAAAAAGTGATTATTTTTGATAAAAATCAACAAACAAAGCAAAACTATTGATTTATTATTTTTAATGATTTGTTGAATTTTATATTTTACAAATTGACAATATGAGGAGCAAAATACAATTTTAATTGTCAAGAGGGTGTAAAAAGAATAAACAAATTTAAATTGATATTGATAGGGCTAAAATAAAAATTAGTTATTTTTAAGTTCATCTAATTAATTTAAATTTAACTATTTATTTTAAATTCTGATTTTTATTTGCAGAATATATCTTAATCCTTTTCTACAACTCGTCTACAACTCCTATAAAAGGGATACAATACCCGAAGCAGAAAGAGAACACGGAGAGCGGAAAAAGAAAACCAAGAGGAAGAGAGAGAATTCAGCATCCAAGCGGTGGGCGTGCAGCTTAGAACAGGGAACAGCAATATCAAAAGCCATTACTGTGTTGGGCGCTGAACTCTAGGCAGAAAAGACAAATTAACAGAACACAAGATAGCAGAGAACCACACAGCGGATCGAAGCTGACTTTGTGTTCTGTGTTGCTGCGTTCTCCGAGACAGCATCGATTTGACGCAACGCATTTTCCGATCAATCAGCAGGCGACGCAGTAACCTGACAGCGACAGCAGGTCTTCAGTACGCGCTGTTCGAGAAAGATCTGACGTGGCGTTCTGTTGGTGCTGATTTCAAGACAGAGAAGAGAGAGACAGAGAACACTGTTTTACAATTCGGTTTGCAAAATTTTTATTTACAAAACAGTACTCTTGTATCTTTTTTTTTCTCTCCTAAAATCTAAATATGTAATCTATGAACAAATTTGTTAATTGTAATTTTATTATGAACTAAATTTATTTTTCTAGGGTTTAGATGTAGTCTAATTTTGAGAACACAATTTTTAATAACATATTTTTTCTATTTCTCCATGGTTGTGTGTTTAACTTTTGTGCTTGATGCTTACAATTATTTGGCCAATTTTTGTATCATTATTGGATCATGGAGAGACCAAGAGGTAATTTGTGATTTAGAACAATAAAAATTAAACACCATTAATTGAGCAAAATTAGAGATAATTTACCGCGATTAATGTGACCGTTAAGAAATCCACAGAACTTAATGAGTCTTTGATTAATTAAATTTGCATAGAGATATGTCAAACTGTTAGTTGGAGATATTTTTGGTGTTGTTCGAGAGAAAGCATTGAATAATTTGGAGATTCTGGTCTACAACTTGAAAAATAATATTTTTATTCTTATGGAATTATAAATTGTGTGGGATAAACTAGGTGAAATCAAAAGCCCTAGAACTCATTTTGCCATTAACAAATTACAAGAATTTCATAGCCCACTCCCTTTTCACTAATTTAGTTAGGTTTAATTAGATTAATTTAATATAGTTGTTTTATCGTTTATAAATTTTGATTATCCAAATAGTAGTTAATCTAGTAATATCGGTATTCAATAAAATATCTAGTCCCTGTGGGTTCGACACTCTATTCTTAACTATATTACTTCTTGTGATTTTGTACACTTGCAAATATTCGCACCAAGTTTTTAGCGCCGTTGCCGGGGACTGGTTATTCTTTTATTGATATTGAAAATTACTAGATTATTACTAGTTTGGATTTTTTTGTATTTATTATTATTTTACCTCTTTATTTTCTTTTGCCTTAATTTTACTTTCATTTATTTTTCTTATTTTATTTTTTTAGTTTTTTTCTATTTTTTTTAATACTTACATTTCAGGACATACAAGAAATTTATCATGGCAAACGATGAAAACAGATCTTTGAGAGACTATGCTATGCCCTCAATTTATGAAGGAAGCATAAATAAGCCAATTATTGAAGCTAACGATTTTGAGATTAAACCGGCAATGATTCTATTGATTCAACAGACTGTTTAATTTTGGGGACTACCGCACGAGGATCCTTATGCTCACATTTCAAACTTTCTAGAAATTTGTGACACTTTCAAGCATAACGGAGTATCAGATGATGCAATCAGATTGAGACTCTTTCCTTTTTCACTCCGAGATAAGGCGAAAGCTTGGCTACATTATCTACCACCCGATAGTATTACTACTTGGGAGGGACTTGCACAAAAATTTCTAGCTAAGTATTTTCCGCCGGCAAAGACAGCAAAACTAAGGAATGATATTGCCACATTCACTGAATTTGAGACCGAGTCTTTGTATGATGCATTGGAAAGGTACAAAGAGTTATTAAGAAAGTGTCCCCATCATGAACTACCGAAATGGCTGCAAATTCAAATATTCTATAATGGTTTGGGAGTTACACATCGATCTATGGTTGACGCAGCAGCTGGTGGTGCACTTATGAGCAAAACTTACAAAGCAGCCTATGATCTTTTAGAGGAGATGGCATCAAATAATTACCAGTGGTCTTCAGAGAGAGCAATGCCAAGAAAAGTGGCTGGAGTTTTTTAACTTGAACATTTTTCTACTTTAAATGCAAAAAATGATATTTTATCTAAACAAGTAGAAAATATGAATTTTAATGCTAATCAATCTAATATGATTTGTGATCTATGTGCAGGAAATCATTCTAGTGCAGATTGCCAAGTGGGGAACCCTTTTGCTCCATCAAATGCCTAACATGAAAATTTTGTGTCAAATTTTCCAATGCAAAATAATCCTTATGGAAACACATACAATCCAGGATGGAGAAATTACCCCAAATTTTCTTGGAACAATAATCAAGGAGGAATCAGACCACAACAAAATTTTCAACAACAAGAAAAGAAGCCGACAATAGAAGAGATGTTCATGCAACACATACAAAAGACAGATCAATATATGTAGAAGACAGAACACCACATACAAAAGACAGATCAGTACATGCAAAAGACAAATCAGTACATGCAGAAGACATATGTGGCGATTCAAAATAATACGGCTTCCATTCAGAATCTTGAGGTCCAAATGGGTCAAATTTCAAATATTCTTAACGAAAGAATGGCAGGAACATTACCTAGTAATACTGTGGTCAACCACAAGGAGCATGTCAAGGCAATAACACTTAGAAGTGGAACAACAATTGAGCAACCACAAACAAAAATTGCCGAACAAAATGTGGCTGATAAGCAAAGTGAGATCGAACAAATTGTGGAGGAACAAACACAGCACGAGCAAGTAACGTATGATGTTTTTACTTCAATAAAGTTTCCTCCTGAAAAACAATCATCTTTTCAAGTAAGTAAAATTGATTTAATTATGGGCAAGAAACATAGTGTTGAAATTGAAAAGTTGCCAATCGAAGTATGTCCAATAAATGCAGCAACTTTTGAAACTGAAAAAGAAAATATTTTTGAACATGTTATGTATTTGGATGCTGCACCCTCTATTTATTCATTTTTTCAGAAAAATTTCAAAGAGGTGGGGGAATCAAAGACGTCGTCATCTAAAAGGAAACGCCTCAAACTAGATCTTGAACCTGATCCACATCTGAAGAGAAAAATTAGAAAAGATGTTTTGATGTTGTTGGATCTTGGCGTTACATAACCATTTCACCCCCATGTCTGGCTGAAGACTTAAAACTTAGCGTTTCTTGGGAGGCAACCCATGTTTTCTTTTACTGCATTTAGATTTGGTTTTTCTTTTAGTTTAGTTTAATTTAAAATTTTGATTTTATTTTATAGGATTGCATAAATTTTGAAAGTCACCGGGCGGAGCTGTTTTGTACACCTTCATTGATGGCTGTTTTCGAGTAGTATGGAGTCAGAATCTGGAAAACCGATTCAAAATGCGATTGTAGCCTATTGTCTTAGCTTTCTAGCAAAAAAAAAATTCAGCCCATTTGAACATGTACAGCTCCAGATATCGCCAAAATACTGAACGCCGTGCGTGCAGAAATTTAAAGACGAATCAGGGGAGAAATTTTGAACTTTTGCCATTCATTTTGTTTTTCTTTTTTCTTTCCCATTGAGGACAATGTGATATTCAAGTTGGGGGGAAGGTTTAAAAGTTTATTATTTATTTTAAAAAAAAAAAACAAAAAGGATTTCAATTAGGCTTACCTTTATACTATTAAGTTCTTTATTGTGATAAGCATTTAAATAATTTTTTTGGGATAGACAATTGCTTATAAAGCAAGAGTAAGCATACCTATTTACTTTAGGATTATTGAGTTTCACAATTCCGTACAAAATTGTATGAGTCATGCGATTATACATAAAAAAAACAAATGTGATGCTTTTTCTTGTGATGATTCCCTTTGATCTAGTCCTAAACAGAGTTTAAGTAAATAGAGTAATAACGGAAAAAAAATTTGAATAAAGTCAATCTACTCTAATGTTTTGAGTTGCTTAGTAACTAGGGGTATTCATCACAAATGTTTACTTCTACGTCAAACGGCAACTTCGAATATGAGTATGCAAAACACTTTAAGTTTGTGACTTGTTGAGTAACCGGGTGAATTCATCACAAATGTTTTGCATTCGCGTCAAAAGGCAAATGACAACTTAGAGATGTGACATAGAAAAAAAAAACTCTAGTTTGCTACTCGGTTAGTAGTAGTGAGAAGGGATAATCACAGATTGAGTTGTTACATACTATAATTATATTAATTGCATGACAAATACGATTGGGTTGAGAATTATGAATAAATAATTGCACTAGAGAAAGTGAGTATGCTTGATTTTACTTTATTTGTTATTGTTTATATATTTAATTGCAATTTTGATGCTTACATGATAAGACCTTTTAGTGTGAAGGGTTGAGCCTATTATTCCCTATTATTGATTTTACTTTTTGCTCGAGGACAAGCAAAATCTTAAGTTTGGGGATATTTGATGTGTCTAATTTTTATACAAATATTTGTACTCATTTACCGATTAAAATTGCTTGTTTTCATTTATATTGTTTATAATTCATCTTATTTCTATAAGATTTCAATTAATTAATTATTTTTGAAGAAATAAGATTTTTGATGCAAAAAGTGATTATTTTTGATAAAAATCAACAAACAAAACAAAACTATTCATTTATTATTTTTAATGATTTGTTGAATTTTATATTTTACAAATTGACATTATGAGGAGCAAAATACAATTTTAATTGTCAAGAGGGTGTAAAAAGAATAAACAAAATTAAATTGATTTTGATAGGGCTAAAATAAAAATTTGTTATTTTTAAGTTCATCTAATTAATTTAAATTTAAATATTTATTTTAAATTCTGATTTTTATTTGCAGAATATATCTTAATCCTTTTCTACAACTCATCTACAACTCCTATAAAAGGGACACAATACCCGAAGCAGAAAGAGAACACAGAGAGCGGAAAAAGAAAACCAAGAGGAAGAGAGAGAATTCAGCATCCAAGTGGTGGGCGTGCAGCTTAGAACACGGAACAGCAATATCAAAAGCCATTACTATGTTGAGCTGAACTCTAGGCAGAAAAGACAAATTAACAGAACACAAGACAGCAGAGAACCACACAGCGGATCGAAGCTGACTTTGTGTTCTGTGTTGCTGCGTTCTCCGAGACAGCAACGATTTGACGCAACGTGTTTTCCGATCAATCAGCAGGCGACGCAGTAACCTGACAGCGACAGCAGGTCTTCAGTACGCGCTGTTCGAGAAAGATCTGACGTGGCGTTCTGTTGGTGCTGATTTCAAGACAGAGAAGAAAGAGATAGAGAACACTGTTTTACAATTCGGTTTGCAAAATTTTTATTTACAAAACAGTACTCTTGTATCTTTTTTTTTCTCTCCTAAAATCTAAATATGTAATCTATGAACAAATTTGTTAATTGTAATTTTATTATGAACTAAAATTATTTTTCTAGGGTTTAGATGTAGTCTAATTTTGTGAACACAATTTTTAATAACATATTTTTTCTATTTCTCCATGGTTGTGTGTTTAATTTTTGTGCTTAATGCTTACAATTATTTGGCCAATTTTTGTATGATTATTGGATCATGGAGAGACCGAGAGGTAATTTGTGATTTAGAACAATAAAAATTAAACACCATTAATTGAGCGAAATTAGAGATAATTTACCGCGATTAATGTGACCATTAAGAAATCCACAGAACTTAATGAGTCTTTGATTAATTAAATTTGCATAGAGATATGTCAAACTGTTAGTTGGAGATATTTTTGGTGTTGTTCGAGAGAAAGCATTGAATAATTTGGGGCTTTTGGTCTACAACTTGAAAAATAATATTTTTATTCTTATGGAATTATAAATTGTGTGGGATAAACTAGGTGAAATCAAAAGCCCTAGAACTCATTTTGCCATTAACAAATTACAAGAATTTCACAGCCCACTCCCTCTTCACTAATTTAGCTAGGTTTAATTAGATTAATTTAATATAGTTGTTTTATCGTTTATAAATTTCGATTATCCAAATAGTAGTTAATCTAGTAATATCGGTATTCAATAAAATATCTAGTCCCTGTGGGTTCGACACTCTATTCACTTAACTATATTACTTGTTGCGATTTTGTACACTTGCAAATATTCACACCGGGCCCTCTACTATTTTGAAGCCTGGTTAGGTCTCATGATTAATTTCCACAAGAGTGCTTTGATTCCGATTGCACTTTCTGATGTAGAAGCACAGGACCATGCCACCATACTGAATTGTATGAAAGACGATTTTCCAATCAAATATTTAGGTCTGCCGCTCAGACCAGGGAACGTTATCAAGATGAACTGGCTACCTATCATAGATAGGGTGGAGGAAAGATTGTCTAGATGGAAAGGAAAGTCGCTTTCCCTCGGGGGTTGAGTGGTCCCTTATCAACTCGGTATTGTCTAATCTGCCCATTTACTACATGTCGTTCTTTGAGCTGCCTAAGTGGGTGATCCAAAGGATTGACCGAATCCGAAAGCAATTTCTCTGGAAAAGGGCGGACTCGAATAGAGGGGGATACCACCTGATCAAGTGGGGTATTGCATGCATGAAGAAGAAACATGGAGGGCTAGGCATCATCGACTTGAGAGACATGAACCTTGCCCTACTAGGAAGATGGTTGTGGAAGGTCTTCCACCACAGCGGGGAAGGATGACAAGAGTTCATTCAACCATACCTTAAGGGGAAAGGTACGAGAAGTTTAGGCTTTCGGGTAGGGTCTAGAGTTTCTCGCTTCCGGAAAGGGATTGCCAAAGCAAGCGGGCCATTCAACTCAGCGGTTACATTGACTATTGGTGATGGACGGTCCACCAGATTCTAGTGGGACAAATGGTGTGGTGCCCATACCCTTAAAGAGACTTTCCCAGATTTGTATGAGAAAACAACTCGCCCGAATGTATCTGTGGTCAAGACATGGAAGAGGGGCAATTGGAAACCGCCTTTCCGAGAACCTCTTAGCCTAGTGTTACAGCAGCGACTGAATGAATTGCAAACACACATTACACGGAATGGAGCAATGTACGTTCAAGGCTCAGACCAGATGCGCTGGGGACTAGAGACCAAAGGAGCTTTCACTGTTAGGTCTCTATATCATCGCATTCACTATCGAGGATGTAGACCCAGTTGGCCACAGGTGTTATGGAAAGCCAAAATGCCCCTTAAAGTTAGGGTCTTCCTCTGGCTAGTGCTCAATAATGCAATCCTTACCAGAGAGAACCTTACCAAAAGTCAACCCCAGATCGCGACCAACTGTGGCTTTTGTAACGTACATACGGAGAATCTGAATCACCTTTTCATTCATTGCCAAAGGAGTAAGGCAACTATGGTAGAAGTATTACGGGTCTTAGGGACTTGTGACTACCCCAGCGAATACGAGGAATTGTGGGTTGGCCCCAAATTTGTCTCTGTTCACCACGAAATGAAGGATGCTTGGTACATAGCCATTGTGGCAACTACTTAGTTGTTATGGCTAGACAGAAATAATTTTTATTTTCGTGCTTCATGTAATAGTACTTCTGGTAATCTTACTCATATCATGCATCTTATTTTCTTTTGGGCCACAGCTGCTGCTACAGGAGCAAGAGGGAGGATTGCTAGAGTCTTCCAGGTGGAGGAATTCGATGATGAGGAGGTCGAGTTTGGACCGACACTGGACTGAGGGGTAGGCGCCCTTGATACTCACAGGGAACATGATACAATTGGGAAGCTCACAGTCCGCAGCTAGCTCTATTTTGTATTTTGTTTAGGTCTATTGTTCCTTGGGTTGTACTTTTGTACTTTTCGTTGGACCTACCCCCAGGGTATTGTTGGGGGATTATGTTCTACTTTCTGCACTGTTACTTTTTGTATTTTCCCCCGGTACGCCGGGGTTATTTTATTAATTTCTTATTAATGAAACAGGGTGGCGTTATTCCACCTTTACCTTAAAAACAAAAAAACTATGGTCAAATCATCACAATAGAGACAATATCAACACGTGGTTTCACACATGAATTGTCTCTAGAACCCAACTACACTACAAGTGGTATTTTTTACTTGTATATACAAAGAAATTTATTACAAGTTACTTGCCTTATAAATGGTGAGAACGAATACCAAGAATAACGGGATGACAATCCCGAAGCAACGAACCCACGAACACACAATAACACGTGTAATATACGTGCAAAACATGTGCACACAAAGAGAACACAACAACCAAATAGACTGCAGCAACAATAGTGAGACCCGGCCAAGGGGGCGGCGGCACCGGCGATGCAAGGGCAGCATCGATGGCGAGGTCGACGAGCGGAACGGCGGTGGCGGGGCACTGGGCTGTCAACTGGAACAGAGAAAGGGGCGGTAGCGATGGGGGATTTGGGCTGCTCTGGTCACTGTTAACATCGAGGAAGAGGAGAAGGGAGTTGCGGGGGTGTGTGGCGGCGCTAGGAGGGGGAATGGCGATGGGGACGCCGGAGAAGATGATCGGAGAGGGGGTTTTTGGGTTCTAGCGCCGTCAACATCGAGGACAGGGAAAAGGAGGAGGCAGGGGGTTTCGGGGTGGTGCTCTGGCGACAAGGAGAGGCGGCGCCGACGAAAGGAGGCGCGATGGAGGGCGATGGGGGAAGGTGTCGCCGGAGGGTGGCTGGGGAAGACAATAGAAAAATGGGTTTGGGGTGATTTTGGCGGGAAAAAAATCTGGACGAGGAGAGAGAAACAGATAGGAGAGAGAATAGGAGAGAGACAGGCGACTAGGGTTTCGATTTGTGAGCAAAAATTAGGGTTTGCAGAAGAGTTGTATTTATAGGGTACAATTAGAGTACTGGGTTAGTGGTTTAGGGTCCAATAAAAGTGGATTTGGGTCAAGAACAAATGAAATTAGGTTTTAGGGTTCAATAAGAGCTAGATCCAAATCAATAGGGTTCAAATCAAAAATACCGACAATAACAAGAGAATAAGAGGATCGACAAGAATGACTCAAATAAGAAGAACGAAAATTTTCATGAACGAAAATTTAATCAAAAAGAAAATAATCGAGAAAGAAAATAGGGCATTTAAAATATTCATATATATATACACACACACACACACAATGAGTCAAACAGTGAAATGCATATAAAATGGAGCAAGCTCGGGCTCAAAACAAAATAATAATAAAATAATAATAATAATAATAACGATAAAAATAATAATACCAATAAACAAGAATAACAATAATAATAGCAATAAAAATACTAACGATAATAATAATAATAATAATAATAATAATAATAATAATAATAATAATAATAATAATAATAATAATAATAAAAGTAATAATAAGAATACTGATAATAATAATAACAATAATAATACTAATAACACTTACAAATAATGATATGCATCAAAATAGGATCTGAGTTTAACAATTTTATTTAAATCCGAAAATTAATAATATGAATAGTCGATCAATTAGGGGTAGAAAATAAGTTCAAATATACCATCATTCAAAATAAATAAAATCTCGATTAGGAAACACTTTAATACAAGATCCGAAAAGAACTTAGCACAATATAAATTTATTCAACAAAATTAAATTATAGAAAATACACGGAAAATACTAATTATCGGGAATGGGGGTTACACTATTATCCACATCTTTAGGTAGTTCCATCCTCTCATCTTCAATTAACAGTTGACTCAATTCCTCCTCATCTTGAATAGTAAACAAATCTCATTCTCCTTCTATGAACATATATGTTTTTGTGTTACAAAGATGCCCAGGTAAATACTTTTCATCACAATCAAAGCATAAACCCATTTTAATTCTATCCCACACCTCATTTGGTGTTAATTTCTTCAAAATAGGACCTACAGTGTTACCCGGTTTTGTACCATTTGAGAACTTAGCTGATTGAGTGACTGAGGATGGTTGAGTTGGGTAAGAGACAATGTTAGGGGTATTATCAGAGTTCCTGTACTGTGATCTATATGGGCTCCTGTAACTGTTTCAGTGCATTGAACTTCTTCTCAAACTTCATGGCCACCTTGAAAGCTTCCCCAACGTTTGAGGTTCAATCATGGATATGTCATGCTGCAACTCCTCCTTAAGACCAATCAAAATTTTTTGTATCAAATAAGGTTCACTCACCCCATCTACCAAACACTGCAACCTCTCAAATTTTTCCTGGTAATCAGAAATGGTTGAGGTTTGAGCTAACCTGCACAAAGATTTTACTGTGTTTTCATATATTCCAAGTGCAAATTGCAAATTCCCTTTTTAAACTCTTCCAAGTTACTACACTTTCATTAGTCTTGAGGAACCACCTACGCCACTGAACAACCTCTTCTTTCAAGAAAAAAATGCTACTTTGACCTTCTTCTTCCTTGAATTTGATACATATCAAAATAATGTTCAATTGGAACACACAATTAAGAACATCACCATTACCTGGAAATGGACTCACATCCAACTTAGGAGGTTTTGGAAAAGAGTTCCCCATGCTAAATTGTTCAACATTCTTGCCACTACTCACATGATTTCTACTTCTCGGATAAGAACCCAAATATGCTTCCATCGAATACCTATCAAAATTAGTGTTAGAGATCTGCTTAACCATAGGGTTGAATGGTGGAATTCCCTCTATTGTTTCTTGATTCGTTCTGGAAGATGCCACTAATCCACACACTTATTGAGCTAAGTGTTGCAAACACACAAGAACAAGAGGCATTGCACTGATAAATCCGTCATTTGATTTTCCACACCGCCATTCTATCAAACAAGAACTGGTGCCTCTATTGCCATTCTAGCTCCGGAACAACACCAAGAATGCTATTAGGCATCGTCACTTCTTGAGGAACCCATTATCATCCACCGAATTCGCCGGAGAATCGAACGGCTCTGATACCATTTTGTGCGGCTCTGGAAGAACTGACGCCATGGCTGCCACTTTCACAGTTTTCTTAGCCATCAAGCCCATGGAAATAGCAAGAAGATGGTCTCAGTTAGAGAGAGAGAGATCTGAGGTTAAAGAAATGTAACAGAATCAAGAAACGAGACAGAATGTTAGCTCAATTAATCGATCCCTCTTAATGGATTATCAGATTAGTATTTATAACTATTTATTACATGCAACACACATGCTAAAAGCTGAATCGATTAGGTGGTTAGGATATTATGTAATGGGCCCCACCGTTTACAATCCAATGGTCCCCCTTGTAGCGCCCCGATTTCCAATACTGGGAAAACCGAGACACGAGCCAAGATATTTTCTTCAATTAGTCACAATACACAGAAAAACAGGAGAATTTAAAACTTTTTATTCAACACCCAATGTATTACAAGTCTGAACATTATACAACTGCAATACATTACAATGGAGTTACAATATTACCTTTACATTTCCAAGTATTACAACCTTCAACATCTTACATCAGAGTACTTTCCAACTAATAGATGATCAACACACATTTTACAGCGGAACTAAATATGACATTGACTCCTTGCTTTCCTTGCCTTGAGTCCTCCTGAATCTCGTCCTTATACTTTGGCGATCCAGTACCTATGGAAGTGGGGACGTCAGTATTCACTGACGCTTAAAGGCTGAAAACAAAGCAGCGAATCTCCCAAAAAACATACAAAACATGGCAATGGTGTTGGTGTAGTTTAAGTGTTCGTGAGTGCTATGACTAGACTCTAATGCGATATTTAACTAGAACTAGGATGCGTCCTATTCTAATGTCAGCGAGTCTCCGAAGCAACATGTAGCCCATACTACATGCGATTCCATCTCAAGCCGTTTCTACATATATAGGGATTTGAACCCGCGTTATGAATTTCTAATTGTACACAACCTGTTCCTGATAGTACTCCATGACTCTGTGAGGTTGCAGAAGGGGTCAAGTCCCCATATGCAGTCTGCTTATGGTGTCTCCATTTTCCACTACTGCCCGGCATGTCGGACCTCACTCCAAACCAGACGATCCCAGTGTATCGGGCCTCGTTCCAAAATCAAACCATAGGGTCTCGCAAGCGCAGGGTAGTGCGAAGCCTACCCTGTGGCACCCTCTGGGGTCTCGCAAGCGCAGGACTGCACAATGCATCCTGTGGCACCCCAGCCACGGCACTTCAGGAATTAACAGCACGAGATACGCAACCCGTGTTCTCAACTTGTGAGACGCCACCGTACGTATCCCTTTGACGGGAAGGTACAACCCAATATCACCACCTAAGGCCTGCCTCAAGGGACAAGTTGGTCGTAAGGCGCCCCCTACAACCAACTCCTCTCTTTTCGGCAAGGGTCTAAGTAAAATGATCTTTATAATTCACTACCCTAATGATGTCCCTGTCTCGAACAATCCAGGGATGACAATATTATAAACACAACATGCTAGGCCTTTAAATTAGACTTCGCAAGACAACTCTACTAGGCTGCTCAACCTAGACTTACCAGAACCCTTCGGGATCCGGTTCCTGGCCCATCGATCCAAGACCTCGGCCGTGAGAATATACATGCATGCCGCTACCCTAAACTTGGATTCCGTCTATACTCCGGTCCTCGATCAACCTACCCTGGTTAAGATTCGACGGTACACAAGGAGTGACTCCTCCACAATTCCTTAGGATAAGAAAACATATGTCTTGATGGTCGATAGCCCTTAGGGTGGTACTATCACCCTAGACGAGCACAACGAACAGTGTGCTAGCTAACAAGCTATATATGAGTAACAACCACATACGAGCTAATAAGCTACGTATGAAACAATAGCTACCTACGAGCCAGGCGGA
This sequence comes from Hemerocallis citrina, assembly GCA_017893485.1. Taxonomy (NCBI): domain Eukaryota; kingdom Viridiplantae; phylum Streptophyta; class Magnoliopsida; order Asparagales; family Asphodelaceae; genus Hemerocallis; species Hemerocallis citrina. The sequence continues at coordinate 51,159,374 of CM030368.1, forward strand.
CCTCGTAGGAGATAACCACGTACATACCAGCCAAATAAGCCACGTATGAGACCAACAGCTATGCACGGGCCGATCGAGCCGCGTACGAGACAACAACCTACATACGAGCCAAATAAACTACGTATGAGATCCACAGCTACATACGGGCTAGTCGAGCCACGTACGAGCACAACCATATGCAAACAACCATACAGGTAATCAATCCTAGAAGAAACCAAACGTGCTTACTAGCAAACTCGATCTTCTATTATTAGAAGCAACAGAAGAATCTACTAATAGTCTATGATCGGTATTCTACCAACGAAAAACCGAAGGCAACATAACAATCTTTATCAAACTAACTATTACTAGTGGTCTCCCAAATCCTTATTACTTCAACCTATAGAACTTTAAGCATGGCATACAATTGCAAGCATCTATCCACGACAATCTAATTATGGTACATAACATAACCACTCACCACAATACTCCTAAGTACGAATATGATTTAAGCATGTGCTTATATCAAGCTTAAGCATGAATCATCACTATGATTGTAACACCCCAAATTTTTTTTTTTTGAAAACTAAGTCTCCAAATTCAATTCCTTCAATTTTTATATCACTTTGATCATGAACTAAGAAAGTTATATTTCAGGGAAAATTTTGGCAGAGTTTTCCCTGTAAATTTTACCCCGAAACACAAAAAGCTTACGGAATTCTGCTCAAAATTCCGTAGCTCACAATACACACAATAAATTCACGGGCTCCCCAGGCCAAAATAAGCAGAAACATACAGGCAATAATATATAATGCTCTGGGGGCCAAACTCATAACGGATTATCACATATCAAATAAAAACTATAAATTTCTTTGAAAATCAAGGTAAAATTTTAGAAAAATCCTTGTAAAACCTACTACAGAGCCCGGTACTCCACAACGAGATGGGTACGGGTCACAAACATACCACACCACCCCACACTATACTCCTCATCGTTATATACATGCTTATACATCCCTAATACAATTTAAATCATAAATTTTACTATTCCTATAACTAAATAATACAAATTTTTAAATTAAACTTCATCCCTACCAATCCACGCTTCACCCCTGCACTGATGAGAACCTGCAACAGTGGAGAATCTAGGATAGTCCTCAAACTCCCCTAACCCCCCAAACACTAAGGGGTTAGCCATTTCTGGTGTGAGTATAGTTATTAATCTAATGACAAATTAAAATAGTATAAAGAAAATAAATTAAACTTACGAATACCAAATTAAGATAATGCAACCTGAATCCTGAACACAACAACATCGTCAATACAATGATATATCAAATACTTTGTTAATCCTGCATTCAACTATTTAATTATCCATAACTTCCCACATTTCATAATATACTTCACATCAACCTCGTATATATATATATATATATATATATATATATATATATATATATATATATATATATACTTATTCGACATCCGTATAGTACGAATACACATACCATCCATTACTTTTCAATTTAACTACTCTAACCCAAGATTCATTCTTCCACAAGTATCGTCATAATAGCATTTTACTATTTATATTAATATAACTACTTGATGTTATTACATCATTTCTCCAACTCTATTTAACCATGCACTTCATTTACTTATATTATGTCATCAGCACACACATTCATCCTGGAAGTTGTGCCAAGGCAGGTAGTTCCCACCATTCCCACGGAAATAGCGGGCGAGTAGTTCCCTGACACACTTCCAAGGTACACAAACTCATATCCCAACATACTTTCTTTAATAACCATTTTCATACCCAATCTCATAATACATGTATTTATTTTATTGTGTTATAATAAGTGTCACATCATAAACATATGTATCTATTCTCATAATACCACCTTCCTTTATATCTTATGACATAATTACCACATCTCATTGCCCATGCAATTTACTCACATTTCATCACATCATTAACACATCATTAATAAGAATAATTATACTCATTGCATCACAACCATGTTTTATAGCTCATTCACATCTCATTACATCACTTTAGTAATTCTCATTCTTATAAGTAATATATCTTATTATTATCATTTTCACTTAATCCCCAAACACAAGTTGGGGCCACAACATATCACACCCCATAGCCGATAGCTTGGGTAATATTCACTACACCTCAAACACACAGTTTGGGTAATATCACATCACATCTCACGCCGATAGCTTGGTTATTAATCCACTTCAATCACTTATCATCTACACTTAATTTAATTCTTTATTTCCATTAATCATTACCACTATCATACCAGCTCACCCTGCGAATTATGCCAAGACAGGTAGTTCCCACAATTTCCACAGAAATAGCGGGCAGGTAGTTCCTTGACACAATTTCAAGGTGTAACAACTTACATCAACTGTATTTTACTTTAATGATCACACACATAATACCATTACTTCGTATTATTCATAAGAACACATGTCTCTTCTATTATTATCATTTTAAATTAACCACGCACTGCATTTATCACTTCTTTTCATACACTAACTCATAACTCATTTTCTTTCACATTTACTTCATTCACAACCACTTTCTTTCTCATCCACAATTCACATTCCACTATCCACTTTCTTTACTATCACATTTATTATTAACACTTCGTTATTTTATTAGTTTGTCGACCAGTGAGCCACAGTATCCCAACATACTGAAAGCCGACAGCCTAGTAAACACGCGGTCCGATGCTCTCCCAGAGTCTTACTCGTTCGAGGCTACGTCTTCCTCCTAGCCGAACTAGCGAGGGTACACAGCACTCCTAGTCCCACTAGGGGGTGCCTCCTCGCGACGTCTGTCATCGAGGGAAAACCACAATCCCCTAGTCCCACTAGGGTACTTCCTCCCAGCCGAAGCCAGCGAGGTAAACATTCACCACTAGTCCCACTAGGGTGCTTCCTCGTGACATCTGTCATCGAGGGAAAAACCACAATCCCCTAGTCCCACTAGGGTACTTCCTCGCGACAGCTGTCATCGAGGGAAAACTGGACCTCAAGCCGATAGCTTGGGCGACAAAATCACTTACCCCAAACATAGTTTGGGTCCACTATTCCCAAGCCGGTCCTTGGGCATTAGGAGGTCTAGCCCAAACCCCCAGGATTGCTGTAGGTACTGGTCAACAAAACCATTTGTTATTAGCATTAATCATTTCATCTTTCCATCTTCCTTTATCACACAAGCATTTCACTTTTTAATTCAATAGTTGCCACAACCTCGATTTTAATCACGTGAATTAATACATCATTTTATTAGCACGTACCAGCTGATCTTTTACCTTCATGTCATTATACCACACTATGCATACACCCTGTTATTCAACACATAACTTATCATATCATATTAATGCATAATATTGATGCGCTAGGATATTTATTTTGCCATAACAATCCACATTAAGGGTACCATAATATTTACTACTTTATTAAATCACATATAGACATACGCCAAGTTATATCATTAATTAAAGAATTGTAAGGTGTTATTCCGTATCGTAAACATATTAAAATATACTTCATCACTTAATAATATCATATGATTACCCATTACTTGTCTTCGGACATGATTAGAATGTAAACATGTACCCACTTATTTAATTTCATCAATTATTGCATCACACATCATAATCATCTATATATATATTACAAATAAACACCACACATGCAGGTTTCCCATCATAAGGGGCCAAAACCACTTATTTCCTCTAATTAAATCTCATAATATCCAATTATAGCATACTAGCTCATACATCATGTTTCATATAAGTAAAATCACCTATAGGGCTTATATGCCCCAAAACATGCACAAAACGTGCACTATAATTACACGGATTTTCAAAACATGATCACAATCACTAATTTCGTCTAATTACATCTTATAACATCCATCCATAGCATGCTAGCCCATACACAAGGCTCCGCATATACCCAATTACCTATATCGGCCTATATACCCCAAAAACATGCACAAAACATGCACACGGTAAAAATATGCATAAACGATTTAATATATTTAATTTTTATACTTCAACACGTCACATTAACCCATAATATAGATTTTATCTACTTAAAATAGTTAATTACACCAAATATCTCAAAATCCCATTTTCGGGCCTTAAAAATCCGTATTTTTCGGAAAATTGAATTTTTTGCATAACTTCTACAAATTATATTGAAATGCCACAAAATTCGGCCACAACATAGAATATACATAAACACAACATACTCACCTGACGGATCAAGTAGACGAGGTCCCGCGTCTGCCCGGTAGCCAATCAAAATTCAAAATTTTCAACCTAAATAGAAAATTATAGGACCGATTAGCTCAAAACTCAAAAATCGGCCTACGAACGTCCAAATTCGAATCCGTCTTCACCCACGTGTCACAAATGACATATGTAGGTGAGCTACATCGATGGATTTCGAATTCGGATCCCCATACAAAATTCATTGATTAATCGGAAACTTATTACTAAGAAAATTCTCTATCTCCTTCTTTCCTTACTCACTTATTCCTAATATCTCAAATTAGGATTAATAACAACAATAAAACTTAATTACACCACTGGATATATCAAATGCTCACTTCACTCTCGCTCGGGCATTCCACCGAACACCCGGCGTGCAAAAATAACCCTTTTTATTCTCGAATCATTTTCACTAAGTTCTAAGGCTACAAAACTCATTCTAAATTCTTATTAACACTCACACTACTCCACAACCTCCCATGAAATTTCTAAACTTGCTAGAAGCAAGTTTCCTACTCCACTTCACAAACTCGAAAATTTGGCTATATGCCAAAATTAGAACTTCACGATTTCACTATGGGATGCACCAATCCTAACTTCTAACATGTTCTATATACTCTCTACACCTCCCTACATCAATTTCTAGAGAAAGAAATGAAAAGCATAAAATTTGCTAAACTCACATACAATTTCTTATACCTTTTCGGAAACCTCAGGAAAAACGAACACCACCACGTGGAAGAGAACTCAACACTCTACCAAAACCCTAAAAGATTTGATTTTTGGAAGTGGAGAATTAGATAGATTTCAAAACCCTAGTTGGAGTTTAATGGCTTCTTCTTCCTTTTTTTTTGTTTCGGTCGGCCAGATGGGGAAGAAAGGAGATAGGGAAAATGACCCTTTTAGGAAAATGGTTTAGGGTTATAATAAAAATTAGTTTTAGGGTTATGGGCCTTAAGCCCATTTGCTAAGGAAAATACCTTAAAAGGGGTTTTTTCAATCAAAATTTTGCAACTAAATGCCACAACCTAAAAACTCTACTACTTTAGCATTTTATCAATCCCCTACAATGTATAAACGCCACAAAAAAAAATTCGGGTCGAAACGGATTCGTCTCTACCGAGAAAACTCATCCCAAAACTCATATATTTCCAAATTTTTCCCGTTTACCCCAAAATATCAATTTAATCATTCTAATACTAATAAAACCAATTAATAGGGGTAAATATAATCAGAAACATATTTTAAAAATAATTTAAACTAAATAATCAAGGAATTAAAAAAAACAGGTGTTACAATGATCTAAACATGAAGTTTACTATAGTCAAGCATAAGCTACAACTGGGCGTGAATACTTACTACTTAGAGTATATATATCTCTACTACCACCTTAAGCATGGGTCTTCATTACTTAACACGATTAATCATCACAACCCAAGCATGGATATATAATTAGCATTAACCTACAATATTCCTAAGCATGAATTATAACTCCTACACATTCTAAGCAGGGTAGATTAATCCCTACCTTAATCTAACATGGCATTTGTTAAACATAAGTATCTTCTAGCTCGATCTTGAACAATATTTAGGCATGAACATACACTATTTAAGCATAGATATCATCTAAGCATGATCATCTACTAACTTAGCATGAACAACAGTTAAGTATGACATCTACTAACTTAGCATGAACAATCATTAGCATGGTCATCTACTAACTTAACATAAACAATAATTAGCATGGTCATCTACTAACTTAACATAAACAATCATTAGCATGGTCATCTACTAACTTAACATAAACAATAATTAGCATGATATCTACTAACTTAGCATGAATAATGATTAGGCATGATCATCTACTAACATAGCATGAACATATACTTATCTAAGCATGGATATCATGTAAGCATGAATATTTATTTGATCTAGCATGGTATATAACTTTCCTATAAGCATGTAAGCATGGATAAATTAATCTAGCATGATATACCACTTTCCTACAACTATCTAAGCATAGATAAATTAATCTAGCATGGTATACAACCTTCCTACTAACATGTAAGCATGGATAAATTAATCTAGCATGATATACCACTTTCCTACAACTATCTAAGCATAGATAAATTAATCTAGCATGGTATACAACCTTCCTACTAGCATGTAAGTATGGATAAATTAATCTAGCATGATATACTACTTTCCTACAACTATCTAAGCATAGACGAATTAATCTAGCATGGTATACAACCTTCCTACTAGCATGTAAGCATGGATAAATTAATCTAGCATGATATACCACTTTCCTACAACTATCTAAGCATAGATAAATTAATCTAGCATGGTATACAACCTTCCTACTAGCATGTAAGCATGGATAAATTAATCTAGCATGATATACCACTTTCCTACAACTATCTAAGCATAGATAAATTAATCTAGCATGGTATACAACCTTCCTACTAGCATGTAAGCATGGATAAATTAATCTAGCATGATATACCACTTTCCTATAACTAAACTAGCATGGTATACAACTTTCCTACAATTAAACTAACATGGTATAATAATTCCTACAACATGATACCTACTTCAAGAATGTATTCCCTATAATAAGATACACATCATGGGCATGGTTTATAATTTTAACATTAATCCTACACATTCCTAAGCATGAATGTCTACTAACCAAGCATGAACAACAATCTAACATGGTGCATGATTTTTCCTACAACTATCTAGGCATGATACTTACTTCAATATAAGCATAAACATCCATTTAATGTTCATATGCATCTACGACAATTTAATTAAACACAATATCCACTACAACATAACATCTCCTACCAAAACTTCTACCAAAAATCTTTATCTAGACATAAACTTCTATTACTAAACTACTTTATTTTAACACATAAGCATCTACTACCACTTCCATAAAACATAAACCTTTTCTACAATTTTGTGTAGACATCTACTACAACCATTTTATTTGGAACATACACATCTACTACTACTACTTCATTTTAACCATAAGTGTCTACCAAAATGTACATAACATCTATAACTACTTCATTTTAACATCTACTATTACTACTTTATTTAACCATACTACTACTTCATTTTAACCATAAGTGTCTACCAAAATGTACATAACATCTATAACTACTTCATTTTAACATCTACTATTACTACTTTATTTAACCATACTACTACTACTTCATTTTAACCATAAGTGTCCACCAAAATGTACATAACATCTATAACTACTTCATTTTAACATCTACTATTACTACTTTATTTAACCATACTACTACTACTTCATTTTAACCATAAGTGTCCACCAAAATGTACATAACATCTATAACTACTTCATTTTAACATCTACTATTACTACTTTATTTAACCATACTACTACTACTTCATTTAAACATACTACTACTACTTTATTTAAACATACTACTACTTAAATATCTACTAAATCTTTATTAGCATCGATTTCTTATTATTACTAGTGATCATAAAAAGAGATCTTTTAACCATTCTACAACTAGTGATTTTAGATTAATTTCTTTTTTTCATAATTAGAATTAACATCTAATTTAGGTTCTTTTTACTTAAGATTAAATAAAAATGAAACAAGCAAAATAATAAGTAAGAACTCTCAATTGGTTCAACCAATTGTATGCATACTTTCTAGTCCCATGTTCAAGTGTATGTTCTACAACCACAAAGTGGTGTATGCATTATGTCATATGATTATGTATGAGTCCTCATTCATGTCCTACAACCAAAAATGGTTGTATATGCCAAGTCCATGTGTATGTGTTCATTTTAGTCCAATTCATAATACTAAAACAGCAATTTCCACTTCAAGATTCAACCTTTATGTTCTTTACTACTACTTATCTCTTTCTCTTTTTAAGCTATAACATATACAACAAACAACACATAATCACATCACAAGAAAACACCCCCAAAACAAAAAGAGACAAAACTAGGAAGGTAAGAAGAAGAAGGAACCCAAAAAACATCATTTTAAACAACAAAGAGAAGGTGGAGAAACCCCCACCTAATTTTTCTTTGTTGGAAGGACTTGCTTGCTTATACTTCTCCTTCCCCTAAGCTTTTAGAACTCCTAGGAAAAACCTACAAGAAAAACTCTCAAGTTAGAATGAGGTTCTCTCTTTCTTTTCCTTTCCTTTCTTTGGTTTTGTAAAAAGTGAGATAAGTGGAGAAAGAGGGGGTATTTATAGGTGGAGAGAATGGTGGAGAGTGCAAAAGTGCACTCAACATTATGCACAAAACCCCCCAAGAAGAAGCAACCGGCCATGCTCTATGTGAGGGAGGGGTAAGGTGTAGGGTATGGTCCTAGGTGAGTTGGAAGCATGGTAGAAAGATAAGGTTTCTAGAAGGGATTTTTACTTTAATCTTCTCATGCATACAAAACCCTAGTTTAGCCACTTAAATAAAACCCTAATCATCTAATTAGGTTGTCATGACAAGGATGAGTACATTGTCCAAGAGTACATACTACATATTTTGTATAATGTACTAAGTACCATACAATTGTATGTATATGTATATGTATGTGTATACCAAAATTCCTTATATAATTCTCATAAAATAGTTTAATTTGAAAATAATAATAAAATAAGTTTTATTATCAATTCGGAGGATCGCGCTACCAATTTGATGTACTTCGGATGTATACCGACCGATATATGCGCGCAGACAATGTTTGTGAACGGACCGGCGAAAATTACCAAAATAATTTAATTTTGGAATTAAAACAAAATAATAATAAAATAATAATAAAATAGTGATTTATACGAGGTAATATCCGTCCGGGATATTACACCCCTTTTTCATCCAATAGTCCTAATTCCACACTCCTAAGACCTGGTCCCCCCATACCATTTCATTTTACAATTTACACAAAACCCCTTACAATTATTTCATGGACTGATACGAAAGATCAAAAGGACTGATATGTAATAAAAGAAACAAATTCCTTTTCTTCACAGCAATTCTGCAATTCTGCTTCGAATCTTCTTCCACTCTTCAGCTAACTCATATGAAAAATAGAAAGAAAAAAAAGGTTTTAAAAAATGCTTTCAAAATTCCCTCTTTTTATCCGTACTCCTCCTTCAATCTTCTGCTTCTACTCCCTCTCCTCAACTTCAACCTCCAATCAAACTCTAACCCTAAGTCCAAGTCAGTCTCCAACCCTGCAACTTCCTTCGCCCCCTCTCCCACTCCGCTACCCCCTCCGACCTCCACTCCTTCCGCCAATGAGACCAAACCCTAACTCCCCCTCTCACTCCCCCACCTCCTCCGCGAATGTTACATACTAAATTTCAAGCTCGATTGATTTCGATCATTGCAAAGAAACCTAGAGTTTCGAAGGAGGAAGAAGAAGATAATCTTGGAGGAGAAATCAGTTTACTCAATTTTTGATTCTATTCCCATTCAACTACGACCTTTTATATGCGGTTACATTTGAAGAAACACGTGCAAATCATGTAAACGTCTACTGGCCTTATAACAGTGGCCCTACACAATTCTCGCCCAAAGAACATATGAAAAATAATGCGTATTACACGTAAAAACTGATACAACTGATTAACCAAATATCGAACTAATAGTTGATCTGAATCCATCTCTGACACCTTATTAACTCTGCCATGACACCTACAGATCTACCTGAACCGTAACAACTCCTTCCCCTTATAATGAACTTGACCCAAGTTCATGAGTAGGGCTTCCTGGTAGCTACAGCCATGAAGCCCATGAACAGAGGATCTGTATGTTGAAGCCATGGATCTGTATGTTCTCCATCTTAGCACCAGGGTCAGGAATAGAGGCGAGCATCTCCGCAGACCATACGATGATCACCGAGCTTGTGCTTGCATTTGCGTCGTAGACTCTGCCTAAGCTATTCCTGCTTCAAAAGAGAGTAAGAAAGCAGCCTCAGGATCATTCATGTCCATTTCGAGCCATTTCAAAGATTTGACTATAAGTTCTAACTTAATTTGATGTGCTTTGCTGGGATCCTTCTGCTTCTGAATGATCTCTGATACACTTACAGCTCTAGGTTGCCAAGAACAAGGTACACGCCAGATCTCAAGAACTGATCTTCATGCTCATGAAGGGCTCTTCTAAGAAGTCGGACGTCACTCCTTACCAGTGTAACGTCCCGAATTCCAAACACATGTAATTCGTAGCACAACAGGATATTTTACTTCAACTTCGTACAAATTTACAAGAAATTAAATTTTTTTTTTTACAATATGTTCTTTACAACAGCACAACGGAAATAAATAAATACAATACAATCTACAATATTGAAAATTCTTTAATCTTGCAATAACTCATCATAGTGACTTCAAGTCCATGCCAAGTCCAATCCTGCAACTAGAAAATTATGGGCACGTCAGTTGCATAAAATTGATGCAATGCTATAATACAGTGATTCTTTAACTTTAGCAAACACAAACTTGAATGCACAACAAAGTGTGAAAAGTGACTATCCTAATCATATCAGTGTATGATATGACTTAATACCTAATGCAGATATTCACACCATGATGCACTAATGCATACTTGTTCGGATTCTATGCATCTCATACTACATAGGTCCGAGGTCAAGCCCTTAACATACTCCACAATGTAGGGTTGAATCACTCGTTATGAAAATTCTACTACGGTAACAAAAGCAAGGTTTAGACATTCTACGAGTATGGATTCCAGTCCGGAAATCTACCGTCAAACTATACAGAATCCTCATCGTGCGAACATCACGCAAGTGCAGCTCTAGCCCCGGTATATACTTATATATTGGTGATCTGCCTCCTATCCGCCCGACTATTCATAATCCTGGAATCCACCATCAGATCAATAGTAGTCCCAAATTTAATTGAGGCTCATCTCACCTTGCAAGCAACCATAGTCCAGGAATCCACCGTCTGACTGGGTCCATAGTTCAGGAATCCAATGTCAGACTATATAAAAATGCCCCACTTACGTTTGCCCAAGTTTCATCACATATTAGCCTAGTGCCTGTCCTTAGGTTTAAGTATAACCATCACAAAGTAGAGCTAGCTTACCCTACTGGACTTAAAACAAAACACTGCTAAAATGTTAGCTCATACTGGCTACTTCTCAAATCATAACTTGCCGGTCTCTACGGATCTCGCTCATCCTCTCGATTCCAACAACCATCTCAAAGAGAGATCACAGAGGTTACATCTAACCTCTTATAAAAAATTCTATTCATTAAACATCTTTTAACTTCTTTTATTCATTCTCTTATATATCAATCATGAAATAACCAACTTCTTATAGCAACATTCAATAACACTTAATGAGTTAAAACCCTTACAAACATCACATGTTTAACATTCCAACTTCATCCTTTAATTATCCCTTAATTCCTCATAAGGTACATCTTACTAACATTCCAATTTTAAATCTAATTTTATACATTGTAAAAGTTTTCGGATAACTAGATAAAAGACATCAACGCAATCGTATTGTAAAAATTCATATAAATTCCAATACTAATCAAAAAATAGATTTATTAGTTTCATAGGAATCATAAATGAGTCTACTACAACTTTGTAGTTAAGATCTTCTAAAATCATCCTCAATTACTTCGTCTAAATTCATTTGCAAAACAGTAGGTTCAAAATCCGAAAACTGCAGCTCATGCTACTTGTAAAAATCATAAAAAATTCTATACTTCATGAAACTTTGTGTTCTTTAGATAAAATTAAAGGTATAAAAGTCTACTATAAATTTATAGTTATAAGTTTTCCCAAAATATTATGTCTATAACCCTGAATTCTTCGAAATCTACAATAGGGTCGAAATGTTATACATAATACCACTGTTCAAGATTGTAAAATTCATTATAAATTCAATTATTTATGAAAAATTGATTTCTTAGACTTTACAAAAAGGTTAACGAGTCTACTTCAAGTTCTTAGTTTTGACTTTTCTCAAAATACTTCATCTAAGATGTTGAAATGATCAAAATCCGAAATGTGTATAAATTTCCAGCAAATAGCCAAATGCCAACTAGTCCTAAGTTTGGATTTTATTAAAATAGTAAACGACATCTAAATATTATGAAATTTTAAGGAGATGTTCTTGAAATATACGAGATGCTCCTATAAAATTTTTAGCTCTATATTCCAACTAGTTTGATAGTTATGATTTTTTGAAGTGTAACTAAAACTTAAAATAGAAACTTATAAAAATGCCCCTAAATCAATCATATCATAATTTCACACCTTTAATCATCAACACATAATCTAAACATGAATACTCAATCTGTATAAGTTATCATGTATCTAACAATTCACATATATCTAGCATTCTACTAATAGAATTATGTTATAAAGTTGGAGAAACACCCACGTCAAATGTAGACTTTCCTAGTAGTAGGACCTCACAAAATGCTCCAAAGCTCCAAGCTCCCTAAAAAATGGCCGACTTCTTCCTTGCACAACCTGTAACCCGCAAGAATTATAATTGGCACAACAATCACGACCATGGACTTACTTCGTCTTTTTGCAGGTCGAACCCCATTAGGTGTTGTTCCTAGTGGATTATCGGTTGGAGAGTTGTCGCCTAGAGATTTTGGAAGATAATTAGGGTCCAATTTCGGATTTCCATCGAAAACTACTTTTACACTGTTGCTAAATTTTGGGAGGGGTGGAGCAATGTCATTACTGTTGCTAAATTTTGGGTTAGATTTATTGGGTTTTTTTGTGTGTACTGTAAAAAAACCAGGTTATTTTAATTATCAAACCAAATGAATTAGAGCCATTCATTTCAATCCCCTCATATCAAATGGTTATAATTAATGTGTCTCATTTTCTTATTTAAAATGTTTCTCATTGGATCACTCCATTATATATATATATATATATATATATATATATATATATATATATATATATATATATATATACTAGTAGAAATTTACCATGCACCAAGTGCACGTGACTTGGTAGACCTGCCAGTTGAATATTTTGACAATGTTTTATATTGTTGAGAAAATTAATTATAGAATAAATCTCAGTAAGAACACAATTGAATACATAGTGTAATCACTATATATTAATTATGTACACAAAATACTTAAAATTTTTAAAATGAAAGAAATATTATATCCAGTCTTAAGTAAATACAAAATAACATGTATATAATTGTCTATCTAAAACATAAAAGATTTATAAAAAAAACAAATTAGTAAATCCTAAAATCATATCATCATATTTTTCATAAGATCATTCATCATTTTCGACTTTAACTTTCTTGAACTTAAAACTTCTTGTAACTTCTTGTGCATCCTTTTTTTTATTTTGCATCGAATCAATATTTTTGTAAATTGTCCTTCCATACGTGACATCCTGTGATTGATAAAAAAAATTATACTCATCTACAATGCATTTCTTGGTTCTTCTATTAAATTGTTCAACATTTTTTTTCCTACATATATAATTAAGTAATTAGCTCTTGATTATTTTTAATATTATGGGAATAACATATTATACCTTATTATTTATATGTTTCAGGGCTATTGCGGAGCAGCCGATGACTCATTTTGCTTCCTCATTAAATAAAGTCAATTATGTCTTCACACTTGTATCTTTTATTGTGATGTTGAATACATATCTTAAACAATTTATTCTTAATTAATAATCTTTTTTATATTTGATTGAAGAATAGAAAAAGGAAAACTAACAATATGGTGTTTTGTATACCTTGGCTTATATTCATTGTTATTCTTTTAACATTTTCGATAATAAGCTTCATCTTTCCACATTGACTTCTGTTGAACATGTTTCTATGCAATGTACCAGGGATCTCTATTATCTTTTACATTTTTTATCAAAACTTTGCAATAGTAGTATTTTTCTTAGAAATATTAAATAAAATTACAAGACAACGAAATATTCCTAGACATGTAGCAAATTGAACAACAAATTATGCACAAACTATGCAAAAAGACAAAACTATTTTAAATACCGAATTAATTTTTATTATTATTTATAGTATCTTAGAAGAATGCTGGTCTGCACAATAAAGAATGTCAGTTAGTTTCACTTTTTCCACATCCATCACTTTTCTTTTGTTTATTTACAAATAATTACTTTTAAATAAAATTGTATTACAGCTTATTCAGAAACAAAGAAATAAATATGGTAATTAATACTTCAAAAGCTACAATTATCGAATTAAATATACAATATAAATTATACCATTCTCGAATTTGATTTGCTTCTGGTTCATTTATATTTATCTTTATTGTGGTATTGTATGTTGTTGTGAGAGATAATAATGTTAAAAAATTCAATAAATAAATAAATAAAATATATAATAAATAGCATTATTAATTTTTATTGTATATAATTACCTCCAAAGTTTGAGGTTTTTTATAGAGGTTATTGCAATAATTGGGACGTTGGATGATAATTCTTTCAAAATTTTTCCTTCCTTGTTCTCCCCATAAAGTAAATAAGACTGGTTTTGATCTTAAATTAAGCAAAATCATATCCAAAACATATCGATATTTTCTGAATCCTACAACGGTAAGATTTCGATTCTCAACTTTAGTACTATATCATGCCTTAATTATTGCTAAACAAATATCTGCAGTTAATTGCAATTAGTATTTGATATGTTATATCAGTATTAACCAATTTGATACATAATAAAAAATGAGTAACATGATTTTTTATCTTTAAATACAGTAGAAGATGTACTTATCCTTACATGAAATTCGTTTGCAGTTGCAATTTTGTACTTATCCTTATCAATGATGAGATATTTCTCAACTTCATTTACAACACTTCCCAATATCAAAATGATGCTAAATTTATTGTGCATTAGATTATATTTTTTGTCGACATTTTTTTGATATTCCATTAGAAATTAAGTTTTCTATTCCTCAAGCGTATGTTGGAACGCATTTACTGTTTATTAAATATTATCGTCAGTATTCTTGTTCCCTATAAAAGATAAAAATTTAGTATTATTATTTATTTATGTATGTACATGTATGAATATATATTTTTTTAACAATATTTAAAGTATCTAAACCTCATTATTCATAAGTGCCACGTATGAGATTTTTCAGGTACCTAACTATTTTTGTAGTCTTTCACACCATAATGTTTTGTAATCAAAACTTTAATAGTCCACAACTATTGATCTTCTTACAAGGAATTGATAAAGGAATATTCGTTATGGAAATTATCCATTGATATAGACAATTTGCAAAAAAATATAATTACTAATAAGTCAGTTTTTGTCAAATAAAAGTTATTAATAAATCATTTGTTGATGTTTCATTTTAATATGATCAGAAACCACATGAATAATGGATCAACAATCTAACGTAGAAAGTGCTATCATATTTCATCAATTTGTAATGCTATCACAATAAAAAAATAAGTAGTGTGCCGAAAGCTGGAACATAAATACATAATACACCCATTCTAAGATATGGTTACAATTTCAACCTTCAAGGCCCTCCCTAAACTACCATATATCTACATATAGGGACTATTACAGATTAAATATGTACACAATGTTAAAAATGAATACAAATGAAAAGAACATCAGCACATCTATCTGCATACCTTATTCTTTCCAATCTCATCCTTCCATAACCATAACTGACATTTATTTTCAATCCCATATTGGAAAGCAGCATTGTTCATAGCTTATGAATTCGGTAAGGGATGGCCTTCTCTCTTCTGCCCACTTCAAAACCTCTATTGCATACCCAAGTGCAGCATCAACAAAATCTGGTTCTAATTCTTTTACTGAACTAATATACTGTTTTCTTCCAGTATAGAAGCAAACTTTTTAAAACTGACAGCAATGTAGTGAAAGGCTAACTGAGCCATTGAGGCATCACCTTGTGGTTTTTGGCTGTAGTTCTTGGTGGTGGTGTTGGGATTTCGATTCGTAACTGAACTAAAACCATCAAACTAATGACATACGGTCAGAGGGGAACATTCTTTCTTTTGCTCCAGAAGATCAAATTTGTTGACTATTAGAAGGAAATCCATCCGGTTAAAGGTATAATGGCTGATGATGCTCTCAAAGAGTCTCTTGCTCTCCATCATTTTGTTGACAATTACTCCATTTTCATCTTCATAAAATTCATCGTAGTCGCTCAAAGAAACATAGAAAATGACTATCTTGACATCTTCAAACAGATCCAGCCACTTGCAGTTCTCTCCCAAGGCCAAACCCTTTGTGTGGAGCCCGATGAGTTGATATCTGCAAAAGATTGCAGTTAAATCAGGTATAAGCAATAGATTGCAGTTCAATCAGGTATAATGAAGTAAATAAGGTATCATGTTCAATTAGTATTGCATTATTAAGGTTCTAACAAATTCTTCATCCAAGATTTTACTAATGCTGATCTGCATGACAATTCAAAATTCTGCACCAGATTCTATCAATCTAAACACAAGTATAAGTAGGTCATAATAGTCCTTAACAAGTTAACTAAAAGGATTTTGACTTCTAAGCTTTTCTTTAAATTGTAGTCGTAGAATTTTTATCAATCAACTTTAAACAGGTGAATGAAAAGCCACAATGCAGATTCAACAAATTCTTGAAAACTATTTCATCACGTGTCAAGTCTGATGATTATACTCCCTGCACAAAGAAAAAAATGTGAACTATATCTACAATTGAGAGTGCTAGCACTATCAATCTAAACATAAATATAAGTAGGTCACAACGGTCCTTAACAAGTTAACTAAAAGGAATTTGACATCTAAGCCTTACTATAAATTGTTGTCGCAGAATATTCACCAAACAACATTAAACAGTTAAATGAAAAGCCACAATGTAGATTCAACAAAATTTTGAAAACTATTTCATATACACGAAGAAAAAACGTGAACTATATCTACATTGGAGTGTGCTTGCACTAAAATGTAAATACCATAAACACTACAAATCAAGTTTCATATTAAATTAGTCAAACATAAATTTTCTTGTAATATCCAAAAAAAACTTAATATTTTTTCTGTTTCACATCCGCCTTATTTTCTTGTATGACTTTCACTATATCTACTTCACTGTAAGGAAACTGGTTTTTTCTTCTTTGAGAAAGAAATGAAACAGTTGCAACTTAGGATATATATATATATATATATATATATATATATATATATATATATATATAGCAAGCCGATCATGTGCAGAGCAGTTCGCACGGATCACGTGCGAACTCGCGCGGAGCTATCTAATTGATCATGATCGGACGGATACGCGCGCGAGTTCACACGTGATCAGGTTCGAACGGTTCGGACCTGATCACCTTATATATATGTGTGTGTCTGTGTGTGTTGGGGGGGGGGGGGGAGTCTTCCATTGCAAATGCAATGGAAGTGCAAGTAGTGCGTCTATCCATCCTATGAATGATCCGAACCATTCACATTGTTTAACATTGCCAAATTAGTCTATGGATGAGAAATCAAGTCGTTTGAGATTTTTTGCCCATATACAAGTGTTACAAACTGTGTGAACAAATATATTGTTATTTTTTATAATGACATGATGCATGGACAAACGAGGGGATCTTCCATTGCAAACGCAATGGAAGTGCAAATAGTGCGTCTATCTATCCTATGAATGATCCGAACCGTTCACATTGTTTAACATTGCCAAATTAGTCTATAGATGAGAAATCAAGTCGTTTGAGATTTTTTGCCCATATACAAGTGTTACAAAATGTATGAACAGATATATTGTTATTTTTTATAATGACATGATGCATGGGCAAACGAATCTCGAACAACTGGATTTGTCATTCATAGAATAATTTGGCCATGTTAAACAATGTGAACGGTTCGGATCATCTATAGGATAGATAGACACACCGTTTGCAATGGAAGACTCCCCTATATATACACACACAGGGTACGTATTTTAGTGGTATATTATATATACCACTAATATAATTTATATTATACTATATATAATTTTTCTTGCCTAATATATATTGAGAGCAAAAGACACAAACACAAGTTTGAGAGAGGTGAAAAAAAGGGAAAGAAAAAACATAACAGTTTGCCTCTTCTTCCCCCAGATCCCGCTCCCCTAGCCTCCGCCTCTCCTCCCTCCCTTCTCTAAAGTTGTGCATCTCGTCTTCCTCTCAACACCCATATCTGTTTTCCCCGCTTTCGTTTCTCTCCTCTTCCTTGCCTCCCCTTTTGGCACCCTCCTTCGACCTCACCGTCCCCCTCAAGGCGCCCTCCTTTGCCCTCCTCCGGCCTTTCCGTCCCCCTCAGTCGGTGCCTTCTCGCATCTGCCTCCTCCGGCCACTTCAGTGGAGTTTTGGGTTGGTCTTGGGTGCTCCATCGCTTCCTGCTGAGTTTTTTGGGGGTGGCCTGCTCTTCGGTGGCGGCTTTGGTTCCGGACCTCCACTCTGTAGTGGTCACCTTGTGCAGCGCAGCTCGCTCATCAGGGCTCAGTCTTCTCTAGCTTCAGTGGGGTTCAGGTCCTCCCTTGTCGGCGACTTAGTCCTCTCTTCCTTGCTCCTCTAGGCCTGCAGATCTGATCGCTCTGGTTTGCCTTCTTGATTCTACCTGGTTTTCTTTTTTGGCCACTACCGCTGTAAGTCTCTCACTTATGCATTTTTCTGTTCTCTTTTAGTTGTGTTTTGAGTTTATCTGTTAAGGCTTTCTTTTTGTTCTTGTAATTTTGAGTCTTTTTTTTATTTTTTGCAGTTTTTCTATTTGTGTTGTTTGCTTAGCTGGTGTTGGCAGTATTGATTCCTGATCTCTTCTCCTAGTTCTTCTTCTCTCTCTTCTCTCTCTGTAGCTATATCTCCGGTTATTTTCTGAGCCTTTCCCCCCTCTTTAATCTCTACAGTTCTTGTTATTCCCCTCTTTTTGTTCATTAGCCCCTTCCCCTTCATGGGCATCGACCCATCGTTGGGCCCATCTTGGGTTGAAATTGTAAAAAAAAGATTAAGAATTACCCCCCCTTAGCTTTTAGTGCGGCCCAGCCCACTAGTCAGAACCTTCGACAGCCTTCGGCTGTGCTTTCTTCCCGCCTCTTCAGCTTCTAAGACCTTTCCCTCTTATTCACCGCCTCCTCTACGCTGCTACCGTTGTCTCCAATTTGGGCATCTCAAAGCCCTTTGCATGTTCAAAATGAAGTGTCTTTTCTATCTCAAATCCGGCCACTCTCGCAATAAGTGCTTTGCTCTTCAGCAATTACTTGGCCTTTCGGTTGGTGTGCCCATCTCCGACCAAGTCTTAGCGGTCTTGGACTTCCCTTCTCTCTGAGCTAAGATTTCTAACATTTAGGCCCATAAGTCTAAGAGGATCAAGTTATCTGCTGAGCCTGCCCTCCTCCCAACTCCTCCGGTGTCTCAACGTATCGCGGCCAACACTCTCTCCCGTTCTTCTGCTCAGCTGCCGTTAGTTGCTCCTCCACCTCTCAGTGATAGGTCTTCTGTCATTCTTGTCTATGTTCCCTTTCCTGATATTATTGCTAAGATGTCCAAAATGGATTGTTACGGAGCTGTCTCTTTTTTGGGTGGCTCCATCTCCAACTACTCTCTGGATTCATTTATGTGCAACACTTGCAATGTTCCCAATTGGACGTGGGCAGTTAATGCATGTTTGAATGGGGATATTGTCATCAACTGCCCCAGTTCTAAGATCCTTGATGACTTGGTAGCTATTAAATCCTTTTCCCTCGGCACCATTAGTCTATCGATCCGCAAATGGATCCAGGATCTCTCCTCTCCAAAGTTTCTACTTCCTTCTCCCACCAAAGTGACTATACTGGGCCTTCCTTCCTTCTGTGATTCTCCTCGTCTGGTTGCTGAAATGTCTAATGTATTGGGGACTTGACCTGCACCTCTTCGACTTCCTTGCTGGCCTCAGGCTGCCTTCAAGTAGAGGCAGAATTCCTTTGCCCTGCTGAGCCTGATAGGGTATCAGCTTATTCTCTTAGAATGGAAGATTCAGTTTTCTCTATCACGGTCAATTACCACGACTCGCCTCCCTCTAGTTCTATGCCGGTCCCTAGCCTTCCCTCTGTAGCTAAGACCACTAAGTCTTTTAGACCTCCTCCTAATCCCTTTTCTGTCGGCGCCTCCTCCCACCCTACTTTCAACTCTCCCAAACCGAGGGGCAATCTCAAGACTCCGTTCAAAAAGAAGTTCTCCTATACCCGTAGTAGTGCTGTTACTCCCATCCCCTCCAAAATATTGCCTGTGAAGCCTCCAAATTTGGTTTGGATTAATCCGGCTATTGCTTCACAATCTAATACCAAGTCTATTCATCTTTCTACTAAACATCCTCTAGAGACCCTGCCTGCCCCCCTCATTGCTCAAGCTTCTCATCCTATTGTGGCCTCTCTCCCCATAGAGGTGCAGCCGACTGATTTCCACTCCAATTGGCCGACATGGAATGTCAATCTGAATTACAACTCTGATTGGGATAAATTCGTGAAATCTGTTCACAGTTCTACCCCTAAGGACCCCAAAGCATTTTGTTCTTCTCTGAAGTCCTCTGGCTCCATTCCTTCTGCAATTGATGCTTGGATTGAGTCTGATAATCTTCTCGCTGAGGAAGAGAAGGATCTGGCTGTTTCTAACTCACCTCACAAGGTACTCTTTCTTGTTAGTTCGACTGTTTTCTGGTTTTTTTCCTTGTCACATTTTTATTCGCTTTCCCCCTTTTATTTGAAGTCTCGTTTGGTTTTATGGTTGGACCCGAGCTCTTTTCATCTTCCTAGTTTATTTCTTTCTAATCATCCTTATGCTATGAATTTTCTTTCCAATTGCATAAGCGGTTCTGACCTTTTTATTAACGATGGGAATTTTTTTCTTTTCTCCTCACCTTCAACGACCTCTTCTCCTTTTCCCGCTTCTTCTCTCACGCTTAGTCCTGCACCTATCCCTATTCTGATTTCCTCTTCTCAAGTGTCAGATATTACTACCCCGCCTCTACCTCCCGACTCTACCATTCCCACTCATCCAAGTCTACTGGAGTCCTCTAATAGCTCTCCTATACCGCCCTCCTCTTTGTCTACTCCGGCCTCTCAGAAGAGGTATAATTCTTCGTTGCCTCTACTGGATTCCTCTAATAGCTCTCCTATTCCACCCTCCTTTTTGTCTTCTCCGGCCTCTTAGAAGAGGTACAAATCTTAGTTGCCATGTATTCGCTCCAGTGCACGCATTCGTGCCAAAAAAGACATTCTTATTACCCCACCTAGCATCCCTAGCGACGCATATTCGAAACTCCAATATTCCACCGCCTTCTTCTCATAATCAGAACCAATCCACCCTTGGCTCTGTTTATGAGGTTCATTTCGATTCTCTATTTGATTCGGACATTCATCAGTTTCCTATTGGCATGGGCTTTGCTTTTGAATCAGCTCATTTTTTGGACTTTGATTCTATCCGTCTCCTTGAAGTTAAGAGAGCTAGGGAGTCCATACAATTTTATGATTAGTATTTCCTGGAATATATGTGGTCTTAGGAGTCTGTCTAAACAACTGGCATTATACCATCTGATCTCTTCTTCTCATTGTGATATGATCTCTATTCAAGAATTGAAATTAGATTCCATTACCCCTACGATCCTACGTTCTATCGGCGGATCCCTTATCACTAAATGGATTCCTCTGGATGCTTTAGGCACTCGCGGAGGAACCCTTTTCAGATTCAAGGAATCCAGCTTCTCTCTGTTGTCGGTCCGCAGACTTAAATTTTTCCTCATCATTAGTCTGCATTGGACTATCTTTAACTGTTCCTTAATGGTGGTCTCAGTTTACGGGCCATCTACAGTTGACCGACGCACCTTGTTCTGGAATGAGTTCAACTCCCTTCAAGGCTGTTTCAGGCTATTGGATCTTTTGCGGGGACTTTAATGTTACTAGATTTCCCCATGAAAGAGTGGGGAACCCTTCCTCTCCGACAGACTCTTATTGCTTCAATGATTGCATTCTTTCGCTTAACCTTTGTGAAATCCTTACTAATGGTAGATCTTTCTCTTGGTTTAATATGCGGATTGCGCCGTCTATGGCCAAGCTCGACCGCTTTCTTGTCTCCCAGGATTGGATTTCCCAATTTCACGATTCTTTTGCTTGCGCTCTGCCGAATACTAGCTCAGACCATGTTCCTATTGCTCTACACTCTAACTATAACTTCTTGAAACCGTTCAAATTTTGTTTTGAGAAATTCTGGTTGCAGGATCAAATCTTTGTCAACCTCATTATTACTTGCCTCTCTGCGGTTACGGGTTCCCAAGGCCTCAGCCGCATTCTCCTTAAACTTCATACAGTCAAATACGGTTGTAAAATTTGGCACAGGGAGAGATTTGCTAATGCCCATGCTCTTAAGAATTTCCTGTTGTCTTCGATCAATTCGATAGACCTTTTAGAAGAGAGCGGTCCCATTTTGAACTCTCTTCGTTTGGAGCGTCTCTCTTGCAAACACAAGTTTGCCGAGCTCTGTAACTTAGATCATATCAAATGGGCTCAGAGGGCTAAGATCCGTTGGCTCAAGGAGGGCGATAGTAACACTTCCTTTTTCTATAATTTCACTTCTCATTGTCAGCAATGCAATCGTATTTCTTCCCTTGTCGTCAACGACATTGAGCTCAGTTCCTCTGTGGAGTTTCATGCCACCTTTCTTTCCTTTTACAAAAATCTCTTGGGAACCCCTAAGTATATCCTTGTCCACCTCGACTAGGCCCAGCTTTATGATAACGAATCTCATGATCTGACCAGTCTTGAAGCTCCCTTCTCCGTGGAGGAGATTAAATCGGCTATTTTTTCTTTAAGGAGCGATTCCGCTCCTGGCTCTGATGGGTTTCCATGTTTCTTTTTCCAAAAATTTTGGGATTTCCTTAAAGAGGATCTCATTGAAATGTTCGCTGATCTTTATCAAGGTCTGTTTTTCTTTGATCGTATCAATTATGCCCATGTTGTTTTCATTCCCAAAATTTTGGGGGCTAATTCGGTTGCCACGTTTTGTCCCATTAGTCTTCTTAACACTATTTTTAAGATTATCATGAAAGTTCTTGCCAGTCGTCTCAGCCTTGTTATCTCCCCCTTATTGACCCCGCTTAGTCTGGGTTTATTAAGGACCTATTTATTCTTGATAGCGTTGCTTGTGCCCAAGAAATTATTTCCGATTGTCATAGATCCAATTCAGAGGGAATCCTCTTACAATTGGATTTTGAAAAAGCATATGACAATGTTGGTTAGGAGTTTCTCTTTGATATCCTCATCCACAGAGGTTTTTTATTGAAATGGATCGCTTGGATCAAGTCTAGTCTCTTCGCTGGTACCTCCTCCATTCTCATTAATGGTTTAGAAGGTAACAAATTCCTATGCAAGTGTGGTCTTTGCCAAGGTGATCCTATCTTTTCTCTCTTATTCACCCTAGTTGCTGATGCTTTCAGTAAACTTCTCTGCAATGCTTGGGATGCTAATGTCATCGAAGGTTTGGAAGGATCTCAAAGTTTCCGTGGCATTCTCAATTTACAGTATGCTGATGACACCATTATTTTTGCTATGACTAATGGTTGTACTCTTCGGAACCTTAAACTGCTCCTCTATTTATTTGAGAAAGCGTCTGGCTTATCGATTAATTTCAACAAATCCTCCGTTCTTTGGCTTGGCGGGCCTTCCGATCGTCAAGCTGAGATTGCTCACTTTTTCAACTGTGCTTCCTCTTCTTTTCCAGTTATGTATCTTGACATTCCCTTGAGATGGGATAAATTACACAAATTGGATTGGTTGCCAATGATCAATAAAGTGGCCTCCAGACTCAATGTTTGGTCTGGTAGACAACTATCTCGAGGGGGTCGTTTAATTTTGATTAACGGTTCTTTCTTCGATTCCTTTATATATGATGTCCTTTTTCTACGTTCCCTCTTGGGTTATTAAAAGGATTGATCAGATTAGAAGGAATTTCTTCTGGTCGGGCATTGACAGCTATAGATCTGGGACTCATCTTTGTAACTGGAAGCTGGTGTGTTCTGCTAAGTCAGCTGGTGGTTTGGGGGTTCTTGACCTTAGGAACCAAAACTTAGTTCTTTTGGGTAAGTGGCTATGGAGAATTTTAAAAGACGATCAATCCTCCTGGGCTCGTCTTATCCTTCACAAATGTCATTCTCGTCATAAGATTTGGGAATTATTCCCAAATCTCTCCCGGGCTGCCTCTCCTTTCTGGAAGGGTGTTTAGAAAGTATTGGAACCTTTTCAATGTGGCATTTTCAAATGGTGCGCTTCTGGCTCTAAGACGAGGTTCTCAACCAATTTTTGAATCGGTAATTACAAGATTACCTCTATCTTTCCAGAACTTTACCAGCTTGCTTTTAACCTCCTGGCCTCGGTGGCTCATTACCATATAGCTCTTAATCCCAAATCCGAGTGGCATATCCCTTTTCATTCACCTTTTCTTCCTTCGTTGGCGACCCAATACATTTAGCTTCTTTCTAGTTTAAGCGGTTATTCCTGGCAGCCCATGGATGACGTGATTTGGCGTTGGACCAGTTCGGGTTCTTATACAGTCAAATCATTCTATAGTTTTCTTAACTTCGGAGGTGTTAAGTCACCTTTTGCTAATCTGATTTGGAGCAGCTGTGGTCCCTTGAAAGTAAAAATTCTTACTTGGTTCCCTATTAACAACAAATTATTAACTGTTGATAATCTCATCAGGATGCATTTGTCCATTGGCCAATCTTGTTCTTTCTGTCTTTCACATCATGAGGATGCGGAACATCTATTTTTGTGTTGTGATTTTTTGCGCCATCTATGGACAGTTTGTCTGGATGCATGGGTTGTCAATTCCGCTCCTATTTTGTTCCCATCCTGGTGGACTAGTTGGAGGTCCCATTGTGTTAATAGTTCTTTTAGTAAATCTTGGGACCTCTCGATGATGGCACTTATTTCGATCATTTGGAAAGAAAGAAATAATCATATTTTCTCTCACACCTCCCGCCCTATTGGTAGTCTTATTGATGACCTGATTTTCTTTACTAAGTTCTGGTCGTTCGCTTTATCCCATGATAAAGCGATCGCACTGTACCTTCACCGTCTAGATGTTGCAGCATCTAGACTGCGTCTTACTATTTTTTTGCCTCCTTAACTTTATGTTTAACCCTATTGATTTCTTTTCCTTGTTGTTTTTCTTGTGCAGATCTGATGTGCCTGACCGCTATCTTACCTTCTTCCTCTCTCTTTTGGAGGCCTGGACTGCTCCCAATGTGGTGGTCTCAGTTCTGTTGTTTGGTTGCTAGGTTGTTCACTTTTGGTTCTATTTATTCTAGTACCTTTTATTTGTTCTGCATTGTTTAAATCTTTTGTTTCTCAATGTGACTTCTCTCGGTTGCTACTATGTTGTGAACTCTAATTTTATGCTTTATTTCAGTGTTACTGTACTCCTCTTTGAACTGTATTGTTGCTTTTCCAATTACTATCTTTTCGTTCATTTTTTGGGCTAAGGGCAGCTATGTGCGAGGAACGTTGGTTAACGGCCAGCTTTTTTTTCCCCCTAGCTTCGTTCCTGGCTCAGCTTGTAACCCCTGTTTTTCACTTTTGGTATTTTTGAGGGTATTTTTCATTTTGTGAATTATTATTTTCCATTGTATTTTTCGGAACAATAAAATTAATTATCTTTATTCTATAATATTTTTCTGGCAGTTTTGACCTCCTTTTGTTGATTGTGCGCCGTTTGGCCGTTTTTCGACATTTTGAGCTCTTTTTCTCAATTTCTTGATCCCGTTCCTGTATAAATATTATTTTAGGGTCATGGTAAATTTTTAGGAGAGTTTTGACCAATTTGAGATTTTTGGCCTTAAGGAGATTTTTAGGAGCTATAGGATTCATTGTATTTTGTATCTCCATTTGAAATCTACCCAATATCCATTACCCAATTGTATACCTATTGTTTCCTATTGAAATCCACTACCCATTAACCCACATTTGATCTCCTATATATACCCCTAATACTAATTAATCCCTAACCCTAATATTTTTCTCTCTCCCTCTCCTATTCCAAACCGGCCTCCACTTGAATCAATCCCGGCATGCCTTCTTCAACCCTAGGCCGACATCCCCTTGATCTCTCTTGCCTTGGCCGATCACTCATACCTTCCCTCTCCATCTTTCTATACTACTTCGCCTCGATTCTACCTCGTCTCTCCTTCTTCTTGTGGCCGGCAAGCACCAAACCAGCACCACCCTCCACAAAACAGCACCTTTACACCTCTCTTCGCTGATTTGACAAGTGGGCACCTCCCACTTTGGTTCGTGTGTCAAAGAGATCAACCGTTGGCGCGTTTTGTTCGTGGGTTTCGCTCGAAATCGCGTTAGAAGGCGTCTTGCTCGTGGGTTTTCTTTGAAAGGCTTGGATTCGTCGCGTTCGTCATCACAAAAAGGCAAGTAACTTGTACTTAAATTTCTTAGGTTGATACAAGTAGAAAGTTCACACATAGGATAGGTTGAGACTAGAGACGGACAAAGATCATGTTTTTAATTGTGGGTTTCGTCTCTATTGTTCAAAACAGGCCATAGACGACTTAGGACATGGAGTTTGATAGGTTTGTGCCTTAGGATTCACCCAAACGCGATTTGATCGCGTATACGACATATTGTGTACCCGATGTATGTTGAACACTCATATGAGGAATACTAGATTTTGACATGTTAGATACCCTCCATTATGACATTTGGACCATGGGTAGACAGCGTTTTGAATTTGGAAGAGTTTGGATGATTTTTGAGGAAGTTATGACGTTTTGAAGTTTAGTTGAGAAATATGGAAATTTGGATTGAACTGGATTGATTGTTGTTTTTACCTGAATTAGAGTCCGAATCTCAACATGGCTATTTCTGAGTAATTTGTAGAGAATTGAATCTAATTTCTAATCCCACTGGTTTCACCCCGTTTGGAGTTCGTATGAATTAGTTATGATTATTTTAGTAACTGTATGCCGGTAGTTCCCAGATTCATTTCGGGGTAGATTTTATCACCAATTTATTTTCAAGATCCAAGTTAGACATAATTTCATGCCACAAGATTTTGTCCAGTGTTTCACCATGATGTTAGGTAGTTCCCTGATTTTTGTGATAATTAAAAGATGAGTTTTGAGTGATGCCTTACATCCTTTTGTATAGATCGCTTTTGCTGTAAACTGCGTGTGATTGTATGTTGAATGCCGTGTTCACCTTATTTCTAATTACTGTATGAATATTTTATGTGATATATGAAAGTTGGGTAATTGTGTATACTTTCATCCCGTTTTGGCGGAAGTGGATTTTGATGTGCTGTGTGCAAGATATGCATGATTTTGTACAGCGGTGTTAAAGAATTCCAGATTCATCAAAACTGTGTTATGTGTTACTTTCTATTTTTGAAAACATATCTATACTTTCTGTAAAAATATGAAAATCTATATTTTGAGACTATACTTATAGGGGATTACCCCAGAATTTTCGTGGATTTAATTAATGACTTTGTATGCTGTTTTCATGTGGTTTAAGTTATTCCCCTGTTTTCTGGCTGTACATGAAAACTGTGTTGAATTGTGTTTTGAGTCGAGATGTTATGAAATAGCATATGAATTTATTATACCCGTTAGAAGCATGTGGAAGTCTAGTTTTCAGATCCTTTGACGGATTATGATTTGCATGCCTGTAGATCTTTGGATCACTGTTTTTGTACAGACTGGTCTTGCTGTCCTGTTTATAAGCATATACCATTTTGCTCGTATTTGTGAATGTTTGGTACCTATACTTACTGATCTAATTCCCTGAGTCTAAACCTGATTATGACCTGTTAGTTTGACAATATTTAGTACACTCTCATGCCTGTTGATGATCTTAATAATAAAAGTAACTAAGCCGGGGTCTATGGGAAAGATCTAATAGTGGATAGTTCAGAAACGTGTACTCGGAAGGGGGCCCGTGTTTCCCATTTTGCTGCATGGACCTGTTGGTTCATGTAACTGTTACCTGTTGCTGCACGTACCTTTTGGTCGTGTACCTGTTACCTGTTGACGCACGTACCTGTTGGTCGTGTACCTATTAATTCATGAACCTGTTGCTGCATGAATCGGATGATTCGTGTACCTGTTTTGATTCATGAACCTGTTACCTATTTTCCTGTACCTGAGTATATTGCCATCTATGGTCCACTATGAAATCTGAAACGAAACTGCATTGACTGTAACAACCATGTGATAAAAAGATGGCACATGAAGTGTTACCTAGATAGTAATAATAATACAAGATATTAATACATGATTACCTGTTACCTGTACCTGATATATATCCTGTTACCTGTTTTCCTGATACTTGATACAGATTTACCTGATTACCTGAATACCTGATAATTATACATGTTACCTGTTTAATTGTTGACATATGTTTACCTATACCTGTTAGTATATCCTATGATTAGATAGTGTCCATGTGCTTGTATCCTATTCTATTTGTGACCCGGACTTGCCATTGACAGGTACTGTGTTTTCTTCTTTTCCTTTTTCCTGCATTCGATGATTGCAGATTACGGTGGACAGATTCAAGAAGGTACTGGTGGTTCGCAGTATTAGTTGCTGATTATTATTTCTGTTTCCTGTTAGAACTTTATTCTGTATTCGTGAACTTGATTATTCCTGTACTTGAGACTTGAGTATTATTTGTATTTGGGCGATGTGACCCAGAATATTTGTTCCAGACTCTGTTTTTATTTGAGAACAAGATATTTGGTTTCAATTAATTCTTGTTGGTAAAATTATCTCAATGATGCATGTTGGTTCCACTCTTTGCTTCCGACTGTGATATCTATATTGACTCTGATATATGTTGACTCTGATACCTGTGATATATATTGTAAAGATTTCTGAAACGGCTTAAGGATGATTATATTCATTCGCTGGGCTTGTGTTACGTGCTCGTATTCTGTATTTTTGGGAAGCGGGACGTGACACAGCTGGTATCAGCGGTTGTTTCTGCACTGGTTTCTATTCTTCGGTTTCAGCTTAACGGCTCTTTCTGGGATCGCCCCCGCCATTGAGCTGTTGTTTTGTGGGCTTGGTTGAGCTTTGGTCGTTGGTGTCCGCTGCTCTAGTCCATACCTATCGTGGTGTTTGCATTTTGGAGCTCAGCTGTTGCTGCTCGCTGCTCTTGTTCCAGCTCCTGTTTCGAGTTGGGTTTCTTCTGCGATTGGGTTGTATAGCCTTTGTTGTTTGTTCACTGTTCGCTTCCTTCGGCTGCCTTGTTTTTTGCTGCCAGCCATCTTGCGACCTTTTTTGACTTGTTGGGCAATGCTCTCTATTGCTGCTTATGTATTTTTTTTTGTGTTTGTATCTCTGCGTTTGTCTCTTCCTGGTTTACTTCGTGTAAATTTCGGCCTTGTTTGTACTTATTCTATTTTTTTAATATATTTG